>CM053593.1:163662400-163692808 GCA_028646575.1 Pseudocheirus occidentalis | reverse complement strand
TCCTGAAAGGGTCTCCATGGCTCGAATCCTCGATCCTTTCATCCCTATGAGGGCCCCCATGAGCCGAGCCTCGACCAGGAACCGCAGAGGGCCTTTTTCTTGGGGCTTGGGTCTAGGTCTCCGAGGATGAGACTGGTTATAGTTTTCTCGAACAGGCTGGTTGCTCATGGTGTCAGGTGAAGCAGGCCAAGAGCAGAGAAAAGACTCAAAATAAAACTTTTTAAAAGTAGGATGTGTGCATATCCTTTGTCCTAGCAACAGCACTTCCAGGTCTGTATCCCAAAAGATCATAAAAATGAGAAAAAAGACCCACATGTACAAAAATATTTATGACACCTCTTTTTGTGGTCGCAAAGAATTGGAAATTGAGGGGATGTACATCAACTGGGGAATGACTGAAGAAGATGTAGTATATGAATGTAATGGAATACTATTGTGCTATGAGAAATGATGAGCAGGAAGACTTCAGAAAAACCTGGAAAGACTTGTATAAAGTGATGCTGAGTGAAGTGAGCAGGACCAGAGACAATGTACACAGTAATAGCTACATTATGAGATGACTAACTGATCATTAAGAAAGATCCAGCATGCAAGGATCTAAGACAACTCCAAAAAACTCATGATGGAAAATGCTAAGCACATCTACAGAACAAACTGGATTCTGAACGTAGATGGAAACATACTATTTACTCTCTTTTTGTTGTTAATTTGTTTTGTTTCTTCTTTCTTGTGGTTCCTCCCACTGGTTATCATTCTTTTTTACAACATAACTAATGTGAAAATGTTTAATATGTATGTATAAGTAGAGCCTATATCAGACTGCATGCTCTCTTGGGAAGGAGGGAAGGGAAGGAAGGTGAGAAAATTTAAAACTCAAAATCTTATGGAAGTGAATGCTGAAAACTAAAAATAAATAAATTAATTTAATAAATTAGAATGGAAATAAATAAGTATATAGGACCAATATTTTGAAGGCAGAATTCAAAGGACTTAGCTATTGGATGTGAGAGATGAGGGCAGAGCCTTAAGCTACTACTTTTGTCTGTTATCATCTTTCACTTATCTGAATTCCTATTATACTAAGTGACAGTGTGTCAGAAAAGTTAACACTTAATTACACTGATTTATTCTCCAGTTATTTCAAGCCTATGCATTTATCTTTTATTCCAACTAGATTATCAGTAATTTGGGACAGTATCTTTGACCCTTTGCATATCCCTGCCCAGCTCTTAATAAATGCTTATTAATGGGACAAGGGAAAAAAGGCACTCTAGCATGATGGTGATAGGATCATAGCTTTAAAACTGGAAGGTACCTTTAAGCTCTCATCTAATCCAAGTTTTTGATTTCAGAGATGAGGAAGCAGGATCCAATAGAGTGTAGGTGGCTTGCCCAAGTTTATGTTGATAATAAAGGAGCTTAGAATTAAATTCATGTCATTTGCAAATGCAACACTTTTCATTGTACCACAATGGTTTACAGTCTTATGGAGTGGGGGTAGGGGTGGAACAGAGGAGAGCTGAGGGAGATGGTATTAATAATGGCAGCATGAAGAGTACCAAATTAGCAGCAAGCACAAAAAATCCAAAAGCACTGCAAAAGATCTCCACAAAATCACTATACTGGTCTGGCTAGCATGTGTGGACCTAGGTCCCATTTATACTCTTTCTTGTTAAAATTTTAATTTATTCTTTTGTGAGGGCCCCCTTTCTAGTAATATAGATCTCTTATGATGTAAATAAATGTGATACTGAATCTGAATCATTGACTTTACAGATAACCTATTTGGAAATACCTTATTCTTTAAAAGTGAGATATTTCCATAGTTGTAACTAAGCATTCCTTCAACATAATTTACTGCAAAGTGAAAGGCAACAATAAAGCAAACTTATGTAAAAGTTTATATCAGTAACAGATTAGTAAGAACAAAATAGTTTAATACTGTGAGAATTACTGTATCTAAACTCTTATAATGTTAGGGTGAAGGAATAATTAGGACACATTTAAGAAAAAAAGGACATTTATCTGGCCAATCTTTTCATTAAGACTAAACTTTGTAAAGATAATACAAAGATTCTATTTCATTAAGAAAGATTACTTAGGAACTTAGGATCATAAAAATACATGTTTTGCTAATAAAAAAACAATAAATTATAGAACACAAATCAAAATTTTGGCTAAGCCACAATATTCAGATATGAATCATATGTATGTATATACATACATACACATATATAATATACATACACATTATACATATACACACATACACACATATATGTAGATTGCTATCTTTTAGGATAGCTGTTCATGAGACTCAGGGGAAATACAGTTGCTTTAATCACCACCATCAATAGTTTGTTTTTTTTTTTTATTTCTGGGGAATACACATATAAGAATATTTTTAAGCAGCACCTCAGAGACACTCCACCTATCATGTTGGCTGGGTCTCCAGGAGCAGCAGTGTCAAACTCAATGTATAGGTTACATATTAACTTAGAAAACCACAAATTAACATTACCTATTTTATACTGTATATTTTTGTTATACATTTCCCAGCTATATTTTAAATTGATTCCCTCATGCACAGGAGAGTTTTGTCCCTGGAGTTTGACAGCAGTGGCCTGGATGATAGATTTTCCCCTTTGAAGCTTTGAAGCTACTGAGTACACAGCCCTAAAATTATAGATCATAAGTCTCTAGCATTGTGTTTACTTTTCAAGTCAGCCAGAAAACACAACTAGCTCAAAGCAAAAAACTTTTATTAGAATAATATAATAAGATGTTTAAAAAGAATATTCTATTCCAACCCAGTAAACTTAGGTTACATTCTCTCACTAACATACACACCACAAATGAAGAAAGCAAGCCAAGTGTAGAGATCATACATAAAGAGCCCACACAGAAGATGGGCAGTTCAAACTTCCAAAGCTACAGTATCTCTAATGCCCTCCCTACAAAGGCCGTGACCAGCTCCTTGGGGGGTAAGATATCTTGCCTACGTCCTTTGCTCTACCAGGTTCACTGGTTACGTTGCTTACCGGGGCTGACTGAATTTTTCTCTTCAAAGAACTTCCTCTCTCTACAAAACTTCTTCATCAATCTCTGAGCCTCCAGCATCTGGCAAAGAAAAAATCTTTGGCCAGGACACTATAAGCACTTTCAGAATAGAGCACAATGTTCATTCTAGGATAAGAAGTTGTGATCTCTTGATGTCTTGGCTTGAAAGCCAAGACTTCCCTGTCCCATCTCTCTCAGCTGCACATAGGATCATCCTGATGTGACTCACAGCTGTGGAATTTGACAGGAATTGAGAGAACAGGCCTCAGCCTGGAAAATGGGCATTACCCAGAGCTACAAGCTGGCTCTGCAGAGGCAAGGATGTTGTGAAAATAGCTGGGGCCAAAGAAGATGGTGCACAAGGAGGGAGACCCAAGAGACAACCCCTAGAGGGGTAGGTACCTGAGATTATGAAGAGGGAAAAGGCCTGAAAAGGAAGAGAAACTCAAAATTGGTATTTTGAAGAGAGATGTGATTCTTCATAGATAATTCAATGGCTCTCATCAATGAGAACACCCTCATTTCTGCTTCCTGCTTTCCTTTCAGTTCAAATATCACTTTCTAAAAGAGCTTTTCCTGGTTCCCCTCAATCCAAGTACCTTTCCTAACTTCAATTTACTCTGTGTATACATCTTTTTTTTTTTTAAATACATGAGTTGTGTAGATGTTGTCTTCCCCCATTAGACTGTGATCTCCTTGAGAGCAGGGACTGTCTTTTACCATTATTTGTAATCCTCAGTGTTTCAGCACAATGACTGGAACACTATGGGTACTTGATAAATGTTTCTTGATGAAGACCTGCCATCTCCTACAGAGTACTACATCCTATAGAGTAGAAACCTGACTCTGGGTCCCAAGCTCTATAGAAAGAGCTTCAATTTTCAACTCTGTCTACATGGGAGTTCAAGAAGCAACATCCTACAACTAACTTTGATAGACTGGGCTCCTCTCAGCAATGTAAGGTTATAAGAAAACTCCAAAGGACTCATGATGGAAAGAGGTATCCACATCCAGAGAAAGAACTATGGAGTCTGAATGTAAATTGAACCAAACTACTTCTCTTTCCTTCTTGTTTTGTTGTGTTTCCTCTCTCCCATTGTTCATTCCATTGGTCATAATCCTTCAACTAATGTTTAATGTGAAGGTATTTGTAGATCCTATATTTGACTGCATGCTGCCATGGGGGGGAGGGGAGGAGAGAAGAGAGGAAGAGAGAGAAAAATCTGAAACTCAAGGAATTGTGGAACTGAATGTTGAGGAAGAAAGGGAAGGAAGGAAGGAAGGAAGGAAGGAAGGAAGGGAGGGAGGGAGGGAGGAAAAGAAGCGATGTCCTAGAATCCCCTCACAATCTGAATATAAGCATGTCTCCTATGACCATATTCTTCCATCACTTAACACTTCTGTCACCAAACACAATGAGTAGGGAAAGTGCGAGAAGAGAGAGAAAGCTCCCCTTCCCTCTTTCTTCTTCTTACAAGAGACAAGTTAGTCCTCAAGCACTGAGTCCTTCTTTCTGCTCAGTCACTAAGGCTGATTCTCCACTGACTTTACAAAAGTCAATTTCTCAATTTTTAAAACTTTCAGTCTTTGTCATTCACAAAAATTGATGCACCAAAGCTATCATGCCCTGAGGCAATTTATTATCTCTACCAATTTCAGCCACTATTTTAACCCTTCAAATGCAAACATTTCTAATGTAAATTCTGAGTCTGAAATGCCTACAAATCTGATACCCTAATATCAATTTGCATGCTGCCATGGGGGTGGGGGGGGAGAAAAGGGGGAAGAAAATTTGGAACTCAAAAACTTGTGAAACAATGTTGTAAACTAAAAGTATGTGAGATGAAAGAGTTCAGAGTCTGGGTCTGATATCAGATATGGTCTTTATTCTTTCTCATGAGAAAGGGCACTGCCTCTGTCACTCAAATGGTGTCTGCCAGGGAGAGAGTACAACATGTGGAAGCAAGCCATGATTATATACCCCCTAACACAGAAACCCCAACCCCAAGCTGGCTTTCACTCCCATTGTTGGGGAGGCACGCTCACAATCTAAGTGCAGGAATCTATCTCAGAGACAAAAACACAGAAACATGTGGATGTCCAATGCAAGGCCAGGAAACCAATTTTGTCCTTATTTGGCATATCTTGTGCTGGGGTGGCCCTGGGTAGGATTTCCATTGCTCTAAGTCTCATATTCTTGTAAGGTCAGGTGACTTCTAAACTTAGGCCTAGTTTAGAAGTGGCTGAAGTCACTCTAAATTTGATGTTTCAGAATGGGGAAACTTCATTGCAAGTTATTCCTCACAAAAGTAAACCAATTTTTTTTCTTATTTTTCTTTTTGGTTCTTGGAAGGCAATTGGACTTAAGTGACTTGCCCAAAGTCACACGGCTAGTAAGTGTGTCAAGTATCTGAGGCAAGATTTGAACTCAGGCCCTCCTGACTCCTGGGCTGGTGCTCTACTCACTGCGCCACCTAGCCACCCCAAAAGTAAATAATTTTTTTTTTTTAAATCTGATACCTTATAATTTCATCAAACAGACTGGGAGACTTTATTGATGGAGAGTTTACCTGGATCAATCTCTTAGCCTGCTACAAAGTAATGGGTATCATTGATCATGTTATTAGGGTTTAGTTTTGAGGAGAAACATGGCTCAAGGCACTGTCCAGTACCTGATCTACCAAGAAAGCAGAATCTATAAATCAAATAGTAAAGTACTTAACTGGCACAGAATAGTAAAGCAATATTATTAAATATTCAAAACACAGCAATCTAACACTATTTAAGAGTTAAAAAGAAAAATCATGTAGCAAGATGACTTCTGGACCCCAATACATAAATGAGTACAATGTTCCACATACTAATGCCCTGGTAGAAGAAAGAATCTATTCCCTGAAAATTCAGGCTCTGAGGTGAGAAAGAGTTCTGGCTTCAGAGCTTTGTGCTTTGAGGTGCTGCTAGGAAAAGTTGTATTACAGAGTTCTTATGTCTCTGTCTCCCAGCAACCAGCTCTACCTTGCCACTTCTCAGTCCTGCCTCCAACAGCTCCTTGGCATAGTCCCAACTCCATTTCCCTGCCTTTGCTATCTTCCCTTGAATATGAGCCTCTGCAACCCACCAAAACTATTTTCTACATCTGAAGCTGCTGGTTATGACTTCTGTGGTGTTCCCATATTTATCCTCTGAAGCTCTGCCTCCTTACAGGATCTCTTCTCCTACAGCTCTAGCCACTCCTACTTCAAGGAAGTGCTGTCATTCTTTCTGAGAACCACAAGGATGGGGATAGTCAACATATTTTCATTTCTTTTGTTAGCTCAGTGCTGCTAATGGGGCCCCCAAAGTGATGTTCAGATTGCTATGAGACTTCTAGAGTCCCTTCTCAGAAGAAGGCACCTAGCTCCTGCTCTTAGATGACAGAGCACTGATTCCACTCATCTCTTTCCTCAATTCATGGTGTTGAGAATGTACTCCAAAAACACTCAATACTTCGTTACTAAGTCTTTCTAAAGTTGGGGATAATATTCATTACCCTTTTCAGTTACTGGGTTTTTGTGATAGGTCTCCGGCTAGAAGTCAATAGGCAAACAGTCTTAAATTGATACAACTTTGGTAAATTACTGGATGTTTCTGGAGTTCTTTATAAAATGTGCACCGTCTTTCTTTTTTATATTTCAAAAACATTTTTATTGACCTTTTAAATTCTGATATTCTAACCTTTATTTCCAAACATTGTGCCCCTGGTACCTGGGAACCAAACTCATAAAACAAACATGAGGGGAGGGAGATAGGGAGGGGAGGGAGGAAGAGAGACGAAGAGACAGAGAGATGTGGGGAGAGGGAGTGGGGGAGAGAGGAAGAGAGGGAGAGGGAGAGGGAGAGGGAGAGGGAGACAAGAAGTTTACCAAAACTAACACACAGCAACTGAGGGGAAAAAAAAAAAGGATATGTAATGTCACCCACCTTTACAAAGAGTGAAGGAAGGTAAATTTTCTAGGGGGATAAACTTGGTCATTATAATACATACCATTCAGGTGTTTTGTTTTGTTTTTCATATTATTTCCATTTATATTACTGTAATCATTGTATTATTGGTTTTTTGGGGTCCATTTATTTTACTCTGATTCATTTTATACATCTTCCTATATATCTAGCTCAGTACTGTGCCTGACACAAAGTAAACATTTAATTAATGCTTGCTGATTGTCTGCTTCTGTTAATTCATCATATTCATGCTTCTGCATGGCACAGTAATAGTCCATTACATATATGACCAACAATTTGTTTAGGCATTCCAAGCTGATGGCATCTAGTCTTCAATTCTTTGCCACTTCAAAAAGGATGTTATGAATATTTTTGTGTATATAGGACCTTACCTTTAGTCTCTAACTTCCTTGAATTATATCTCAATCAATTAACAAGCATTTATTAAAAATCTACTATGTGCCAGTCAATGTTTGCCCTCTACTAGGAAGGCTACAGTGGTATATATAAGCATATGCAGAATATACATATATATTCAAATATATGTGCATACAGAATACAAATAAAAGTAGTTCAATATAAAACAGTCTGGGTAGGAGGGTACCCGCACCTGGGGAGAGGGGGGGAAAGAACTCATGTAAAAGGTGGTGGTTTGTTTCACATCTTAAAGGGATGAGAAGGATTCTATGAAACTGAGATGAAAGGAGGACACTGTGGGCATAGGAGAACAGCCAGTACAAAGACATGGAGACAGGAGCAAAAGTGGAATAAAGAGAAGGCCAGTTTGGCTGTTATCCTCTAGCACAGAAAGGGGAATAATATACTATGAGACTGGAAGATAGGTTGGGACCCGAGTTTGAAGGGCTTTAAAAGTTTATATTTCATCTTGGTATGTGCCTTTAGAGTTTGCTGAGGAGGTGAGTTACATGATGAGATCTAAACTTAAGGAAAATTGCAAGGGCAGCAGCATAGAAGACAGACAAAAGCTGGGAGAGATTTGAGGCAGGGTGATTCATGAGGTGGCTACTATAATAATCTAGTGAAGATGTCAAGCATTTGGTAAGAGGGCTGCAACACTCCCAATGATTTTAAAATATAACTAGAAAATATTTAACAAAATAAATTTCAATGAATAGAGATGGTATGGTGTCAATATGTGACTTTCTAAGTCAATATGCAGCCAAAGAGATCCTTATGTATGGCTTAGCATTTCTATTTGAGTTTGATACTTCTGATCTAAAAGATAAGTGACAAGGGATTGAACTAAGGTGATAGCTGTGTGAGTAGAAAGGATATGGATATGAGAGATATGGTAAAAGTAGAAATGGCAAGATAATGCAACTGACTTTTTTTTTTATATGTGGAGGCCCCAAAAAATGAGAAGTCAAGGATAATATCCTATTTATGAACCTGGCAGACTCTACATATGGTTTTCTCTGCCAGATGATATGCTGATGTGTCCACCTTCCCACCTGCTTTCCAGTTTTGGAACTAGAATCAATGTCTGTCATTGCTCAAGAAAAGGGTATGCCAGACTAAACCCCTTTGGCTTCACTCATCATACCAGTAACTTTCCAAACCAAAATATCTCTACCTGGCTAACATTCCCCTCTATGTGTTGTCTCCACCTTCAAATTTTATGTGTGTGTGCACATACATCCATGCATATATATGTATATTTACACACTCTGTTTGGCATTTAAAGGCCTTCATGACCTGACCTCTTCCTATCTTACTCCCACACCCCGTGCTCCATGATCCATAATACTGGCTGCCTCTCTGTTCCTCGGACAAGAAATTCCATGCATTCCATGACTCCATGCATTTTGGCTGGTTGTTCCCAATATCTCTCCCTTCTCTCCAGCTAAAATCCCACCTTCTACAAGAAGCCTTTCCAGATCCCCTTAATGCTAGTGCCCCTCCTCTATCAATCATCTTCAATTTATTCTGTCCATATCTTGTTTGTACATAGTTCTTTCCATGTCATGAGATTCTTGAAAGCAGAGATGTTGCCGTCTTTCTTTGTTATCTCCAGAGATTAAAACAAAGCCTGGAACAGAATTGACTAATTTTTTTTTCCTCCAAACTTTCCCATCTTCCCCACTTTCCAATAACTGTCAAGGGCACTACCATTCTCACAGTCACACCGAAGCTTACAAACACAATGTCGCCCTCAATCCATCACTCTCACCCCATATCTGTTGTTTCTAAGCATAAAACACCTACTACGTATTTGTTCCCTTTTTTTCCACCATCTTAGATCACACCCTAATCACCTCTCATTAGGTGGTAGTAGTTGTCCTTTGTTCTTGAAGAGAACCATAACATCAGGAAGATGATGCCATGACTTGCAAGTGAATTGCAGTTAAGTGAAGGAAGGCTGTGCAAGGTCAACAGCCTCCCTTTCTCCTCCAGAGCCATCTGGGTCCAGTGGTAAGGTATAGATCAGGATGACTGGAGATGGTTCCACCCTCTCATTTGGACTCTAAATAAATTGACCTCCCGACTCAAATCTCTCCTCATTCTAAATTATCCTCTATTCACTACCAATGTGATTTTCCTACAGCACAAATCTAACCATGCTATCCTGCCCCTTAACAATTCCCAGTTACTCCTTACTGTTTTCAGGATCAAATATAACATCCTTTTTCGCATGTTAAGCACTTCACAACTCAACTGCCTCCTAACGTTCCAATCATCTTAATACTTTACTTCCCTCCACAATCCAGCATACTTTCTGTTCTTCACACATGACAATTCATGTCTCAACTCTTGCTTTGGCTATCAGCAGTGATCCATGCCTAGATTGCTCTCCCACATCTAACTCCTTCCTTCCTTCCTTGGCTTAATTCAAGCTTCAGCTCAAATCCTACCTTCTTCTCCAGGAGGACTTTTCCAGTCACACCCTCACTTCCCACCCCAACTAGTACCCTCACTCAGATTTTTGTTGTTCAGTCATTTTAGTCACGTCCAACTCTTTGTCACTCCATTTAAGGTTTCTTTGCAAAGATACTGGAGTGGTTTGCCATTTCCTTCTCCATCTTATTACATAGATGAGAAAACTAAGGCAAACAGGGTTAAATGAGTTGTATAGGGTTACACAGTTAGTAAGTGTTTGAGGCTGTATTTGAACTCATGAAGATGAGTTCCTGACTCCAGGCCTGGTGCTATATCCACTGTGCCACCCTCAGAGATGGCATATATCTCATGTAAACACAGGTCTCATTGTGTCCCATATCAGCTCCCAGAAGCCTGGGACTAGGTTTTTACATGGTAGGAGAGGAAATAATTTCCTGCCCTTCAGTACAGTGGTTAGCACATATTAAGCATTTAATAAATAAATGCTTGTGAACTGACAGCCTTCACTTTTTCATTTGTAAATTCAGCACTGAGTAAATAATTAGCATTTAACAAATGTTTCTCCATTCATGAAAATAACTACTTCTCATCCATACCTATTAAACTGTCCTTCATAACAAAACATTTTAAAAGAAAAAGAAACAAAGGCAGTCCAGTAAAAAAACAACCATTATGTGAAGAGAATATGGGATATTCCTTCTTCTCTAAGCATATTCTGCCTCCATGGACAAAATCCCCACTTCAGTCGAAAGTGAAATCAGAATTCCAAGTGTCACCTAGCCCTAGAAGGGCATGGGCGAAGGTGGGAGGGAAAGATGAACCCAGAGATAAAATGGCAAAGCCAATGGGGAGAAGATTATTCATGAAGGGGAGGGGAGGAGAATTGGATCACATAATTTGGCCTCTATTTCCTTAGTAAAGGTAAAAGGTAAAGTCTTTTTTTTTTTTTTTTTTTTGCTTTTTGGAAGGCAGTTGGGGTTAAGTGACTTGCCCAAAGTCACACGACTAGTTAGTGTGTCAAGTGTCTGAGGCTGGATTTGAACTCAGGTCCTCCTGACTCCAGGGCCGGTGCTCTACTCACTGCGCCACCTAACCGCCCCAAGAGGTAAATAAAGTCTTTACTGGAGAAGGTGAGAGAAGGGAGTGGGAGAGAGGTGAGATGAGAGAAGGTCTGGATCAATCACTGTGGGAACTGGGAAAGAGAATTAATTAGAAAAGAATAAAAGGATAATTTTGTGGCAGTAAGAGTCCAACTGAGATTAGATGACAAAGTAATAATATAATTATATGTCGTTATGTTGTCTCCTCCATTAAAAAGTAAGCTTCTTAAGGGTAGAGACTTTTGGGTTTCTGCATTTGCACAATACTCAGCACAGAACTCAAAACACAGTAGATGAGGATGAATCCCTATTGATTAACACATTTGCATGACTACCTCCAATTCCACTGAGCAGCAGCACACTGGTTATAATATTCTATTATTATATACTATAAACCACAATTTGTTCTCTTATTTCCCAATCAATGGATACATTTTGCCTCTAGCTTTTTGTTATTACAAACAGTGTTACTATGAATGTTCTGGTACATAAAGGATACTTCTTTTTGAGGAAAAAGTTTATTAACACATTTCACATAATTCCAGAAAATTTTTGAGAACAGTTGGGATATTTTATAGTACCCACTAATACCGCATCAGTGAATACAGTATATTCCCATATACCTTCTAACAATGATTATTTACATTTTAAATTATTTAATGGGTTGAAATGATACTTGAACATGCTTTGATTTGCATTTCTCTTATTATTGGTGATCTGGAACACTTTTTTCATATAGCCGTTGATAGCTGGCATCTCTTCTTCTGATCATTATTCACTGCTGTTAACTGCTTAACTACTGAGGAATCATTCTTAGTGCTGTAAATTTATATCAATTCTCTAATTTTAAATGTTAGACTTTTATGAGATATTTGATACAATGATTTCCCCCAATCAACAACTTTTTCTCTGATCCTGGGTATAATATCCTTTACACAAGGCTGATACCTTATGCAAAAGCATTTAAATTTCTTATTATCAAGATGATCTCTTTTGTCATTTATAATCTCCTCCATCCATTGTCTAATTCAGAATTTTCCTCTCTAGCCAGAGTTGTGAAAGATAGGACCTTTCATTTTCCTCAATTATTTTATGATGTGACCTTTCATATTTAGATAATTTTTCCATCTGGAATTTAATGTGGCATTATGGCATGAGGTTTTTCTGCCAAGCAGTTTTCTAGCAGTTGTCAAATAAAATCTCTTCTCCAGTAGCTTTTGTTGTTGGGTTTATCAAACACTGTTCTTCAGTATCAAATTGTTCCTACTTCTTGCTTACGAGATGCTTTTTTATTTTTAAGAATTTGTACAAAATAATTTTGGTAATTACTTCTTTATAATTGCAGTAGAGATGGAGGGAACTAATCAGGACACCTTTGGTGAAAGGATTTCCCATCCCCTGCCCTTGGTCCAATTTATGTAGCCAGAGAAACCTGAGAACCAGAAGTAAATGCTTTCAAATAAAGTACAAAGGCAGTTGAGGCAAGAAAGCTTTGAAGAAGGTGACACTTGGATGTTTTTAGTAGTGTCAGTTATGGAGGAATAATCCAACTGTAGAGAAAAGATCATTCTTTGCCTTTCTCTATGTATCATCATCAGAGAGCACTGTAGGGATGGGGGAAAGGTAGGGTTAGATTTCTCTTCCCCTTTCTCCAACTTAGGCAAGCATTCTTCCAACAGAGCTACTATTCAGGTAGTGTGAGACTGAGAAACCCATCAGGGAATAGGCCCAAGGGGTCAAGAATAGAGTCAAGACTCCTGACAGCAGAGAAGAAAGTCAAATATAAATTAAAGAAAATTAGCTCTGGCAGTCAGGAGTCCAGATGAGGTGAGGATGAAGCTTAGGGATTCCAGCTGAGTAACCTTTCTAAGAGAGATGCTATGCCCAGGGATGGGGATCAGGAGGAGAACACCATAGGAAGACAAAGGTCATCAAGGTCCTGAAGTTACAGAAGCATGAGTTGTCTTGGCCCTACATGTGTGCATCACTATCAGTTTACTCTCCTCTGTATGTGCCTTCCCTTTCTAATGACACTGTGTGGATTTGTGAGAAAGTAGGTCCCAAGTCTATGGGAAGGAAATATTTTATAACTACTGTTCTTATTATAACACCTTAGTGAATTATTTTACTTTGAGCTAATTATGTCTAATGGCTGAATCTTAACAGTAAATGTACCAGGTGGGATAGGTTGTATTCTCAGGGGTGCAAGTCCAGAGAGTACTTTGAACTGAAAATAGCAATTATCTTTCTGGGAGATCCAACCTGCAAGTGCAAGTTGGGGGGGGGCACCTCCCATAATGGGGAGAATACAATATAAAATCTGGTAATGCTAGGCACTCTTCATTCCTAAAAGATTTTCCCCCATTATTACCTCTATATTAATATTTTTTTAAAAAATTTTATACCTTTTGGATTTTACATTATCTACATTTCCCAATATATCCCTTCCTTCACCATCCAGTGAGCCATTCCTTATAATGAAGAGAAAAAAACCAACAGCTCAGTAAAACTGATCATAGCAATGAAATCTTATTTTATATACAGTATTCTATACCTAGATTTCTTTACCTATGCAAAGAACAGAAGGTATGTTATCACAGCTCTTCCCTTTGACAAGTTTGGTTATTAAAACTGCTCAGAATTGTTTTGTCTTATTGCTCTTTTTCCATTTATAATGTTCTAGTCATGTGTGCTCTTTCTATTTCTCCTTACCTCATTTTTCATCAGTTCAGACAAAGATAGATATATTTGCTCCTCTGCCTCTCTAGTTCCTTCATACTTCTTGTTTATTATAATGCAGCAATACTTCACTGCATTTATTCCCACAATTTCTCATTCTAGGATATGTTGCTAGTAGTACAATGACCAGGTCAAAGAGTGTGAACATTTAATTCACTTTCATAGCATAATTTGAAATTTCTTTTCAAGAATGGCTGGACCAATTTAATTTATGACAATGGATGAGCATGATTTCTTCAATAACTACACTTTTACATTAAATACTATAATATCCTCAGAGGAACTAAACTGTGTGACTCAATACCAAATTGCTAGACTTGTTGAAATTTAATGGTAATTTTTGTAGGTTTTTGGTTTGGTTTATTTTCATCTCCTTTACTGGAAAGCTATGGATAGTTTGCCTGTATCCAGCAGCACCTTTCCCTTATACAATTTGCTGCTTCTAATTTGATGTGAACTAGGAAAACCTATTAACTAAGAGTTCTAAAATTATCTCTAAAACAAAAAATAAACAGGTTTTAAGTGAAGGACTGAGATATTCTATCAGTAGAGTACATGAGAACTTTATACATGGATTTTTGTGATATCTATTTTAACCTTTTTGCTTGTTTTATCAGATTATTTGTTTTACAGATACCTGAGATAGCTGAGTAAAGTTTCATTTTAAGTCATCTACAGATTTTTAAAGTTTTTTTACCCTTGCTATCATACTTTACATACAGAATACAAATATAGCAAAAATGTTGCATATGATGGCATGCTGCACTGTTCTCATAGGTCACATTTCTCTTCCCAAACTGCTCCCACCATTTCTTCTACCATCTTTACACAAGATTCCCCAAACCTCTTGTAGCTCTCCTAAGCTCTAGACTCACATTTCCAACTATCTCTTAAATACCTGAAAGTCTTATTAGCACCTCAACTCAAATTCCAAAACCAAATCTATTACCTCCTGAATTCCATGTGCTTAAAAAACAGAGTAGCACTATTCTTCTAGTTAGCCAGGTTCCTGAAATCCTAGGGGTCATCTTTGATTTTCCTCTCACTCTTCAAATCCATCTGTCTTATTTCTATACCTCTACAATATCTTTTCAATCCATTTTCCTTCTCTCTATTCTTATAGCTATAAACTTAGCTATGGCCCTTGTCTCCTCAAGAATGGTGCTATATAATCTTCTAACTGATTTCTATGACTACAATCTTAACTACACAAAATTCACCCTACACACTACTGTCAGATTAATTTTCCTAAAGCATGTAACTCCCTTTTCATAAACCTGGTCTCTCATTTCCTTCCCATTTGTGGCATTCAAAGATTGCTTACTGTGAAATGACTATAGGTTATTTCCCCACTTCTCTCATTACTGCCTTACATTCACCATGTTTCAATCAAACTATAAAACTCACTAAAAAAAAAAACCCTCAAAATGTTCAAAATCTATGTCTTTGCTAAGCAACCATTCTACCTGAAATTCCCTTTCCACCATTCCCTTCAAACATTAATTCCTACTCATTCTTCAAGGTCCAATTCAGATGTCATCTCCTCCATGAAACTGTATGGTTCTTACCTCAGTTAGAAGTAATCATTGCCTTCTCTGAATTCCTGTAATACTTATTTATTATACTTTTCACATTCTAGATCCATAACCTACATATCAAATGTCTCAAGCAAAGCTTTTCGCAATAATAACAGTAATATATTATAACTGAATTTCTCTATAATAATAGTTTGTAGATTATAACCAGTGTATAGCACAGTGCCTGGCACAGTGGGCTGCTTAATAAATGTTTACTGATTAACTGAGCCAAATCCCACAATACTGATATTTTCCAATTACCTCAATAGAAGCAGGATGATCATTGACAGGTAGGGCTGTCCCACATGCTAGAAATTCTATCCTTCCTCAGCTCTATCTCTGGGTTTTTCCAACTTCTTTCAAGTCTCTATTGAAGTCCCAGAGCTAAATGATTGATCTCTCAGTATTAACTCCTTTTGGTCTGCTAACCATTACCATAGTCAGAAAATTACAGAATTTCATAGTGTCTAAGGGTCATCAGGAACAATCTAATCTAACTCATACTCTAAAGGAATCCCCATAATAACATACTTGACAAAAGACCCTACAGCCTCTGCTTGAAAGTGGCCAAAGGGGAAGCAATCCGCAAGTTTTCAAGGCACTCCCTTTTTTGACAGCTCTAACAGTTAGCAAGTTTTTCTGACAGCAAGCTTAAATTTGTCTCTTTGTAACCTCCACCCATCACTCCTGGTTTTGCCTCCTAGGGCAAGACAGAACAAGTGCAATAACTTCTCAAGTGTGCTAGGCTAGGTCTATCTCATTATAATGTTCATGGATCCTATAACAGGGAGAGTGAGGTGGCACAGTGGATACAGTGCCTGGGAGGAAGTCAGGAAGATCTGAGTTCAAATCCAGACTCAGACACCTACTACCTGTGTGCCCTTGGGCAAGTCATTTAACCCTGTTTGCCTCAGTTTCCTCATCTGCAAAATGAGTTGAAGAAGAAAATAGCAAATCATTCCAGTACCTTTGCCAAGAAAACCCCAAATGGGGTTATGAAGAGTTGAGCATGACTATAACAACATCTCAGTACCACACTCAACTCCTCATGATCTCTCACCCTACACAGCCAAACAGATGCAAAATATTGCCAGTTATCTCATATAATCCCCTTCTTATCTCACATATCCACTAACCTAGTTCAGGCAATCACTTCCTCTTAACTGGAAAATGTAATAGCCTTCTTTGGGTTTCTCTCCCACTCTAATCTATCCTCCACAGAGATGCCAAAGTGATTTTTCTAAGGCATAGGTTTGACCATGACACCCCTCCATTCAAATGAATAAATCTCAGTGACTCCCTACTACCTCTAGGATCAAATATAAATTCATCTATTTGTCATTTATAACCTTTTACTATGTATATTGTTCCCATCATTCCTACCATACGTTTCTTCCTTTTGCATCTTCCATAGCACAGCCACACTGGCCTGCTTGTTTGTTTTGGGTTTGTTTGTTTTTTTGGAGGAGGGAAGGCAAGGCAATTGGGGTTAAGTAACTTGCCCAAGGTCACACAGCTAATAAATGTCAAGTATTTGATGCCAGATTTTGAACTCAGATCCTATTGACTCCAAGGCTGGTGCTCTATTCATTGTGCCACCTAGCTGGCCTGCTTGTTCCTCATATATGATGTTCCACCTCCTGTCTCCACTGCCCCCTCAATGGCTAACTCCTATGACTGGAATGCACTCCCTCCTCCATCTCTACCCCTTGAAAGCCCTGGTTTGTCAGTTCAAGAACGACCTTCTTCAGAAGACTTTCTTGGTCCCTCTCCACCCCCACCCAACTCCTCCAGTTGCTAGTGCTTTAGTTTCTAAGGTAGCCTTGCATTTACTTTGCATGTATCTTGTATACATTTATATAAGTCCATGGTGTCTCCCTTATAAGAATATAAGCTTCTCGAGGGAAGGGACTATTTTACTTTTACCTTTGAATTCCCAGCACTTGGCACTGTTCCTGGTACACAGGTAAGTGCTTAAAAATGCTTGTTGGCTGGTTGATTGATTCCAAACTTCAGAAGACCACTTACCTGCAAGAGACCCCAGGGGCTACAGGCTTCTGTGTGGTGCCACACAGCTCTCTAGGAGTGGTCAAATGAAAAGGGTTTCTCATGACCTGGAGGAATCTGATCAGAGGCTAGATGCTCACTTAGCAAGGAGATTCCAGCTTCTGACAGTTTGGTTTGACCAAATGAACTCACACTTTCAACTTTAAAACCACATTATTGTAGTTTGTTCAGTTGTGTCTGTTCATGAACCCATCTGGGCTTTTCTCAGCAAAGATACTATAGAGTGGTTTGCCACTTCCTTCTCCAGATTATTTTATAGATGAGGAAACTGAGGCAAACAGGGTTAAGTGACTGGGCCAGGGTCACACAGCTAGGTGTTTGGGGGGGGGGGGATTTGAACTGAGATCTTTATGATTCCAAGCCCAACACTCTAGCTCCTGTGCTACCTAGATGCCCTATTGTAGTTTAGGAGATTGTATTATTCTACACAGTATAGTGGGAAAGATATAGAGATTTTAAATCAGAAAAAAAAAAAACAGGACTACTTTTTACTTCCCATGTGCTCTATAAAATGAAGGAGCTGGACTAGATAAGCTCTAATGTTTCTTCCAACTTTAAATCCATGATCCCAAAAACACAACAGCAGTTTGTTACGCAGCACAGTACAGACTTCATTCAGAAAACATAATGCTACAGTATGGTATTCCCATCTTTAACTAGGAGACTGAACAGCCTCTTTTAAAAGGTGCATATTAGTAAATACTCCTAGGTCCCCAAAGCACCAAGGAGGGGGCTCAGAATGGCTATATGTCACAGGCATGCTCTCTCTCTGATTTTCCAAGTGCCACTATTTCATATCTGGACTCATCAGGCTTCTACAACATGGCCTCCATTTCATTCTGTAATTGCTTTCTCACTCCTCTTTCTCCTTCAAAGTCCAACAGAAGGTTCACTTCCACTCCTATATCTGTTCCCATCCTATACTCTATCCAACTAGCAAACGGTGGGAAAGTATGATCATGAACAGCATTTCAAACCCTGCAATGGTAGAAACTCCCCCCCCTCACTTAGGATAAGTGCTCTGACATTGAATGAATGTTCAACAAATCCAATGGAACTATTTACATGTTCAAATAATGCAAAAGGAAGAACATCCCATTTAATACGGCACATGTGGCCACCTGAGCCATGTTCAATACTTGACTTTCACAACTTCTCTTTTTACAACTTACAGAGAAAAGGTTTTTAAAAAAAAAAAAGAGGTGCTAGCTAGATAAAAATGAAGAAATAAAGGTTCATGAAGAACCCATAAATGATGATAGTCAAGGCCCTATTGACAAGCCAGCAAACACCTGGCTGGTCAGTGGATACAAAGTACCACAAGAACACACACATAACACAATAGTCAAAAAGAGATGAGACTTCCTCAAATTTCTCTTACTCATTATGTCTACATCTACAATTTGCTTGGGGGAGGAAAGAGGGGCTTCACTTAAGGATTGATATTCTCACAACAAAAAAACAGCAAAAAATTTTGATTTTATACTGTCACAAAAGAAAACTAAATTATGTATATGATGTTACATTTAGGTTATAGAAAACTAAGAATGCTGATTCCACAGTAACTTTTTTCATGCTATCAGAGACAAAGGGAGGGTCAAAGAGGAGGTGAAGAAGAGAAGGGAAAGAAAGATGGAGCATTTTAAAATGTTTATCATGTAGTAAAGTATATTTGCCCATTGGGCATTATAGTATTTGTATCCACTGAATTCCTGACAATTAATATGATACACTTCATTATCACAGATCAACAAATATCTAACAAGATCAGTACCAAAAGTTAATAGTCAACTTTCATCAGTCTGAGCAAATCAAAGCTGTCTTTAAAACGAAGTCTTGATTTCTTATTATCCATGGCATGCATATGATTGGATTTGGACTCAAAGGACTTTGGTTCAAATCCCATTTCTGTCACTTACTGATGTGACTACAACCTCTCAGTTTCCTCATCTGTAAAATAAAAGCGGTTGACAAGATGGTCTCTTGGGTCTCTTCCAGCTCTAAATCTATAACATGATGCTAAAATTCATCTTTTCTCATAAGAAGCAATCTTCTTCCAGTCACTTCCTGGCAATTTACAAATCATGTGACCTAAATTCTGGTCACCCTCTTGTTTCTCATCTTACTCTTATGTGAATCATGGACTTTAAGAGATACACTTTTTGCCTTATCTTGCCTGTAACAAATCCTCCATCTTAATATTTGTAAAACACTAAGCATAGGACCTGGCATAGAACAGGTGCTTAATAAGTGCTTATTCCCTTCTTCTTCCCTCCCCTCCCCTTCCCTTCCTATCCATTTCTCAGTTATGCTACTGGCACTCTGACTTCCTGGTCTCTTCCTAATTTTCCTACCTTCTTAACACTTTACTCCCCTCTACACATTCTACTATTGACACTGGTCATCTTGTAGGTCCCTGTACACATCTCTTGACTCGATTCCTTTTCACCGGATGTCCCTCCATGCCTAGAAAACTCTCTCTTTTCATCTCAACCTCCTAGCTTCCTTCAACACTCAAAATCCTGTCTTCATAAGGAGGCCCTACTGGGTCTTCCTCCACTCATTGCCCTTCCTCTGACAATACTTTTCACTTATTCTGTATAAATCTTGCACAGATAACTTCTTTTTGCATCTTGTCTCTCCCATCAAAATTACATTTACATACAAGTATATTATTAAATTATATTTGTTATTAATTAAATGTTATATTATTAAATTAATTAAATTATTAATTAAATAATGTTATATATTAAATATATGTATATTTGTGTGTTGTTCTTTAAAAACTTTTATCTAGTTATATTACACAGCCACGAAATTAGAAATACCAGACATCATTATGGAAGGCAAGAATTTTATTTATATTTATTCTATATATGCTTATATATGTTTTTGCTATTTCCTCAGTTAGAATGTAAACTTGAGAATAAGAACTGTTTCATTTTTTGTTATTTGTTTTTCCAACATCTAAGGGAGTGCCTGGCTCTTTTTAAGTGCTTAATAAACACTTGTGATTGATTGTGATAGTTCCCTAATATTAATCATTTACATTTTCCAGCTAATATTAACCTTAATATGCAAAATTGCTAACTTAAGAAAATATTATCATAAATAGCAAACTTTTAAAGTTGAGAAGAGGAATGTGATTTTTTTCCATAAACTTTTGTACTCATCCAAACAGGAAAAGTTCTAAATTAAATTTCATTTTCACAGAATATAGAACACCATGCTACCAAGAGAGCAATTCTATGTAACACTAAGTATAGAAAAAAACAGGTGAGAAATATTTGAAGGAAAAATTACTAGTTAGTAACCTAAGAATTTTTTAAACGTTAATAGTAAGTCTGATACTATCAGAGTCTTAAAAGTTATAATTCTATCAACACTAGTTCCCCAGTTGAAAACTTACCTATTTTATGACCCTTATGAAAGTTCATAAGGAGAAGTCAGATAAAATTTCAGGGAAACAAGTAAACATCTGAAGATTCCAAAAAACAAATGCACCATTGCCCTGATAAACTGCAGGGGAAAAAAAATCCCTAAACTATACTACACAATACTATACTATACTATATTATACTAATGTATAGTTTATACTATACTTCATTTAACTATACATCTGTAATACAAAGTCAGAGTACTACTGAAATCTGCTTCAACTCTTTTGTTTTGCCTAACACGCAAATGGTACAATGCATATAAAAGGATCCCAAGCATAATCCCTACATCTACATTTAAGGACAAAACAGAAGGCCTTCTGTTGTCAGGCAAGTTGTGTTATTTGCATAATACTGATTACCTCACTCCTGGGAAGAAAGTATACCTGGGCTGTGGCTGAGAAGCTGGAGTTTATTCACCAAAATGGAATTAAAGACTTTTAACTTCAAACAGATTTTTAAATTACCTAGTGAAAAGCCCGTGGTATGACAGCTATAAAAAAGACAAAAAAGTTCTGACCTACACTGCGTGTCAGTTTTTCAGAATAAAATCTATATAGGCAAATGTTGTTAGAATTTGAAATAATCTGAACATATTTATTGTTGTTCAATCATTTCAGTTGTGTCCAGTTCTTAATGAACCCATTTGGGGATTGTCTTGGCAAAGATACTGGAGTGGTTTGCCATTTCCTTCTCTAGCTCATTTTTATAGATGAGGAAACCGAGGCAAACAGGGTTAAGTGACTTGCCCAGGGTCATACTGATCTTCTGTTTCGGAGGCTGGATTTTAAGTCAGATCTTCCTGACTCCATTGTGAATATGCTGAGTTCAATCTATTAATACAAAACATACACTTAAAATACTGTTTAGTCATTTATCAAGCATTTATTAAGCTTATCATGTACCAGACACCGTGCTAAGAACTGAGAACAGACATGCAAGTAGAAAGAAAGTCCCTGCCCTCAAGAAGCTAGAGCTTATATTCTAACGGGGAAAAAAACATAAAAGGACTCTAGAAAAGGGGATGGATAGCTCCACAAATCACCACTATCCCCTTCTTCTCCTCTGCCTCCGCCCCCTCTCCTCCCCCAAAGTATCCAGATGCAGGTGATAGAGAAAATCTGGACTACAGCCTAGAAAGAATGAGACCAGTTGTTTTGAGAAGAATCAAACAATCAAATCTGGGGAGGGGGGAGGTAGAGGGGGTTCCCAGGGATAGGAGGGTACTTTCAGAGTGTGACTCCCAGGACTGAAGTGAGCTTCTGAGATATAGAGGCTTCTTGGGCATGGTAGAAGTTCAGAGAGCTGTAATGAATTTACCTACCCCACGTGATGCAACTTATATCTCAATCACTTACAGGTATGAGAATCAGCTTACCACCTTTTCTTTATGCTCTTTAAACTCAAATTTTCAGGTCAAAGTGACTCCCTTTCCAAACAGGTCGACCCAGGATCATGGTGGGGATTTTTCTTATCACCAAGAGCTGGGCCAGCCCAGATATAATACACTTTCTTGTCTGTTATTATTCAGTCCTCATAAGTTATTTGAAAAATTTTAAAAAATCTATAAAATACTTAGATTGGAAGTTAATGTTTTTCCTTAATTCAGTCTGAGGGAGAAAGATCAACAAATGAATTATTTTTTACTTTAATATAGAATCTGGAAGACTTTTAAGTTCCATAACCATTTATCAATACATAAAATACCCAAGTACTAACGTGTTTATCCCTTTCAGCAGTTAATACTATGTTTAAAGCATAAGGTTTTAAAGTTTTCAAGCACTGAAATTTATACATCATTTATACTTCTGTGGCCCCATATCAGCAAAAGGGTCTATGATAAGTACAGTTATCTATGTTGGAATGATCATGAGAGATAGAAATGGGGAGCTTGGGAACTCATGAGCTCTGACCATGGACAGGTATGTTTGGCCAGAGTCTGATTCTAAGGAAAGCCAACTGGTGCCTGAACTGAATATAATTATGAGAGGTTGAACCCTTGTTTGGCTCACTGACCCAATTAAAGAATGACCTGCCTGGACCACACAGACTTAACTCCTCTCCTTTGACTCACTGCTGCCTGGCAAACTTGCATTGTTCACCCTCAGATGTTCCCTATTTCTTTCAATCTTGTTTACTTACTCTCAGTATTTTTATTGCTCCTTTGTTTGGCACTTAAAGCCCTACACTATCTGATTCCAACCTACCTTTCTATGTTTATTTATACATTACCTCCCTTCACACACTCTTCCTGTTTCTCACACATAACATCCCAAGTTCCCAGCTTCTGCCCTATGGCTGAAATTCACCAGCCCTCAACTCTATGAGAATTCCTAGTTTCCTTCAAAGCCAAACTCAATCATTACCTTCTACATAAGGACTTTTATGATCCCCACATCTTCTATGGCATCCCCCAAATTATCTTCCATATAATTATATACATGCATGTCTCCTCTAATTGAATATTAGCTCTTTGAAGACAAGAGGCGTTCTCATTTTTGCCTTTGTAACCCCAGTGCATTGCACAGTAATAGGTTATTAATAAATACTTGACTAGCCTATTCCAGATACGTTCTCTAAAATATGAAAATAAAATGGTCCAGTGAAAAAGCAGCAGTAGAAAGTGGGAAAAGATTAAAGTTGACCCAATTTTCTATGAAGGAAAAGCAAAACTGACTCTTTTGGAATCAATAGCCTTCAATAACAATGGAATTTAAAATAAAGTTTCTCTCATGCTATTTACCATTTTTCCAGAGAAAGGAAGTTTTATACAATTTTTCACATTCCCTCATCAGAAACAAAATATATAGCTGAAAAATAAGTTACATACCTATGGATTAACTGCTGTAACAATTCCAGAAAACATTTTGGAATCATGCTAAAAGAGTCACTGATATATAGACACCTTTTAGTCCAGAGCTACCACTACCAGGAATATACCCTCCAAAAGTCAAAGACAGAAAGAAAGGATCTAAATGTACAACATTTCTTGTTGTAGGAAAGAACTAGGAACTAAGTTTGTACCCATCAACTGGGAAATGGTTGAACAAATTATGACATATGAATGCAATGTACCATTATTCTATA
Source organism: Pseudocheirus occidentalis (assembly GCA_028646575.1). NCBI lineage: Eukaryota > Metazoa > Chordata > Mammalia > Diprotodontia > Pseudocheiridae > Pseudocheirus > Pseudocheirus occidentalis. The sequence continues at coordinate 163,668,901 of CM053593.1, read as the reverse complement.
AAAATGACAAATATCGAGAATTCAGAGAAACTTGGAAAGATTTGTATATACTGAAGCAGAGAAGAACCAACAGAGCAATTTACATGGTTACAACAGGAGAAAGGAAAACAACACTGACCAACTCTAATCTATGTGCTAATTAATCATGACTTCAAACGCATAGTAACTGGGTATCTTCCGCCCACATCTTAGCAGACACGAAAAATACAGAATTTGATATATATTTCCAGACATCAGCAATGTGCCAATTTGTTTGCTTGACTACACTTACTTGTTATGAATAAACACCTTGTCTGATTTAAGGACGACAGAATGAATGAGCAGTGATAATTTTAAAAAGAATTAAAAGAGCATCAATAAAATACCTAAAAATAGATGGGGGAAAAAAGAAAAAAATTCAAAGATGACATAAATAAAACAATTTTTTGCTATCATCTTGTTAAAATTAAGAGGCGATAACGATGAGACCTAGGAATTTGTTCATATAGGGAACTCCCAGGTGAGCAAACTCCCTCTCCCAATGTAGATCAGCACTTTCTCAGCAATTTATTAGGTCTCAGAACTGCCCAGAGGTTGAATGTCTTGTCCTAGATCACACAGTCAGTATATTTCCAAGCAAGAATTGAAGCCACGGCTTTAAGGCCAGCTCCTTAGCCACTATACTGTGTTGCCTCTTGTTAAATGTAATATATACTTTAAAACTGCAACCTAATTGAGAATTTTCCTCAAATTTTAAATTTCCTCAAACATTAAAATGTGATGGCATTTTGCCACCTGGGCAAAAGTTCAACATCCACAAAGTGATCGACCACCTTCTCCTAAAAATACTTCACTCTTGGCTTCTAAGATACATGGCTCTCTCTCATATGTACTTCCTCAGTGTTTCTCTCCATCTTCTTTGCTTGTTCTCATCCTCTTGTCAATCCCTTAAAGTGACCTCTATTCTCTTGGCAATTTCAGACAACTAGGTGGCATAATGGATAGACTACTGAATTTGGAATCAGGTAGATCTAAATTCAAAACCTACTTCAGACACTTACTAGCCAGCTGTCTGACCCTGGACAAGTCATTTAATCTCTCTCAAACCTGTTTGCTCATATGTAAATAGCTTAACAATAGCATCTATTTCACCAGACTGTTCTGAAAATCAAATCAGGAAAATACATGTAAAATATTAATCAGTGATGTAATGGTAGCCACCATCATCACCATTATCGCCATCATCACATTCACTCCCACAACTTCAGCTACCAGCTCTATGCAAATGACTCCCATATCGTTATCTCTGTCACTAACCCTGGCTGAATCCGTGTATCTGTATTTTTTTGTCTCTCTCACATTCCACAAGCAAAAATTAAACAGGCCCAAACAGTGAAGTCAATTATCTTTTCCCACAAATCTGCTCTTTCAATTTCACTAGCAGACTCCCCAGTTTCTCATGTTCACAACTGTGGTGGTTCCTTGAATTGCTTTCTTTTAGTCTCTCATCTTTAATTTGACTTTAACACTACCGTCATATTAATCTCACTTTTATATAGATCTTGTTACGGAAAAAAGTGCTGGATTTGGAGTCAGAAGGTCTGAGTTCAAATCCTGGCTCTATCTGACCTTAAACAAACCATTTCTCTGGGTCTCCTCATCTTTAAAACAGAGTTTGGGTTAGATGACCTTAAAGGAAAGGTCCTTCACAGCTCTAAAAGCTCTTCAGTGGCTCCAAGTAAAGTTCAAACACACCAGTCAAACACAGAGTTATCCACATTCTGCTTCCACATGATCTTGCCAATGTTAACTCATGCTTCTTTGCAACCACCATATTGGAGCACTTGCTCTCCCTATTATTAAACATTATTAATAAATTTATTAGTAACATTAAACATTATTAATAAACATTATTCATTTTCTTGCCGCCATTGCTTTGTTTACACTATTTTATAACCCTGCCGTTCTTCTCAACCTGTTGAATCTCTACCTTATGAAGGTATAACTCAAGTAACACAACTTTCATGGAGTCTTCCTTGATGTCCCTAGCCAGTAATACCATCTTCTTCCTTGAGATCACAGCACTTTGCTCTTACATTGCCGTTAAATATTATACTGTATCATAATAATTTCCATATATCACAACCTCCACTAAACTGTAAGCTTCATAAAGGCAGGGGCTATCTTGTCTAAACTTAGTATCTCATTCAGTGCTTCACATAGTGTTTTGCACAAAGAAATTCTAGACAGTTACTTCTTTTTTGTTTTTGTTTTTGCTTTTTTTGGAGGGAGAAGGTAGGATAATTGGGGTTAAGTGACTTGCCCAAGGTTACACGGCTACTTTTTTGTATTAAGTATCTGAGGCCAAATTTGACCTCAGCTCCTCCTTGACTCCAGGGCTGGTGCTCTATTCACTGCGCCACCTAGCCACCCCCAGATGGTTACTTCTTGAACAAACATGGTGCCCTTATAGGAAGTTTATATATAAGACATAAAAGACAAATGGATATAATAGCAGAATTATAAAAGAAATCTAGAGAAGAATAAAAGATAAGACCCAGGAACGTTAATAGATATGTAATGGTTATGGTTTGTTTCTGAAGAAGTGTATACCCAGGAGACTAAGTGAAAAAAATCCTTCTGGTTGCACACAGAATTGCATGCATCTAGAACCCTGTGGGTAGGTGGGGGGGGGGGGGGAGAAGAGGGGACAATGAGCATCCGTTTAAAAATAACTCATGTTTTTTAAAACACAGGATTTTTTCAAAAATTGTCTTATATTTGCTATTTGCAGTTTGAATCTAAATATTTCAACTGCTACTGTAAGCCAGAAAGAGCAAAAGCAATCTTGAAACAAATCATCCAGAATACGTTTTTTTGTTTACTTGAAAATTTATAAAACAACCAACATTGAGATTTTCTGTAATCTAAAATATAATGACAGAAACAGACAATATGGAAGTTATATTTTCCATGTGAGACAGAATATTTTTCTCAAGATGTTCTCAGTAATCATATCAGCTCTCACTGGTTTAACTATTTCTGATCATATCAATACCATACCAAAAAGCATACCAAATCAACATATCTAATCCTCATTTCTTACCTGAGCTCCTTTCTACACTTCAAACTACTTGCCAGATATCTCCACCTCAAATTCAATATAACCCAAAAAGAATTCACTGTCCTTTTTTCCTAAACATAGCCTTTCTCCATTTTCCCACTTCACTTCTACTTCTTAGAACCCTCCTGGCTCTGTTTAAGTGAGACTTTAAGGTGTCTCCTGATTTCTCCAAGAGTCAAGTGTGTCTCTCCTGCTAACCCTTATTGCTGTGTAATTATTTAAAATATAACCTGTATTGGTTCATCTGGGAACGTATTTTATTTCCTAAGCAGAATGTGAGTTCCTTGCAGGCAGAAACCATCTCACTTTTATATCTGCATTCACCAGAGGCACAAAACAGATGTTTGATGAGCTGATTAATAGATATAGGAATTTATTAATAGCCTTTAGTTAGTGGCTATTATCTGAGGTTTATCCAACATGACTTAGAAATGTTGTGTAGATTCAGGATAAATACTTATATCCTGCCATTACAGTTTCTTTTTATGTCTTGTAAGCACAGTTTCTCCTACTCTCAAACTGAGCGGTGTTATCAGAGTGAGATGTGGTCTTGTCTCAGAGATCTATAAGAGAAAGACATCTACTTGGGTCTGATGGTTTTCTCTTTGAAAGAAGAAAGTTTATTACATGGTCTCTAAACAACACTTTTATGAATATTGGCTTTAATTAGAATAATTCAAGGGTAGTAAATGGTATAGGGCAAAGATGTCAAACATGCTCCCCACAGATCAGACAGCACTCTCAAGTGCAACCCAAAACAGATTAAATGTAATTGGGAAATTTTTTTTAAAAAAGTACAAATATAATAAAACATAAATAACATTACATTCTAAAACTAAGTTGATATGCTGTCCATTGGGATTCTTATGCACAGATTAGCAGCCCCATTTCTATTTGAGTTTGACACCACTTATGTAAAGCAAAGTCTGCTACCTACAAATCTGACATGGTTTGAGGAAATGAAACTTACATAACATTAGCCCTCAACCAGCCTAATGATACCTACTTCATTATATTTTTCATTGCCTCTTACATAGGCTCACTCCAAATAATGTTACCCTAAATGATATTGTATAGTTAAACTCACTGTAACTGACAAATCCCTAGTGCCACATTTTCAAAGAATCATCTGAAATAAAAATTTTAATACAGTTTCCCTGGAAATAAAACTGTTTTGCTTTACTGAAGATGTTAAGTCAAATAAACAGTATATTATATAGTTCACTTCTTGACTTACAAATAATTGCTTACTTTTCACTAAGAAAAAGCATTTCAGGAAAGAGAAGTAGTTTGCACAGTGGGTGAGATGGATAATTATCATCACAATCAATAAAATAAATGTCAATTAAATACTTACTATGTGCCAAACACAATGCTAAGCACAGGGGATACAAAAAGAGGCAAAAGATAGATATATGCAAAGCAAAAAATTTTTTAAATGGAAAATAATTAACTGAAGGAAGGCATTAGAATTAAGAGGTGTTGGGAAAAGCTTCCTGTAAAGAAAGGATAGGATTTTATGATGAGCAGAATGGTTTCAGATAAACCTGAAAAGACATGAATTGATTCAAAGTACAGTGAGCAGAACCAGGCATTGGACACAGTAACAGCAACAGTACACAATGATCAACTGTGAATGACTTAGCTATTCTCAGCAATACAATGATCCAAGACAATTCCAAAATACTTATGATGAGAAATGCTAACCTCCAGAAAAAAAAATTGATGGAGTCTTAATGCAGTATGACTAATATGAAAATATATTTTGCATGACTGCATAGGTTTTACCTATATCAAGTTGTTTACCTTCTGAATGAGGGGGAGAGGAGGTAAAGGATTTGGAACTCAGAATTTTAAAAACAAATGTTAAAATTATTTTTACATGTAATAGGAAAAATATTTTTAAAAAATAAAAGATGGGATTTTAGTTCGGACTTATAGAAAACTAGAGAGGTCAGCAGGAAGAATTGAGGACGGAGTGCTTTCTAGGCATGAGTGGCAGACACAAAAAATGCCCAGAGCATTTTGGGATGGGATGTTTTGTTCCTGTAATAGCAAGGAGACAGTCACGTATGCGGTGGGGTGCAGAATGTAAGATGAGAGCGGTGATCGGAGACCTAGAGAAAAGAGAGTATCGAGGAGAGAACAATCAGTAATGTTAAAGGCTACAGAGAGGTCAAGGAGAAAAAAGACTGAGAAAAGCCCATTGGATCTAGTAACTGTGCTATCACTGATAACTTTGGAGAGAGCATTTTTGGTGGAGTAATAAAAGTGGAAGCTGGATGTTAAGGGGTTAGGAAGTAAGAGGAAGACAGTGGAGAAACCTATTATAGATGGCTTTTTTGAGGAATTTAGCTACAAGGGGTAGAAGAGATATAGGACAATAGTTAGCAAGGAAAGAAGACCAGTATACTTGCTCCATTTCGTCCAAGAATTGATTGACTAATTTTTTTCAGAGGGGGGAAGGCAGGGCAATTCGGGTTAAGTGACTTGCCCAAGGTTACAGAGCTAGTTAAGTGTTAAGTGTCAACACTGCCAGATTTGAACTCAAATCCTCCTGACTCCAGGGCCAGTGCTCTATTCACTGCATCACCTAGCCACCCCTCTTTCAAATTTTTATTTTTATTTTTTTAATTTAGTTTTTATTTGTTTTCTTGTTTACATTATTTATTCATTTTCATTACATTTTTGAATTACACATTTTCTCCCCGTCTTGCCCCTGCCACAACCCCAAGACAGCAATCCCACTATAAAGCCCCTCCCCTGCTCTGCTCTCTTATTTTCTGGTAGGGCAGGGAGGGTCTCCATATGCCAGCCCCCGTATATCTTAATTCCCAGTTGCAGGTATTGCAGAACTTTAAATTCTAGATTTTTTCAATTCCTCCCCTGTCACCCATCCCCACTGGAAGGATACTCAGTTCAATACAGGCTATGGATGTGTGACTATACAGGACATCTTCATAGTGGACACACCGTGACAGTGATTGTCTGTCTCTTCTTCCTATCCCTCCCCGCCCCTTGTTCCGTTCTCTACCCTGTCCCTGTCTGTTTACTGAAGTGTGTGCTTCCAGTATTACTCCCGCAGACCCTGCCCTCCCCTCCGTCATCCCCCCTCTCATCCCTATGCCCCCCACTCTCCTGTGTGGCATGACGCCCAGTCTAGAGTTTATGCCATTTCTTCCCTAAGTCAAATTCAAAGAGAGTAAGTGAAAGCAAAATTGCAATAGTTATCCCTTGCCTCTTCTCTATGGGATGATTAATCCCATTTTGTCTCTCCCTGTCTCCTCTCATTCTAGTCCTCTCCCACCTCAGAATTTCACCTTTTAAAGTATCATCCCTTCACATTTAATTCATCCTATACCCTCTATATACACATATACACACATGCTCAGATATGT
>CM053593.1:163638516-163661900 GCA_028646575.1 Pseudocheirus occidentalis | reverse complement strand
GGAACAGATTGTGGGAGGGGTCTTACAGTGGGATCAATGTTCTGGGCGGGGGGTAGGGACAAAAAGGGGAGAAAATTTGTAACTCAAAACCTTGTGGAAATGAATGATGTAACCAAGAAAATAAATTAAGATTTAAAAAATTTAAAAAAAAATGAAAATGAAATACCAATTAAAAGAATTCACGGAGTACCTCTAAAAAAAAAAATCAAACCAACCTAAAGTCACAAACTCCAAAACATAGTGGTTAAATTTAACAATTCAACTGAGAAACAAAGTCCACAAGTGATGAGGAAAAAGACCTTCAAACAAAATGAAAGGACATTTGAATAATGCAAGACTATTCTGCACTGACTAGAAAATGTAAAAGGGAATGGAATAATGTATTCCAAGGAGCAATGGAATATAGGATGCAGTTCAGGGTGACTTACCCTGCAAATGTAAGTTAACCATACATGACAAAAGATGGACAGTAAATAATAAAGAAGAGTTTGAAATATTTTTAGAAAGAGAACTGGAACTGAAGAGATTATTTGCTTCTTGAAAAACAGAAATGCAGGAGAAGTGAATAAATACATCAGGTAAGGGCAGTAACAGCAAGAGAGTGACAAAAGGACTTCTTTCTAAATGTACACAAGAAGACAAACATGAAGGTAGAAATTTGGTAAAAAGAACAATGAAGAGCTAGACAGATGGCATAATGGACAGAACCTGATGACTTCCTACCTACTGAAGAATCACATTATAACATGAGACAGTACACAAGAAGTGGGGAGGTGAGCAGGGGAAAGAAGAGGAGTATGTCATGTGCCAGAGTCAAATCAAGGACTAGCAATGATCTAAAATTATCTAAAGAAGAGAAGAATCTACAGGGATGTAGGTGAGGAGGAGTTCAGAAGCACTGAAAAAAAGGAGGCAAAGGAAAGAGTACTTACTTTGGAGATGGGAAGATTCCTACAAGTGAAGAGGAATGGTCTGTGAAAGGAGATGGGCAACTTAAATTGGGAGTGGCCTAAGGAATCTGAGGCTTGAAAAGCCTACTTCTTCTATGTGGGGGTCCAGTGAGTTGAAAGTCCTGGAGACAACTGGGCACCTGTGGGAATGGGATAGTGTGGAGCCAGGGAGTAAATTTCAAGGGAAATTTGGAAAAAAGCTCCCCAGGGGACAATGTAGATTAGTGGTGGGCTGCATAATCAGGGATGTGGTAAAGGAGGTGATGGAATTCTATTGTGCTTTAAAAAATGAAAAGTAGGTATGACACCTTCAGAAAAACTTGGAAAAACTTATATGAACTGATGCAAAGTAAAGTGAGTAGAACCAAGAAGACACTGTACACAATAATATTATACCATGATCAACTGTGAATGACTGTAATAGTAACCAGTTTATTAGATACTTAGCAGCTATTCTCAGCAATATAATACGATTATTTAAGACAATTCTGAAAGGCTTATGATGAAAAATGCTATCCACCTCCCAAGAAAGAACTAATGGAGTCTGAATGTAGATCAAAGCATACTTTAGAAAAAAGAAAAAATGCTCTCTCCGCAGGCATCCTCGTACCAAATGACATCATCTTTAAACTCAGTGTGGCAATCCCTGAAGCACTGCCACAATGCCCAGGGAAGACAGGGCTACCTGGAAATCCAATTACTTCCTCAAGATCATCCAATTTTTGGATGATTATGCAAAATGCTTCATTGTGGGAGCAGACAATGTGGCTTCCAAGCAGATGCAGCAGATCCAGATGTCCTGTAGTACTGATGGGGAAAAAAACACCATGATGCACAAAGCCATTCGTGGGCATCTGAAGAACAATCCTGCCCTGGAGAAACTGCTGCCTCATATTCAGGGGAACGTGGGCTTTGTGTATACCAAGGAAGATTTGACTGAGATTAGGGATATGCTTCTAGCCAATAAAGTTTCAGCTGCTGCCCAGGCCGGTGCCATCTCAGAGTACCAGTCTGGGTCCCAAGAAGACTTCCTTCTTCCAGGCTCTGGGTATCACCACCAAGATTTCCAGGGGCGCCACTGAAATCTTGAGTGATATGCAGCTGATTAAGACCAGAGATAAAGTGGGTGCTAGCGAGGCGACCTTGTTGAACATGCTGAACATCTCCCCACTCTCCTTTGGACTGATCATTCAGCAGATATTTAACAATGGCAGCATCTACAACCCTGAAGTGCTGGACATCATGGAATAGACTTTGCATCTTCGTTTCTTAGGTGTCTGTAATGTTGCCAGCATCTGTCTGCAGATTAGCTACCCAACTGCTGCATCAGTACCCCACTCAATCATCAATGGATACAAGTGGGTCTTGGCTGTAGCTGTGAAGACTGAATATACCTTCCCACTTGCTGAAAAGGTGAAGGCCTTCTTGGCTGACCCATCAGCATTTGCAGTGGCTGCTGCTCCACCTGCTGCTGCGGCTTCAGCTAAGGTGGAAGCCAAGGAAGGATCAGAGGAGTCTGATGAATATATGGGATTTGGTCTCTGATTAGTCCACAGGAAACAACTATTTCCACCAGTTTATTTGTGAAACAAAGAAAGAAAAGTGCTCATTTATCTCAAAAAAAGAAAAAAAAACTTTCTTTACTCTTTTTTTGGTCTCTTTTTTTAATTTACAACATGACTAACATGGAAATGTTTTACATGACTGCACATGGATAACCTATATCAAATTGCTTGCCCTCAGGGGTTGGGGGAGAAAGAGAATTTGGAACTAAAAAAAACCAAAAAACCAAAAACAGATTACAAAAACCTGTTAAAAATTGTTTTTATGTGTAATGGCAGGGGAGGTGGGAAGGAGAAAAAAATCAAATCAGTAAAATAGTAAATAAGTAAGGTGAACTCACAGCAAAACCAGAGAAATTAAAAGAATAATCATAATAGTTATCTGTCTAGTTTTCTTAGTGTTTGGGTATTTTGTTTATGAACATATTCTTCAGTTTCTTTCGTGTTATCAATTTTGTTAACATTTAACTGGGCATAATATGTTCTGATTATTCACAAGAAAATTTTACCAAACTTGCAAAGAACAATTAAGTACCATGACTTCACAAATAATTCTCAAAAACTGAGAAAATACCCTACCAGAATCTTTTCATAAGACAAATTTAGTTTGTAATATCTAAACCTGTGAAAGATAAAATAGAGGGAAAAAAATTATAGGCCAACATCATTAATGAACCCTGAACTTAAACGTTTTAAACAAAATTCTATCAAACAAATTGCAGCAATTTATAAAGATACAGTAGGACTCTAATGAAACAATGTGAGAAGACACTCCCAACCTACTTCTTTGTGGAGGTGAAGGGTCCACAGTTTTACATTGCACATGCTTTTGGACTTTTTCAATGTATCAATCAGTTGTACTGATTTTTTTCCTCTCTAAAAAATACTTTTATATGGGATGGTTCTTTATAGGAGTAGAGGGAAGGATATCTGGGATAACTGGTGAAAAAAGAGAATGTATTAATAAAAACATTTTTAAAATCAATTCTCTGTGCCTCAGTTTCCTTTTCTGTAAAATGAGACTGACTTGATATCTGTAGGTTTTCTTCTGCTCTATATTTATGATCCTTGGAACCAGACATACAATGAAAAGGGGCAAATTTTACCTCATACATAAGAGAGATTTAGGATAAGACCTATGACTGCAATATACCTCTAGAGGAATGGTTCTCAACCTTCCTAGTGCTGTGTGGGCGTATGGGCAGACCCGCCTGGAGACAGACAGAGGAGGGGTGTCTCGGTTCCTAAGACCATGGGAAATAAGTGTTTTCTGATGGTCTTAGGCGACCCCTGTGAAAGGTCTGTGCAACCCCCAAAGGGGTTGCAACCCACAGGTTGAGAACCCCTGCTCTAGACAGATGCTTTCTTTAAAAGAACTAATATCAGTAAAGGGTGGAGTAGAGAAGCATTGTTTGTTAAGGAGATACATACATATGAGAACACTGAAGAACCAAGTGGGAGGAAAAAGGCGGGCGGGCAGACTTATCCTATATATCATTCCCAAAGCCTAGTCCCAAGAGCCATTCCATATAACAAACAGTATTTTTAGAAAGGAAAAATAATGTTAGCACAACTGACTAATACAGTGATACCATTTGTGACCCTCCTACCTCCACAAAAGGGGTGGGTTGAGGGTATCTTCTCGTATGTATTCATCTGCGTTCCACTTATCTTTATAATTTTCATATTTTTATTTTTTGGTGTCATTCTTTCCATTTACATTGTTGTGGTTACTGTATAATTGAGGTTTTTGGCTCAGCTTACTTCATTCTCTATCAGTTTATATAGATGTTTCCATACTTCTCTGTATTTATCACACACATTTTTTTTTTTTTTTTGCTTTTTGGAGGGCAGGGCAATTAGGGTTAAGTGACTTGCCCAAGGTCACATGCCTAGTAAGTGTTAAGTGTTTGAGGCCAGATTCAAATTCAGGTACCCCTGACTCCAGGGCCGGTGCTCTATTCCCTGTGCCACCTCGCCATCATTTCTTACAGCACAGTAACATTCCATTACATTCAAGTACCAAAATTTGTTTAGCCATTTCCCAATGAATGGGCAATCTATTTTGTTTTCAATTCTTCGCTATCACAAAAAGTACTGCTATAAATATTTAGGAACACATGAGAATTTTTTTCTTATCAAAGCTCAGGAACTGTATCTCTGGTCCAAAGGTCACGGACGATTTGGTAATTTTATTTATAAGATTCCAAATGGCTTTCTAAAATGGTTGTACCATTTCAGAACTCCACCAACATTTTATTAGTGTGCCTTATTTTTCTACTACCCCTTCAACATTGAACACTGACTTTTTTTTTAATCATTTCCACCAATTTGCAGGGTGTACGGGGAAACCTCAAGGCTATTTTGATTTGTATTTCTTTCTTTCTAAGTGATTTAGAGAATTTTTTCATGTACTTGTGGATTTTTTTTTAACTGTCCCATTTATTAGGTCTAGTTTCTCCAGAAATTTAACACTGATAGAAAGATACTGAAGTCTCCATAACTACAGTATTAATCTACATCAAGGGTGGGAAACCTGTGGCCTCGAGGTCACATGTGGCCCTCTAGGTCCTCAAGTGCAGCCTTTTGATAGAGTCCAAGTTTTACAGAACAAATCCTTTTATTAAGAGGATTTATTCTATGAAGTTTGGATTCAGTCAAAGGGCAGCATTTGGGGACCTAGATCTAGGGCCACACATGGCCTCAACGCCACAGGTTCCCCACTCCTGCAAGTCTTCTTGACACTTAGATAATGTTCCCTTTATGAATTTGATGCCAAGGTTTTTGGAGAATGAAGGTTTCTTACTGATAACTAGTTTGCTGACTATGTTTCCTTTCAGCCTAATACAGTGCCCTTATTTATACTTTTTTTTTAAATGTTCACGTTTACATTGTCTGACAGCATAATGGCAACTCTTGCTTTTTTTGGATTCACTTGATGCACAGTAAATTTTACCTCCATTCTTTTATTTTTATTTTGTGTATTTCTCTGTTTTTTAAATGTATTTCGTGTAAACAACAGAATGTAGGATTTTGTTTTCTTATCCAATCTGTCACTCTTTTTCATTTTATCAACTTGTTTAATCTTTTAACATTTAAAGTTATAAGTCAGTTATTTATTTTCCTCCATCTGTCTCTAGAATTAGGTTTCTTTTCAAGTTGATTTCCCCCCCGCCTTCTGCAATAAACATAGCATAATATTCCTTCAGTTACCTTCATCTTTTTTTTTCTTTTTTGGAAGGGGAAAGGAAAGGCATTTGGAATTAAGTGACTTGCCCAAGGTCACACAGCTAGTAAGTGTGTCAAGTGTCTGAGGCTGGATTTGAATTCAGGTCCTCCTGACTCAAGGGCCAGTGCTCTATTCACTGAGTCACCTAGCCACCCACCTTAATCTTTTATCAATGTGACCCTGTTCCCACTGATTGTCTTTCCTTTACCCTTGACTTCTCCCCTTACCCTTTTTTAAGCTTTTTCCCTTTATGATTTTTATTAGTTCTTGTCTCCTACCTTTACCTGATTATATATTTCTTTCCCCCCTTTTTTTTCTTTTAGTCATGGAGATTTCCTTTTCTTTTCTACTTCAAATAGCTCTGCTCATTAGCTCTTTAAATTTCATTTTTGTGTCCCTTTCCAAAAAAAGATTCCTCTCTCTCTCTTCATTAGCCATCCCTTCTTCTTGTCTACTCTAGACCCTCCTTCTCTGATTCATGACCTCTGTAATCATCTGGTCTCTCTCTTTTCTCTATTTTTCATACAGTCACAGCTTCCAAGGTAACCACTATAAGCTCTCCCCTGGAGGAGATTTCTGCCATTGCCTTGTAAGGCTTATCCCCAAGGATTCTCCTTTTCCATTGTGCATCACTCACAGAACAGTATCAGTTATTGTGGGAGTCAGAGAGGACACTGTCTCCTGGTAGGATCCCTTCCCTATATCCTCTTTTGTTGGTCATTTTAAAAATATTTGTCTGTGTCTATGTTCTTTCACTTCTCCAGGGACCAGGTATCCACAGGGGTTCCAAATCCCTGCCTCCTAGGACAAGTAACCCATTCAAGAACCAAATGCCCCAGTCCACACATACCTTTAATGACTCTAAAATACAATTATCATTCAGGGTAGCAGGAACAATGTCTCTGTTTTGGTGGACTAGATGCTTTATCTGATCCCAAATACCTCTCAAACCTTTCCAAAACAGAAATTATATTCCAAAGAAAAAACACTGTTTTCATGGTCTAGGACTCCCAGAATCCAAACGAAGTTTTTGCTTTAAAAAACAATCTCCCCAAACCCAGGAACTGATGGTCACTGATGCTGAGTTCACTCAGCATTCCTCCTCTACCTCCTATTCTACTGGCAGTATGACAGTAGAAGTAGAAACAATAACACAACACAGGCATACAACAAAACTCACTTCTCCACCCCAGGCCCTCTTCCTTTTTCCCAGTGACATGGAGCCTGGTTCCAGGCTACAGAACTTTAATCTGGGCTGGATAAACAGCTTGGCCTTAACTCTTCAGGAAAAAAAAAATGCCTGCCAGGGGCTATAACCCAGAAGCACCAGCAAGGCAATAGCACTGAACTTAGAGCACCAAGGAAAATAGTCCAAACTGTGGGTGACAGGCCAGAGAACTAAGTAACAGAAGGATTGGGACAGGTGACCAGGAAAGAACACCAAGCATGAAGAGGGTTGTGCAGCATATCACCAAGCCTAAGGGAAAGAGCACAGGACCCACCTGGAGCCAATTCTTACTACTTAAACGTCAGTTGTAGCTGGATCTAGGCTGATGAACTATAGATTTCCTAGTGGAGGGACAGGCTGAGATCCTTTTGAGATCTACTTCTCAATAGAGCAGAGAAGGGAGGGTTTATACAATTAGATGGAAAGGAGTCAGGAAATTAGTGATAAGGAAAACAAGGTGGGGGGAAGGGAGACACTGAAAGTATCAAAGATTTCAGGATGAAGAAATCTTAAAGACCTTGAACATAAGCAGATATGTCAATAGGAAAAAATGGTGACAAAGAGAAGGAAATATGGCCTCCAAATCTAGCAAACAATTTCAGGTATCTATGAACAAATACTGCAAAATAAAGGAATAAGATCCAACACTAGAAAAGAAAGAGTACCCTGTGGAATCTGAGGAGAACATGGAACCACAACACATTCTTCCTGGGTAGTTTACAAGAAAGAAGAATTATAAGTGCATAATTTATGTCCTGCACAGCAAAAATGAGCAGAACAGAAAATTTTGAATCTGCAGTGACAAGTTTCACTAAAGGAACAAGAGAGAACAACAGATTTTGAATGCAAATAGACAGAAATGAAGGACAATCCAGAAGAAGAAAAGCAAAAAGAAGTAACATTAAAAGAAAATATGCTCACCATGCAAGTGTTTCACAAATAACAAAAATAGCACTGGAGTTTTTGGATTCCAGCCTCTAACAGGTTCAAACAGGAAGGACAAGAACAGAGTCACAAGAAATGGTTAAGTAAGCTTGCTTTATTCTAGTCGCTTCTCCTCACAACGGTTACTGATAATGGGAAGACCAACTCCTACAGCATCCCCTAATCACCCTTCTCAGGATTCTACAGGGGCCAGAGAGCTACAGCTCCTATGGGGTCTCCTAAGTCTCAATGGAAAACCCTGTTGAGGCAAACACAGATTTCCTGTCAAGCCTTGATAGTGGTCGATCAAGGCACACACAGCATTAAAATGCCATATTTCCCTATGGATTCCCCACTCACTGGCCAGTGCCCATTTGGTTTATAGGACAAGAGACAAAGAAGACATATTGCCAGCAATAGTCTCACAGGTTAACTTTAGCAATATCATCATTTGGCACATGCATATTAAGTATCACATCACATCGCCCCTATATCTCACTGTACAAGCTTAGTGGAGATGTTGACAAGTCACAGACCTGGAAAATATCTAACACCCAAAAACTAAAGACTGTCATGGATATGGAACCTGGGAAACTAAACTCCAAGAAAGAATAACAAAATCCTCCATACTTACAGCAAGTAAATCATACTGATCTTGAAGACAGAACGCATGGAGATAACCTTACAGGTCTCCCAGAAGAACATGGCATGGCAAAACACAGGACCAGGAGAACAATTAATACAATGACAGTAATATATTAAAGGCAAACAACTATGAAAGAACTAGGAACTTTTATCAGTGCAATGACCAATTACAATTATATAAACTGCACTCTGGATAGAGAGGTGAAGGACTCAAGAGTAGAATGAGACAAATTTGGGGGAGAATGGATTGTGAATGACCATATAATTTGTGTTTTTCTTTAGTTGTCAAGTTGGGCAGGGGGAGGGGAAGGATTGGAGTAAGAGTGAGAGAGGGCTGACTGAAAGAGTATGAAAACAAAAGTTTAGATTAAACCTAAATGGCACCAAATAAAAAGGTAATACTGAAAACAAAATGTTTTTGCTCCTGAATTTCAGCTAACCAAAAATTATTAAACGGCTAACAACGTCATTTTGTCAATCTTCTTACTGAACTGAAATCTTACAGAATAAAAAGAAAACCCATTTATTATCAATTTAAGTTTTTAAGAATTCTGTTTCCAGTTCAAACTTGAAAATTTATCATGAAAATTCAAAATTAAGTTTGGTTGGTTATCTGCTTTTCTCTGACCATTTGGATATAGTACTACTAATCCTTTAGGGAACAGTTGTTTTCTCTCTGCAAAGTTAGGAAAAACATGAGCAGAAGGTTTTCATTGTATCTAGATGAAGAAATAATTGAGCACTGAGTTCATTTTGAGTCCCATTATTCTCAGTGCCATCCCACTTAAAGCATTTGAAGAAAAAAAAAAGCTGATGGATAGAAGATGAAAATGGTGCCCATGGAGACATAGAGACACTGATCTCTAGATTCCTTATTCCTTTTTCAAGGCAGAAAGAATTGAGTAAAAGTTAATAATGATTCTTAGTCATCCATTAAAAATACCATATCCTCAAGGAAACACTGACACACAGAAAGCCCACAATATTTCAGAAACAAGAATAAAAAGTAAATTCTACTTGACAATATTAATTTATTAAATTTTTATAACTGTCAAATTCATGTTAATTTTCTTTTACCTCACATCTCATCCTGTGTTCCTAGTCTGCTCCCTTTTTCAAGCAAAATTATTTTACTGTAAGTATAATGTATACAATTTAAACATCCTTAAAATCCTTCTTTTTGCACATCTTCATTAACAGAAATTAAATTCAACTGCTGCTTCTGTCATTAAAGTGTCAATAATGTTATTTTGTCAAGAATTTCTACATTTAGTCAAAACATTTATTGAAGGTTTATAATCTAGACCAGGCCTAAGCTAGGCCCAACTAATGATTCAAGGTTAAGATACAATTAAACACTCATGGAACAGAAAAAGTGCAATTAAAATCATGTACTGTAATGAAAAGAACACCCTTCAAAGTTAAATCCTTCTATAGTCATCAATTCAGGTACTCAGGAAAGTGATCTACAGGTAACTGGAGTTCAGGAATAACCCTCTCACAAATTCTTATGCCAAGGGCATTAAATCTCAAGGAATTTCTCAGTCAAAAGGGTCTGCCCACCACTTAAAGAAATAACCCAGTATGCATGCGATGACTTGGAGAAGACCAAGTCTTTTGGATAGATATCTACTGGATAGACCCATGAAGAGGAGAAAGTAGGGATGAAAAGGAAAGGAGGTAGAAGGGTTCAAATAACAATTTATTTACTGAAGATGCATACACAACCCCATCTTCAAAGAGTAGCTTGGTGGCTCCTCCCAAGCAACAGCCTTTCAGTAGCACAAAACTGACTGAAGCTGTTACCAAATTCTATTCCTTGAAATTAAGTTCAAAAACTTGCAAGGGGACCTTGAATCACAAAGACAATCTTCTACACCGCCATCCTGACTCTGCCCCCAACAAAGAAAATCTTAAAAGAATCCTAGCAACTAGAGGAGGAGCTTTATATATATAATACAAACATATAATATGATGGTCAACAATCCTGATTTCATCTTCATTTTTTTTCCTTTTCTCATTCCTTCCATTTGGCTCTCACTAGGACCTGGCTATCTCCTGATGACACAGACTCTCTGGCCTCTGTTTCTAGCACTGGATGCACTTTCACTCATTCCTCCCAACTCACGGGTCAAATTGGAAAGGTTGGTATACTCCTTGTTCCCTATTGTCAGTTTCAGGTTCTCCTGCCGCCATCATTTAGTAACCTTCTTCCTTTGAGTTTGTTTTTGTTTTTTTTTCAAATTTACCACCCAGTGAAAATTTTGATAACTGTTGTGTACCAATCTCAATGGCACTCTTCTTCTTTCCTCAATGAGATCACTGCCCACCTCCCAGTGGTTTTTCTCCTGCTCAAATCACACTCTCATACTGAGAGATTTCAACATACATATTGATATGTTTTCATAAACTCTAACCTCACAGTTCCTCAACTTATTCACTTCACATGAACTATTCACCCACATTTATCCACATGCAAAGATAAATATACACTTAATCTTATCACCACTTACAATGTACCACTTACAAATTCTAGTATCTGCTAAAAATTTGTCATTCAACCTCTCCTTCTCCCTTCCAACCCTAAACTCTGTTCTTTGTCCACACTATATGACCTCCAACTCCTCTATCTCTCAGCTCTTTCCCAGACCAATCCTACCTCACCATCTTCCCTTACCCATCCTGATACCTTGATGAATCAATTCAACTTTATATGCCTATATAGTTGTCTCTATACTTATAGATATAAGTATAAAATATAAAGACAAGTAAGAGCAACTAGGGATACAGTAGATAGAGTACCAGGCCTAGTGTCCAGAAAACTCATCTTTCTGAGTTCAAATCTGGCCTCAGACACTTACCAGATGTGTGAAGGTAGACAAGTCACTTAACTCTGCCTCCCCATAATTAAAAAGCAATCCCCTCAATACAACAGTTATTTTTCTTGCCACCCCAAATCCTTTTATTTATTTAACATTATTTTTTAAATGTAGAGTCCAAATTCCTTCCATCTCCCTATTTCCTCTCCCATCCAATGAGGAGGCAAACAACATGCATCCATTATAACGTGAAGTAATGGAAAATATTGAAAATCAAAGGGATGCTATAGAGACAACCACATTGGCATACCCAAGATGGCTGCTAGCATAGGTTCTTATACCTGCTTTAGTATGAAAGATAGCTGTTCAAGGAATCAACAATCTTTTTTAAATTACATTCATTAGTTCAGGGGAACAGTCAGCACCCTGAACTTTAGAGAAAATCCAAACAAAGAAAATACAAACAGAGAAATAAAGACCAACAGACAGGGCTTCTAACTGTCTGAGAAATTAGCACAGATAGACAGATCCAACTGTCTGACCAAGGCAATACACACATAGTTATCAGAGAGAGAAGCACCAATATCTGGGTTTTTCAAAGCCAGAGGGTTCTTTAATGGCTATCCAGAGTCTCATTTGATCAAACCAAAAGAACACTCTTCCAATAAATGAGCCCCAACACAAAATGCTGACCTTAGAGAGAGAGAAAGAGTGAGTGTGTGTGTGTATGTATTTCTAGAGCCAGAGGGCATCACAATCCTCAAGATTCAGTGGCTAATTAGAAATTAATAAAAGGTGTGAAAGTCTTCCTACAAGCAAGGCTCCCCTAAACAAGCTTCCCTTAATGGGCTCCAGTAAGGCCCATTAATGGGCTCCACAGTGAGGCCCATTAATGGGCAGGAAAGATCTTAAATCCCATTAACATTACAGATACCCAGCAATTGGGGAATGGCTAAACAAGTTATGATATATAATTATGATGGAATATTATTGTACTATAAAAAATGACAAGCAGGATGATTTCAGAAAAACCTGGAAATTTGCATGAACTGATGCAAAGTGAAGTGAATAGAACCAGGAGAACATTGTACATAGTAACAGTAATATTGTTTGATGAAGAACTGTGAAATAACTTAGCTACTCTCAGCAATAAAATAATCTAAGACAATTCAAAAGGACTCATAACGAAGCATATTATCCACTTCCAGAAAAAGAAATGATATTGTTTGAGTACGAACTGAAGTATGCTATGCTTCACTTTGTTTCATTCTTTTTCTTTTATCTGAATCTTTTTACACAGGACTAACATGGAAATGGTTTACATGATTGCACATGTATAACCTAAATCTGATTGCTTACCATTTCAGAAGTGGGGGAGGTGAAAGAAGAAAGAAGGGATAAAATTTGGAACTCAAAACTTTTTAAAATGTTAAAAAAACTGTTTTTAGAATGTAATTGGGGAAAATATATTTTTTAAAATATAAAAAAATTAAAAGTCCATTCTAGTGTCATACAATACCAATTACCTAAGGAGAGAATGGATGGAAGCTGGAAAATACAGTGAATATGGGGGCAATAGACTCATTCTTGAACATTCTTTGCAGCAAAAAGCATATTGATGATAGACAATGGTACAAAGAAGCTTATAAGGAAGAAGGATGCATTCTGTAAGGGTTTTGATAGTGGACTGTGCAGCAGTAGACTTAGTTACAACTGCCATCTTATATCCCAAATAGATAACAACTGCAAAAAAGCAAGCCGTTTGACCTTCTTTGGAGGAAGAGGGCCAATCTGATCAATTTGCTGATTGGGTGAGGTCCAGAACAACAAATAATCATACCATATTGGTCCTTCAAAGGTAGATGCTTTAATTAGCACAAAGAGCAGAGGTAAGCGTAAGTAATTACACTGTTCTGGTTAAGAGGATAATAAACACCCAGTATATCATGGCCCTCCATGTCCAGACCGATAATGGACCAAAACCCCAATTTCTGCTGCTCCTGTAAGAGTAGTAACTTAGTTATTCAGTTTGGCAGAGAGCATATGATTTTCCTGATAGGCATTAACATAACCCATAAACAACTATATTAATGTAGGCATGAGCAAAATTCCTGTATTGATCCTGACTCCCAAATTAGAAAGCCTTTAACCGGTCTTTTCTTTTCTTTTCTTTACAGGCCCCAATCATTCGGGCAAACATATAACCACTACCTAATAATAAATACAAATGAAAATATTGTCTGTTCCATTCCTTAAGACTCTCTCTCACATGCTGAACATGCAACCCGCAGCTTGAGTCAACAGGAAGACTTTTCAGGGCCTTGAATAAAGACCCAAAAGGTTCAGTTATATATAAAGAGGCAGAAACATCAGTAAGTCATGCCAAACAATATTCCTCCAGAGCTAGGGCCTCATAGACAGAATCTTGGACTATTAGAGGAAGCAAAACAACATGGCTGACACGAGAAGACTTAGCATCTGATAACATCATAACCTGTTCATGAAGGGTACTAATGCTTGAGATGCCTAAGCAAGAACTATCTTTGATGTAAATTTTCCACTTAATAATGGAAACCTCTTATGCCCAAAATTTCTTATATCATGACATTCATAATGGGCAACTCTTAAATGAATGACCCTGCATCATCCATTCAATAGTCCACCCCCTTGGTTCCTCCATTCAACTTAATCCTTCCGTGCAATGACCTCTCAGAAGATAGGTGCCACAGTATCATAATGATCCAAGAGGAAAGACTGACTACTCAATAGCTGGTTTTATATCTTCCAAGGCTATCCTATTCTAGTCTCCACCTGAAAGAAACAGACTCCCAAATAACTCAATAAATGACAGCTTTCAAAATACTTAGTTCAGTAATACAGTTTCTCCAAAACTGTATTATTATTCCTTTTTAATCTGTGGGGGAATAAGTGTTAATAGCTTATTATGGCCTGGATCCAGATTTATTGAGGTTTTCCCATACAGTATATATTCCTAAAAACTTAAATAAGCAGATTAGATTCAAATTTTCTTAGGATTGACCTCCCCCTTCGATGTTTGTTCTCTCTTGAGGCATTCTTGGATCTAGGGCTGCTGCCATTTTATCCAGCCCTCATCAACATTAGATCATCAGTGTAACAATAGTGGAAATCAATGCCTGGGGAGAGGGAAAGGTGTTAAGCTAAGCCTGACTAATGATTCAAGCTCAGAGCTTTAAAGAACAATAAAGTATTTATGAAAGACAAAAAATTGCAATGAACTAATTTACTCATAATTTATTAACTGGAGATTAAAAGAACATACTTCACAGTTAAATGGCTACAAAATGCTATGACCTTCAAGCCATCAGCAGTCAAAAGGGCTCCCTTACATGCTATTTCAGCCTTCCTAGGTAGAATATAAAGCACTGAGTAGGGCTGCAAAGGAAAACTGAAGGCAATCTAAAAAGAAAGAAGGGAAGGGAATAATACAGTTTTGCAGGGGTTAAAAAAAAAAGAAAAACATCCTTTTTCTCACTAATTACCTTTTAAAAGTCCTATATATTCTGAATAATGTCTTCTACACCCTTTCTGGGAATAATTAACATCAAAGACCAGTCCATGCAATGTTTATCATGATAACATATGTACACAAAAAACTATTGTGAAGAGTTCTCTACAAAGTCCTACTCTAACTGTAACTTAGAGGCAACCTTGGGTTTTCCATGCCAGCAGAACAAAAGACCCGAAAGATTAGCAAATTTTTTAGGTTGGTCCTGACAGAGCCTTAGTCTACCTACCACCTGTGCACTTACCTAGAGAAAGATGGAGAGTAGTCTCACAACCAGCAAACCGATGGAGACTCAGGAAACTTAACAAAACTCAAGAATGGCCTAAAATCCCATTAGACTCTGTTTTACATGTAAGTGCACAGGTGGTAGGTAGACTAAGGCCCTGTCAGGACCAAACTAAAAATACTGACAGTGGTTGCTATTGTTTGTCCATTCTGCTGGGTGTGGGGAAACCAGGTCAGAAAGTATTATGTATTACAAAGTTTTTTTTTTTACCACTGTCCAAAAGGTATAGATCATGCTGCTTGTTTGCTGATTACAAAAAAGTTTATGACCTAAGAAAGCATAATACAAGACTTAAAAGTTCTCCTCTAAAGAACCTTCCCATATGTCAAAATTATACAATATTCCTTGACAAATATGATGCTACATGCATTTTTAATTTTAAAAGTATTTTAGTACAAACAAATACACGGAGGTGGCTACTTAATGACCCTCATATGAATATATGTATCTATACACACACAACTGGAAATTAAAGGAACATACTTCAAAGTTAAATATACACATACACAATCAATAAAGATATCTACCACTGTCAGAAAGGAAATTATTTCCAAGATGCAAAAAGATGAGGAATTTTCCATAGCTAATGAGGGTCTTCAGATGCTTCTGCTTATAAATGAAATTACACTCAATGAATCCAATCCAAGAATGTGACATCAATAATTATTCAAAGAAATTAATCTAATCATTCAAAGGGAAAACCTTTGGGATTAAAAAAAATGTTTACTGTTTATACTGTAACACGAATTTGGCTGGCTAGCTAATACATATGCATAATAAAATGGTTCCAAAATTCACTTGGAGGAAGAAAGCAGGCTACTAGATTCCATTTAGAAAATTGCACAGTACTTTTAAACAACTACCAAACTGCTCCCTGATAGACAACCCAATCTTTTCAATAACAATGTTGTCAGAGAAGCTGCAGCATTGTGAATCTTAAAACATGACAATCTCTAAAAACTTAAAGTTTGAAGTGACCCAAAAGCCAATGAAAATGTACATGGTCAGCATAAGAAGCTTGCAGCATATTTCCAATGATGACCTACACAAAAGAATTGGAATAAATTATATAATCCATTAAATATATGATAGGAAAAAGAGTAGAACTGGTCACATATGGAATCCAAGGGATAAGAGATATACACCCTAAGAGTAGTCCTGTAAAAACATCTAAAGTAAAGTAAAAATAATCTAGTAAAAATATCTAAAGAAAGACCTCCAAAATACTGGACACATCCTCTTTGGAAGTGCTAGAGGAGATTGTGGACAAAATTATAATCTGTACTGATCAAAACCCACATTGTCAAGCAGAAAGTAAGTACTTAATAGATGCAAGCTGACTAACAATGGATTAATAAATTCAATTAACTATCTGCCATATAAGTAGCAAAAGGAGAGATTTACCCATTAAAGCACTTTAGCTTCTAAATTCCTATATTAAGGTACTGTATTCACTCCAAATCCAATCAAATCCAAGAATGTGACATCAATAATTATTCAAAGAAATTAATCTAATCATTCAAAGGGAAAACTCTTGGGATTAAAAAAAATGTTCACTGTTTATACTGTAACAAGAATTTGGCTGGCATATACATATGCATATGCATAATACATTGCATAATACATATGCATAATATGTCCATTCAATCTACTATGGACAAGTCACCACACCAGGTAGGGACTAGAGAAGAAACTTTAAAATCTAATTGGAGAAATATCTATGCAAATAACCATAGTTATTTTTTATAATTACATAGAGGAGCATTAAGGTAAAAGCAATTTTAAAGAAAAAAATGACCATAGCTATTTGAATTCAGTTAAAATATAATACAAACTGGCTGCAGAGGTGATTATTCTATTGCCATTATGGAATGATGAGCATTATCATAATTTTAAGGTGAGGTGGAGGTAAAATTTCTCAACCTAACTCAGAACTTTTGGAAGATAATGATATACCCAATGAAGATAGAAAGCTTTTCTACACATATACAAGTTACCTCATTCTAAGTCAAAAGGAGAACATTCTGCAAATATTGACTAATGAGAATTATAGAGGTCAATACCAGATGACTGAAAGGCAAGGCTGACCAGAAATGGTGAGGAATTAAATTAATGGATAATACAGGCAAAGTATGATTGGGAATTAGGTTGCTATGAAGAGAAATATGTTACTGGAGGAAAATAAAACATATAAACCTTAAATTATTAACTGATTATTAAAGACAGATATAAGATACGAATACATAATGAAAATTCAATGTGACTTAATCTACCACATATTAAAATGTACTCTACTAACCAGTCTTTAAATATTAAAACTACTTCTGAATGCACAAAAATTTACCTGTAGTATTTCCACACACTACTATCACAACCATTGGGATCTTGGTCCTGATTCCTCAAAGTCATAGCTACAAAAACAAATTTGGGGGGGCGGCTAGGTGGCACAGTGAGTAGAGCACCGGCCCTGGAGTCAGGAGTTCCTGAGTTCAAATCCGGCCTCAGACACTTAACACAAAAACTAGCCATGTGACCTTGGGCAAGTCACTTAACCCCAACTGCCCTCCAAAAAAAAGCAAAAAAAAAAAAAAAAAAAACAAATTTGGTACCCTCATTAGTCAACTGAAATTTATAATATAACAGAGGTAGAAAGCCAGTTCAACTGAATTTAATTCACCAAAATGTATTAGGTTCCTGCTAAGTATAAGCACTGTATCTGATGGAAAGTTTGGTTAGCATACAAACTATTATCATACACCAATCTCCTATTCACTTTCCTACCTTCCTCTATGATTTCAGCTAATAAAGCTTCCTAGAACACAATCTTCCTCTCCATCCCTTCTCTTGCCGTCATTCTTGGAGACTTCAATATCCATGTTCCTGACATGTGCAACCCCCTGTCCTCACAGTTCCTTGAATGAATGAAAAAGCATTTATTAAGAGTTTACTATGCTGCCAAGAGCCATGCTTTGCATTGGAGATACACATAAAATAATCAAGACACTCCCTGCTATGAAGGAGCTCACACTATTTATTTTTTCCTAATTCCATATCCATTTGTACCCATTAAGGCAATCATACCTTCAACCTCATAATCACAAGAAAATGCCCCTTTTCTAAGCTCCTGAACTCTGAATTTCCATTCCTTATCACAATCACCTACTCTTTAACTTTTAATACTTTCCTTTCCCTTCTGATGTCCATTCTTACCTTCAATGTGATTTTTCATCCTTAAATTCCTCCACACAATTCCACTTTATCCATTCTGTTCTGGACTTACTTCCCTTCCTGCTGTCTTGACACTACAGTCAGTGACTCATTTAAATAAAGGACTCCACTATATTCTTGAATCTCTTGCTCTCTGGACTTTTTTCATTCTCACCAAATGACCTTCAACTCCTAGTAAATAATGTATGACTTGCCTCTTCTACTCCTTAGTGGGTAAAGAGTACCATAGGAAATTATGAAATCATACCTATTACAAATTCACTCAATCTAACCTTAACTAGATTCCCCATTACATACACTCACTCCAGTGGCTCTAGGTTCCAACGCAAACTTCCTCTGACATCTAAAATCCTTCATGATCTGATTTCAATCTACCTTTCCTGCCTTATTATATATTAGTCCCCTTCAAATACTCTATAATCCACTCAAACAGGCCTTCTTGTTATTCTTCACACATGACACTCCATCTTTTTTCTTTATTCCTTTTAACAGACTGGTATCTCATGCTTAAAATGCATCACCATCTCTTAAAAATACCAACTGTCCTTTAAAGCTCAGCTTAAGTGTCAGCTATTGAAGCCTTTTCTGATAACTCCTTCCCCCAGAAATCTGCCTTGTATTTATTATGTACATATCTTATAAATGTATGCATTTTTTCTCCCAGTAGAAATAAAATCTCTCGGGAGGGGGTAAAAAAACTACTGGATTTTTATCTTTCATTCTGCAGCATGAAACAGTGCCTCATATATAGCAGAACTTAGTAAATGCTTACTGGTAATGAGCCTTGAAAACTTTGTCTTCTCTTCTAAATCTCCCACTGCCTATCCTCCTTTCTCAGCAAATGACCTCATCTCCTTTACAGAGAAGGTTGGTGCCAATCTGACATGTGTTCTCTAAATTTTCTTCCTCTAAAACAACGGTATTTAAACTGGAGTTTGGAAACTTTAAAATAGATATAGATATGTAGACAATTGTATTGTAATATAATCAGTCATAACCCTATGTATTTTTATTTTATGCATTTGAAAACTTTTTTTCTCAAAAGGGTTCCAAAGGCTTCACTCAAACTGCCAAAGGGAACCATGACACAAAAATGGTTAAGAGCATCTACTCTTTTTATCCCTTTTTTCCTTCTCTATTCTCAAAGAAAATAATAACTCTCCTTTATGGCAATAAATACGATTATTACCTCAGTATCATGCTTTCCCCCCATCCTCTCTGACCTTCCTTTTCTTTTCAATCATTCCTTTCATCATGCTTCAATCTCTCCCTTTTCTAGCTCTCTTTAACCTGCAAACACATGGAGAGTCTCCTGTATCTTCTTTATCCTACTTCTCTTTTAAGCTATCATTCTCTCTCCTCCCCTTCACTGCCAAACACATAGAAAAAAAGTCTACATTCACTGCTTACAGTTCCTCATCACTCACTTCTTAATTATTCAAAATCCTCGGTTCAGATCTAATACTATAAAATATTCCCTTCTTCTTGATTTCTTTTCTTACTATGACTTCTTAACACTTTATACTCCTCCTACTCCTCATATTGCCCCTTCTTTGTCTCCTTTATAGGCCCCATAATCTCTCACATTTTCTGTATGGTTATCCTCCAAGGTCCTATCCTCTCAACATCTTTCCTTTAGTGATCTCATTTGTTCCCATTTCTCCATATACTTTTTATAAAAATAACTGTCAATTCCATATCTTTTTTACAAATATCCTTCCAGAACATGACACCAAAACTTATAACTGACTGTTGAATAATTCCATTTCAACTCAACAATTCTCAAATTAAACACACTTCTCCTACCTCTAATTTTTCTGTTTTTATTAACTGTACTAGCTCAAGCATCCATGCTCATTACCTAAGATTCTTTCTTCTCCCTCATTGTAAAAATTGTTTGCCAAAAAAATCTATTCAGTAATTTTGCTCTTATCTGTTCCTTTCAACTTTCATTGAAAGTTGAAATCATCATCCTTCTCAATTCTCTTTGCTGATACATCATCCATCTCATAACTCCTGACTCTAGATGTTCCCCAAGGCTCTGTGCTAGGCTCTCTTTTCTTCTCTCTCCACATTATTCTATTTTAGTAACCTCATCTCCCATGGGTTTAATTAATTTAACCACAGATCTATCTAATCTGCCCCAGTCTCTCCTCTGACCTTCAGAAGACATTAACCGTCTATTTGCCTCTTAGACATTTCAAACTGGATGTCTCTGAGACAGCTCAAATTCATCATGTCTGATGAAAACTTACACCCAAAATCTATCTCTTTTTAAAAAATTTCTTATTTCTGTTGAAAGAATCACCACTCTTCTAGTCTCTCAGGTTCATGAACTCATTAATATATTTGACTCACCATCTCACCCCATATACCTCATCAGCTGAAAAATCAAGCTATTTCTAACTCTGTAAAACATCTCTCACATCTAACCCCTTCTAACTATTCACACAGCCAACGTGTTAGTTCAAGCCCTCATTACCAGTTGCTTAGACTTTTAGACAATAGCCTTTTAGTTAGTCTCCCTGCCTTGTTTCTCCCCGTTCCAACCTACCTTTCACACAACTGCCAAAGTGATTCTTAAGGCAAGATCAAGCCAATTCAGTCTCCTACTCCATGGCTCCCTCTAGGATCAAGCATAAAGTTTGGTTTTAGCTTTTATAGTCTCTCATAATCTGGTCCCAAAGTTTCTTCAGGCTTTACTATATGTTACTTCCCTTCCCATGCCCCACCCCCATCCCCCATCCCCATATTCCGTGAATAGCTAAACTGGCTCTCTCTCCGTACTCCTCACATATGGCACTTCATCTCTCTTTTTGTAGCTGTTTCCCATGCCTGAAATATACCTTCCTCACCTCCACCTCATAGAAATCCCTCTTGTTCCTCAAGACACAGCTCAAGCAGCACCTTCTACCTGAAGCCTTTCCTGATTCCCCCAACAGCTAGTCAGGTAGTGTCCTCCCTCCCTGAAAACCTTTGACTTGTATTTATATACACACACACGTATGTGTTTTTTCCATATATGTGTGTGTGTATATATACGTGTATGTATATGTGTATATATATATATATATATATATATATATATATATATATATGTGCTTTTGAATGGAATGTAAGCCCCTTATGAACAGGAATCACTTCATTCTGTGTATATGTATCCCCAGAACCTAGAACTGCTTGGCACATAATAATATTATAATAAAATTAATAATAATAACAGAGAAAAAATGCTATGAATTGATTCAGGCTCTCAACCTTTTTCATCTAGATTACTATAATAACCTCTTAACTAGTCTACCTGGCTCTAGTTTTAAAGCTAGTCTTCACACTGCTGCTTCAATACTTTTCTTAAATTACTTTAATCCCATCATTCACCTAAGAAACAAACTTCATTGATTTGAAGTATAAACTCTTGATCCTAGCATTTAAAGTACTTTTGATTATCATGAACCCCATGATAATACTGCTGAATTTATCCACTTTCCTTGTAAACATACCTTCTGAAAAGGTACACTTGGATTCCAAAGTATATGGAAAAGGGAGAAGGAAAGAAGGGACAGGTATTTTGAGTAATAAGTATCTCAAGGTAGAATCATGAGAAAATTTTTCAGCACATAAGAAACAAGTTTCAAAAGTTCTTCACACAGATATGCATCACATAACAACCTTCCACATTATCCAGAAATGTCAATTTTAAAAGCTCCGAAACAGAACTTACTCAAACAATGGAAAAGGGGAGTGAATAACACTTTTTGGAAACTGGAAGGTATATGGTAATTTCTAACAGTTGACAGAAGAATGGAGTTATACAAATACTTCTTATGATTCCTCAAATATCAGACTTCTACTGCACAGCAGTACTTTCAGTTGTCTTTCTCCTAATTCGATTATAAAGACATAGAGGTATCTGTAGTGTGTTTTTTAAACAGAAAAGTTCTTCTTAAAATTTTAGCGTTTATCAAAAAATATTTTTTTTGTAATAAATTTTATTTGTTTTCTTGTTTACATCATTCATTTTCAGGAGATTTTTGAATTACAAACTTTATCCCCATCTTTCCCCTACCCCAATCCCCAAACAGCAATCCCACTGTAGAGCCCCTCCCCTGGTCTGCTCTCTAACTTTCTGGTGGGGCAGTGAGGGTCTCTGTACCCCAGCCCCTGTATATCTTAATTCCTAGTTGCAGGTATTGCAGAGCTTTAAATTCTAAATTCTTTCAATTACTCCCTTGTCACCCACCCCCACTGGAAGGACAACCAATTCAATACAGGCTGTGGATGTGTGATTATACAGGACATCTTCATAGTGGACATATTGTGACAGTCATCATATGTCCCTCCTTCCTATCCCTCCCCCCTTTGTTCTGTTCTGTACCCCGCCACTGTCCCTTTATTGTAAGTGTGAGCATCCAGCATCCCTTCCCCAGATCCTGCCCTCCCCTCCGTCATCCCGCCTTTCATCCCCATACCCCCTATTCTCTTGTGTGGCATGATGCCCAGTTTAGATTGTATGCCATTTCTTCCCTAAGCCAGATTCAATGAGAGTAAATGAAAGTAAAGTTGTAACAGTTATCTCTTGCCTCTTCTATATGGAATGATTAACCCCATTTTGTCTCTCCCTGTCTCCTCTCATTCTAGTCCTCTCCCACCTCAGAATTTTGCCTTTAAAGTATCATCCCTTCTTATTCAATTGATCCTATGCCCTCTATATACCCATATATACACATGCTCAGATATGTATTCATACGCATATATATAGCCTCTTACACAGACATTTGTATTCCCTTCACCTATCCTCATACTAAGTTTCATAAGTTACTATTATTGTTTTTCCATGTTGGCATGTAAATAATTCAAATTTGATAAGTTCCTTATTATTTCTTTCCCATGTTTACCTTCTCATGCTACTTGTATTTGATTGTCAAATTTTCTGTTCAGTTCTGGTTTTTTTCAGCAAGAATGCTTG
>CM053593.1:163619918-163638016 GCA_028646575.1 Pseudocheirus occidentalis | reverse complement strand
AGCTCCCTGCCCTGCTAGAAAGCTAGAGAGGTGTTGGAGGAGGGCATAAAAGGGAACAGATGGTGGGAGGGGTCTTACAGTGGGATCAATGTTCTGGGCTGGGGGGTAGGGAGAAAAAGGGGAGAAAATTTGTAACTCAAAACCTTGTGGAAATGAATGATATAACCAAGAAATAAATTAAAATTTACATTAAAAAAAAAAAGAAAGGCAAAAAAAAAATAAAAAAATAAAACTAAAAAAAAAATGTTTGTCAAATGTAGATAAAATGTCGGTATGAGAAGGATGTTTTTTTTTAAATTTTATTTTACTGACTTGTTTGTTTACTTTTAGGTTACAAGATTCAGTTCTAGAGTCACTTAAGTTTCAGATTTTTCTCCCCTTCCTCACCATCCCCCAACCCCGCCATGGTGGCATACAATCATGTATAGTATCTGCAAACTCTTTCACATTGTACAATAGTCTGGTTGTATAGATGTTATAGCCAATGGAGTGAACAGTGAGAAAAGAGAAACAAAAGCCAAACATAGAAAAGAATGATAGCACGCACTGCTTCAGTTTCCTTTTAAACTGATCTTTCTGGGTCTTTCTCTGAATGTAGACATTGCCTTCTATCCTGGAGAAGGGTGTTCTACAAGTTGTGGTATACAAATGTAATGGAATACTATTGTGCTATAAGAAATGATGAGCTGGCAGATTTCAGAAAACCTTGGGAGATTTACAGAACTGATGCTAAGTGAAGTGAGCAGAACCAGGAGGACATTGTACATAGTAATAGCAACATTATGTGATGACCAACTTTGAGAAACTTATCTCTTCTCAGTGATGTAATGATCTAAGACAATTCCAAAAGACTCATGATGGAAAATGCCATCCACATCCAGAGAAAGAATTATGGAGTCTGAATGCAGATCGAAGCATACTATTTTCTTTCTTTTTTCCCCTTTATTGTGGTTTTTCCCTTTCATTCTAATTCTTCTTTTACTACATGACTAATGTGGAAATATGTTTAATATGATTATACATGTACAGTCTATATCAGATTGGTGCCATCTTGGAGGGAGAGAAAAAAAATCTGGAACTCAAAGTCTTATAAAACTATGTTGAAAACTATTTTTATATCTGATCAAAAAAAAGTTAAGTACTATTAAGATGAGGCAGAGGTGGGGGAGGGGAAGAAGGGCTCTGTGAGGTTAACAGATAAAGACAGTTCTAATTAATTCTTATGTACGTTGCATCTTTTGCTTTCCCTGATTTTTTTGCTTATCTTAATTTTACTAGATTTTCCCCACCTTGTAAAAATCTTTGAAACTCAGGCTAAACTTTGTTTTATTTTGTTTTGTTTTTTGCTTTTTTTTTTCCCTGGAGGGAGAAAAGCAGGGCAATTGGGGTTCAGTGATTTGCCCAAGGTAACACAGCTAGTAAATGTTAAGGGCTGGTGCTCTATTCACTGTGCCACCTAACCACACACACACACAGGCTAAATTTTAAGCTGTAAGACAACGATGAAAAGAACTGTATCACTAGACACAATATAATATCACTGGGCAGCTAGCTAGATGGTGCAGTGGACAGAGCACTAGTCCCAGAGTCAGGAAGTTCAAATCTGGTCTCAGACACTTTACTAGCTGTATGACCCTGGGCAAATCACTTAACTGCTGTCTGCCTCAGTCTCCTCACCTGTAAAATGGGGGTAATAACAGCACCTGTCTCCAATGGCTGTGATGAAGATCAAACTAGATAATAATTGTAAAATGCTTAGTACAGGGCCTGGCACAAGGCAAATGCTATATAAATGTTAGCTATTATTATATAACTAAATAAAGAACCGTATGAAATACTGAAGCAGTAAGAGAGCTTTGTGACCCTCTAGGTCTTTTACAAACAAGGAAACTTGGTCCAAAGACTCAAAGTGACTTCACCAAAGTCACATAACTAGTTAAGGGCAGAAGTGATGATTATGAACCTGGAATTTACGCTCTGTCTCCTGCATTGTAAGTACTTTATAAATGCCTGTGAATTGATTTAACTATCAACCATAGCAGTATCTAGATGGAAGACCCCCCCCCCCCCCAAAAGCCATCCATTCTGCTGCTGTTGTTGTTTTAGGCTGGATCCACCTGGATGACCTTCAGTGAGCTGCTTAACTTTTCTTCGTGTGAAGGGGAAGCTGGATAAAATCTCTAAGATATATTCCAACCCTAAATCTATGATCACACGATCTGTCATCTCATCAGGGTAGGGAAACCCAGGGATAGAAACTCCCACCACTGATGAGATAAGCGATTTGTCTTTCTCTGCTTAGATACCTAATACGGGTCAGAATTATGACCTTAACCTTGGTCAATAAAGTCTAGTAAAAGTCTTATCACTAGCCAGTAACAGTTATGGGCACTAGAGAGATAATGAAAAAAGCGGAACAGCCCTACTTTCAAGAAGCTTATATTCTAATAGGGGAATGCATAAAATATACAAGATTGGTGGTCAGGATAATTTTGGTGTAGACTGTCACAGGCATTGTGAGCAGGACCAGAAGTATATAGATTATTACTACATCCTTTTCAGTTATTTGGGTAGCGGGAAGGGGGCGGCCTCAGGTTCCTGGCCAGCCAGATGCCAGCAGCAAAGAGTCCCAAATTAACAAATTCCTATGGAAGTCATTCCTGTGACAAAGCTATAGTCACCCCGCAGCCATTCCCCAACATCCTTGGGGGCTCCAGTCTCTCCACCGGATGCCCCTACAGGTGACACTGCCTGAGGAGGCACCAAGGAACCACTGGCAGCCATGGCAGGCAGCCCCAAGGGCTCAGCTCCACATCTGACTGAACTTCCCACTGGATTAGGTGATTACCTCTAATCCCCACTAGTTAGCATCTTCTTGCCTGTGACATCAGATACATGAAGCCAATCATATGATTGTACATTTAGAACCATAAAGAATCTTTCCTCACTTTAAATATAAGGAAACTGAAGTATATAAGTCAAATGACTTGCTGAGGATCATAAAGTTCATAAGTACGGGAGGTGGGATTTGAACTTGTAGTCTTCCTGAGTCCAAATCCAGTAATGTGTGCACTAGACCATGCTGACTATCACTGGAATGAGAGCCACTCCATCTCTTATAAAAGCCATGAGCTTCTACTGCCTTGGGATGGTGTAAAGCATGAGAAAAAGGAAGCTCAAAGAAGCTAAGCATGCTAGCTGAGCCTGAAAACAAGCCCCAGAGTTCAAGAAGTCACCATAATTTTATCCTTTCCTCATTTCTTTGATGTTTCATTTTAGGTCTTGAGACTCCCATAGTAGGAGTTAAAACTTATTATAATAAAAAGTTAGTTACTTTATGCATAACTGGTCAGCGTGATTTTTTAATAAGACTCTCCTAAGTGTCATAAAGCTATCATGGAAAAAAACCAGGAATTCTACTCAGAATTAACATGAAGAATAAGAGTAAGGGTTTTGGTTTTGTTGGGGAAAAGGGATTTGGTCACTTTGGCTTTAAAGTTGAATAATAAAAACATTCTTCCATTCACAATATGGTGTTGGTATATTTTGCAATACAATAAATACTAGCCTAGATAAACTGGAAAACACAGTATTCTCTCTTCCTGACTGTATCTCTAGAGAAGGAGCAGCCAAATGAAGCTGGGCTTCTGAATAGGCAAATGAGATAAGTTACTGATGTGGCCTGATTTTAAGAGGTACCTTCAATGACCTCATTGAGCAAAGAAAATAAAATCCTCAAAGATCACACAATGATGCTCAAAATTAATTTTCTCTGTCTGAAAGAAGTAGTTCCCAGATAAAATGCAATATAAATCATTTATATTTTAGTGTTAAATGAGTTTATCAATCCCTTTCCTGGAAGCATGTTTTGGTTCTGAACAAGAAATTTAATATCAAGGGGATAGGAGGCATCAGAGGGCAGACAGATGCAGAAAAGTTTAGAATGGAGAGCACCGAAGCCAGAGAAGATATTTCAGAATTTTACCAAATCTTTACTGCTCAGTATATGGGAGAATTAGCAGAAAGACAAAACCATGAGACTATGATTTTTATATAAAGCTGCAAGCGTAGTTTAAAATCTACTGGTCTCAATGGGAAACAGTTATGTTGACAGAAGTAAAAGAATCAGAACTTGAGGCAACAGAGAAGGAAATGTGAAAAAGGCAGAAGATGTAACTTAGAAAAGGTAAATTTGGAAGGACCTGAGGAGAAACTAAAGGAGGAGAAGGACTTAAGCTCAAAGAAAATGATCTGTCTGATGAGACACTTGAACAGAAGGATTTGAGAGGAAAGAGTAGAACGGGAATACTATAAAGGCTAAAATTTTGCAGGGAATGTCAATTCCAGGAGAAATGGGAAGCTCTTAAGAATTAAACTCTGTAGATAACAAAAATTTACATACAAAACCAAAAGCTATTTTGCAAAATGGAAAAAGTTTTCCAAAGAAATACAAGAGCAAGGATGTCCCCTATCCGTGCTCTTATTTGACAGAATTCTAGAAATATAATAGCAATAAAGACAAAAGAAATTGAAGGCACAGAGGTAAAGAGGAGACAGACTATTTCTACTCCTTTACTAAATCAAAGCTTACTTAGAAAATACTTAAGAATCAACAAGAAAACTAATTTTGACAACAGCTTCAGGAAAGTAGGAGGATCAACCAACAGCATTCATTCAGTGCCTACTACCCTTCATAATCAGGCTTAGTATCCTTTTATGTTAACACAATAGTTCTAAATTTCTAAGAGACCAAAATAACATGAAAAAAGAAAGTAGAGACAATGTTCTAAGCTAACATAACTTTACTCCCATTTCTGTTAAACATCTAAGGAAGTAAGTCAATGAACAGGAAGATGAAGATAAACTAACAGGTTAATTCACTAATTAACTCCTGAGATAAAAGAATCCCAGAACTTCGAAGCTGGACAAAATAGCAGGCACCATCAAGTTCAACTCAACACAAAACCAACAATCCCCTCTCCAAAATCTCCAACCAAAAAGTAATGTAACTCCTGCTTTAAAACCTCTAGGGATGAGGAAACCACTACTTCCAGAGGCAACCATTCTATACATGAACAGTTCCAATTGTTAAGAAGTTTTCATCATATCAACTCCATGAACAATGAAGTCTCGAGAAGCTTACATTCTAGGGAGGAGACAATACATAAATACATAGAAAGTAAATTAAAGGTCCAGTTAACGCTTCCTCTTGGTGTAGGTAGATCCCTCAGTCTCTATTCTCTGAGTACAGCGAAGGAACCCCAACCAGAAACTCAACATGTCTATTATGAAGATTCAAGCACGAGAGATCTTTGACTCTCGTGGAAACCCCACTATTGAAGTTGATCTCTACACAGCAAAAGGTCAGTTCCAAGCTGCTGTGCCCAGTGTGTCCATGAAGCTTCTACTGGTGTCCATGAAGCCTTGGAGCTCCGAGACAATGATAAAACCCACTACATGGGCAAAGGTGTCTCAAAAGCGGTTGAGCACATCAATAAAACTATTGCCCTGACCCTGGTTAGCAAGAAATTGAATGTTGTGGAGCAGGAGAAGATTGATAAATTAATGACAGAGATGGACGGCACTGAGAATAAATCCAAATTTGGTGCAAATGCCATATTGGGAGTATCTCTGGCTGTTTGCAAGGTTGGAGCTGCTGAGAAAGGTGTCTCCCTGTACCGCCATATTGCTGATCTCACAGGCAATGATGAAGTCATCCTACCAGTTCCAGCCTTCAATGTGATTAATGGTGGCTCCCATGCTGGCAACAAGCTGGCTATGCAGGAGTTCATGATCCTGCCTGTTGGAGCAGCAAACTTTAAGGAGGCCATGTGCATTGGGGCTGAGGTCTACCACAACCTGAAGAGTGTGATTAAGCAGAAATATGGACAGGATGCCACCAATGTGGGGGATAAGGGCGGCTTTGCTCCTAACATCCTGGAGAATAAAGAAGCTCTGGACATGCTAAAGAATGCTATTAGTAAGTCTGGCTATACTGATAAGGTTGTAATTGGCATGGATGTTGCTGCCTCAGAATTCTTCTGATCTGGGAAATATGACTTGGACTTCAAGTCTCCTGATGATTCCAGCAGATACATCTCCCCATCTGAGCTTGGGGAGCTCTACAAGAGCTTCATCAAGGACTATCCAGTGGTGTCTATTGAAGATCCTTTTGACCAGGATGATTGGGAAGCTTGGAAGAATTTCACTGCTACTGCAGGCATCCAGGTGGTAGGGGATGACCTCACAGTGACCAATCCCAAGCGCACTGAAAAGGCTGTGAATGAGAAAGCCTACAACTGCCTCCTACTCAAAGTGAACCAGATTGGCTCTGTGACCGAATCTCTCCAGGCGTGCAAGCTTGCCCAGTCCAATGAGTGGGGAGTGATAGTTTCCCATCGTTCTGGGGAGACTGAAGATACCTTCATTGCAGACCTGGTGGTAGGTCTCTGCACTGGGCGGATCAAGACCGGTGCCCCTTGCCGATCTGAGCGTCTGGCCAAGTATAACCAGCTTCTCAGAATTGAGGAAGAGCTAGGCAGCAAGGCTAAATTTGCTGGAAGGAACTTCAGAAACTCTAAGGCCAAGTAAGCTCTGTGGCCAGGAGGCCTAAGAGCTCATGGGCACCAGTCATCTCTGTAGAAGTTGGCTCCTGTCCTAAGAATGGGCAGCACCAAGTACTAGACCAGTTTTGTTTGGGGGGCAGGGGCCTCTGCTGCTTGAACTTCCCTCTCCCCTCCACCTTTCTGTGATGTTCTCACTGCTTCATTAGAACTGTCTTACACCAGAGACTTCCTGATCATCTGGCTCTCTGTCGACCCTTGTCATCCTGACTGGGATAGAATGACCTGTTCTCACCCCCAACCCTGGTGATGTGTGAAGCCATATACTTGTGATGCAGCCCCCAACGAGTCCACAGGCCAGATTCTTAGTGGCTTCTATGTGCAGAATAAATGTATTCAGTAACCCCCCCAAAAAAAAAGTAAATTAAAGGTCGTTTTGAAAGAGAGAGCATTCACTAGCAATTGAGGAAAAAAGAAAAGGTTTCATGTAGAAACTGGACAACTAGGTGGCACAGTGGATAGAGTGCCAGGTCTGGAGTCAGGAAGACTCATTTTCCTGAGTTCAAAGTTGGCCTCAGTCACTTACTAGACAAGTCACTTAACTGTATTTGCCTTAATTTTCTCATCTGTAAAATGAGCTGGAGAAGGAAATGATGAACCACTCTAGTATCTCTGCCAAAAAACAAAAACACAAACACAAAGTGGTGACCAGACATGACTGAAAATGACTAAATAACAACAGAAACTTGCATTTGACCTGAAAGGATACAAAATAAAGTCACAAAAATAAAAAACATTTCTATATAACAAGAGACGAAAAAAAGTAATAGCTACAAAATGTATAAAATACTCCTGAGTCATTCTACTGAAGCAGTCAGAAACAATTGTTTAAAAAAAAAAGGAAAGAATGATTAAATAACCAAAAGAACATATTTAGTATTAACTGCTCAGCTACACCAATATAATACAAAAACAATAATACCGCCCAAATTAACTTATTGATTCAATTCTGTATCAAACTACTAAGGAAACATTTTATACAACTAAAAATAACAAAATTCATTTGGAGAAATAAAAGGTCTAGGATCTCAAGGGGAGATAATGGAGGGGAAAGCTGGAATTAAGGAGAGAAGATATTATTTTCAGATGTCACACTATATTACAAAGCAGTAATCATCAAAACTATTTGGTCTTGATTAAAAGATATAGAAGATCACTGGAACAAACCAGATAAGAAAGAAACAGAAACAACTGAACTCAGTAATTTGATGCTCAATAAACTCAGAAACACAATTTACTTAAAGACTCGCTATTTGACAAAAACTGCTAAGAAAACTAAAAGCAATTTTACAGAAACTAGGTTTTTAAAAGACCAATATGTTATATTATATATTACAGTAAGTTTTAAATGAATAGGCAATCTAGTTATTAAAGGTCAGGCCATTAAAAAAAAAGAGAACCAGATTACATACCTTTTACAGATGAAGAAACAAGGAATGGGGTAAACACAAAAGATAAAACAGATAAAGTTCAATTCCATGAATTTGGAAAGCTTTTGTCAAAAAAAAAATCAATGCAACTTGAATAAGAAGGGAACATGTGTGTGGGGGGGTAATCTTTGCATCAAATATCTCTAAAAAGTATTTTATAACATAGCTATATAAGGCATTGAAAAACAAATATAAAAGACCAAGAACCATTTCCTATTGCATGAGTGGTTGAAGAATATGAACAGTTCTCAAAAAAAAAAAAAAAAGAGGCAAATTACCAATTAGTATAAGAAAGATTGCTCAATGCACATTAAAAGAACTGGGGGGAAAGGAGAACAATATAGCAAAGGAGCTGCAATATAGTAGTTGAGTTCTCCTAATATTTTCCTCTAAATTTGACTCAATAATTTGACTCAAATCAAATTCTGGAGTAGCACAGTCAACAAAAGTTCAGGGTAAGACACTTCTCTAACCCAAGATAATGTAGGAGATCAGAAAGAGAGGGAATTGGCCTGTAGTCCATGTGGCAGCAACATCAGCTGTGTACCTTGAAGGTGTCAACAACAATGACAGCAGTGGTTTTAGGAGCTCTCTGCTCTCAAGTTAGACAGTAAAAGGGAATCTGGAAACTGGTCAGAAAGAGATTATAGGATATTTCTATGCTAATACCAGAGGCAGAATATAGTACTGTTTGAAAACTCCATTGTCCATACCCACTTCCCAGTAACAGTTCCAGGTGAGACAGGAGCATATGAAGTTATAAGGAATCAAGGATTCTGAGGAGCAGTATCACTTTCATTCCCAAGGTAGTTGGGGCCCTTCCTGGGTAAGGGCCAGGTCACAGACCAGGAAAGCAGTGACCACACTTTTCCCTGGATCACACCACCCTGAAATCACCAAAAGCTTTCAAACACCCAAAACAAGGTCTGAAAACAGTAGAAAGAAAAAACTTGAAGCTTGGGACAATGCTCCCCAATCTAGGAACAGAGCCTAATTTAAAAATTTAAAGTCAAGAAATAAGCTGGAAACATAAGCAAAGAACAAAAAAAAAAGAACCTGACCATAAAAAACTACTGTGGTGACAGGGAAGATCAAGGCACAAACTCAGAAGATGACAACAATATCAAAATCGCTACAATGAAAACCTCAGAGGGAAGAAAAAAAACCTAACTGGACCCAAACCCAACAAGAATTCCTGGAAGAGCTACAAAATTATTTTCAAAATCAAATAAGAGTGGTAGAAGGAAAACTAGGAAAAGAAATGAGAGTGATGCAAGGCATTTATGAAAAAAAATTAACTGCTTGGTAAAAGATGCACAAAAAATGCTAAAATAAATAAAGTCTTAAAAAATAGAATTGGCCAAATGGACAAAAAGAGGTTCAAAAACTTCCTGAAGAAAATAATCATTTTAAAATTAGAATTTGGCCAGTGGAAGATAATTACTCCACAAGACATAAGAAACAATAAAACAAAGTCAAAAGAATAAAAACACAGATAACAATGTGAAATAACTCATCAGAAAGACAACTGACCTGGAAAATTTATCAAAGAGAGACAATTTAAGAATTATTAGATTGTCTGAATCAAAGAAAGAGCTTAGATATCATATTTCAAGAAATTATCAAGGAAAATTGCCCTAATATTCTAGAACCAGAGGGTAAAATAGAAACTGACCTGGAAAATAAGATTGAAGAGAGATAAATTAAGAATACCGGAAAGCAATGATTAAAAAAAAGTCTAAATATCATCCTTCAAGAAATTCTCAAGGAAACCACCGTAATATTCTACCTCAAGAATATCACCATAGGGTAAAATAGGAACTGTAAAAAATTTAGCAATTACTTTGCAAAAGAGATCCCAAAATGAAAACTCCCAGGAGTATTACAGCCAAATTGTAGAGCTCCCAGATCAGAAAGAAAATAAGCAATCAAAAAGAAACCATGAAAATGCCATAAAGTCACAGTCACGATCACAGAGAATTTA
Source organism: Pseudocheirus occidentalis (assembly GCA_028646575.1). NCBI lineage: Eukaryota > Metazoa > Chordata > Mammalia > Diprotodontia > Pseudocheiridae > Pseudocheirus > Pseudocheirus occidentalis. The sequence continues at coordinate 163,627,979 of CM053593.1, read as the reverse complement.
GCAACTGCCACATTAAAGAAGCAAAGGGCTTGGAATAAGATATTCCAGAACATAAAAGAGCTAGGATTACAACCAAGAATAACCTATCCAGCATAAATGAATACAATTCTTCAGTGGAAAAATTGGCTATTTAATCAAATAGAGGACTTTAAAGCATTCCTGATGAAAAGAACAGAGATGACTGGAAAATTTACCTTTCAAGTACAAGACTCAGCAGAAGCATAAAAAAGGTAAACATGAAAGATAAATCATAAGGCACTAAATAAGATTAAAGTTTACACTGGAACTGTTTACATATGGAATCATGACACTATAACTCCTGAGAACTTTATCATTATTAGGGTAGTTGGAAGAACTCTACCTTGGCAATGGGCACAGGAATTTGTTGATTATGTTAGGATAAAAAAAATGGATAGGTGAGAAAGAAGGATGCACTGAGAGAAGGGAGAAGGTAGAAGGGAGAGAAAGAATGTGGAAAATTATCTCACATAAAAGAGGCATGTTTAGAAGCGTTTTTACAGTAGATGAGAAAATGATGAAGGGCAGGCAAAATTTGAACCCCATTCTCATATGAATTGTTTTAAAGAGGGAATAATATATATATACACACTCAAATGGCTACAGAAATCTTATCTTACCCAACAGGAAAGTAGGAGGGAAAGGGGATAAGAGAAAGAAAAGTGGATAAAAGGGGAGGGTGGATTAAGGTAAAGTAAGAAGCAAAAGAGATTTTTGAGGAGGGACAAGGTAGAGAAAGAGAAGATAAACAGATGGTTCTTGATTTTTAAAAAATATGGTTAATGTAGAAATATGTTAAATATGTATAATAGCTATTGTATTGCTTGCTTCCTCAATGGGTAAGAGGAAGAGAATATGGAACTCAAAATTTTTCATGTGAATGTTAAAAATAAATAATTTTAAGATTAAAAAAAGAACAACTCTGAGGTTTCACCTTACACCCAGAAGACTAGCAAAAGTGACTATAAATAGGAATAATCAAGATTGGAAGTAATGATCTAATTATTCTGGAAAACAATTTCAAATTATGCTAACAAAGTGATTAAAATGTTCATGACCTTTGACCCTGAGATACCACTGCTAGGCATACAGATCAGAAAAGTCAAAGATAGAAGGAAAGATCTCATCCATATATATCAGAATATTTCTAGCAATCTTCTTAAAATAGCAAAATATGAGAAACAAAATCAATGTCCATCAATTCATGAATGCTAAACAAATTGTTGTGTAATGAAACAGTAGTGAACCATATCAAATGATGAATGTGAAGGGGAGAGAGAAGCATGGGAAGATTTATATACTGAAAGCTTATATACTGAAACTGAATGCTATGTAAGTTAATGAGACTTAAATGCTGGAACTGAGCTAGAAAATAGTAATGAACAAGGGAGAGCACCAAAGAAAAGACAGGAGAATGTACCTCCTTTTATTCTTTATGGAGGTAGGAAAATGAGTATGGAATTCTGAATATAATGTTGATATATTATTTAAATTTTATATAACTGCTTTTCTCTCCTCTTTTTATTTTGGAGAAGGGAGCAGATGAGGGATATTAAGGAATAAAAGCAAAGCTATTAACAAAAGTTTTTTTTTTAATTAATGAAATTCTAAAGACAAAAGGAGAAATAGTTCTGATAAGGAAAAAAGAGGGAGTGGTCTAAAGATAACATGCACAGATGCACAGGGAATACACCAACCACAGAAGATAAAAGAAAACCTCCCATATCTCTGGTACATATTTTGTAAGACTGTAGGTGTCTGCATGTTGTCTGCTCCATTAGAAAGTGAACTCCTTGAGGGTAAGGACTGCATTTTTTCTTTCTTTGTATCTTTAGTGCTTAGCACAGTGCCTCATAAATAATAAGAAATTAAGAAATGTTTATGACTGACTGTGGGACAAGTAATTGAGGATGAATATAAAAGCATGGCTAATTCTTAGTGAAATAATGTCAGGCATAATAAAGCTCAGAATAAGCTAAAATGGACAAGGAAAGTTAAGGATAACAAAAGGGTACTTTTTGGGGTTTTTTTTTTAAGCTTTTTCCCAGGGGAAAAATCAGAGGATCAAAGAAGGGAAAGGACATTGTCCAGACTGGAATGTGACCATGACAGGTGATGATAGAGAAAAGATAGAATTCTTATTCTGTTTCTACTTTTCTCTAGCAAAGAAAATGATCTTTGGATTAAAAATGTCAAAATAAAGATATCTAATACAGAACTGATACCAAACATAAGTTGAAATATTGTACCTAGCTTGATGAGTTCAAGTCACCTGGCCCAGATGAACTTGCATCCTTGGGTACTGAAGAAATCTGAATATGTGAGTGCTGAACCATTGTCTCCACTCCCTCCTAAAGAATGGGAGAAGTATAAGAAGACTGGAAAAACAAAGGATTTACTGATTCTCAAAAAAGGGAAGAAAATGAGCATGCATACTATTAGTTAACAAGCTTGACTTCAATTACTGACAAAAATCTAGAATGTATTATTAAAAGGATGGCTAGTGAATATTGAGAAAACTTTAGAATAGGAAGGAATTCATCAAGAAAAGGTCATACCAGATTAAATTCATTTGCTTTTCTTACAATTCTACACTGGCAGATTTCTGTATGGTTTACATATGTTTTAGCACATCGACTGAATAAATTCCTCATGATATTTCCTTGGAAAGGATATAAAAATGGGAATTGAACAATAATACAATTAGGTAAATACAGAACTGATTGTAAGGCTGGACCCTAAAAATCACATTGGTGGTTTAATTTGGAAAGAATTTCTGCAGGTATCTGTGGCTGGCTGTGGGTTGTTTCACATTAGTATCAATGACTTGGATAAAGGCATAAATGGTTTGCTTATCAAATCTCCAGATGTCACTAAGAAGTTTAAAGTCTTCTCCCTCTCCCTCTCTCTCTGTCTCCCTCCCTCCCCCTCTAGTTCTTCATTACTACCTGCCTAATACATTTTCCACTATACACTTCAAAGGCTTCTTAAAATTAACATGTTTAGAACAGCATTAATGAATGATCTTTCCTCATAAATCCACACCTCTTTCTAACTTCACTATTTCTATCAAGGGCATCACCATCTTTTCATTTGACTAAGTCTAAAATTTCAAAATCACTTTCAACTTTTGTCTCTCCTTGATCTTCTATATCCAATAAAGAAAATCTTTGATTCTAGCTCCACAATACCTTCCACAGCCATTCCCTCTTTCTCTATCACACAGCAACTTCTCTAGTTGCAATCTTCATTGGTTCTCACCTGGTTTACTGCAACAGTTCTTAATTGGTCTCTCTGTTTCAAATATCTCTCCTTTCTAATATATCATTCACACAGTGAACTATGTCATTACCCTGATCAAGAATTGCCAATGGCTCTCTAATGTCTCTGAGACACAACACAAACTCCTCTACTTGGTATTCACATTCTGCATCCAGCCTCCTGCCCACTGTTATTACATACCACTCCCTTTCATATTCTACATTCTAGCCAAAATGGTCTATTTCCTGTTCCGTATACACAACATGCTAGCTTCCATTTCTGTGGCTTTGGACAGATTTTTCATCCATGCCCAAGATGTACTTTATTCCTCTTGGAATAAAACAATAAGGATCTAAAGAGGAAGACGTTCGTCTTACTTGTCTGAGGAAGTCTAAAAGAAGAATGTCACCCAGAGAAAAAGAAAAAGGCCACTGAACAATGGGGGAAAATATGAATATTTTCCTATGGAGAAAACAGGACACAGAAGAAGTGACGTTTTAGATCCACAAGCGTTATCAAGTGAAAGGTTCATCCAGTAATGATCAGAAGAAGACATGAGTGAGTAGTAGTTGGTCATTCCCTCAAAAGGTATATAGTAGCAGCTGTTTATCTACATGATAATAGAACAAGAAAAGTACACTGTCTTCTGAGGACATGGCATGTACCTGTGATGTGAAAGACAATCTCCAAAGGCTTGCTAAAACAGATGACGAAGGCTACTTCTATTCTTGCACACAAACTTGGGCACCAAACATACTGCCTAAAGATATTTAACAGCATTTCTAAAGCTTATGAAGGCTTGAGTAAGACCTTAGGATCATATGTGGCGCTTTCATTACTATTTCTAACTGAAGACAAGAGATCCAAAAAAAGAAGAGAGGTGTGGGCATAACAGGCTAAGAAAATATCTAAAAACAAGCTTGGATTTCAGGACTGTGAACTGTGGTGGGAATGATATCTTAACCCTCTGCCCTCATACAAGTTGGACTAGTTTTTCTTTAACAGATACTGAAAATGTCCTTGAGATTTAATTGGCTCCAGAGTCTAAAGCCTCAGGCTGTTGTTCTTCCTGTATGCAAGAGTACAAAGTAAGACTCTCCAGTCTTACTCTCAGGGTAGGCAGGCATAAAACAGGGAGCAAACTAAGAAGTCAAGGAGATTGTCTTCCATGTACACCTTATTTATCCTTTCCCTATTATGGAGGTGCGGCAGATTTTGAAGGGGGGGGATAGAGAGATCTCCTTTTGTTTAACTGTTAAATATCTCAGAATTGTCTCATTCTTTCCTAGGCAGAATCTAAACTTCTAGGGGAACTGGCCTGAGTCAAGCCTAGGTCAGAATGGAAAACATGACTTAAAACAGGCCTGGCAGGGTCCTGATCAAGGATAGAATGTACCTAACAAGGTGTGTGAAGAAAGTATTTTCCTTGAGACTTACAAATTTAATCAAAAGGCTTTTTAAACTGATTACACTCACACATACACACACTTACACATCCATTAAGCTAGATACTTTATATAGCAAATACAATGTAAGATAAAACTACAATAAACAAATTCAGAAATTCTTAAACAAAATCAAGAAAAGGAGCCCACAATAAAAGATAAGCAAAGTATGACTAATAAACAAACGGAACTTTAAAATCCATGTAGTGTAATGTATAGAACACTGGACTGTGAATCAGGTCAACCTTGGTTCAAATCCTACTACAGACACTTTAATAGCGGCGTGATCCTATAGAAGTCATTTGTATGTTTGTTTATTTTTACACGTACAATCATGTTCAACAAATTTCCACATCAGGCATGTTGTGGAAGAAGAATCACAACAAAAGAGAAAAACCATGAGGAAAAAAAGAGGGAAAACAGTCTGCTTCGATCTGCATTCAGACTCCGTAGTCCTTTCTCTGGATGTGGACAGCCTTTTCCATCCCTGAGTCTTTTGTAATTGTCTTATATCTCTGTATTGCCGAGAAGAGATAAGTCTATCATCAATAACTCTATGATAGATGCACAATGTTGCTGCTGTTGTGTACAAAGTTCTCCTAATAAGTTCATACAAGTCTTTCTAGGTTTTTCTGAAGTCCACCTGCTCGGCTTTTCTTACAGCACAATAGTATTCCATTACAGTCATGGACTGAGGAGTATAGGCTCTGGAAACCCCCTTGAACTCTCCTTGAATCTTCTCACTTGAGTTGGTGTTAGTCTGAGGTTATGAGCCTTTCATTTTCACTATTCCCAATTCTCTGTTATCTTTAACCTAGCTAGCTACATTGTCTGTAATCTCTAGACAGTCCACCCTGGATCCTTTCAAAATCCCATTCTCTTGGTTCCAGGAGTCCGGCCTCTAGTTACGCCAGTCTACAGACTACTCCCATCAAGATCCTCCCTAGACCCTTCCTCTAGTCTAGTTACCCCAGTCTATAGACTACTCCCATTAAGATCCTCCCTAGACTCTTCCTCTAGTCACCTCAGACTACTTGACCACTCCTAAATCACTCCCACAATCTGTCTCTATATAAAATCTATCTTGCCTCCAAGAAGATGCTCAGATTCATTTCGGCTTGCTTTTAGGTGTCACAAATGCTCAGATTCCTTAAGAATCTGTTCAATATGGCATATCTTTAATAAACTTTGTTTTACTTTGGCTGAAAGAAGGCTTGGGTCAAATTCATTTGGGCAGGACCTGGCATGTTGCTATTTTGGGGTCCCAGCACCCCTAAACCTCAACAATACCACAACTTGTTCAGTCATTCCCTAATTGATGAGCTTCCCCTCAATTTCCAATTCTTGGGCAAGTCATTTAAACTCCTCTCTGAGTTACTATTGGGCCATGTGAACAATATAGAGACTAGATATTTTCTTTGATCCTCCCAATCACTCCAAAACAGAAATAATATATAAAAATTAAAGAACTTTAGCTATCTCCACAGTGTCAGATGACTACAGTTCAAAAGAGGGTTTAAAAACAACACTGATACTTACTGACCCTGAGCTGACTCAGCACCTCTCTCCCATGAACCACATTACCAGTAGCAAGTGTGTACTAACAGGCCCAAGGATAATTCCAGACTTATACCAAAACCCAACTCCACAACTCAGTTTCCCCATCTCTCTCCAGTACTAAAAAGTCTCTGCTCCAAGCTGCGAAAGACAGCTAGGCCGCCCCAGACTCAAAGGAGCAAAAGCCTTCCAGAGGACACAACCTAATAGCACCAGGACGGTAAAGCCCTGAACTGTGGGTGCCAGGCCAAAGAACTATAGAACAGAGAGAGAAGAACAGGATACCAAGGCAGAACACCATGTGTGAAGTGGGGGAGGAAATGACAGCACTACAGCACCCCATTAAGCCTGAGGAAAAGGGCACAGCAAGCAACTGGGATCACTCAAATGTCAGTTGGGGCAGAGACCTAGGAAAGGAACCAAGAATTGCCCAAAAGTAGGAGGATGACACACTATGAGATCCAGTCCCCAGGAAAACCACAATTAGAGCTGAGAGAATCAGAAAGTGAGCAAGATAGGGATGCAAGGGAAGTGGGAGTTGGGGAGGAGGTGAGACAACAAGACCAAAATTACCACACATTTTAGGAAGAAAACTCAAAGACCTTGAACATAAGCAGATAAATTAAAAGAAAAAACAGTAACAATGGAAGGAAATGCGGCCTCAAGATCAAGTAAATATGTTTTACGCATCAATGAACAAATAATACAAAACACAGAAAAATAATCCAACACTTGATGAGACAGAAAATAAAGTAGAACTATAACATACACTCTGGAGAAATGAGAATTATGAGAGCAGCATTTATGACCTCCACAGCAAAAATAATGGGCAGAATAGAAAAACTGGAATCTGTAATGGTAAACATCACCAAACATCTCACACACACACGAAAAAGAGAGAACAAGAGTTTAAGAATACAAATATAGTAAAACGAAGGACAAGCTAGGGGAAAAAAGCAAAAAACAAAAACATTAAAATAAATGTGCTCTCTATGCAAGCCAAAAACACTGATTTGAACATAAGGATGGGTAAAGTTGATGTAAGGACCATAGGTCTAACAGAATAACATGGCAGGAAAAAAAACTTATCATAATAAAGGAAATTATAGAAGGGAACTGCCAAGAATTTCTGAACATAGAAAATGAAATACCGGGGCGGAGCCAAGATGGCGGCGTAGAAGCAGCAAAGGACCACAGCTCCCACACAAACACGCTAAAAAACTCATAAAATGGGACGCTAAACAGATTTTCAAGCTCCAAAACTCTCCACAAGACAGAAAGCACGTCTGTTGCTACAGGCAGTGCAGCAGGTGGGGATCTTCGCAGCAGTCTGAGACCCACTGCCGAAACCCAGCCGGCTCAGGCCCTGGGGCATTGGGCGGGAACCGCGGCTATAGGTGAGCAGATCTGCTGCACTGGAGGCAGAGTTACCACACTTATCAGGCCAGAAGACAAAATGGCTAAGAGGAAGGTCAGTGGATTTTGCTAACTGGGGAGGAGAAGAGCGGGTCCGGCCAAACTGCTCCCAGGGCAAGGAGGCAGCAGGAGGTGGCTGTAGCAGCAGGAACGGCTGAGAGCCGCAGCGGCTCCCACTGGGCTGCTTCAGAGCCCTCGGCCTGCAGATAGCAGGGGGGCTGACGCGACCCATTGAGGCCAAGGGCTTTTGCGTTGAGCGGCCTGGATCTGGATCGGGGTCTTGAGTGGTGGTCCTGGGGTGCGCTTTCAGTGAGCCGAAGCTGGGGGGGGAGCTGCAGCACCCCACTAAGGGCTCCGGCAGCTG
>CM053593.1:163586898-163619418 GCA_028646575.1 Pseudocheirus occidentalis | reverse complement strand
GTGAGCATGGTAATAATTCTTTTATCTTTCCACGCAAGAAGCGTAGTATTATTCTTTCTGTATGCAACTGTTTTAGTGCTTGAGAGGGGACATCCGAGTGATATGCTAGAATTCCGATGTCCCCTGAGAGGGGACAGCGGGGTGCAAAGGGTTAATATTGCCTTTTTTGCAAATTCCAACCATTAGATCCTGGTTCTGCCCTCTGGGACCAAACAAAACAAGTCAATCTAAACCCTATTCCATGTGATAATATTCTTGAAAACAGCTATTGAGTTTGTTTTCGTCCAGGCTCAATATTCCCAGTTTCTTTAACTCCTCCTGATATAGGATGAATTCAAGGTCCATCATCCTAGCAGCCTTTCTGTGCACATTAGGCAGCTTTTATTAATGACCTTTGTACAACCTGATTCCCAGAACTGAACACAATACTCTAGATGTGGTCTGATCAGAGCAGAGTACAAAAAGATTATCATTTCCTTACTCTGTGAAATTAGGTCTCTCTTTATGCAGCCTATTCATTTAGTCAGAACAAAATACAGCATTAAAGGCTTTACTCAAACAAGGTATCTCTCTACACACAAAACTATACATTAAACTACATAAAATTCTCTGACAGATGCAATTATAAAGCCAAATGTGTTTTAAGCTAACCAGTACTACAAATTAAATCAAAGCCATTAAACTAAGGTGAGACAACCTGAGCTTTTCCTTGGCACAGATATCTAGAAGGGAGTTTGATACATTACAGAGACCATAGTTCTTGCTGTTAATGTCTTAAGATTCTCCATATAGTCATGATCCTGCAGAAATTGAGAGATCTGGTTCCAGGAGAAGGTGAGGGATCAAGTCACCATCATGTAAATAGAGAAAATGTCTTGATAAAACCCTATCCAACTGCCATTGTACAACCCTGAGACACTCTGGGGGTAGAGAAAGGAGGGTAAAAGGATGAAGAACAGGGTGGAACTTGCTATTTCTCAAAACTGGTATATGTGAAAAGAATATACCAATATAGAAAAATGGGTAGGTTGAATAGGCATCAGATGAACCTAACTCTTATCTGAAACAGATAAATGAAAATTATACATACACACTGAGTTTGGTAAAGAAATATATAAAACTCAACAGGGAAATAAGTAGGAATAGGAAAGGATGAAGTTAAGAGAGAGGATAATACCAAAGAGGGAATTATTGTGAGTAAAAGAAATCATTCTGATTCTGAGATGTGACTGAAAGGGGGAAGGAGGGAGAATAAGGTAAGAGAGCTGTAATCTAAGGGGTTAACGATAAAGTGGGGAAAAGTTGAACAAAACGTGGTCTTAGAAGGTGTCTTAGAAAATTATTGCACTGTAAGATATCAAATACTGATATAAAGTGAAGTGAGCACAATCAGGAAAAAAAACAATTATGCAAGGACAACAACTTTGTAAATAAAAATAATTTTGAAAGACTTTATGAACTCTGATGAATTCAGTGACTGACTGTCTCCAGAGCAGAGGGGTCAAATATACCCACAACACTTTCCAGTACAGCCTGAACCAGACTAAAATGTAATTGGAAAATCTTAACATAATAAATACAATAAAATATAGAAAATATCACATTTTAAAACTAAGTCAACATGCAGACCCACAGAGATCCTTATGTAGAGGATTAGTGGCCTCTGTTTCTCTTAGAGTTTGACATCACTGCTCCAGAAAACCTAAATGAAGCTTGTTAGCCTGCTCTTAATATAGAGATGATAGGTTCATGGTACAGAAAGAGAAATGCATTTCAGAACAGGGACAATGTATACTTATTTGCTACAAGAGTTTTCTTTTTAAGAAAAAAGTGCCATTTAAACATTTTTTTAAGGCACAAAAGAGAATAAAGAAAGTTTAAGAGAAAGCATAGACAAGAAGGAAAGTTTTGTAATTACTATGCATGCAATTTATTATCTACTTTTTAAAAGCAACTGACATGAAATGGAGATTCAGTGTCATTTAGAATCTTCTTTTATGTCTTTCTCAGTATATAAAAATTTTTATAGTTAAATTCAGAATAAAAAGAAGATTGACAAGCTAAAAAAAATAGACTACCAAAACAGAAAATAATAACACACGATAAACCTGGCTTGTGAGCAAAGACTTGACAAGGATGATCTAAAATCTACCAGCCAACTCTCATGAAGAGTATGTCACACCATATTATAGTTAATAAAACAATAGAAAAACAAAGTGTAACATGCATGCACTGTTTCTTTGCTATCCTTTAAGTTTTTTATTTATTTAGTGCAGTAATGAGAGGACAGATGTTATAGGTTTAATTTTGTAATGAATGAGGAACTTTGCTGAACAAATAAGGCATCACATCAGGAAAAAGAGAGAAACAAGCTGGAGATTCTCTTCTTGAGAGCTACTGTAGAATGAACATTCTGGTGTTTTGTAGCCAATGCTAGAAAATCATGACATTTTACAAGGGAGAGAAGCATATATAAATATACTTAGTGCCTCATAGTCTGGGGCACTTTGTCCTAGGCTCTCATTGCTTCCCTTTCCCACTTTCTCCCAAAAAGTGAGCTCCTCACTAAAAGACTCTTGGTATAAGTTAGCCTTGTAGCTATGAAGAAAGCTATTCATAATATAGCACAAGTTTACACATCTCACGTTAGATCCACTTTCATCCCAGATCAAATGAGAATCACCACTAGAAAACAAGAATTCTAAGATGGACTCAATATTCAACCTACTTGTATAGATGGTAAATCAGACTGTGAACCACCAAGTACCTTAGCTCTAGACTAGCACTGTCAAACTCAAATAGTTTGGGGCCACTAATCCATACATAGGCATCCCTGTGGAATGCATACTGGCATGTTTTTAAAACATAATGTTACTTATGTTTTACTGTATACTTATTTATTTTGTTAAATATTTCCCAATTACATTTTAATCTGGTTCCTGGGAACTCAGGAGTGTTGTGGTAGGGTTCCTGTTCCAGTTGAAATCCATTTTCTCCTAAGGCCTACATTATACATGAGCAGTGGACACTTACTCAATAAATGACTATTGATGCAAAACCAGGAAATCTCACAAGAGTGGCAGGCTCTAAAAGGTACTAACTATGGGGCATCTCAAGTAGTCTAACATATTTCATTTTAACAAGGACTGAAACCTGAAGAGAAAATTAAGCATTCTTTGAAAGCTTTAATTTTGCCATGTCAGTTACAGAACTAAGGTAATCATTGAATGTTTTGGGGATAATGAGACCTAAAGAAAATGGGAAAATTCTACTCAAAATGGACCTGTATTGCTGAATGCTACATTCACATAAAAATGACACTTTACGTGCAAAATTTTAATTTCTCAGAGATGAAATTTCTATATTCTCAATGTCACAATAAAAATGTAGGGGAAGGGGACAGCTAGATGGCACAGTGAATAGAGCACAGGCCCTGGAGCCAGGAGGACCTGAGTTCAAATCCAGCCACAAACACTTAACATTTACTAGCTGTGTGACCTTGGGCAACTGCCCTGCCTTCCCCCTCCAAAAAATAAATAAAGTAAAAAAAGAAACGTAGGGGAGGGGAGAGGGATGTAGGACATGTATGTGTATATATGTGTGCACACACACACATATATGTATGTATATATATACACATACTATTATGTATATATATACACATACTATATATACATAAATATAAAATTTGGGTGTGTTAAGTGGTACCTTGAAGCTTTATTGACTCATATTTTTAAAGTAATTCCACAAGAACTAAGAATGGTGTAGAAGTTGTGAATGAATCTCCAAATGTGGCATTTTAATGGAGGAAAAGATGAAAACTACTCCCATGTAAAATGATCACAAATAATATCTGAATAGAGTTATCTCCCATGTGCAGGATTTAACAGGTGGTTATCAGGGTTCATATGGATAAGCCTTTTCCCAATTTGGTTTGCCCTTGTATCAAACTCACCTTTATTATACCCAGGAGGATATTTACATTGATGTTACTAACCTCTCTCTGCTTATAGACTCTTATTTATGGAAAGCAGTGTCTGCTTAGTGGTACTATTTCAGCATGCCTCTATTACATCTGTGCCTTCTAAATGGAATCACTGTCTACTCCTCCTTCACCTCACCCTCTCTGAAACTGTGGTTGCTTTCTTTCCTTCCGTAAAGATCCAAATTTTTCTCTTAATTTCTACCCACACCAGCACTAATCACACAATTTAGCTGCAGCTATATTTTATTTTGTCAAAAAGGGCAGCAAAACAGGAGGAACAAAAAGACTAAGCAAAGCACCAAGCAGTGAGAGTGGAGAGACAGTTTGTTCAGAAAGAAGCTAGCAGTATGTGTTGCTGACTGCACCATAGCCCTCTCCCAAAGGGAGAGCAGTGTCCAATAGTTTAATGCAGATACAAGCTCTGAGTCAGTCTTTCTTTAGTATGCAAGGGAAGGAAAACACATAGTTCTCTCTGACCTCTTTACAGTTTCATCAGTGTATGATCATCAACTCTCAGCTGGAGGACAGAAGAGCAAAAAAGCAGTATTTGCTTCTGTGATAGAACCAGTATTTCCTGACTTCCCTGTCTTAGTGTCCTTCCCCTACATAATTTGATTGGCCCCAAGTTCCCTGACATAGCTTCCTCCTCTCCTCCTGATTGAGAAACCTGATTGAATCCAGTTTCCCAGGTGTAGATTCCTGAGTTGGGGGCATAAAGGCACTAGCTGTTGAAGCCTCTCAGACTTGGTGAGTACCTAAGACCACTCAAGTCACAATATACTGTAGACCTGCTAAACCAGTGGTTTTCAGCCTTCCTAATGCCGCAACCCTTTAACACTCCTATGTGAGCGTGTCTGCATGTGGGCGGACCCGCCTGGAGAGGGAGAGAGGAGCGATGTCTCAGTTCCTAAGACCATCGGAAATATGTGTTTTCAGAGGGTCTTAGGCAACCTCTGTTGCCCCTATGAAAGGGTTGTTCGACCCCTAAAGGGGTTGCAACCCACAGGTTGAGAACCACTGTGCTAAACAAACAAGTTTCTATGAGGGAGAGAGGGAGGTCACATCTACCCAAAAAGTGCCACTGTATCCCTCTTGTGTAACCTTACTGTATTTGGACAAAGTGAGTCTTCTCTGTTCAATGGAGTGCTCATTTGGTCTCAAAATCAAGCCTGAACAAAGCATGTGGCAGTGTTAAAGTCACACTTACAATAGCTTCTTAGTATTAAATTACCATTATCTGCTCATTAGCTCTCAGAGGAAGGAGAAGAAGAGCTAAAATCCAGAGGCTGGGCATCCTGACTTGCTTCCACCCAATGTGATGATTACCAGGAAGAATGGCTGTTCCTTTTGGCTTCTGAATTTTCTCTCTCCTCAAGACCCTCCAAAAACACATTCCCCCAAATCCAAGTTCAAACACAACACCAACTGGTGAACTATAGAATAATATCTGCTCAAGTCTCTCATTCCCACATAAGTGTTGGCAACACAGGTGCTAAATAATTTTGTTGTTTGTTCAATCATTCTTCATGACTCCAAAGTGTCCATGGGGTTTGCTTGGCAAGGATACTGAAATGGTTTGCTATTTCCTTCTCCAGTGAATTAAAGTAGACAAAGGTGAAGTCACTTGCCTAAGGTCACATAATGTGTCTAAGGCCTGATTTTTAATTCAGGTCTTAAGGACCTTAACTCTAGGTCCAACACTATCCACGGAGCCACCTAGCTGCATCATGGTGCTATATTAGGCTTGCAAAAATGAATTCTAGAGGAAGGCAGTCCATTATGGATCCTGACTCTTCCTGCCACCACTCCTGCCTTCCCTTCGGCTCCTCTGGCCAGGTGCAGGATTTGCAGACTGAAGTCCAAATGCTAGAGGAATCCCCCATTGGGATGGAAGTTGTCTCTTCAAGAAAGGCTAGAGAAATATCCTCAAGTGGACTTTATGGTTCTTCAAGAATATCAGGAACAGGGCTTGGTAGGACAACCTTCACCTGGTCCCCAAGTTTGATACTATGGAGGACTTCTGGGCAATCTAGTCACATCCAACTGGCAAGCAAATTGTCCTCAGGCTGTGACTATACCCTTTACAAGGATGGCACTGAACGTATATGGGAAAATAGCAGGAATAAGCATAGTGGCCACTGGCTGATCAGCCTGGCCAAGCAACAGTGTCAAAGCAACCTCAACCAACTCTGAGTAGAGACACTTCTTTGTCTGGTTGGAGAGGCCTTTGAGGAGTACAGCAAGGAGGTTTGTGGCGCTGTGGTCAATGTTCGCACTAAGTGGGACAAGATAGCCATCTGGACCAATGAGGCTGAGAACCAGCCAGCTGTCACTTTCATTGCATCTGGTGAGAACTGAGTATTTTAGAAGCATCTTCCCAGAGGACAATACATGAGAGAAGGGATGTATTGAAAGCTCAGAACAGCAGATCTGTTTAATAAATATACTTCCTGTGTCCAAGGGGAAAAAATGAACTACAGACAATAAACCTGCAGAAACTAACTATAGATATATTAGCTGAAATAACACCATTATTAAAGGATATAAACATCTCTTAAAAGAAAAATTCCAAACATTTATAACCAACATACAAACAATACTTAATAACAATGAATGCCCCAAATCATTAATAATAAGTGAAATGCAAATTAAAACAACTCTAATGTTTTACCTATCACCCAGCCAATCATCAAAGATGCCTATTGATGGGAACTGTCAATGTTGAAGGGAGTACAGAAAGACAGGCACACTAAAACATGTTAGCAGAGATGCAAATTGGTTTAAGCATTTGAAAAATCAATTTAGTATTATTATTAAAAAGTTACCAAAATCTCCACATCTTTTTATTCACAAATCATAATCCTAGGAATAACCTCTCCCCCAAGACGTCAAAGGGAATAATTTGGATATATTCAGTCCTGAGTATACCAAATTATTCACAGCAGTATATTTTGTAGTTGAAAAGAGCTAGAGGCAAAGTAGATAACCACATATAAAAGAATGGGTTAATAAATAAATATACGTAAGAGAACAGTACTGTGAAATTATGAATATCAAGAATTTTAGGGGGAAAAAGCATGGTAAGATATATGAATAGAGGCCAAATGAAGCATGGAAGCAGAACCAGGAAAACAACATGACCAATGACTACAAACAATAAAAATGGAAACAACAAGAATAAGAAACTACAGAATTATACCTATCAAAAAGATTGAGAAAAGCTCCCTCCCTGCATTCCTGGCATGATTAGAGGAATATGGGTGCACAATACTGCATATGCTGCGAGATTCAGTTGGTTTTGCTAGTGTTCTTTTTCTCTTTCTTTTTTGTATTCTGTTAGAAGGAATGGCTCACTAGTCAAGGGAAAGGGAGACGGCTGTATTCAGAAATAAATGTGAAATTAAAAACAAAATGTAATCAATAAATATTTCTTCCCAAAAAAGAGATTTAAAAAATATATCATCCTAGTTTTTTCTATGCCCTACCAGTTTCTACCCAATCAGTCTGCCTTCTCAACTACCTATAAAATTAGTGAATATCTGAAAGGCCAAAATGAAAAATGGTATAGGGCATTCATTCTTTAATTTCACAGACATAATGTGTGAGGTAATTAAACTTTTAGACAATGCTTCTCCCTCAAAAAAGATTGAAGCTGCTGAAAGATTTAGTTTTAGCTGCTCTCACCTCCTCAAAACATACATTTTCCTTTCTTCTATTGAAAAAAAATCTTTAAATACATGAGCACTAAAAGTACATATATGAAAAAAATTAGTTTATATTATTATTTTTAACATTTTGATGTTATATTTCAGATAATTATTCTTGATTTATCTTTCCAAAGCACAAAATAGCATTAAGATTAAAGGCTATGTACAGAAGGTTTTCTTCACCCTTAGGGAGAAAAGCAGAAAAAACTCAAAAGGACAGAGAATACAAATACAGAAATGTTTAATTCCACATAAAAAGTATTCAGGGGGAAGTAAGAGGTGGCTGCAGCAGAGCTGATGAGTTTGGGGTTAGGGCTAGGGCTAGAGTCTCCAGAAATCAGAGAGGAAATCATTGGGATTTTTTCTCTTCCCACATCCTTCTGGGGTTGAACTCCTGAAGCATCAAGGAAACATTCAGGCAGAGCCAGGGAAGATGAGTCAACAGATGCTACAAGAACCTGACCAATCCTAGTTTCAGAAGAGACTTTGGTTATTACCAAAAAATGGAAATGGTGATGACCAAGGCAGAATCAGTGGCAGCAACTAGGAAGGCAACATGACCCACAGAGTGGCTGTCTGGCAGCTGGGTTGGTGGAAACACCTAACTCTCTACCAGATGTTAGATGCTGAGGATAAAACAGACTGTACCCTCAAGAAGTTCACATTCTATCAGGGAAGACAACAGGAATATCCATGCAGAGGCATACAGAAAAATAAATAAAAGATCATTTTAGTAAGAAGGAACTAGGAACTGGGGGAGATCAGAAAAGGCTTTATGTAGAAGGTAGTGCTCAAGTTGAGCCTTGAAGAACACTAGAAATTCTGTGAGTCAGAGGAAAAGAGGGACTACATTCCAAGCATAAGGAAGAATAGTTGATACGAAGGCCAGAAGAAGGGTGGCTGTCAGATATATGAAGGAGAGCAAGAACATCAATCTAGCGGGAATAGTGGGAATAAACAGTGTATGGATGGGAAATAATGGGTAATAAGGCTGTAAAGGTAGACTAGGACCAGGCTGTGAAGGACTTTAAGTGCCAAAGAGACAGGTAGTATGGAATAACTGAAAGATAGCTGACTCTGGAGTCAGCAGACCTGGGTTCAAATTTGACTTCTGACACTACCTGTGTGATCAGGGGTAATTATTTAACTCCCTTTCAACATTAGTTTTACTCACCTGTAAAATCAAGGGAATGGACTAGATAGGAATGCAGTACGGTGTAATGGAAAGAAAGCTGGCTTTGGAGAAAGAAAAGCCCTAGGTTCAATTCCTATCAGTGCTTGAGGTAATTCTAAAAATATAAATTGCCAAGAGTGTGCAACCTACACTAGTATAGAAATTTTCCTCATTCAGGAACTCCCTAGACAGTGAAATTGCAGATCCAATCCCTAATCCTATCTACAGATGTCCTCTGTGATCCCTTCTATTTTCTGATCTATAATCCTAAGAAAAGAATAATGAATGGAGAAATTATTAGAAAAGAAAGATTATCTTTCACTAGCATGGATATCAAAATGTCAAAAATTAAGGCAGAAAATCACCCATAGGACAGATTTCTGAGTCCCGCTAGCTCTGCAGATGGATCTCTTACACATCACTTTACAGGGGAATAAGAGTAGGACACTAGCAGCAACCATACTGGCAACGCCAGGATGGCTGCTAGCACAGGTTCTTAGATCTGCTTTACCAGGAAAGACAGCTGTTTAAGGGATCAACAATTTTTTTAAATTACATTCACTAGTTCAGGGGAAAAGTCAGCACCCTAAACTTCAGAGAAAATATAAACAGAAAAAACACAAGCAGAGAAATAAGACCAACAGACAGGGCTCTGACTGCCTGAATCAACTGTACACTTAAATCTGAGCAGGAGGGGAGCTCTGAACATATTCAGAATCTCAACCAGGGAATCACAGGATCCTTCTCATAAATAAGACCCCAAAGCAAAATACCTACTCAGAGTATATATACACACCTCAGAGCCAGAAGGCATCACAACCCTCATGACTCAGTGCCTAATTAGAAATTAGCAAAAGGTGTGAAAGCCTTCCAACAAGCAAGCCTCCCCTAAGAAAGCTTCCCCTTAACTGGCTCCAGGTGAAGACCATTAATGGGTGGGGAAGATCCTACCCAGACGTTAGCACTTGATGTGGTAAGTCCTGGTCCCAGCTCTTCAAGGAGAGCTTCTATCATTCAGGCAAAATATGATAGTGGAGAACTAGAAACAAAGTAGATGCCAATTAATAGGGAAAACAGCTAAACAAACTGATATGTGAGCAATATAATTTTACTACAACGACAAAAATGACGACTACAGAGATGGAGAGGAAAGGTTTAAGATGAAAACAAGTTTCAATTCACAGGAAGTTAAAAAGAGGAGACATGTGGGTTATATACATACATACTCACAGAAATATACACATATATACACATTATATATACAGACATATACACACACATATATACACATATATTCACAGAAATATACACATATTCACACATATTCACAGAAAGTTAAGAAGAGGAGACATGTGGCCCACAACATGGAAAACTAGACATTTTCTCTAATCCTCACACTCAAACCTTCAAAAAACAGGAATTATACACAACAGATAAAACAAAGATAAGAAGCTATCTCCATGGTCTAGGATACCAAAACCAAAAATGACATAACAATGAACTAAAAGCAGAAAAGGCTCATCAGTAGCTGCTAGTGCACTCATTCCCTATTACTCACCATGTTCTGCAGCAGAGTCAGACAAGTCAAGCCATGGGCTTGTAACAGAACTCATCTCTACACTTTGCCCCCTCCTCCTTCTAGTGCCTCAGAAAACCAAATACCAAAAACCTGTTCAGCTGAGTTTCAGCATGGTAGTAACTGAGACACAACAGAGCTCAACCAGAGAACTGAAGAATAGGGACTGGGGCAGAACACTCCACAAATCCTGAAGGAAAAAATACAGAATCTAGGTGGGGTCAGTTTTGTCTTCCCAGAAGTCACTGCATGCAGAGGCTCAGGCCAGCAAACAATGAACTGTACAGCATGGGAGGAGGCTGAGAAGCCTTTGAGGTCCAGTCCTGAAGGAAATTACCTCAAAAGTGGAAGGAGACAGAAAGTAAGCAATAGGGGACTACAAGAGAAAAAGGGTGGTGGTGGTGTGAAATTACCAAAGATCCCAAGAAAAAGCCAATTAAAGACCTTGATCAGAAGCAAATAAACCATCAATGAAGATATTAATAACAGAAGGGAGTATGGCTTCCAGATGAGGTAAAAGAGTCTACACATTTGTAAATATTGCAAGAAAAAGGAAAATGGATTAACACCTGATGAAGCAGAGGACCTTGTGGATTCTCAGAGAGCACAGAACCACAGTATAATGTTCTTCAATGGCTTAAAAGGGAATTAAAAAGGATGAACATAAAATATATGGCCTGCAGAGCAGAAACGATGAGCAGAATAGAAAAACTTGAAAAGAGAATAGAAAATCCAGTCCTGTGTCTCATCATAAATAAATAAATAAATAAGTAAATAAATAAATAAATAAACACATAAACAAATAGATAAAACAAGAATACAAATACACAGAAGTTAATTAATACACTGAATGATTGTTGAGGTCCAAATACTTAAATCATTTAGTCTGCTTTGATCAAGGATTTATTCTCAATTTCTTCATTCAGGTTATAATAGCATAAAATTGTATGCTATTATATAGCTAAGATGTAGATCTGGGAAGGACCTGCATAAAGTACCATATAGGATACCACTGGAAGATAAAATAAATTAATAGCACACCATTCCTTCCTAAATGTAATCATTCAGAGAGATACATATATGCTACCATATTACAGTTCTAGAAATAAAGAAACAAATATTTTAATTATAATTTGATATAATTTAGGGGGAAATTGTAGCCTAACAAGAAAAGAAATTCATATTAATAATTGAGTATATAAAAGATTTTAAAGAACTATTCAGAAATAAATGACATTCCATTAATATAATGGTCACCTTCTAATCTAGATCATGTCCAGAAGGTACCACAGAAATAAACTACAATCTTCCTTTTTATAGAGTAAACTTAAGCATGTATCTATAAAGAACACTCTTTGGAGAATACATTGTTTCTATGACAGTGGCAAAACATATAGAGAAAAATACCATTTCAGCACACTGATTCATGAATTTTTGCTTTAACTGTATGCTTCCAAACATTCTCCACCTGCTGAAACTACAGAATGTATGAATAAAATGGTTTTAAAGCTAATATGTGATAAAAGTATGCTAAGCTCCAGGGATACAAATTAAAAACAAATAAATGAAAACAAGACTGTCTCTCCTCTCAATAGGGAACGTATTCTAATAGGAAGAGACAATACACACAGGAGAGTTCAGATGGAAAGGCCCAATGATCCTTAGAGTATAGCAATATGGCACACATGGTAATGTTTTCTTTAGTGTCATTTCCATTGATAAAGCCATATCCTTTACTGATGATGAACCATTTGAGAGTTCTAAGGACCCTGTCAGAATTTTCCTTTCCCTGTTTTCAGTAGCTATAGGAGATCCAGCTATCTTCCAAAACAGCAACCTCTGTGAAGGCAACTGGAAGCAACTGCCTCTGCAAATTCTACAGTTCTTGCCCTCTCAGCATCTGCAACTACTGAAGGCATTTCCCAATGAAATCTATAATAAGGTAGTGGCAAGATGGTAGCGATTATTTGGCCTACCTGGAGCATGCTACCTCCCGTCTCTCTCTAAGGGAGCATTGTTACTTCTGCTAGACTAGGCTGCTTACCCATGATGGCAGAAATAATGTTGTTCAATGATTTAATAAGAACTGATATTAAACAAGCTATAAAGTAAGCATGCATATGTCCACCTAAAATGATTTTCTATGTCATGGAAAATATCCTTCATAGAATCCAAACAAAATATGCATTCTTTATTTTTACAAGGTCCTCCCAAATGTTTTTTAAATCAGTTTACACAGACAACAAGTCTTACAAAGAAATTAATGTAAAACGAAAATCATCTTGAGTGAATCTCTTGATGCCTTGCAACCAGGTTTTTGATCCAACCATATAACTAGTACTGCTGAATCCAAGGCTACCACAGATTTCTTAACTTTTAAATCCAATGACCTTTTTTCAGTTCTTATCTAAATGACTTCTCTGCATCTTCCAAAATTCCTTCTCCTGAACACTATTTCTTCCCTTTGCTCCCTAACATTTTTCTCCCCTAGTTCTTCTATCTGTTCAACTGCATTTTCTAGGTCTTCTTTAATGGATCATCATTCATCTCCTACTTCCCTTAGCACTGAGTATTTCTAGGGCTCTGTCCTTGACCCATGTTCCTTCCCTCTCCCATTACTAGGGTTAAAATATCATGCCTAGGCAGGTGACTCAAAAATAGCATTTGATGGAAATATGCAGTGATTCTAAAGATTCCCAAGCTGTTTTCTGCTTTTTCATCTCTTAGGGATGCTATAAGACCCTGAATCATGAAATATCACCATTTCAGAAGAATCAAAATTACAAGTAACCCATGGGACAAATGAAAGATTCATGATGGACATAAGTAAGCCATATTACATTACCATGGATGACTTGTCCATGAGAAGAGGCATAAAAGGAATTCATCAAGGACAAACATGATTGGAAAAAGAGCAGACCAGTCATGCAGCAAGAATGAGAGAAAACAGTTGGACAGCCCAAGTACTTCATAAGGTATTAAAGCTCAGCTCAAGTGATACCTACAAAAGACATTTTTACTGATTGTGACAATCATGTTTCTCATTCATATTAGTTTTTATTGTCTATATATTTTGTATCAAATCCTCCACAAATTATGTTTTCTTAAAGTAGAATGTAAATTCCTTGAACACAAAAGCTACTCCATTGTCTTTCCATCCCTAACACTAGCACAGATACTGGCTTCTAGTGAGCACTTAATAAACACTTAGGGCCTGGACCTGCAGGAACTCAAAGTTGAGGAAATTCCTTCCATCAATGCAGGTTGGCTCCTTGTAAACAACTTATCATTGCAGATACTTGCCTAGAATACAAAAGTTAAATGACCTGCTCAGTGTCACAGTCCACATGGGTCACAGGCAGAGTCCACATTAGACCAGCGGTTCTCAATCTGTGGGTCACAACCCCTTTGGGGGTCGAATGACCATTTCACAGGGGTCGCCTAAGACCATCAGAAAACAAATATTTCTTATGGTTTTAGGAACTGAGACACTGCTCCTCTATCCATCTCCAGGCGGATCCACCCACATGCAGATGCACCCACATACGAGTATTAAAGGGTTGCAGCATCAGGAAGGTTGAGAACCACTGATTTAGACCCACATCTTCCTCATTACAAGAGCATGTCTTTTAATAATTAAAGTGAAATGAATATTTTTAAATACTTTGAATAAATAGTATAAAGATACTATTTTTAAATACTCCTGCATATAGAATGGATCTTCTACAAAGGATTCATGAAAAAACAGTGTAAAATTGTACAAGATGAAAGTATATAGGTTAAGACCTACATAATATATCGCATATAGTAAGAGCTTAATAAATGCTTGCTGAACTGAAATGAATTACTATATCAAGAAGTGCACACATTAATGACACCACAGATCTATCAAAGCAAAAGAGCTCACTTTGCCTGGGTAAAGATTTACTCAGCCTTCAGAAGGTTAAGTGGCTTATCTAAAGTCAAAGGGAATTAATAGCAGAGCAGCGATTTAAGGATTCTTTTAATGTATGGTGAAGTTCATATTGAAACATATTAATCTCTCACCACATTTCTGAAGTTACAATGAAATATAAAACAAAGAACAATACAGGCAGGTTTACTGTAATGCAACATATGTGTTCCCCAAAAGTGTCTTGCTATGCAAAATGAGATAATAAAAACCACAGCGTTTCTGAGGAAAATGAGATTAGAGCACAACAATAAAAAAATTTCATTGGTGACACATAAAAAAGAGGAATCTAATTTTAAAAAAACCAATAGCATAGTTTTAAACATGTTAAATCATTAAGAAATACATCAATGCTACTATAAATAATGATAATATCTGAACTGATTAGCCTGTACTCCAGGGTGCACAAGAAAGTTGAGCCTGTCACTGCAACTCTGGACCTTGGGGCTAAAAGCCTCAAGGGGTATGGGTAAAAATGATATAGACCACAACCTCTCTGCTTCTGCACCAGAAGATACACAATAAAGATGCCACTTTATCTTGAGAAAGACTGGAAGAAGGCTTGTGGAAGTAGGCAATGGAAGGATTGCAACTTATGCATTACTATAAAGTAGCATTATCACTTTTTGCCTTCTTGCTGTTTCATGAAAAAAATCAGGCAAAAGCAAACTGGAAATTTGCATTTAATTCAAAATGTTCCCAAATATACACACTGTGTTAGAACAAATTTGCTTTTTTGAAACATATTAGAACTACCTATTCTATAAAGAGGATGAACAATTTCAAACTTAGCATATTATTTTCTGAATCTTATGACTTACACAACTCGACAATAATACCTAGAACAAATTCTGACCTATGGGCTCTCAGTGCTGTGTAGTAATCTTTTTCTAATCCAGCTGCTTAAAACTTATGACTCTGGGTCAGTCACTTCTCCTATTTAGGTCAATTCCCTCATATGTAAAAATGCAACTGAAACACCATTTGACTTCTATGGTAGGTAACTTACAGAAGTTTTCTCAAACTCTCTGAGATCTTGCTTCCTCCTGATGGCATAGCTTTCAAACTCACCCTTTATAACAATGATTGTGCTTTCATTCATCCCCTCCTCCCCTCAACTCACTGGGCATGATGAAGAAACTGCTCCCCACTGCCACTTCCAGGCTCACCTTCTATCACCACTCCCTTAGTTAACCCTTCTCTTTCAGCCCCAAGGCCCAGAGTTGCAGTGACAAGCCCAATTTTCTTGTGCAGCCTGGGGAACAGGCTATTCAGTTCAGATATTGCCATCCATATTTATTACTCTATCAAGATTCTGATGGCTATTGTCTATAAATCTCCCAGATACACTTCTTTCCTCACTGGCTCACAGTCTTTTTCTCCTCCCCAAATCCTGACCTAATATTAGGGAATTTCAATACCCATACCAATATTCCTTTAAACACCCTAACCTCCAGTTTCTGAATATATTTGCTTCCCACGACCTACTCCACCACACTCCAGCAATATAAAGAGGTGGTCAAGCCCTAGTATTACTAGCACCAATAAAATACACCACTTCAATGCTCAAGAATTTTGAAACTCCCTTAACTGTTCATAATGTTTTAATTCTACCTCTCCCTTACAACTCCAAACCCTGTTCTTCTTCCTCATCATAACCTCCTATTTATCCACCCTTTAGTTATTTCTCAGATCATCAGAATCTCATTAGCCATGCTCTCTTTCTTTGTCTACCCTAATGCCCTAGTGAACCAATCCAAATCTCTGCTGCCCTATTCTTTTAAGTCCCTTGCTCCTTAATCCAAAAGATTTTGCCCTGAGAACCCTCATCACTGGATTACTCTCACCATGCACTTGCTTTGCTCCTACATAAAAGCTGTTGAACAAAGAAAAAATCCTGAAACTGTGCTGGGTGGGTCCACTACAAGTTTATGTTACATAATCTCAACTGGGTCCTCACTGAAGTGAATGAAACCTTTTACATCTTCCTTAACTGATTAACTATCCTATTCATCTCAGCAGCTTTTCCAAACCTTTTCATCCCTCCTCAAACCTTCCATAGCTCTCCCTCACTTTACCCTCTAAGCTGAAAATCTTGCCTCATATTTTACTGAAAAAAGAAAAAAGTAATTCACTGACTCAAAAAGCTCTCTATTCTACCCTTTTCCTTATCTTACATCACTCAAATGTCCTAAACCCCTCTATAAAGACTATCCCCTCTACCACCCTCACTCACTGATCTTCCATCTCTCATTTTCTACTTAACTGCTTCCATGCCACCTATGCTCACATCTCCCCCACCCTTAAAGAATCCTCACTTGAGCCATCCATCTCTGCTTGCTATCTTCCTATAATTCATCCCTTTTGTAGCTAAACTGTCTGAGCAGGCCCATCTACAATTGTTGCTTCTACTTCCTTTCCTATCACTCTCTTAACTCTTTAAGCTCCCAACTTCATCATTCAACAAAAACTTCTCTTTCCAAAACTACCAAATATCTCAATGCCAAATCTAATGGTTTTCTTTCAATCCTCATCTTTCTGGACCTATCTCCTTGACAATGTCAATCACCTTCTCCTCCTAGATGCTTTCTTCTCTTCAGGTTTTTGGGACACTACTCTCTCTTGCTTCTCCTCCAATCTGATCATTCCTTCTCTGTCTCTTCGGTTCAATCTTCATTCAGGTCATGCCCAGTAAAAGTGGCTTGACAAGAATCTGTTCTGAGACCTCTTGTCTTCTCCCTATACTCTTCACTTGGTGATCTTATCAGTTTCCACACTTTCAATTATCTCTAATGAAGATGACTCTCAGATCTTTTTGTCCTGTCCTAACAGCTCTCTTGACTTTCCAGTCTCACGGTTCCAAATGCCTTTTGGATCTCTCAAACTGGATATCTCATAGACATCTTAATCTCAATATGTCCAAAACTGAACTGATTTCCCTCACACCCCTTCAACCTCTCCTCGCTTTCTAACTTCCCTATTACTGCTGAGAGTACCACCATCCTCTCTGTTTCCCAAGCACTGAACCAACAGATCATCCTCAACTTCTCAATCTCCCCCTCCACACACTATATCCAATCAGTTGTCAAGTCTTCTTGTTTCTACCTTTATAACATCTCTCACATATGTCTCCTCTCCTCCAAAGATATCACCATCCCAGTACAGGTCCTCATCCCCACATGCCTGCTATACTGCACTAGACTTCTGATGGGTGTCCCTGCCTCAAGTCTCTCCCTACTCCAGTCCAACTTCAATTCAGCAAATTGTTTTTTTTCCTAAAGTACAGGCCTAATCATATCACTTCCCTGTTCAAAAAAATTCTGGAACCAAATATAAAATCCTCTATTTGGCTTTTAAATTTCTTCACAACCTAACCCCTTCCTACTTTTCCAGCCTTCTTATACCTTACTCCCCTCCATATAATCTGCAATTCATTGATACTGGCCTTACACACAACCCTCCAAGAAGCAGCTCTGAACATTTTCACTTCTTGTCCTCTCTACCTAGAATATTCCTCCTTCATTTCCTCTTCCTGGCTTTCTTAAAGTCAGCTTAAGTTCTGCCTTCTGCAAAAAGTCTTTCCCAGTTGTCCGCAATCTTATTACCTTCCCTCTGAGTCTACCCCTCAGTTTATCCTACATGATATCTTATTGGTACTTTGGTGGTTTGCATCTTATCTCCCCCACTGGACTCGGAGCTCCTGGAGACCAGAATCAGGTTTGTTTTTTTCTTTTCTTTCCTTTCTTCATATGCCTGCACTTAGCACAATGTCTGACACACAGTAGTCACTTAATAAATGCTAGCTGAATTGACTTGATATAGGCTTAATTCCTGAATAAACTCATGAAAGGAAGCAATCCATGAGTCAATTTATAGAGTGCTATATCACATGTTTGCAAAAGGTAAACTTGGTTTGTGTGATTAGGACATGTTTCATGCATTCCTTAATATTCTATTTTCAGGCTATTGCCACTGCACCTCTATTGAAAAAAAAAAAAAGCTTTTTGAAATAGCTTCCAGAGTTACTTAGAGGTCTATTTTATTGGAGGGGAAGGATGTCAAACTGCTGGGTCATCTTCCACGGAAACAAGAAACAATCTCTGGACATATGAAAAGGGGGGCATACTAGAAGATATTTCCACTTTCTAAAATTTAGGACAATGCATTGTATATAAATGTGTCCTCCAAAGAAGGATGAATTGAATTGTTGGCTGTTCCACCTTAATGTTCTCTTAATGAGAGGACCATAAATAAAATGACGTTATCAGTTTCATTTAGACTATTTACTCATTGTCCTCTCTGCTCTATCAATAAGTAGAGTCAATATAAATCAAGTATTTGGAGATATTTGTACTATATACTTAGAACTAGAAGGGAATAATTAATTAACCTCACTTTTTAGTCACATTGTAGTCTGTGCTACAGGACTGATGGAGATTGAAGACGCTTAATTCACATACTTATCTTCTAAAATGTTTCCCAATATTTTAAAGTCCATTAAATACTGTAACATCCCTTATCCTTTCTATGACCACTAAAAGTTCATGGAAAAGGCTTACTGTTATAAAACAAGGAAATTTCTTCAAACTATATATATAAACACATGAAAAAGTTCCAACTTGTCACTTTTATGAACGATATTTTTATTCTATTTTAAGCTTTTTTTCTTCTAAGAATTTAACAGACCAAAAAAAACTTCTATAGTCACCTTTTTGTGCTAACATGAGAGCTTAAAAAATAAGACCATCCTACACAACTACATAACTAATCAAATGGTTGGCATTTTATAAAATTTCTCTAAAGAATACCATGAAAGGTCTGTAATTTCTTGGTTGCAAACCTATGTTCTAATTCAGTATGCAAAACTTTTTTATGCTTCAATAAAGCATCTGTTAACAAATTTTCTTTGCCTTTGCAAAACTATCTAACCCCAAAATCATTTCCTCATCATGCTAGTTTGGTAAATTCCCTTTCAACAAAAGATATCTTAATTGCAGCCAGTTCTCCTTCACAAATTTACAATATGAATCTTCAACAGCCATTTTGTTTTCCCTGGCAACACTAGTAACCAGCTGTAGCCAGCCAGACTACTAGCATTATCAGTTAATTTGGAACATCAGCCGAGAAGCAGAAATGGCTAAGTTTTATAAGAATATATTTGTATATTTTATGCTGCTATTTAAACATGCTTTATCTCTCTACTAGGTTTTAATGCAATTTATTCTTTTTTTGTTAAATGCTGATTCTTGTTCCTACAATCATCACCCTGACTCCACCCTTTAAAAGCAGTTAAGTATTATCTTTCAAATATAAAAATATTTGAATACTATTGTTTTAATTATGGGTATTGTAAATATTTTAAATTAGAGTCATATATCTGGCAATAAAATTTACAACTATGTTCCTGGAATAGACCAGCTAGCCATGAATGATATATAAAAGTTAACATGCACTATTCTCTCTTCTCAAGGGTGTTCCTAATAGACAGCATGAAAAACATTTCTCTACCTATTTTGACTGCAGTATCCTGCTGTTTGAATTCCAATTACAATGTGCCTTTACAATTTCACCAAAGTCTTAGAAAGCAAATTAACTAATGCTATTTTATATGTTGTGGGATCAAGAGGAGAATGACATTGTTCTTCAGGATTCATCTGTAATTCAAGGGAAAACTTCTACTTATAACTATTTTCAAAAAATTGGAAGTTATACCACTAACTTTCATCAAGACAACCTAAAACTATTTCTTTTTAGAAAAATTCTTTGAGTACATAAATTAACTATTTAAAGAATTAATTAGCCATCTGACTTGATGAAATGTAATCTTACTTTAAAGTAACAATAAACAAAGAAAAGGATGTTTTGGGGGAAAGAAAAAACACTACGAGAGAGATAAAGGGCTAGCAGAAAGTGTCTCAGAATGGGGTGTTGCTGAACTACTTTAACAACTTCATTTTCAATTTATATCTTTCTCCTTTATAATGCATTTGTGGTATGATGCTACTACCCATCCACCCTGCTGTGAAAGCCTCTGATTTGGATAGCATACACAGCTCCTGTTCCATATGAGGAACCAATCAGCTTTCTTTCTTTCATCTGCAACGTTCCATCAGTGTTATATAACATTTTAGACACGAGGAGCAATCTAATAATATATAATAGTATATGTCAACGTGTATAGATTTCAAGCTGGATAGTGTTATTAAGCATGACATCTAAAAGCCCTGTTATGTTGTTTAGACTTATCCAACATAATCAGGATAAAACTAAGAAGTTTAAAGATTGGAGAAAATATTTCTATCAGGAAAATTTTAGAGAAGGTATAAAGAATATTATTAAAACAATATATATTAAAGCAAATGCTATCTTCATTATTTCTCTTTAGGGGAAAAAAGGCAACTCTTACAGCAACTACTAGTAGACAGCAATAAATATGTTTATTCAAATTAGATATACATGAGATGATTCAAGTTACTTGAGGTAAAACGTTGCTAAAATGTTTAAAAGTAAGTTCAGGCATGGCCTAAAATAAATCAATCAACACAACTCTTAAGAGTATTTCAAATGCTTCATCAAATATTTTTCTAAACCAAGAAAATTAAGGGTCTGGCTGGACATTCCCTAATTTCATTTCTAAAAGTCTAATCTCAAAATTATAAAACAGTAACATCAGAATACATATGTATTTTGTTAAATGTCTTCTCCAGATTACAAAATTATAATTATAAAATATTATGATGAAAAACACCTGCAATGTAAATCTATAAAAATGCTTTCTCTGTACTAGAGATAATACTGCATTGCTTAAATATTGCTTATCTCATGAACTACACACTATTAATGTACCAGTTCAGATATTCAGATGCACACCCAGGTGGACCTAGTAAATCTACTATTTTCTTCTTTTTTCCAACTCAATAGAGTCTTGTAGAGGCACTGCATTAATGGGTGCTATTTTTTAAAGCTAAATCTTTGATGTGTGATTTTACTCAAACAGCAGATATTGCCTTAACTGGATGGCTCTCCACCTATATGGTAGCCATAAATGTAGTCCAAAATATATTACAGGGAGATAAATTTCTGCAGAACTAAATTTTCAGAAAAACATTTTTGATGTGTCTAAAAGTCAACTGTTCTAACACTGTACACCTAAGTGAGAGTGGTTTAAAGCATGAAGCTAAACATTCCTGAAGGAACGAAGGGAAGAGGAATATGATTTGCCCTAGGTCTTTATTCTCTCTTTTTCACAGTCACTGTCTACAACATGGCTGTTGTTGTAGGTATCTGACTTTCAAGAAACAAGTAATCATTTAAATCATATGACTATAACTGTCATCAATAAAAAATTAAGTCAACTCCAGCATTCACTCTACTGATTTTCCACATCTCACCAGAGAATGTTTAGCTAACCCTCTCTCATATTACAAAATGAACAAACAAGGAGAGAACTGTTTGGCAGGAGCTGCAACAAATGGGTAAAATATAAGAAGACTTATAAAGTACCTACTGAAAAAAAATCTATGGTTTTAATATAAAAAACTTATAGAAGATATGCATGTATATTCATATACTATAAACATAACTAAATCATTTAAAAACTCACGTGCATGCATTTGTTGACTGCTACACAATTTATCTGTACCTCCTGCACATTAGGGGCAAGCAAAATCTAGTACATTCTCAACCTTAACCATAAACAAATCCTAAATAGCCAAAGGGACCTAACATCCTTAACTAATATTCAAGCCCTTAATCTTATCAATTTTCTTTCTCCTTCAGTGTGTCAAACCCACCTCTGTATCATGTTGAAGGTTATTCTTTTCCTAAGCCCAGAACATGCTGCACCATTTTGTTTGTCTTCTGGACAGTGGAGAAACAGGCAGCACAGCAGTGAAAGAGTGTACTGGAGTCAGCAGAGTCAATGCCAGCCTCCTACTGCAGTCTGTATATTGAATGCACTCAAACCCACAGGTGCCTACGTAAAATCCTCCAGCTGCAGACTGCAACTTAACATTTCCTCAGCAGCAAATCTGTATGCTGCTTTCACTTTTCATTAATCCACTGCATGGTCAGAATACGCTAAACATCTCTGTCTGAAAATTCTCATGACAAAATGCTGTTGTATATATATTTTTCTGCAAATCATGCAAAATGAATTTTACCTTTCTAACGATAAAGGTATATTCTGAAGGGTGATCTTTTAAAAAGAAATATATTCCTAATGTGATAAAAATAACAATTTAAAAATTTCTTATAATTTTACTCAGAATTTGCATAAACACCATTATTCCTACATTCCTACTTTTACTTTTATTTTATAAACATGGGACCTTCCTCATTTTCTTCACTTACACCTTTTGATTTTGCATGTCACTTACTACATCATTTCTTAAATGCTACATTATGACTTATCAGTATATTTTCTGTCACATTTCCTACATCAGTTTTCATAAAAATTAAACTACCTGCCTGTGGTTGAATTTTACAACTTCAGAAAAAAGATACATTTCAATTATATATGGGTGTATGTATATGTATACATATATACATACATGTTCTGTATATACATATTAAAAATATATGTATATACATATATTTAAAAAATTTGTGTATATACACAACACACAATTTGTTGTTCAGTTGTTTTCAATCATGTCCATCTCTTCACGACCCCATTTGGAGTTTTTTTGGCAAAGATACTGGAGTGGTTTGCCATTTCCTTCTCCAGCTCATTTTACAGATGAGGAAACTGAAGCAAACAGAGTTAAGTGACTTGCCCAGGGTCTCACAGCTGATAAGTATCTGAGGCCAGATTTGAATTCATAAAGATGAATTTTTCTAACAACAGGTCCAGCACTCTTTCCTCTGTGCCACCTAGCAGACAGACAGATGAACAGATAGACAAGTAATATGTCTATGTGTGTATATGTGTGCGCATGTATATGTGTGTGTGTGTATATACACACACACGAATATCTGATACACACACACATATACATATATACACTAAAATTTACATAGCACTTTCAGGCTTACAAAACACTTTACACATTATTTCCTTCAACCCTCACAGAAATTCTGTGAAATGGGTGCCATAATCATGCTTTTTACAAATGAAGAAACAGGTTGAAAGAAGTTAAGTGCCTTGCCCTGGGTCACAAAACTACTAGGTATATGAGGAAAGATTCAAACCCCTCAGCTCTTCCTTACTCTGCTACCATCCCTTTACAACATCAGTAATAAATGAGCATAACCATGAAAAGGAAAGTAGAAATTAATAATCTGTTGAAAGGCTTGATGAGCTAGGTAAAGCAATGATTCAAAGCAATCATGGGTTTAGAGATGGAAGGGACCTTAAATGTCATCTAATTGAAGCTTTTCATTTTACAGATGAAAGTACTGAAAGCCAGAGAAGTTATCTGACTTGCCTGAGGTCATATGGGTAGTAAGTAGTAAATAGAGGATGCCAACCAGGGTCCTCTGCTCCAAATCTAGCATCATTTTAAAGACATCACCCCCTTTTTATTCAAAATAGAAATATAAAGGTCAAAGTCACATAAATCTTATGGCATACTTTCTCCTTTAATTCAACTGATTTTCTCCTGCCACTTAAAAATCCCCTAGCAAAAATACAAAGATAAAGATGAGCTCCCTTCCCTGAGGGAGCTTACAGTCCAGCAGCAGCATGTAATACACATACTACACACCAAATAATCCACAATCTCATTACTGCAGATCACAAGACCATAGGATCACAGATCCAGGGCTGGAAGGCACCTGAAATGTCACATAGTCCAAGCCCCTCATCATACAGAGGGAAAAACTGATGCACAAAGAGACAGAGTGGTTTTCCTTAGGTTACATGGTACAGTACGAGGAAGAGATGATCCAATATGCAAAACACTGTTTGGCTTGCCTCCATGTCCTGCCATAAATTCACCATCAAGTTCCACCCACCATATTAGAGTCTTACTTTATAGCTGACACTTCATGGAGACCAATGGAGCACAAAGCCTATCTGCAAGTTATTGCTCAGTCACTACGTAAGTGGGCCGATTGTTTTTGGGTAGGGAAATACTTCTCTGGAGCATCATGCGGTAGAGAAATGGCCCTGGAGCTAAGAAGACTTGAGATAAAGTCTCACCTCCACCATATGCTAGCAATATGACCATGAGCAAATCACATAACCTCTCAGTTGTCCAGGAAACTCTGCAGAAAAGGTGCCACCCTACATTGATAACGGTAATTTCCTCATTTGGAAGCTCTTATATCACTGAAATATAGCTCTAGCTTCTATCCCTCTATCTCTACGATGACAGCCTTTATACAGCTTCTCCTAAATAATTTCTCATTTTTAATATTCTGGGGGGATAAAGACAAAAGGGAAAAGTTTCTACCCTCAAGGAGGTTAAGAATCTGTGAGAGGCGAACAAGACAAAGGAGATAAGACCAAGGACACGTAACCAACTATAGTCAAGTTAACAAGCATTTATTTATTAAGCACTTACAATGTGTCAAGCACCCAACTGTTCTCTCTAAGCCCTGTTAGACATGAGACTGATTAGGAGGCACTGATCTTAATTAGCTTTATTGACCCCCAAAACCTTTCTTCAGATCTAACCCTCCTACAGATCCAACCTCAATTATCAAATGTCTCACTACTGCCAGATGAGAAGTGTCTTCTTCTCAACTTTATGACTTCAGGTCTTTGGTCCTAGATTATAGACTCTAGGCTAAGAGCCGCAAAGGACCTTAGATATTATCTAATCCAACACCCTCATTTTACTCATAAGGAAAATCGAGACAGATTAAGTGCTTTTCCAAGGACATATCTTTGACAAGGCTGGGGTTCAAACTTGAGTCATTTTCTTTAAATCCAAAAGGCTTTCCACTGTGCCACAATGACTTCCATACATAGAGGTACTATTACACAATCAGGAAAAAGACAAAAACTGCTTCATGGTATCATCCACTGTATTAATATAGAAATTACTCTGGTGAAGAAAGTAGTTCCTTGTGTTGGTATTTAACCTAAACAGGCAAAAATACAGAGAGCTTTAACAGCGAACATGAAGATTCATTAGATAGAACATAAAATCATAGATTGAGAGCTGAAAGCAACCTTAAAGATTACATGGCAACCTTCTTATTTTACAGATGAGGAAACTGAGGTCTAGAGAGTTTAGATGATTTCCTCAAGGTCAGACAGGTAGTAAATAACAGACCTGGGATATGAACCTAAGTCCTCTGAGTCCAACTCCAGCATGTGCTTGGTGGATAGAGAATACACTTCTCCGTGCCATGACTGTTAACTCTGTAAAGTACCATGCTGCATCTCTTGAGTAAGAAAGTGGTAGAGATTCCAGTAGTTTACTACTGGATTAAGACTACACTCATAAACATCCATCTTCAAAGTAGTTAGAAAAATGTATTCTCCATTTTATAGACAGAGAAATTGAGGCCTGAAGAGTCTCGTCCACCTGGTCAAAGTTGCATAGCAAATGAAAGAATAATATTTATACTGAACTCAGTTAATTGCTGACTTTACAGATTTTTTTCAGTTTAATTGGTCTCCACAATCCATCTGAGCTTTACAAAAAAAAAATCTAAGAAACTGAAAGAAAGTCAAGGAACTACAGCGTCTGCTTACACTAATGATGAAGAATGGAAAGAATGGGAAAGACCTACAAGATTTATAGCAACCGAAGTAACAACAAAAATTCTTAGAAAAATCAAGACTGTCACAGAATTATCATGGATCTATACATCCTTCTCCATGCCTATTTCTGTTTATAAATTTCTGGAGGAGAGGAACTGCCTGGTGAACTTGTTTTGTGTAACACCTACCAAAGAGAAAAAAATACTAAATATATTCTACTAGAATCAGTAGAGTGACAATGATTTTCTTAGATTCTCTTCCAGTCAAACCTCTATTGATTTTACAGAGCAAGCTCTTCTCCAGTGTCCACCATTTAAACTTTCTTACTGTCTATAGAAACAAAAAATAATTCTTTCCAATAAAATGTTGAACCAAGTCTAGCAGTTCTCATAGGGTTTGGTCACTGCATCTGGTGAGTTTAACTAGATAGTCTACAAATTTTATGAAACGTGCATGTGCGTAAGTCTCCTATGAACTGTACAGAACTTATTATTACAATCATATGAACAAGTATTCTAATTCTATATTACCATACAGTATTAATGACAAAGAATAATATTGTGCTAAGAGGAAGAAAATTGGAGGACTATTTGCCTAGGCACATGTGATTATTTGAAAAGAAGCTCTTAGTTACAGGGGTTCTTAACTTGAATATTTAAAATATTCAATAACTATATTTCAACATAATTGGTTTCTTTTGTAATCCTATTTATTTCATTTTATGTATGTTAACAACATTATTCTGAGAAATGGCTTATATGCTTTTCCAAACTGCCAAAGGTGTTTACCACACACACACACACACAAAAGGTTAAGAACCTTTACTTAGTAAAATATGGTCACAGAATTTTAAATTTGGAAGGGTCGCTAGAAGTCATTTAGTCCAATATATATCCAGAAAGGAAAAATCCATTTTAACAAACCCAACAAGAAGTCATCTAACCTGTCTGAAGCTTTCTAATGAGGAAGGTTATACTACATCTCAAGGCAGTCCATCCTACTCTGAAATCTCTAATTATTGGTGAGTTAAATTTTGGTTTCTTTTTCATTCTATCAAGGCTCTACTTACTTCTATGGAACTATTTCCCCTTTTCTCTTAGTTGTGACCTCTGCAGTCAAACAGAACAAATCTCATCCCTCCTTCCAAGTGATAGCCCAAATAGTCCATCTTGCATACAGCTACCAAAGTGCCTTTCCTGAAGTATAGGTTTGGCCATGTCAGATCCCCTATCCTATAAACTCCAGATATTCCCTATTACCTCTAGGACAAAAAAAGAAAACCCTATGCTTGATATTTATTTAAACCTTTTCACAATCTGGAACCAACCAATTTTTTCAGTCTTATTACATATTACTCCTTTCCATGCACTCTACAATCCCTCCATTATGGCTTTCTTTCCATTCCTCACAAAAGACATTCCATTTCCCATCTCCATGCTTTTGTACTGTGTGCTCCAGGCATGCCTGAAATGCTCTCCCTCTTCATTTTCTCCTGTTCTCCTTTGAAACTCAACTTAAATGACTCTTTCATAGGGGTTTTTAAACTAGAGCCTATGAATGTGTGTGTGTGTGTATCAATAAAATTCATTTTTTATAATATTATGGGTATACTAAACCACAAAAAACAAGAACTAAGTGAAAGGTCAGTGGAACATGGCTAAATTCAGGGGAGAGGATCTGGCCAACTGCCAGGGCTAGAAGCTGCTGAAGCGCGACCCTGCAGCCACCTCCATGTGGCTACTTCAGAAGCTCCTAGCCTACAGATTGCAGGGGGGCCAAGTGATCATTCAGAGGCTAAGTGCTCTTGCCTTGAGCTGCCTGGATCAGGATTAGTCTTGGGTGGTGGCCCTGAGGTGTGTAACCAGTGAGCCAAAGCTGGAGGGGGCTGCAGAGATGGCAGCAGCCTCCTAATAATAGCTCTGGCAGCTGTGAAAAACCTAGTGATTTGGGACAGAACTCTCCCTTCTGGAAGCAGAGTTCTACTGAGCCCAAAAGTCAAGTAATTGACTGGCAACATGAGCAGGCAAAAGAAGCAAAGCAAGCCCAGCAATCCAACTTTGGATTCCTTTTTTGGGGGACAAAAAGGAACTACTATACAAAAAAAGGTTAAGACCCCCTGCCCTACCTGCTTCTTCATTGTTCAGGTTACCTGTATCTACTTTGTATATACATACTGTCTTCTCCTTTAAGGAGCTCCTTGAGAATGGAGAATTTTTCATTTTTGTCTTCATAGTCCTGTAGCCTAGCAGACAGAAGAAACTTAGTGCTTCTTGACTGAATTATACAGCACTAGTCCTATCCCTTCTTTGATTCTATTCATTTTCCCAATTTAGCTTTTAAAAGAAATTTCTTGTCTTTGAGGCTAAAGGCAAGAAATTTCTTTTAAAAGCTAAATTGGGAAAGCTCTTTCTGAGCTTTAACATTCAATACTATTTTTACAGGACCATGTCACACTCATCTTTTGTTCCTGTCTCATGCTCTTCCTAATTTTATATCTTTTTAATACCTAAGTTGGTTGTTGTGTATACACACTGTTCTCTCGAGACAACTTCCATTTTTCTTCTGGATGAGAATATTATTCTTGAGAATTTTCTATACCTCCTGGGCTGACTTCCCTATAGAATTTAGTCTGGAGATCCTATCCTTCCTCTGAATGCCCTGAAATCTACTACGTAAAATCTAAAGTGTATGTCAAACTATGCCCTCCTTTGGACTCTATCTCAAACTTGTAGGGAGTCATCAATTTCCTCCAAGGTAACCATCATTTCCACTCCAGCAATCAGTTCTGCCCCATGTAAGAATCAGATGCAGAATAAAATGTTACTCCATCTTTTAAAGAATGAAATTATCATTAAGGCAGGAAAGAAATTATTACATACTCTGTTTTTAGCGGAGAGAATTTTAGTGGTTTGGTGGGGTTTTGGGTTTTTTCTGCTTTTAGGAGAGGGGAAGCAATTGGGGTTCAGTGACTTGCCCAAGGTCACAGGGTTTTGTGTGTGTGTGTGTGTGTGTGTGTGTGTGTGTGTGTGTGTGTTTTAAGTGTCTGAGGCTGGATTTGAACTCAGGTCCTCCTGACTCCAGGGCCAGTGCCCTATTCACTGTACCACCTAGCTGCCCCTCATTTTGTGTTTAACAGAAGGGGGAGAAGGATGGGAGGGGAGTGCAGGGTGCCATTACCTGAGCTTCATTAAAATCCTGTGAGGTTAGGTACTCTACATACTCCTATTTTACAAATAATGAAATTGAAGCTGAAAGAATTTAAATTATTTGCCCAAGTACCCACTACTGAGGCGAGTAAGAAAGGGGATTAAAACCTGGTTCTCCCAGGCTCCAAGCCCCTCATAATCACTGTGCAAACCAGACTCCCAGTGCTGTTGTTACTGCATTTAAAAATTCCTTTTAATTAATAATTTGACCTTTACTCTGTCCAAATTAGCATTAATGACCAAAGAAAGAGACAAAGAGTTCATTTTTTGCTATGATGGTTTCTTGTCACCCCAGAACTGTGGGGCCATTTCGTAGATGCAAGACAGTTCAGTCATTTTTAGTCATATACAACTCTTCGGGATTTTCTTGGCAAAGATACTGAAAGTAGTTTTCTATTTCCTTCTCCAGCTCATTTGACAGATGACGA
Source organism: Pseudocheirus occidentalis (assembly GCA_028646575.1). Classification (NCBI taxonomy): domain Eukaryota; kingdom Metazoa; phylum Chordata; class Mammalia; order Diprotodontia; family Pseudocheiridae; genus Pseudocheirus; species Pseudocheirus occidentalis. Next base: position 163,589,731 of record CM053593.1, on the reverse strand, counting down.
AACTGATGCAAATAGGGTTATGTGACTTGTCCAGGGTCACACATCTAGGTCTCTCACACACACAGTATCTAAAACCAGTTTCTGACGGCTCAGCAGTCTATCCACTGTGCCACCTAGCTGTCAGAAGCAAGATACTGCCCTAGTTTGCATCTTCAACTTGGGGATAAGAGTAGGCTGAATTGAAGGCAATCATACAGAGAAGTGGTAAAGAGAGGGACTGAATATAGAAAAGGTATAAGAGTGTTTCAGGTTTCAAGGAAAGGGGAGGAATAGGACCAAACACTTAAGAAATAGGCATTCCAATTCCCAAAACAAGTAGAAGGATTTTTTTTTAAGCGCTCTTATATAATTAGAATAGGGAATACTCATCATTAATAAAGATGTCCTTAGAAGAAATTTTTCTCTGAAGGAGATGCTACTGAAAGGATTATTGGAATGAACAAATCAAAACAAAGCAAGTAATATGAAGGTTTTAGCACATCAAGAAAAATAGAGCCAGTGAAGAGACTCATGCTCAGGAGGCCCAATATAAAAATGTTCCTTTAGATTTGGTAAAGTACAAATTACTTGAAGACTTCCGCCCCCAAAATGCAGGGGGAATAAATATAGACTAAATTGGAGAGTTTCAGGAAGGCCAAAGGTATTAAGAAGAAATTAGGGTAGAAATCAAAACAGTACATTTCAATAAAGAAAAGAGGAATAAAATTCTCTTCACCAAAGCAAACTTTCCATATACAAAAGTGATACCATTCCATTTCATCTTCTCCAGCAGAATGGCCTTCTATAATCCTTCCAGTTGTGGTTGTTCAATCATTTTCAGTCATGTCCAACTCTTCATGACCCCATTTGAGGTTTTCTGGGCAAAGATACTGAAATGGTTTGCCATTTCCTTCATCTTGTTTTACAGACGAGGAACTAAGGCAAACAGGGTAAAGTGACTTGCCCAGGGTCACACACCTAGGAAGTGTCTGAGATCAGATTTGAACTCAGGAAGATGAGTCTTCCTGACTCCAGGACTGGCACTCTAACCACTGTGCCAACTAGCTTCTACCATCATTAATTATTCAACCATCCCTATCTCCACATTAACTAATGATCTCAACTGCCAATGATAATTAGCTTTTTCTCAGTCCTCGTCATTTTTTATCTTCATGAGGGAGCTAAATAGGAGAGTGAATAGAGTGCTCTACCTGGGCCAAGAAGATCTGAATTCTAATCCCACATCATGCATTTATTAGCTATGACCTGATACAGGTCATATTAACCTCCATTTGCATCAGCTTCCTCAGCTGTAACATGAGGATAACAATACCACCTACCTCCCAGGGTAGTTGTGAGGATCAGATGGGATAGTATTTGTAAAGAGCTTTCACACAGTGCCTAGAACATAATAGGTGCCGTAGAAAACCTATCATCATCATCATCATCATTATCATCCTCCTCCTCCTCTTAGCATGAAGCACCAGATTCCTCCCTTCAAGAGAAGAAGAGAAAGGCCATTTATCAAGTCCTGACCCATCCTCCTGTCTTGGAGGAAGAGGAGTAACTTGATACCTTCAGCTTCCAGTTCTTGTTCTCAGCTGAACTGCCTTAAGGTCTGAAAGAACTAGATCCAGAGGTCAAAGTCCTAGGGAGAGTGAAAATGACTTTGAATTCGTTCCTCAATGATTAAAGAAAGCTCATCCCTAGTCATACCCTACACATCTCAGAAATTATTAACTCTCCACCCTGTTGGTCAAAAACCTCAGTCTCCCATTGCCTGATCTCTTATTTCCCATCCCTTCAACACAGACTGCCTACCAATGTCTTACTCTAAAGTTCCTTCCAGAGGGGAGAGAGAGTGATAGAGAGATAGGGAGAGAGGGAAAGAGAAGGGGAAAAAGTCAAGGGGAGAGAGAGAGGGAGAAAGAGAGAAACAGAGAGAAAGAGGGACTATAAGTGGGAAAGTGTGTGTGTGTGTGTGTGTGTGTAGAGGATTTTTGACCAAACTCCAGCTAAGGAGAAGTTTTGATTATAATTACAAACTTAATGAAGTGTTGAATTATCTAGAAGTTTCCTGGGGAAGAAAGGGCATGATGCAAAAGTCCAAAGAAGTCCCAAAACAAAGTAGCTGGTGGGAAAATGTGTCCCAGGATTCCAGGAGGAATGTTTTGTAGCTCCTTTTTTTACTCTGTCATTCAAAAAATGCCTTTGCTAAGAGTTAATTATGTCTTCTAGTTGACTATTAACAGAAACGTAATGCTGGGAAATTATGAGTTTGAATACTAGATGTCCAGAACCACAGGGTAACCCCTAGAATCTGAGGTAGTAAACACTCTCTGAAGATCCAACCCCTGAATAAAAATGCAAGATAAGGGGAATAGGCCAGAGAGGGTGCTAGATACAATATATCAAATACCAAAAGTCATTACCAAAAACAGATACAAATTTTTCAAAGATTTCTTTTATTTATATCCTTTCAGTCTTCTAATGGTAATTAATTTGTTTGATCAGATGTTAAGTAGATCCTAGTAACCTAGAGTTAAGTATAGAACTCTGTCCATTGGTGAAAAGGTGTGAATTCCCAGAACTCTGTCCACTGGTGAAAAGGTGTGAATTCCCCTGTGACTTGGAAGAATACTATTGGCTGAGACACTCCCCTGAACCATGTTGACTTGGGAGAAGGCCAGTTTTTATAAGCAGGAGAATTTCAGAGACAAGACAGATCTTGGAATTGGTTCCTGAGTGGCTGACTGAAGATATGAACAGGATGGGACTTTGTTTGTTGGTGGCCTGGCTGATCGTTGAGTTCCAGGCAAGAGAAGTCCTGAAGGGTTTGAGGTGTGCTGAATCC
>CM053593.1:163480147-163586398 GCA_028646575.1 Pseudocheirus occidentalis | reverse complement strand
TGTTCTGAAGATTGTATATAATATTGTGAACTGTTGGAACTGTGAACATTGTACTGAATGAAGATTTGTAATGGAATAAACAGAGTGTTCACTAATACTGTGTAATCCGAATCTTAAAAGCTCCTCACAGTAGCATTCTCTCAGAAATCTACTGCTGATTGGCTGTACACCTAGCCAAGCAATTTTCAGAAAGTATAACTACTGAGATTGCTAACCACTTTACACTGAGTAGCTTGGGAGGGGTGGGGATGGAGAAAATGAAACACCTGTCCTTTTCCAAAGAATATTTTGGAAATGCCATGTATTTGCCCTTTTTATCTCCCCCAAATTTAGGCCACATAAGCAGGAGTCCAATAATTGCCAAGCCTTTATTCAGATTTCTGAAGGTATCTAGGGTGTGGGCCTGAAGAGTGTCACTGAGGGAAGATCTCCCATAAGGTTTACTAGAGACCAAAATCAATACTGCATCTGAGTCAGCATCCGATTTATCAAAGAATTAATTCAGTACTTGGTATTTCCCCAACTTAGCCAAGGCATTTTTGTTACTTCTGTACACAATTGGAGAATTGGGTTATGAACATGTTAGAAGGTCTCATATGTCCTTCAACCAAGTGTAGTGGAGTTGGCCAATTTATAGTCTTTAAACTGGGTTGAAAAGATAATAAATTGGGGGTGATAGAATGATGAAAGATGAATAAAGATAATACAATTTTGGTAGAGGGACATATAAAGTTATGAGCTTAATGAGGAGTAGGATACAATAATTAAGTTGTGATGGGAAGATTCTAGTTATACTAGTTAAAGTAATACTAGTTGAACAGGTGGCTTCCATTGTCTTAACTATAGAGACATCCTTCTTTCTCTGAGGAATCCATTTCTCCATAGTTTTTTCTTCTTGCTCTCCTTTTTTTAGGAAGGAAAATAAAGGTTTATTATTTATCCTATAGTTTCTTCATGTTAGCAATACCTGGTATATTCACAGGCCTTTGTAGTAATAGCATTCTCTCTCTCTTTAAGCACAATAAAATAATGTAGGCCTAGCTTGATTCCACACTAATTAACTTGTATTTTGTGAGACATATAAATATATATATGTATATTTCTTACACATATATTTTCAGCACATACTTAGGTATGTATATGATGTTTCCCCTAAAGAATATAAGCTCCTTGAGAATGAATGAATGAAAAAAAAAAAACTTTTAAGTACCAAGCACTGTGATAAGTACTGGGGATAAAAATACAAAAGTAAAGACAGTCCTTGCCTTCAACAATCCTATTCTAATGAGAGAAACAACACACTTTATGTGTGTCTGTCAAGGATTATCAAAAATATTGTCCAGAGAGGGACACTTTGTTTTGGTCTCTGATAACAAGTGGAGCCATGGAGAGGAGATTAACATGTCCCATCTAGAAACAATGACACATTGATTAGATCATGGTTCATGGTTCTAGAATGACAGGCACGTTGGAGAGGTAGGATGACTCCTAGGTTGCCAACTCTGGTGTCTGGAAGAATAGTAGGGCCTTTAACAGAAATAAAGTCAGGATGAGATAGGTAAATTTAGGATAAATGATAATGAGTTTTGTTTTGAAAAGGTTGAGGTTGAGATGCCCATGGAATATCAAGTTAGAGATGTTTAACAGCCCTTTGAAGAATGAAACTGTGTGCTGGGAGAGAAATGAGGGCTAGATATGTAGCTTTGGGAGTCATTTACATCAAGATTATCGTTGAATCCTTGGGAACTGATGAGATCATCAAGAGAGAAAGAAGAGAGGGTCAAGACAAAACTCTGTGGCACATCCAGGCACACACAGCGTGAAATGGTTGAAGATCCTGCAAAGGAAATGGAAAAGAGCTGATCCTACAGGTAGGAAGAGTGAGTGAGCAGAGCACCCAGGAAGAAGAGATGGTCAGCAATGTCAAAGGAGGCAGAGGAATCAAGATGGATGTGGACTCGGTTCAAAAAGAATGGAGCCAGTTGATTTAGCAAAAAAAGATATTATTGGTGACCTTGGAGAAAGCAGTTTTAGTCAAATAACAGGGCAGAAGCCAGATTGTAAAGCACTGAGAAGTGAGTGGGAGGTGAGAAATTCAAGGCAATAAATATAGACAGCTTTTTCTAGGAGTTTGGCTATAAAAGGGAGAAAAGATATCTTGAGATGGCAGGTCAAGTGAAGGGTTTTTAAAGATGGGAGAGATCTGTATATATTTGAAGACAGTAAGGAAGGAAAAATGGATAAAGAGAAGTTGAAAATTAGGGACAGGGGGGGATGATCAAAGAAAAAATCTGCCAGGAGACAAGAAGAAATCAGATCAAGGCCCAAATAGAAGGGTTAGCTTTAGCAAGGAGAAAGGTTACCTCATGCTCTGCAACTGGAGCAAGAGAGGACAGACAGGGGTATGATATGACGCAGGTGATTAGAAGTGGGGAAGAAAGAAAGCTATGGAGGAATGGCCTCAAATTTTTCAGTGTTTCATCTCACCTCAAGTCATATGACTTCTTAATAACAGATTCCCCTGGCTCTTAAGCCCTGTACTCTTTTTTTACTTTAGATCATGTATTGTTTTAGAATTTTTGCAACATATGTTCTCATGCCTCCTGCCCACTGTGATGGAACATTTATTTGCTAAACACAGTTATCACATAGTTTTAAAAAAGGGGGTGAAGGGCAGTAGAATGTCCCTGCTTGTTATTACTATGAGTCTTGCAGCTGATTTTTTTGTCTGCCTCAGCAAAATATAAATCCTTTTGATGCTTCCCCTCATATAAACTTCACCAAACCTGGAAAAAATTCTGCCAAACATTACTGCTGATTCAGCAACAATAGTCAGCCAAGTTGTCAAACTATTTCTGATGGATTGTATTTAGAGTTTGAGTAGGTAGGTCTGTGATATGATGAAGTGATGATTTCAAGTGAATTTGTTCGCAAAGATATGTAACAGTTAATAAATGCTTCTGAGAGGAGGGAGGCTGGGACTCTGAACTTCTCTCTCTATTAAGAGGCCCCTCTGAGCTGGCTTTATATATGTGATGACAAGGTTTCAGCCCTTGAGGAGTCTAAACTCTAATAAGACTGGGTTAAGTTCATTTTTTCATATTCTTTACACCACACACACACACACACACACACACACACACACACACCAGCACCCCAGGGGAAAAATTATTTAAAGCTTAGGTTTGTCTCATGTCTAGTTTATTCCAAAAGCAGAGTGTAGAAAGGTATTTAATGTACAATATGACTCTTGTGTAAGAGATATTTATTTCTTCTAGAGAAAAGAAATGCTTAACATAAAAAGTTCTCGTTAGTTTTTGCATGCGTGAATTGACTGAAAAATTTGATAACAAGCTTAAGGGGAAAAAAACAATCAATAGTGATAGTACTCAGCCAGAAGGTTGAGGCTTAATGAATATTGATGAACAAATGAACAAAATTTGAAACCATCATTAGGATTACTGAATAGGTATTGTTACACTTCACCTTGGTTCTGCACTGTCCAAACAATTTTCTTTTCCAAGTCTTCTGGCAACATACTCCAAGGCTTAGGGCTCCTCTTAATGGTGATTGTCTTCCCCAAGCTGTGTTGTAGTAGTTGCCTAGTATTGCTCCCCAATTATACCAGCACTGAGGACTCAGGATCTCTGAATCTTTCAGACTTTTCACAAAGTCACCTCCAAGCCCGGATAGTTCCATCTCAAGTCTGATGTTCTTTACCTATGATCAGGCAAAGGAACACAAAACAGAAGAGGCAGCAAGAGACTTGGGCTCATGTTCACCTAGCTGAGACCTGTAGCTGCCCTACAGAAGCAACTGACATGGTGGTTGACTGAAAGAGGGGCAGCAAAGGTTCCTTACTTTTAAGGAGTCTCCTTACTTATTGCTCAGGTACCAATAAAGGTATCTTTATCATCTTTCAAGAACTTGAGTCCATGAACACACAATAAAGTTGCACATGGCTAAGTGAAAGCCCCTTCTACCCAAAGACCCCCAGATTCTAAGCTAACACACATGGCTGGCTGGAAGCAAACAGGGCAGCTCTGTGTATATCCTACTACAAAGGAAATGTATTTATAAGAGAAAAGCTAAAAATTACCTTTTCCAGGAAAGGTATTCTCAATAGCTTTTAATCACTGGTCTCCTCCCTTCCAACCTCTTAACCTGGTTCTCCAGAGGGAGCAAAGAGTCAAAATGAATATAGTTAGAGCTATAAACAGCATGGAGGGTCTGATGGCTGGGAACAGATCTCAGAAATGATGTTTCCCAAATAACTAGAAAGTCAGCCTAACTCGTTTTGCAGTTGCAAAACAAATACATGAGAACTTTTTTAGATAACATCCCCCACTCCCACCCCCACCCCCAACTTGGAGCTTGGTGGAAGAGATGACTCAGAGTTGAATATCAAATTAATATTCTGATTGGCCCACAGAGCCCCTTTGTCAAGAATAATAGGGCTTTGCAGACTCATACATAATACACATGAAGGGCTCCCATAAAAGAATTCAGCAAATCAGATTTATAGTGCTGTGTGACAGATTCCCTCCCACAGACTGGAGAACAGACACAATCTTCTAGAAGTGACTTTTTCAAACTATCTGTAGAAAACATTACTGGATATTTTCCCATCTGCATGCCTCCAGGCCTTATTGAGTCATAAAAGTAAATGATTTTCCTGAATGCTTTGACAAACCTGATACTAACAAGTTATTTTCTAGCTGATTGATTTGCCATTATGCCTTAAAGTGTATAGGAGCATAAAGGTTTACTCATGAAGAGATTGTCTAGAAAGAAAACCACTGGCAGCTTACAGCAGGAAGTCATAGCTAAAGGGGGGAGAAGCATGCCACAAGCCTTGGTTATCTGGAAAAGATAAAACAACCTAAGTCCAACCTCCTGCCTCTTCCCTTTAAGCAAAGATGCATTTTTTTTCCCTCAAAGCTCATTCTGGTCAGAGGATTTTAATCTCCACTTAAAAGGGCATAAAAGAGCAATAAGCAATGAGAAAGCTATTAGCATCTCCTGAAATGTCGTGTGAATTCTAGCACCAGAAGACTGATGTAGTCTTCAGTCCCACGGCAGGGTCACATTTTGTTCATGAGGCTAATGCTTTGAAGACACAAAGCTCTGCCAGGGGTCTGGACTTTGATGAGCCAGCTCACCAGGGAGAATTTTAGGCTTTCTACTAACTCTGAGGGAGAAGAAAGGTCATCCCTCATTATGCACCCCAATATTTCTGACATAATTTTGTCCTGGAATAGTTATTTTTCTGGATGTAGAGCAGACCTATGCTTGAGCTAGCTCTCCAACCTAATGGCAAGAGAAAGAGAATGGACTGGGAGAGGGTGGCAGGGGTTCTGTTGCCTCACCATACATGGGGAAGAGCTGGAAAACAGGCCAAGTCTGAGTTTTCTTCATGTAATCTTTGTGCATCCTGTATGAACTCATGCATTCCTTCCATTTTGGAATGGAAACACTGAGGCAGAAGATTTCTGTATCTCCCAGATTAGGGATGCATATCCACTTTATTCCATAAATGAGCTAATAGAAACAGATTCAAAGTGCTGACTCTACTCAAGAGTTGCTATAGAATGTAATCACTCTCTTAAGGTAGTGTTACTACAGTTAGAAAAACTTGGTGAATCATTTTGGCCTTGGTAATTTGTACATTCCTATTATGAGGACCAAAGGGTATATTTATTTTCTCCCTTGAGAAGGTTGCTCTGCTCCCACTGTTCTTCTCAAGGGAGGCCAACTTCCAATGACTAAAGAAAGCATCACTCAGAACTCACAGACTCCCAAAGTTAAAATGTCTATGTAGGGCTCTAGAGAGAAAAGATCATGTCCTTTCTTGGGAATTCCAAATGCCTGGGACTAGGTTACTTCTGTAGGGCTGCCTACCCAGGGTACCCTGGGAATTTGGAATGTGAAAACGTTTGTGACAGGACAGTGATTAATGGGATTAAACAGACTACACCTGAAGAAGGAAGAAGAGTCCATTGCTAATGTCCTTGTTAAGTAAATAGCAATAGTATGAATAATAGATTTGGGTTTCCTTCCCTAGAGAGAAGTCCACTGAAGGTGTTTTAGGGCTCTTATAGGTGGATAATCAAACTTCAGGAACTCTGATTATTCAAATACTTAATGACTTCAAAAGATATGTGATTTCATCAGTGTGGTTACTCCCTCTGCCAGTGAGATCAGAACTTCTCTGAGTTGTTCTCATGAACTGCCTGCTGCTGAAAATTCATAGCCTGTCAGTGATGATGATGTAGATGAGCGTCTTCAGAACACAGGCCTCAGAGAACATAAATCATCAGTCACCAGACCTATATTCATAACCCTCATATCTTGGTAAGACCTGGTTACCTCCAGGCCATGATTCATTGGAAAGAGGGAGAGGCATGAGAAAGAAATAGCAGTCCCTGCCTTCAAGAAACTTATCATATATGGGGTCATGTAACTGAATGTGGGGATCATGAAAAACTTGGCAACATTAAAAGGTTTCTGAATGTGCAGTGACCAAAAATTCATTCCAAATCAAACATGCAATGAATCCGAGGTGTTTTTGGTAGTGCCTACCCACATTGCATCACATGACTTCAGTGCAGCCTTGGTTATGAACACAGCATTGATGATGACAAAACCAAAATATCGATCAGTTCTGGAAAATGTTGAAGATACGCTGTCCTGCAATATCAAATATTCTGCCAAGATTTATGTAAAAATAAACAAGTAGATCCATCTCTTAATATACAAATTTGTTTTTATCTTTAATAAATGGGAAAATTATGTATGCCAAAGAATTGTTTTAAAATAAATTTCTTTATGATATATTATCAGCACATGTTTGATTTGTACATCTATTGTTATATACCTACATACCTAGGGTTGCATAAAAATTTATCAGGCAAAAAAGGGTCACAAGTAGAAAAAGCAACCTCTGACATACAGGAAATAATGATTATGAACTGAATGATTCTGAATGGAAGGGAAGTTTCCCTGGCTTGAGTCTTTCTCCAGGCCACTTAGTCCTCCACACAGATGCTGAAGTGATTTTCCTAAAGCACAAATGTGACTGCGTCAATCCACTACTTAGTAAATAGTGAATAAACCCGCTCCAGCGATTCCTTATCGCTTCCAGTATCAAATGTAAACTTCTCCATTTGGCATTCACAGTTCTTCATAATTTGACCCAGATTATCTTTCCAGGTTTTATTACACATTATCCCTTTCATATGCTCTACAGTAAAACTGGGCTGACCTTTTTACTCTTACTCATACATGGCATTCCAGCTCCTATCTCCATGCCTTTTCTGACTGTCCTTCTTGAAATCCACTCTATCCCTACCTTTGCCTCTTAGAATCCCTGTTTTCCTCCAAAACAGCTTAAGAGTCTGCTGTGTGAGGACTTTTCTGGATCCCCCTCAACCGCTAGCAAATCTGCCCTGTTACTTCCCCCAGAAAATAATCTTGCAACAATAACTGGTCTTCTGACCAGGCCTGAGGTGTTTTGCCTGCTTTTGGTATGCAGAAAGAGACATGACTCCTGAATGGTAGCGAGAATGCTGAACCAATGCTGTGTTTCTGTATAAGGGATAGAATTGATGTCAAAACTTCTTAGGAGAGAAAGGTGATTTCAAAGATTCTTGAGGGACAGAGGACCCTTTAAAGAAGAGAAAGATAGAAAGACTTTGGAAACTGCGTTAATGTAGGGGAAGCTGGCTCTTAAATGTGTGACTTTTCATCGGGCCTCCAGGGACTTTGATGAGAGAAAATTTCCCCTTTGGTAAGATTGGGACCTTTCTCTTGCTTTTAGCTGAGATTTTATCTTGATCCTAGCAGAAGAGCTCATTCACTTTTGCATATTTCCTGTTATTTTCTAGTCTGTATAATTCCTCTAATTTCTGATTGCTGTTTTGCTTGGATAAGTGGGTTTACTAACTATTGCTATTAATGTGGTCTTTTGTATAAATGACAGCAGGAAAGAACTAAGATGGTAGGTATAAGCTAAGGACTACCATTCCCCTTAAGAGCAAAAGTAGCTTTCCTTCAGAACCCCCAAATTATACCCATAGGACAAATACATTTCAGAGGGGCAGATAGATATAATCCTAGTCCCTCTTGGAGAAAATAACACCCAGCCTTGTAGTGCTCTGAGGGCCTGCCTACCCCAAGCCACCTAACTAGCTCACTGGCAGTACTGGTATGGTCCCTGCATCCCCTATTCTGTACAGAAGTGATCTAGAAATATGTATCCACAGCATCTACAGATTGCATCTTTGCATTTAGATAACCCATTTGGACACCCATGCATGAGTGTGTGTGTATATACATACATATATGTACATATATGTATGTGTATGTATCTTACATATATATATTTCCTGAATTTTTTATGTGCCTATATATACAGATGTTTATCTCCACCAGTAGACTGTAAGCTTCTTGAGAACAGGGACTGTTTCCACTTTTGTCTTTATATCTCCATCTCTTAGCACAGTGCCTGACAGTAGGTGATTATTAAGTACCAGTTGATGATGATGATGATGATGATGTTGATGATGATGAAGAGTTGTCAAAATAGCATGAATGGCGTGAAGAAAGCAGGCTGTGTGTAGCACCTAACAAAGCTTTTCTTGTATAGTGAGCATGCTCTCTCCCCAGGAGCCATGCTGCCACATCTGTTCAGCAGGGTTTCAAGGGGTAACCTGGGAGTTTGGGGTGTCTCTATTGCTAGTCATGAGTAATATATTTAAGTCTGTCAGTCAATCAATAGCCATTACTGGATTTTCCTCTAGACCACTCCCTAAACCACAGGTATCTCACAGGGTTCTGTCCAGGCCCTCTTCTTGTCTCCCTCTGTATTACTTTACTGGCTGAGGTCATCAGCTCTCATGGATTTAATTACCATCTCTATGCAAATCTCCTATCTCTTTGCTGATCTCCAGTCTCCTATCTCCAGCTGCCTTTCACACCTCTCAAACTGGATGTCCAGTAGACTTCTTAAACTTGATATATCCAAAGTGGGACTCATCCTTTCCCCTAAATCCTCTCCCTCCCATCTCAGGCCCTTAGGCTCACAATCTAGGAGTCATTCTGGATTCCTCACTATCTCTCACCCCCGATATCCAATTTGTTGTCAAAACCTGAAAAGTTCACCTTTGCAGCATCTCTCAGATACACGCCTTTTCTCTTCTGACTGCCAACACTCTAGTGCAGGCCCTTATCATCTCACACCCGGACTATTGTAATAGCCTATGGTGGGTCTGCCTGCCTCAAGTCTCTTTTTCACTCCCAATTCATTCTCCATTCAGCTATTAAAGTGATTTTCCTAAAGCATAAGTCTGATCATGTCACCTGCCTACTCAATAAACGCCAGTGGCTTCCTACTGACCCCAGGGTAAAATACAAAATGCTCTGTCTGACTTTCATAGCCCTTTATAACAGAGCACCCTCCTACCTTTCCAGTTCCTTTACAACTTACTTCCTGCCATGTACTCTTTGATCCAGTGACACTTGTCTCATGGGTGTTCCACGAACAAGACCTTCCATCTCTCAGATCTGCACATCCTGTCTGGCTGTCACCCAGGCCTGGAATGCTCTCCCTCCTCCACTCTGACTACTGGCCTCCAGGGGCTTCCTTTAAGTCCTAAATAAAATCCCACCTCCTACAAAAAGATTTCCCCAATCTTTCTTAATTCCAGTGCCTTCCCTCTGTTGTTTCCTATTTACTCCGTAGAGAGCTTGCTTTGTATATGTTTGTTTGCATGTTGTCTCCCCATTCAGTTGTAAGCTCCTTGAGGGTAGAGGACTGTCTTTTGCCTCTTTTTTTATCCCCAGCACATAGTATAGTGCCTGGCACATAGTAGGCTCTTACCCAATGCTTCCTGATTGACATTTAAGATCCATTTAATAATTCTCCATTCTACTTTTAGGCACAAAATGAGCTGATGAACTCCGGTCTGTACCTAGTCCTTCTGCTTCACCTTTATGAACAGAGGTTTGCTGAACTCATGAGACTAAACTATAACCGAGTGGCAAGAGAAGGGGTAAGTAGAAAAGTCAGTGATGTATAATACAGCATCATGATTTTTGTAATTGTTCCAGAGGTTTGTGCATTGCTTAATAAGAGATGCTTAGCCTGTTTCTGGGTAATCAGATTCGATCGCTCCGTCATTTGGATAACCATTGTTGTTCAGTCATTTCAGCTTCTGTGACCCCATTTGGGATTTTCTTGGAAAAGATACTGGAGTGGTTTGCCATTTCCTCCTCCAGCTTGTTTTACAAATGAGCAAGCTGAGGCACACAGGGTCAAGTGACAGGGTCACACACAGGAAGTATCTAAGGCCAGATTTGAACTGAGTCTTCCTGACTCCAGGCCCAGTGCTCTGTGTACAGTGACACCACCCAGATATCCTTGACAGTCTACGTTCCAGTTGAAAAGTCAATGGTAATGCCTAACAAATAATATATGCGTGGCAAATGCATGGTCATCAGTGGCATTAATATATATAATTAATATAAATGACTCTTAAGGGCAAGCTTAGTTCAGTCTCTTCAGACTAGAACCTAGTTCAATCAAAGGTCCCAGGAAAGATGCTAGGTTTGGCATCTGTGTTTCTATGTGATCTAAAGTTTCATAAACAAAACATTATGTGGGAAAAGGGGAGACCACTTGCCAGTAGACGGAACTATGTGTATCTTGTAGTCCAGTGGGAGACAGGAGCAGTCACTTTCTATAATTTTGGTTTGAGACTCATACCTGTGTAGGGGTGTGTGTGTGTGTGTGTGTGTGTGTGTGTGTGTGTGTGTGTGTGTGTGTGTGCATGCGTATCTGTGCATGGGGACTTTGCAGACCGTGTAGTCCATTTCATGGTCACTTAGTGGCACAGGCATCCATTGTCTAGCAAGGTGTCTGGCACGCAGTAAGTACTTAATAAATGTTTGTTGATTGACTGATAGATCTTGGGGTTCCCATCTATTGTTCTTTCCACTATTCCATACCCCCACTGTATGGAAGGAGGCAAACCCAAGGTGAATTGCTGAGTTATTCACAGAGCTGCCATTTCTCTCTAGCGAAAGTATTTATTATTGTCTAAGGAAAATGCCATAGCTAGCATTAGGAAAGAGAATGATTAATAAGTTTAGTGATTAAACTGTATCCAACTTGGTACTGGCAGTGCTGTAGATAAACAGGTAACCTCTGAGGTCCTTTCCAACTTTAAGATTTTACAAGACCATCATTCCAATTAGCATCCAAACATACATCAGAGCTACTGTTGTCCAACATTTGCAAGCAACCTTCGAGAGGCACGAGGGTCTTAAGCATCATTTAAACCCTCATAAACTCTCTCTCCACTGATGGTGCTACACTAAGAATGTGAAAGACTAATTGAGTTTGTCCCTAGACAAAGAAAATACTGTTTCCTTGGAGTCATACATAGAATAGTGTTATTCAAGGATCTACCCAGTTTTCAAATTTACATAATCCTGTTCCCCTGAGGCCTTGAGATCAAGTCAACCAGCACTGGTCTCAAGTGGTCATATGTCAGGAGGACATCTAGCATGGGATGGGTACCTGGTGGCATTGGATGGGGGTCAGTGGCTCAGTCAGCAGGGATTTATTAAGTCCTTACAATGTGCCAGGCACCCTGCTAAGTGCAGGTGATACAAAGAAAGGCAAGAAATTTAGTCTTTGCCCTCAGGAAGCTACATTACATTACATTCTAATGGGGGAGAAAACATGCAAATAGCTAGATATTTAAGTATAAGCCAGGTATATATGTATATAGGTAAATATATACAGAGCAGATGGGAGTTAGTCTGGAAGGGGAAGGCTTTAGGAACTGGGGTAGGGGATGAGGAAAGGCCTGCTACAGAAGGTAAGATTTAAGTTGAGTCCTAAAGGAAACTGAAAAAACTAAGAGGTAGAAATGAGGGGCAAAATGTTGTAGACATGGGGGCCAGCCAGTATAAAGACATGAGGGCAGGAGATGGAGTTTGGGGACTCAGGTGGTGCCACTGTGTACACGGTATTGAGTCTGGAATCAGAAAGATCTGAGTACAAATTCAGCCTTACTTACTAGCTGTGTGACTCTGAGCAAATCAGTTCATTTCTATTTGCCTCAGTTTCCTCACCTTTAAAATGGGGGTAATAATAATAGATAGCCACAATCCCAGGATTGTTGTGAGGATCGATAATTGTAAAGCACTTAGCATGGTACCTGACACATAATAAATGCTACGTAAATGTTAACTATTATTATTATAGTATTTCTTCTTGTTGTTGTTAAGAGACAGCAATGAGGCCAGTGTCGCTGAGTCTCAGAATACATGGAGGAGAATAAAGCATTGGAAAGCTAGAAAGCTAGGAATGGCCCAGTTTATGCAGAGCTTTAAATACCAAACAGAGTTCTTTATATTTGATCCTGGATATAAGAAGAAATCGCTGGAGCTCCCTGAGCTGAGGGGTGGCATTCTCACTCTGAGGTCTTAGAAAAATCGACTGGGCAGCTGAGTGGAGAATGGATTAGAATGGGGAGAGATTTGAGGCAGGGAGACCAGCAGAAGGCTATTGGGGTAGTCAAGGTGAGAAGGTGAAGGCTGGACTAAGGTGATGGCCATGGGAGTGCAGAGGAGAGGTTGTATATGAGAGATGCCTTTGTCAGTGATGACCTACAGGCCCCCCAAACCATATACATGTCTTTCCTTCCCTTTTATTTTCACCCTGATGCCTAAAGCCTATCAGGTAGCATCATTTCTTGTAGTCTGGGCCAATATAACTGAGCAGTGGGAAGCATGTTTTAAATTCTGTCAGGACCTGGGTGATTCTCCAGATTCCTCTGCGGTTCTTATTTGAAACATTGGACTGAAAGTATCTAGGATGGGACTCTGCCACCTCCCCACCACCACACCTTTTTTCAATGTTTCTGTGTTTTTGAGTTGAAGTTTTCCCCGGAGATACTTCTAGCTCCCAGTAAAGAAAACATGTTAAGTTTATGTCACAGTATCAGAATCTTTTCCTTTCCCTGATCTATTCTTGTCCATGCTTAACCACTCCTTGATTTTCACTGTGACAGCGTTTCCTAAAAGAAACAGTACAAGAACCAGGAAGCCATCTTTTGCTAGCTTTTCTGCAGTTTCATTTTCCTGATTCCCCATCTTTTTAAATGAATGTTTTACTGCCTGTTGAACTTCGAAGGCTTCAGGTTGATGTAGGTTACAGATGGTCCAATCATCAGAGTGCTAACAGAAGCAACATTAGCCATAGGGATTGTAAAGCAAATATGGGGAAAGCGTTAACAAACTGCACAAACCAAAAGAATTGAACACAAGGTCTCAAGTCACTGGCTTCTGTCTCCAAAGAATCTTAAGAAGAGAGGATTATGCAATACTCTTCTGTCCCACAAATGACCAAACACCCCTCCATGAGACAGGAAAATGGAAATATGAACTCAAATTGTTTTTTGTCAGGTTCACACTATGGCTTGAATTGATTCTCTGTGTTTCCTCCTAGAAAAATACTCACGACTTGAGGGAAAGGCCGAAGAGGCATTAAAGAGAATGAAAATCCCCTTTTATTCTTTCTCATCCACCAGAAACTAGAGAAATCATCCAAGTTGAATTTTTACTTTGTTTTTCAGCAAGGAGGCACAGTAATCAATCAACATTTATTTAGTACTAACTAGTCTATATTAAATGAATGTTTCACTGCCTGTTGAACTTCAAAGACTTGAGGTTGACGTAGGTTACAGATGGTCCAATTGTTAGAGTGCTAACAGAAGCAACATTAGCCATAGGGAATGTAAAGCAGATATGGGGAAAGCATTAACAAACTGCACAAACCAAAAGAACTGAACACTGCCAGGTGGCACAGTGGATAGAGTCCCTGACCTAGAGTGAGGAAGACTCATCTTCCCGAGTTCAAATCTGACCTCAGACACTTCCTAACTGTGTGACCCTGGGCAAGTCACTTAATCCTGTTTGCCTCAGTTTCCTCATCTGTAAAATGAGCTGGAGAAGGAAACAGCAAACCACTCTTGTACCTTTGTCAAGAAAAGCCCAGTGCAGTCGATGAAGAGTTGGACACGAATGAACAATGGCTGAACAACAACTACACTCCAGGCAACATGCTAAAAGCCGAGGTTACAAAGAAAAATGTAGAACCAGGCCCTGTCCGCATGAAGCCAACACTCACATCAGGGAGATTGGAGGGACATGAGTGAATACATGCAAGGTAAACACGGAGCAGACACAGAGGGGACGAAGGAAGGCTTCCCACATGCAGGGGCCCTCATGAAGAAGCGAAGGGATCGCACTCCAGGAAGGGGGCAACACGTGCAGAGGCGTGGGTAGAGAAGGGAGACAGGTGTCGTGTGTGAGAAACAACAAGACCGCCAGTTTGGCTGGACAGCAGACTGGATTGTGGTAGATGATGCATAACAAAGCCAGAAACGCCTGCTGGGTTGTGAAGGGACTTTACATGCCCAAACAGAGGAGACTATATTGGATATTCTTTTAAAGGAGGTACCAGGGAATTTGATTTTATTGAACAGTAACATGGGCAGACCTGTGCTTTAGGGATATCACTTGGCAGCTGTGTGGAGGGTGGACTAGAGATAGGAGAGGCTGGAGGGGGGAGTCCAATTAGGAGACTACTACAGTGGTCGAGGTGAGAGGCCATGAGGGACTGAACTAGGGAGAGGAGCAGCTGTGTCAGAGAGACTATAAAAGAAGAAATTACAAAATGTGGTAACTGGCAAGCATGAAGAGTCAAGGGTGACACCTGGGTTGTGAACCTGAAGTATGGGCGCCCTCCACAGGAAGAAGGGAGGGAGGAGCACATAACCAGGGAGTGGGGTGATAGTCTGACATAGTATAAAGGGGTGAAGGGTTTGAAGAATACTAGGAGCATAAGAGTTGGTTTAAGAGGAATAAAGCATAGGGGAAAATGGAAAGATAAAAGAATATTAGAGTTCTTGAATATGGAAGTGGAATATTTGTGGGTGATGGCAAAATCAAGGGTATGATCATCCCTGTGTGGAGCTGAGGTGGAATTAGGGGAGTAGGTCATGGGGGGTCTGTAGATTGAGGAACTGGAACTTAGGGAATTTGAGAAGATATCAACCTGTATGTTGAAGTGCCCTAGAATGAAGGCAGGACTTAGGGTGGAGGGGAAGGTTTGGGGCTAGGCATTGAAGTCACTGACAGAGGAGGGGAAATCTCCAGGGGAGAAGGCTCAGTAGATAATGGATTGAGTGATAAGTATGGATTGCATACACCTCCAAGAGGTTGCTGAGTGATGGCAGTAGAGGAGTCTAGAAGTAGCAATGAGAAGCTACTGTCAGTGCTTTAAAGGAGTGCTCTGACTGCTCCCACTTTGACCAGTGTTATGTGTACATATATGTAGTAATGAGTGAAAGTACACTCAATACATTGGTAAGACATGTGGCCGTGGATGCGGTGTCATGGCGGGAGCCGTGGCTCAGTGGTTGCTAGAAAATAGAGCGTGCGTGGGAGGAAATGGTGTGAGGTGAGAGAAAGTCTATTAATTATGAAATAGATGTTCCAGAGGGTACAGTGGAAGGAACAGGAATATTTGGTTAGGGTTTGAGGTGATTGGAAATGAGGGAACAGATAACTTGGGGGTAGAGAAATTGTTCTTTAATAATCTGGGATTCAATGTCACAGAGATTAGGAGATTAAGAGGGTATGAGACATGTTAACCATTGAGAAATAAGTCCCAGCAGAGTATATCAACCTGCTGATAAAGGTCATCAGACGGTTCAAGGTCATCCTTCCAAGTTTTGATGTCGTTTTCAGCTGTCCATTCTGTCACGTTGTTGTATTCTATTAGAGATCTAGAAGCCTGTCTTCTGGCTGCATGAACAAGAAGAAGTGAATGGAGGGATGTGGAACGAGTTTGTGGGATAGAGGTAGGGAGAGGGCCATGATTGATGTACGGTTGATGAACAGATTTGAATGCTTTTCACTCCAGGTACCTAGTTGTGAAGCTGATATTGTTCAACTTGTAGTGTCCCCGGCATAAACTTCTGCAAAGATCACAAGCCTTTCTTACAAGTCCTAGAGGTGCCTGGCCCTCTTTGGGACTTAGCAGGGTGTTTGTGCACCATACAGAAATACACACACAGCTTACCTGGGACAAAACAGTGACATAAGCAGAGCTTGTCTTCCGCCTAATCTCGGCCTTTTTGGCATCCACATCACCCACAGCCATCTTTAAACCAGGCTCCCTTATCCCTGTGAAACTTCCTTCTCCTCTGTATCTCCGTCTGTTGGAGTCAAACCTTGTGTGTCAGTTAATCATTTTATACCAGGTAGAAAAGAGCAACTTTATGTCAGACTTGTTGAAATTGACCTTTTAGGGACAGATAGGCCTTTAAAACAGGTCTTAACAGGCATTTATAAGGTAACAAGAAGTGGTAACTAACATGGGGAAAATGGCTTTCACAAGAGGCACGTTTCCATAGTCTGGGAAACTGGGCCCAAACTAATGAGATGAAATCCAACAGGGATAAATATAAAGTTCTGCTCTTGGGCTTAAATAATCAATTATAGAAGCAAAAATTCAGAAGTGGTCTAATAATAGTTCGTGTGAAAAAAACCAAGAGGTTTTAAATGACTTGAGGCCTTACTTAGAAATGGGATGCCATTGACAAAGAATTAGATCTTCAACAGCATTAACACTCACAGACTGTAACAGGTTCAGAAAGTTGACCAAGATGGTGAAGGGCATAGGAGGATGGCATGAAGGCACTACTAGGCATACTTGGCCTGGAGAAGAACAGACTTAGCAGGGATAGTTTAGCTATTTTTCAATATTTAAAGGGTTGCCATGTAGAAACAGAGTTATGTTTCTTCGGTTTAACTTCATTTGTACTAGGTCCAGTGGGTGGAGGTTACAGAAAAACATATTTGGGCTCACAGATGAACTTCCTAACAATCTGAGCTGCCCCCAAATGGAATATGCTGCCTTATAAAGCACTGATTCTTCTGACACTGGAGGTATTCACATAGGGGCTGCAGGGGTATTCTTCAGGGATGCTATAGATGAAACGCCTATACTGGGAGAACCAGGTGACCTCTATGGTCCTTTTTAATTCTAAGCCCAGGAATCCTCGGCCATGATCCAGTAGGAAAAAATCATCCACTGGCCTTTCTGTGGAAACTTCTTAGTGGAATGTGCATGAGAACCATCTGAAGTCCCTTCAGTTCTCAGTTGGTCTGACTGCTAACCTGGGGCAACTTAGCCCTAGTTCCTTCTGTAAGCCCCAAAGACTAGAAGCAATTTCAGGTCCTCTCACAGCCCCATTAGAGCAGAAAAATGGAGAATGATTAGGCCCAGACTTAATTTACAATTTACCAACTAATTACGCAAAGTGCTACTTACTCAGGATGAAATGCTCTTCCTTCCCATCCCCTGATTCTATGGCAGACTCACTAAGGGCCTTTTGGGGGGAGAGTGGGCAATTTTTACATTTTTTCCTTCCCATTTTCCTTTTGAGGCAAAAAGGCTCCCAAGAATCACATCCAAGAGGCCTCTCCAACAGGACCTCATTGTTGCCCTGGTTGTATGAGGCTCTTTGGGGCTCTTCCTTGTCTCATTTCTTCTAGAAAGTTTTACTGTCCCCATTACAAATCTGATCTTATTGAAGGAACAGGACACCAGCCAGTGCACACAGGGAGACCAAATCCTTGCCTAGAGGCATAATGGGCTCCTGCTGAGGCTGCACTGGAGACTCTGTACCTGATTGTAAAGTGGAAGTGTTATAAACTTAGAACAAAGCCCCAGCAAGCCTGGGAGTCCCCACAGCCTGCTGCTTCCTGCTAGGAGGAGAATGCAATGATTCTTTAAAAACTCAGTGCTCAGGCCCTTAGCAATTAATGCATCCTTCACTCCTGTGGCCTATTTAAGCTCTTCTGATTGTCAAAACCTGGTTCTAAGAGTTGAGGTAAGTTCCCTTTTTACATTGCCAAATTTTAAAAGTTTGAACAGCAAACGACCTCAGAGTTAAGAGTGCTCGAACCTGTATGAGTGACATTAGGCCAATCCTAGTTTATGCTGGATTTTAGCACTGCTCTAACAGTCTCACCTTATTTACCTTGTCCCCTTGGAAGTGATGTAAGACACATTCTTGGGACTAGAGAATTTTTCATCTGTTAGCTAGTGTGCTGGAAAAGAATTCATTTATTCTTATCTTCTTTCTCATAGTTGTCAAGAAATTACCCACAACCCAGACCGGAAGAAAGTGAAAGTAGGTTTGGGGGTCAGCACTGCTTTGCTTATTGAATGTTTCTCTGTTTCTATGTTGGGCCTGATGCCATGGAAGGAAGTAATGAACACCACCCAGAGGCAAAAATAACCAAACAAAGCTTGGGAAATTAGATCTAAAGAAAATAATCAGGAAGGCAAGTCCAAGTGCACTGAATACAGAACAGATAAGAATTTTACTTAATGCTTCAAACAAGACAAGGAGCCCATCAAGGGGAAGAGGCTACTGGGGCACAGAAGATGACTTGCTGCCTATCCCATCACATCTTTTTTTCCCTGCTCTCTGTATTCACTGTGTGCTGGGCCTTCTTGATTATTTACTGCCTGGAGAGGCCTCTGGGTTGTGGGGGTGGGTTTCAGATCCTGGAATGAAGGTTGGTCACCCATTAGTTAAGCTGCCCTCATCACGCGCTTGACATTATGTTGACTCTCACAAGCCAAGTTTCTCTTTTTCCATTGGCACTGGTCAAGTCACTCTTCTTGCCTCCAAGAAGTGAAGTGACCAACTTGCAGGTAGGACCTCTTTCCTATACCCATTTCTTGCCAGTTCTCTGAGAACAAGGAAGATCCAGCAAGCGAAGATAGACTTAAAGCAGAAGGAAAATATTTCAGTGGGAAATAAGGAATTTCTTGACTACCGGGGGAACAAATATTAGAATAGGTTGAGGGGAGGGTCCAGAGATCTCCAAGGAGAAATAACCATCTGTCCCTAAAGGCAGGGGGCTGGAGCTGGTTTATCAGCATGTGCATCTTCCAGCTTATTCATTAGCCTGAAGAAGATGGATGCATTTGTAGCAGTAACTAAAGTTCCTCCCTGTGATTCAGGAACCACCTGCCCAGTTTTCAGAGAATGCAGGGCAGGATACCTCCCTTTGTTCACATGCTTTATTAAGAAGGAGAAGGTCTTATGCCCTGATTGGATTTGTTACTAGGACTCTAGGGCAAAGTCATCAAGATTATTTCTTTGGAACATCAGTTATTTGCCTCCGATGTAACCAAATGAAGTGTCCTTGCTTTCCAGTTCCCTAGCTAACCAAGGAGAAAAGGTTAGGGGAGAAACATTGCTGTGGACGGGCCCTCCCCAAACCCCCAGCATTGTTTCCCTCAGCAAAAACAGAAAGCTTACTTTTCTTTGCCTCTTGGCAGAATTGAAGCAAATCAGGGAAATGAACACACGAGATAGGTATTTCACATACATTTCTACACACACACACACACACACACACACACACACACACACACTCTTAGTTATTTTTTAAACCCTCTATGTATTCATATAGTTACTCTGCTCAAATGAGCTCACTCCCTTTTGCCAGTCGTGGCACTTTGAATTAAACTCTTTCTGGACAAACAGCCCGGCTGGGCTCTTGGAGAGGAATGACTGCAAAATGAAACCAACTTGGCCCTTGCACGCTGGTCTTTGAGGCTGTTTAGGACTCATTTAGAGTCACCTGTGGCTTCCCCTCCACACCAAGGTGGCTGGATGTGCTGATTAAACCACCATACTCAGACTCTGACCTCTCCCACCAGAGTTTCATTCTCCTCTTTGTCAAATCTTAAAGAGACCCCCAACTGCAATTTATGTATTTATTTATGTTTGTCCCCGGCCAATCAGTCGGGTTCAGCTAGATGGGACTGTAATGACCCCTAGTGTCTACTGTGGCTCATCACAGACGGTTGTACTTTGGAATCCTAGGGAGAGGATGAATGCCAAACCTCTTCTGGCCCCGTCCTCCTTCCTTAACCATGGAAATCAGACACTCTTATTTCTCCGAGGCTATCATGACCCAAACGCTGAAAATCATGGGGTTAGACCAAAATGCCCCCCGACCATAGTGCCTACTGAACAGTTTATCTGAGGCACAGCTGTCCCCTGAAGGGTGGAAATATGACAATCTAAGAGGTTTGGGCTGGCCTCAGAATTTCCATCCTTGAAGATGGAAAGGAGGGGACCTAGTCCAGCTGGGTCTTCATCCACACTCTCTAATGCTGCTTCCATTGCTATGGAGCCTTCCTCGGAGGCTCCATCTGCTCTGGGGGTTTGTGCCTCCTCTCAGAGAACAGAGTCAGTTTGGTGGCACTAAACATTAGCCAAAAGTTGAAGCTGAAGCCTGTTTTTCTTCTCTATAAATGCCATGAAATTCTGTAAACATTGGTGGGAGTGGGGAAGGGAGATCCCAGTGCCCTTCCCAGCCCCTCCACCAACAGCATGCCATGCTACACCACACTCCAGTTGCTTACTAAGGCCACATAAGTGGCATAGACAGTGGTGAACTCAGCAAAGAAAAGGGAGAGTTCTGGTGCCTTGACAGGGGACGTGTGCTACCTCTCTGGATGGACTCGGCTCATCTCTGGCTTCTTGCCCTGAGCCAAATGATCAAGACAACCCATAGCTAAACCATATGCTTTCAGTTCTCCCCAGCTCTATGTGCCAGGAATGACCAACCTGAATGCTAGCTCTGCATTAATGTCAGTAGACTTGAGTTCAATTAACGCAACATACCATTCATTCTAGTCCAATTCACACAGGGATATGAGCAAAGCAGGTAGGATCCAAGGCTCCCTAGCTTCTGTGACACTCTCAGACTGCCTGATGAGGCCTTCTTATTGCATAGTGTCTATAGGACAGTGCCCTTCCTCTCTTACTTCTTCTAGTTGATGGTGTCAGACTAAAGAGCCTCATGTCAATCCACGGCCAACTGGTTTTGCTGCAAACACAACTGTAAAATTATTACTCGTGGGGAGGGAGCAACGTATGTGCCCAGATTTGACAACCTTCTTGTTGTCCCATGACTCGGATACTAAGCCGTTCTGGTGAGGTCACTGACCGATGCCTTCCAGCTGGGTACAGGATGATTTTCAGTGACAGCCAAGCCCTGAGTGTTGTGGACAGGAAACATTTATTCTCCCACAAATCTGAAATCCCCTCAGGCGGATCTGGGATGGCTGAGAGCCAGGACAGGACCTCCTCAGCATGTCATAGTCATGTTAACTCAAAAGCAGCAAATCCTATAGGGCAGATAGCTCCAGGCACTTGAGTCTGGGAGCCAGAGACACTGAAACAATCCCAGAGGTCTTAGAAGTCCTTGGGTTTCCCACCTATGTTCAGTTCCCTTTCCAAGATTCCATGGTCTACCTGAAAAGCTAACTTGAGGATGACCAATGGGTCAGTTCCTTTCAACAACGAGAAATAACTTCTAGCCAGGCTAGAAGTATCTACTGAAACTGTATGAGAAATGGGACTAAGATAAGACCCCCAAATTCCCCACAGAATAAAATTAATTCAAAACAGTGTGTCCCAGGACCCTCATTCCTCCCCACATCCCACCTTCCACTTTGCCTTCCATTCCCCCATTTGGCCTTTTCACTATTGCCTCTTGGTCACTGCTTGGTTTCCCTGGGCTAAGGAAATTATTGACTAGAATCTGAATGTTGGAAGAGTCCCCTTGACCTTTTCATTCTGGAAGTCTACAATGTCTCAAGATTTAAAAACAAAACAAAAACCTGCCTCCGAGACCAAGTGTCAAGAGATAAGGGGAAAAAGCAGGGTCTCTGCAGCTTCAGCAGAAAGTTCTCTGGGAAAGGAGGCTGGCTGGTAGGAATGACTAGTCATGATTTTCCACAATCCTGTGGCTGCTGCGGGGGAAGAGAAGAGGGGAGGGGGATGGGCCAGAGGGTGATGAGTGTCTATAGGGACAACCTCTTTGTCATCTGACTGACAGCCCTTACTGACTGAGTCTTTCCAGTGCCAGTGGGTGCCTGGCACAGAGTAAATTTTTAATAAATGCTAGTTGACTGACTGATTACAGACCATAGAATCTACATTGTAGACGTGGCCAGAACTAAGAGGATCTTCTTTGCTTTCTAGATTCGGATTCAGGAGATGGTAATGAAAACAGTGTATTCCAAAGCAACAGCCGGTTCATGTAATGAAGAGAGAGGGTGGTCATGGAGCTCAATGTCATTGGGGGTCCCCTCTACCCAGCTACCTTCTCTGTGCCCCCATGTGTGCCTTCTTTCCTCCTTTTTACTGAAACAGAAACCAATGAGTATGCAGTTCACATTTGTACTTTACATCCGTCTCTTTCTGGGGTCTGGCTTGAGTCTTTTAAAAACAGCAACACCAACTGACACTGGCATTGGAATACCATGGGGCAGAGCAGCTAGTGGTGAGCACCTAGCACCAAGCACCAGGCAGCTAGTGGTGAGCACCTAGTACCAAGCACCAGGCAGCTAGTGGTGAGCACCTAGCGCCAAGCAGATGCCCTGTGTACAGCCCAACCAGGCCCTTGATGCCCTGGAGAGGAGAGTTATGTCTACCCCCTTCTCTTCCACCTATCGTCCTCATTCTGTATCCCCTTATCTGTTTTGTTAGTGGTAATAAAATGACATGAGAGAAAAAACAAAAACAAACAAATAAAACAACCTACCGATTGTCTCCTCCTCCTGCCCAGTCAGTCCCTCCACCAACCCCACGCCCCCCAGACCTCTGCTGGCTGCTCTGCTGCCACTTTTGAGCTCAGAAACTGCTGCCCAGGGTCACCTGCTTCCTTGCCTTAGGAGGTAGACTCTCTTAGAGGACACTTATCTACCCTTGTGGGCACAATGGGATACTGGGACCCTCTCCTGGGTACTGCCCATCCAAAAAGGAGCCTGTTCAGGTCTCCACTCCACACAAAACGGAAACCTGGCAGTGGCACAAGCGCTCAGTAAACTGAGTTTATTCACCCATTTATCTAGTAGTTCTTTCAGTCTCCATAGACATACACTAAGGGCCCAGGCCCTGGAGGGTGGCACAAGTCACCCTCCTGCCTCCTCCTCCTCCTCCGTATCCCACCTCCTAAGAGACAAGTTGTCTGTAAGGTCAGTGACCTGGAACAGTCTGGATCCTGGTGGCTATTCCCCAAGTTTCTTAGAGTCCCCATTAAGGTTCTGGTCATTGTAGAGTTTTTTTATCCTTGTTCCCTACACCTCCTAGATCTTTCCCTCAATACCTTTACTCCCTATTGTGTAAAAGATCCTAACAGCAGAGAATTCCTTGAGATCCCTAGGTTTGAACTACATTTCAAAAAGCACCCTGGCAAAAGAGAGTATAAGGAGCCAAAACAGAATTAGGACTGAGGAGGGACTAATTGTCTCTGACACTGGTCTGCTGGAGATGTTTAGGCACTGACCCAAGGTATGGTGCCCACTTTTCTAGGGGAAGCTTTGTCCAGACACTGCCCTCACTCCCATACACAGGGCTATCACCAAGTGCATCCATGATCTCTGGCAGCCCTGCCTCTGGGATTGACCTCCCTTGAGATCTGCTAAGTTCTATCACCATAGCTCTATCAACATGCATTTATTAAGGGCTTACCTGTCCCAGCCACTGTGCTAGGCACTGGGCAAAGAGGAAGGAGGCTGCTAAAATCAAAAGTGAAAGTCTTTGCCCTGAGAAAGTTTACATTCTATGGGGGTGGGGGGGACAACAGGTAACATTTATAACTATAAGCAAGACACATAAAGCAGATACAAGGTAAACTTAGATGGGAAAGCAGAAGCAACTAAGGGGACCAAACGAGGCCTCCTATAGAAGGTAATGCTTGGACTGAGTCCCAAAGGAAGCCATGGAAGCCAAGAGGCAGGGCAGGGAGGAAGAGCATTCCAGGCACAGGGGACAGCCAGTGCAAAGGCACAGAGATGGAGATAGAGCATTGTGTGTCAGAGAGATACTGTGAGATATTGGAAAAGTAGGAAGGGACCAGGTAGTGAAAATCTTTAAATGTCAAACAGGGTTTGATCCTAGAAGTAATAGGGAGCCACTAGATGATTTTCTTTGAATGGGGGGGTTGACACGGTCAGACACATTGGTGGCTGTG
Organism: Pseudocheirus occidentalis; assembly: GCA_028646575.1. NCBI lineage: Eukaryota > Metazoa > Chordata > Mammalia > Diprotodontia > Pseudocheiridae > Pseudocheirus > Pseudocheirus occidentalis. The sequence continues at coordinate 163,562,242 of CM053593.1, read as the reverse complement.
TGGAACAGGGATTATAGTGGGAAGGGGCTTGAGGCGGTGGAAAAGTTAGGAGGCAATTGCAGTAGTCTTGTTGAGGTGACGAGGACCTCAACAGGCTTGTGGTTAGTAGAAGGGATAAAATGTGTGAGAGTTATTGATTGTGAAGACAGAAATATGATTTGGCAAATTGGTAGATATGTAGGGTCAGAGTGAGGAATTGAGGACGGCACCAAAGTTTTGAACTGTGAGACTGGGAAGGCTGGAAGAGTTTGAGATCTCTATAAAATAGCCCATTCAAATATCCAATAGGCAGTGATGTAAAATGAAGTCAGGAGAGACACTTGGGGATGTATATACAGATCTGAGTTATCTGCATAGAGTTGATCACTGACCCTATGGGAATTGATGAGATCACCAAATAAAAGTATAGAGAGAAAAGAGGAGAGGTCCGGGTACAGATCCTTAGGAAACACCCATAGTTAGTGAGCATCTCAAAGCTGGTTAAGTAAAGGGAGAGAAGAGTCTCACTAAAATGCAGAAGAGAATGTCTAGGAGGAGAGAGGAGTCAACAGTGTTAAATGCTGCAGAGAGGTCAGGAAGGATGAGGACTGAGAAAAGGCCGCTGAATTGGTACTAGGCATTAGGAGGAAGCACCAAAAGTTCCCATTTCCCAGAATCATAATTTTACAAGTATGGGCCTGAAGACAAGACCTAGGATAAGGAAAGGTCAGAGAAAGTGGTGTAGAGACAGGAGTGCTGTGCGCTCTGGGGAGGGAGAGTATGGAGTGATGGGGAAAAATGGGAAAGAGAAGGGAGGGAGGAGAAAAGATCAAATGACGATGAATAATGTGGAAAGGGGAGTGGAGAAGGAGAAGACATGCTCCTTCACGTCTGGCCAAGACTCAGACCTAGAGGGTGCTTTCTTCCAAGGTCCCTCATCCCTACACTGACCATGTGCACTTTCAGCCCTGACTGCCACCTACTGTCATAGCAACCCCTTTATTCCCCCTCCCCACTGCTGCTCAGAGCACAAGCTTTTACTTTTAAAAGGTGCTCAGACTAAATCATGGGGTCAAAAGGAACCCATGAAAATTTATTTAGGAGGATTCTAGTTAAAATTACTCCACAGTCAACCTCATTTGTTCTGTCATCTGAATGGCAGAACAAGGCCTTTTATACAGTTAAAACACAAAAAAGATTAAACTAAAAAAAAAAAATTTAACTTCTTTCAGCCAGACAGCCTATTCTCCCTGAGAACACATAAAAACAAAGTGACATCTTTTGAATATTGATAGGACCTGTTAGCCTCCTAGAATAGGCCTGATGGAGGCTGAAGACTTCATTAGGTTGTAAAATGAATTCTGAAAAATCTCAAGCTGATTGTTTTGCACACAACATGAGACCTTTGGAATGCCATGGGAAAATAAGCTTTTATTTTGAAAATAAACTTAGGATCATAGTATCTCTAGAACTAGAAAGGACTTCAGAAGCTATCAGTTGAACCTCATTTTGCAAATGAACAAACAGGTTTGTGACTTGTCTAAGGTTATATAACTAGTCAGCATCAGAACTGGGATTTGAATTCAGGTCCTCTGACTGCAGGTAGAGATAAAAGACTTAGTGTCAGAGCAATAGAAGGGAAAACAAAAGAAAACAAAAAACCTTTGGGCATTTAAAATGGAATTCTGCGGATTTCATCCAAATTTAAAAAGACTTATGGAAAGGGATCCTGACAGCTGAGTCCTTTTATGCTGTGTTCCAGGATTTAGGCCATTTAATTGGAACTACCTACCATATGGTCCTAGCAAAGCCTTTTGTGGGAATTTTGGAATTTTTTTTCTTACAGAAAAGTGGAGAATCCTTCTCACACATTTTACTTGGACACCAAGAAACACCATCTTTGCAACTGTACAGGTCTCAGCAGAGGGAAAAACCACACAGCAGAATGACTTCAAATATGTATCATTGCCATGAATTATACATCACAGTGTCACAAATGTCCCCTAGACAGTTTCCCATTATTTGATGTTTAAAAAAGAAAGAAAAAGCCAGCATTGTTCATTAAAGGGCAGTCAGAGCAAGTCTTTTAATTCACATTGCCAGAATTTGGGAGAAGTTAAGCTGTCAGGCGAAAGAGGCAGGGGGCCCTTGTCATGTCTGTAGTAGCTGCTGCCTAGGAGTGACAGCATCTGGTGACAGGGGAAGTGGGAGAAAGTACTCAATTGTGAAAGCTAAGGGAATCGACTGTAATTTTCTGAATTTTTAAAAATTTCAAATGTCCACCTCAAAATAGAGTAAATGTTTGATGCTTCACTCACCCATATTCCTTCCCTCTTTCCCTTCCTTTCTCCCTCCTTCCTTCCTCTTTTCAGGAAAAGGAAGGCCTTGTCCAAAGATGTGCTGCTTCAGTAGGAACTAATGCAAAGATACACAACTTTTCTTCTGGGAAGTCAAGGCACAAAGGTGAAAACTAGGACCATCCAGACAAATCAAGGCCATGTGGTCACTTTAGTTTTGAGCCGGTCTCCTCCCCTCTGGCCACCTTTCTTCTTTCCTTCCTTTCCTTTCCTTCCTCTTGAGGACCTTACTCAAGGTATAGTAGCTCCTGCCATGGCAAAAGGTACAGGGTGGGAGAGAGGAGACCCAGAAAGCAGGGACCTTATCCTCCTTGGTTCAGCTAGCACCTTCAACCTCAGAAACAATATGGCAGCTGTCTTATGGTGAAGGGTTAGAATTCACAGTGGCAGTTCTTAAGCAGTCATTAGCCTGAGGAAGGCTACAGAGAGAACCTTCATCTTCTGCCCCATTTCCCCTGGGCAGATTTTGCCTTTTACCTCTCAATTGATCAAGTTAAAACTTGTGGCAAGATTTTTTCAATTGTTCATATACCAAAAAACAGTGTACTGAGTAGAAAATGAAGAATGAGGACCTATATATAGGAAGGCCCAACATAGCCCTGTATATGATTCCCCCAGCTGCCTTTATGGCATAGATGAGAGCAGAAAGGAATCTTCAAGGCCTTCTTGCCCAACCTCTCGTAGATGAGCAGGACCAGAAAAAGGGCATCCCGTGGGAAAGAGCCGATAATGATCTGAATTCTCAAAAGTTCTAGAAAGCAGGAGAAGCAAATAACAATTCATAAGAGCTCCAAAAAAGTGGTGACGATAATAACAAAAAAATAACAAAAAAGCCTGACAATCATAACATTTAGACATTAAGGTTTATAAGGCACGTTAGAAATGTTATCTCATTTGACATGAAGCTCAGCCACTTGGCCTGGTTTAAAAAACTGATTGGAAGGAACCTGGTTCCACAGGAAACCCTGATCATGACAGAAACAAGGAATTTCATTTTTCAAGTCTCTTGAAGGTCTTTTATTTATTTTTTTTAAGAAACAATGAAATGTCTTTTTTAAAAAATTAAAAACTACAAAAAAGTGACCGTGTCCTTGAGTCCATGTTCACATTGTCCTGTGCCTGTAGTAACCAGGCCCAGCTTGAGCCTTCCTGGGATTCTTGTCTCTTGTAATTGATACTTTGAAAGATAGTTGGATGGAATCTCCTGAGCTGAGCTGAGCTGGTCCCAGCTTCTCTTCTGAAAGTTCTGGAACCATTTCTCTCTGCTCCACTGGACAGCATATGTCAGGCACCATGCATGGGTCCAGGGCTCTCATCCTGGAACCTTCAACTTCATAGAAACCCAGTTCTCCCCTCTCTGATGTCCCCATCCAGTCCCTCCCCCAGGACTAGCGGAATTGTTGCTTTCCCCACCCCCACCCCCAAACCTGCCATGAGAGCCACGGCTGGAAAAGATAAGGAACTTACTTCAGTCCCCATGGGGGACTGGTTCCCTAGAGGGAGGCCCTCCCCCGACCTGCAGGAGCTGCCTCCAGCTCAGTTCAGCCCAGCTCGATGGCCAGCTTGGAGCTGATCAAGGTGCCCAGTGCAGCAGTCCCTTCAGTCGGTCTCTCAACAACCCCTTCCCTAAACCTCTACCCTCATGTCAGCCTCTCCCAGTAGACAGAAATTACTGCCTTGGACTCCTGCTCAGTCAAAGGGGCTGAACCTCATGCCCAGACAGCTCAATCCATTGCTACCCCATCCATCATTCTAATCCTGTGTTCTGCAGAGGCTTGTGTTTTAGGAAGTCAGTGTGCTTCTGGCCAATAGGCATTCTTCCAAACTTCTCCCCACTTCCTTTCCCCAGGATTCTCCAAAAAAAAAAAAATGAGAGAGGGCAAGAGGAGTGGCTCTACCATTTCTGGGGATCAGGCCTACAGAAAATCCAGCGGTGACTGGCCAAACAAAGATGGAGGCCTCCCTCTCCCCTGAAACTTGATACAGCTAAAGGGTGACTGGGTTTATGGTAGGGAAGAAGAGTAAGAAGGATCAGGGAGACTGAGAGCTGCCTGAGGAACCAGGAAGAAGGTGCCAAAGACATTGTAGAACAAAGAGGTGACAGTGGGTAAGTCGGGAAGCCAGGACTGAGACTAAGGGAAAATAGGCACAAAGGATAGGCAAAGCCCCTGGCTCTGAACAGCAATCTGCCCCTGCCCCTTTCTTATTTCCCTTAGGATGGAGGTTCAGATCCCTTAGGATGCCACACCCCTCTGAGAAGGGGAGCCGCACAATGCTGTGTCCAGCAAAATCAACAGCCACCCTCAGCCCAGCTCTCCACTCCTCACTGTGCTTGCCCAGAGCCCATCCCAGGTCCCAGAGTCCCTGCTCAGCTCTCATTACGCAGCTAGAGAGGCTGGGCAGCCTCCCACTAACCATCCTTCCCTGGTCCTGCCCTGCCCCCCCCTGCCCAACCCCACCCCGACACGGCCCCCAAGCTTTAGTCCTGCTGCTCATTCATCTCCATGTCAGACACCAGTATATTCTTCTCGGCCACCTCCCCAGGGCCAGAGGAACTGCGGCTATAGCGGGCACTCTCAAAGGCCCCTCGGTCAGGATTGCGCCGTCGCTTGTACAAGAGGGCAGCCACAGCCAAGAGGCCCAGGAGTGCCAAGGCTGCCAGCACCACCACCACCAAGGCTGTTGGGTTCTCTTGGAGTGCTGCCCAGAGAGGGGACAAGAAGCCACTCAGCCCTTGTGTCCCAGACCTCTCACTCACCTCCCTTTCTCCTCCCTTCCTTAGAAACCTTGGGGCCCCTTCAGTCTACTCTGTGCTGAAGGCTGCTCAGTTCTTCCCATGCCCCCATGGCTTACAGAGATTTTTCCTCTCCTGGGCCAGGAGAAGAAGTCTTACCATCTAGATTCTGCTCACCTGAGGAGGAAAAGCTGCCTTCTTTAACTACAAAGGTGAAAAAAAGGAAGACACAGCAAATCAGTATCAACAAATGCTTAGCCCCTGACCACCTAATGCATGCCTAATATACGCCTGTACTGGGCACTATGGAGAATATAAAGAATAAGACCCAGTTTGTTTTCTCAAGAGGCTTCCAGCCTGGTGGAAGGAACAGGGAACGGACATACACTTATTGATAACAAGGTGGGATCACACACGTGTCAAACACGCAGACTCTTGTTAGGGTCTGGGGTAGACTAGATTGCCAATGACTTCCCATGATGAAATGCTGCTGGACTTCAGAAGAGAGATGGCATTGGGGCAGAGGAAGAACCATAGTCTGGGTAGGTCATGTCAATAACTCCGAGAAGCCATGGCTGTCTCTACTCCTCCCCTGAGGTCTCTAGCCTTAGTGCCTGTCTACAGATTGTGGAGCATTTACACACACACACACACACACACACACACACACACACACACACACACACTCCACTTCCAGTGGCTGCACTGTGTTTAGGGGAGGTGTCTCTGTTCCGAGTAAGGAGAGAAAGGAGATGATCACTCACCCTGGGGGAGCTTGCAGACAACACCCATGGTGATGTTGGTGCAGCCTCCGGGACGCCAAAGGCCGCTGCTGCTCTGAATCCAGTAGCAGCTGTTGTGACTTAGCATACTGGGTCCCAGGCCTGGAGGACCCCAGTTTGAGTAGTTGACTGCTGTGTTATCATGCCAGACCAAAGTGCCACCTAGGTGGAAATATCAAAGGAAACTGTGAGGAAGTTAAAAACGGAGAGGGGAAGAGGAGAGACTGAGATCTGAGCTGTGGGCTTAGTGATAACCGTAATGTAACAAGATAATGAAAAGATCTAATACATTATATGTGATATCACATATCCTATTATGTAATGTATTCTAATATAATTATCCTATTATATGGGATATACTATGTCCTATCCTATTTTGTTGGAATATAATATAATGTTGTTATAATAATATTATAATGTGATATGACATAATATGATATAATACAACACAGTAAGAATAGAATGGGAAGGAGCTGGGATTTAGCCTTTGGACCATTCATATGCCCCCATAGCACCCCCAGCCTTGCCCTGATGACCCTTAAACTAAGTATCATGAAACATAATCACAAGAATAGCCCAAGAATTATCTTGGAAAGATTCCCCGTAGTGCCATCACCCTTGCTGCCTGAATTAAACTTTTCAGGGGTTGAAGAAGATCCATAGTCTCTTGGTTTTTTCCCCCTTCATGACTAAGGCTTTATCCTTGTCTTCCTTCTCTACCCCCAACAACAGTAGTCTCCCCTATACCCCACTCACCTTTGGGATTAAAGTTCATGCCTAACCAGGCTCCTCCACTTTGTCCTTCTGTACTTTGCATGTGTTCCCAGACAAAAACATTCTCCATCTCATCCATGATAGACAGGATGGCACCACCCACTGGGAAAGGACATGAAGGCAGTTGCTATGTGACATCTTTACTAAGCAAACTTCTAGTGCCACCAAGGGATTCCTGTATTCCCAACCCCAAACCCAAAGTCCCATGCTCAGGTCAATACTGCCTCAAGAAGTATGGTCGTTTTGGCTAACGTTGTTGGGGAATTACCAATGATGGATGAGGAAGATTCCCAGTGGCTGTCTGAAGGTTTAGGGCAGTGGTTCTCAACCTGTGGGTCGTGACCCCTTTGGGGGTCAAATGACCTTTTCACAGGGGTCACTTAAGACCATTGGAAAACACATATTTCCAGTGGTCTTAGGAACTGAAACATCTCTCCTCTATCCGTCTCCAGGTGGGTCCACCCACATGCAGATACGTCCACATATGAGTATTAAATGGTCATGGCATTAGGAAGGTTGAGAACCACTGGTTTAGGGCTAAGAAAGGAGGAGGAGGAGGCAGGCAGTGTGGTGTGAGTATGTGGGTATGATATAGCATTTGGACTGAGAGATAGGAGACATGGGTCCTAATCAGAATCACAATATATTAAAGAACTAGAAGAAATCTTAGAGACCTGCTAGTCCCAGGATTCTTAACCATTTTTAAAATGTCACTGACTCTTTATGCAGGTAGTCTGGTGAAGCCTATGGACCGCTTCTCAGGAAAATGTTTGTAAATGGCTAGGTTGCAATTAGTGCAAATAATCCTGTGAAGTGGTCGCATGTATTTGAATTCACACTTTCAAAGTTATAATTTTGTAAAATATGGTGATTGCTTCTGACCCCATGGAAAGAACTCCCCTGGATTCATTATTTGCCCTAGTGAAGGCCTGGCTATGCATAGAATAAAATACATGGAATTACAAAAGAAACCAATTATATTGAAATAGTTATCAAAATGAATAAATTTTTGACTCCAAGTTAAGAACCTTTCATCTAAAGCAGCTTCTCAGTTAGATGAATTAACTGGAGCCCAGAGCTATATAAGATGTGTGTGTGTGTCTAGACATACATACATATATATGTATGCGTGTATATACATATACACATATACATACAGATGTGTGTGTGTATATACATATATAGCCACACAGCAAGTAAGCAGAGGAGCTGAGATGTTATCTGTTCCTCTGATTCCAGGTGAAGCTTCCCTTCTCCCCTACCCCAGAGCTTCTCCCTGCTTTTCTGTTGATCCACTTGTCTGGTTTGCTTTGCCTTCCTCCCAGGTGTGTGATGGAAAACAAATCAGACAATTGACATTAAGACTAAAGGGTCTTAGTGGACCACAATCTGATCAATAGAAGCTAATGGTCTGATGTGGTTACTAAAAAGGTGAGTGTAATTGGAGGCTGCATTATTAATAAATGTAGTACCCAGGGGAAGGGAAGCCCTCCCCTCATCAGACCACATCTGGAGTACGGGGCTGAGTCATGGGTTCTGTATCTGACAGGCTACAGTGTCCAGAAGATGGTGTGGGATCTTGAAATCACATCATACAAGAAACAGCTGAGGGAACTGGGGTTATTTATCTTGAAAACCAGATTTGGGGAGGGAACATGAAAGCTGCCTTCAGTTAGATCTGTTCCCATTGAAACAGACATCCTTATGAGGTGTGGCGAGTTCATCAGCATTGGTCTTCAGATAAAGGCTAGAAGACTGTGGAGGGGATTCTTAGACGGAGTGAGGCTGGTCTATAAAATGGTGAAAGTCCTGGCTCTGCGTTTCCATAGACATATGCACCTATGTGTGGATAGGGAGGTGGAGCCGACTCACCTTTCTGACAGCGCTGCAGCGCCTCCTTGTGGCCTAACATCAGCTCCATGTGGAAAGAATAGCAGTGTTCCCGAAAGGGAATCCATGCCGAGTCGGCCAGGGCGTGGGGACAGTGGCTCGCCCTTCGAGGGAGTTGGAATTCTGCCCATGGGAGAAAGAGCAAAGAGGATCTGAGCTTCAAGGTGTCTGTGGGTCACAAGGATACCCTCTTTCCCAGGGAATACCCTGCCTAGGGATATGCCGATTTTTTTGTCTGCCCTCCCCCTGGCTTCTCCCTTCCTTTGTCCTATCCTAACACGGACCTTGCCTGACCCCACACACGGCCCCCTGAAGTTTGGTGTCACAGCTGGTCGTTCGCCAGGTCCCGTCCACATCCAAGTAGCCACAGCCCCCGGGCAGTTGGGGCTCTCCATCCTTCCAGTTTGCATAACTGAGCTCATCCAACACCCATGAGTAACGTCGGGAGCCCTAAGTGGGGTGATGCAGAGAGAGAGGAAATATAGAGGTGACAGGGAGGCAAGGGAAAGGAACAGTGAACTGGGTCATAGGTCAGGGATTACTGATAAGTCACGACTTAAAACACTGAGAGTGTCAGCTGTCCAATCCAAGGATCCCCATTCAGTTGGGGGACGTAGGGAGCCCCCACCTCCTCATCTGACAGCCCGATCCAGAGTGGAGTGTGCAGGCTACGGGTAGCCTGGGTCAAGAAGGCCTGGGTGTAGGGGTTGTCCACTTCAGCCAGGCTGGTGTTTAGGCTCTCACAGAGCAAGAGGGCATCTTGCCAGCGAAGAGGCTTCTGCAGTAGCCGGAAGACGCTGTTGTGGTAGGTGAGCTCAGTGCCCGGAGCAGGGGGCAGAGCATCTGGAGAAGGGTTCAGTGAAGAATCTGCAAGAGAAGAGAAGCTTAGCATAGCCTTTGGTGAGCGTGGGCCCATTCTGGCCTGGGGGTACAGAGGGTTAGCTACAGCCCTATTCCCAGCAGGAAGGGTCCCCTGTAGGGGACTAAAGGGTTTTCCTACCTCTGTGCTTTTGTTCACATCAAAAGTGTCAAACACAGCCCACCATATGTGGCACACAATACTCCTGAGTGCTGCCCAAACCAGATTAAAGTGTAATTGGGGAAAAGGTAATAAAAATAAATTAAAATACAATAAAATATAGACAATGCTAATATGTAGTTTTCCCCTGCTGGGATCCTTAGCTATGATTTAGTGGTGCCATTTCTTTTTGAGTTTGGTGGTGCACACTATTCCTGCTCTTGGAACACTCTCTCTCCTCTCCTCTTTTAAATCCTCCCCATTCTTCCAGACTCAACTGAATTCAGCAAACATTCATTAACTGACTACTTACTCTGTGCAAGGCACAGTGCTAGGACTTGAGGATGTGAACTTGAAAAATAAAATAGACCCTGCCCTCAGGGTGGTGAAAGGAGTAGTGCAGTTTATTGTGTCTGAAGGGAAGTAACACAAAGAAATATGAAGCTGGAAAGATGATCCAGGGCCAGATCATTGAGGACCTTGAGTTTCAGGCTCTGGAGTTTGTATTTAATCCTATAGGCAAGCAGAGCCACTGTCTTTTTTCAGTGAAGGAATGTCACTGGACTCTTGCATTAGCTTAAACCCTGCCTCCTCCATGAAGACATTCATCTTCACCCATTCATTCATTCCACAAACATTTATCAGGCAACCACTGTGCAGAACACTGTGTTAGACTCTGGGAAAGGAAAAGAGAAGTAAAATATAAGCCAAGGTCCTGCCCTCATACAACGTATAGCCTGGGAGAAACCCTTCCTGACCACAAGGCAATCTCTTCCTCCTCCTAAGCTCCAGTGAACATCTGTCTCCATCATCTGGTACTGATCATTTACTGCTTTCTTAAATGAGCAATGAAAAGAAATAGAAGAAAACAGAATGGGAAAGACAAAAGATATCTTCAGGAAAACTAGAGATATCATGGGAATGTTTCATGCAAAAATGGATCTGATAGGTAGGTAGGAACTTCTAATTCTATTAAGTAGAAGAGATTAAGAAGAGGTGGCAAGAATATACAAAAGAACTTTACAGGAAAGATCTTAACATCACTAATAACCGCAGTGGTATGGTTACCTACTTAGAGGCACACATGCTGGAGAATGAAGTCAACCAGCCTTAGGAAACATTGCTAATAATAAGGCTAGTGGAGGTGATGATAGAATTCCAGCTGAGCTATTTTAAATCCTTAAAGATGATGCTGTCAGAGTGCTGTACTCAATATGCCAGTAAACTTGGAAAACTCAACAGTGGCCACTGCATTGGAAAAGATCACTTTACATCCCAATCCTAAAGAAGGATGATGCCTAGGAATGTTCAAAAGACCAAATAATTGCATTCATTTCACATGCCAGGAAGGTTATACTTAAGATTTTGCAAGCTAGGCTTCAGCAATATGTGACCCAAGAATTACTAGAAGTGCAGGCTGTTTTTTTGAAGAGGCAGAGGAACTAGAGACCAAATTGCCAAAATTCGCTGAATTATGGAGAAAGCAAGGGAGTTCCAGAAAAATATCTACTTCTGCTTCACTGGCTACACTAAAGCCTTTGTGTGGATCACAACAAATTGTGGCAAGTCCTCAAAGAGATGGGAATACCAGATCATCTTACTGTCTCCTGAGGAACTTGTATAAAGATCAGGAAGCAATAATTAGAACCAAATATGGAACAACTGATTGGTTCAAGATTGGGAAAGGAGTACGACAAGCCTGTGAATTGTCCCCTTATTTATTTAACTTATAGGCAGAGTACATTATACAAAATGCCAGGCCAGATGAATCAAAAGACATAATTAAGGTTGTCAGGAAAAATATCAACAATCTTAGATATACACATGATACCACTCTGAGGGCAGAAAGTGAAGAAGAATTAAGAAGCCTCTTGATGGGAGTGAAAGAGGAGAATGTAAAAGCTGACTTATAGGTTAACATTTTAAAAAACTAGGATCATTGCAACTGGTCCCATTACTTCCTGGAAAACAGAGTGAGAAGAAATGGAAGCAACTTCAGATTTTATATTCTAGGGATCAAAAACATCAGATCAATTACTTAAAAGAAATTAACTCACTATTCATTGGAAGGACAAATAGTGAATAAATAGTTTGGCCACATAAGGAGAGATCAGGACTTGTTGGAAAAGATCCTGATGTTTGGAAAGATTGAAGGCAAAGGGAAAAGAGAATAGTAGAGGATGAGATGGATAGAAAGTGTTACGGAAACAATAAACATGAGTTTGGACTGACTTCAGGAGATACTGGAGGAGAGAAGGGCCTGGTGTGCTATGATCTGTGGGGCTGGACTGAATGACTGAACAACAATTTACCACTTCATGTCATCAATTAGTTCTTCAGATGTGTGTGTATGTGTGTGTGTGTGTGTGTGTGTCCTACTTCTCTAACTAGATTGTAAGTTCTGTGAGGACACATCATGGCATCCTCCAGAGTATCCAGCACAGTACTGGGCCCTCACCAGGTACTCTATTAAATTCTGTATTATTAGACAAAAATTCAGACCTCAATGCAATGACCAACTACGATTTCAAAGGATTAATAATACAGGAATTTGTTTTGATTGACTAAACATATATGTTACAAATGCTTTGTTTTTCTTTTTCCTTTTCCAACAGAGAGTAGGAAAAGGGTGAGTGGGGATATGGATAGGGAAAAGGAAAGGGGAGGAGAAAGAGGAAGAGAGGGGACAGAAGGGAATGAGAGGGGAGGGAAAGGGAAGGAAAAAAAGAAGGTCACTGAGACACATTTTCTTTTAAATGCAGAGAACAAAGTCCAGGAAGAAGCGTAAAAAAGCATGACAGCTTTGAAAGCTAGAGGTTTACTTTATTATATACTTTAAAAGTAAAGCAAGCTGTGCATAATAAAGATATGAAGTTTCAAGAACAACTCTTTTCTGTTGATGATTTTTAAGCTTAAAATTTTTTAAATTTTTTCATTAAAAAAAGGCTGATTAAAGTTACCTGTGCCCCTCTGGCAGATGAAACCATGTGTTTCCTCTAGACAATTCCTGTCATCCCAGCGGCCAGTAAAGTGAGGAGAGGAGCTGTGCCCGATGACCACACAGTTGGTCTGGAAATGGGGGAAAATGAAGGCCAGGGAGCTCAAGGGGAACACTACACTGCTGGCCCCCAGAGGGATTGCCAAATTCCCCTGTTCCATCCCCTCCACTCCCTTCACACACCCCTGAGTCAATGTTCTCCAAAAGGCTGGAGGTGGGATAGGGACAAGGTCATGCAGAAGTGAAGGAAGAGAAAGGGAATCTCATTTATGAATGTGCTTTTGGCAGGAAGCAGAGTGATTCTTACTGGTTTTTCACCACTAGTAGAGTCACTATGTCCTGACGGTTCCCCAGGTGCCCAGTTCCCATAGAGCATAGGTTCTTGCCCCACCCACTGGAACTCCTTCTGGGTAGCATGGAGGCCAATCCAGAGATCGAAGGTCACATTAGGTAGGCTGGCTGTGATGAAGGCTGCAAACACAGGGAACAGAGGCAGTAAATGGAGGAGATGGGCATGGAACAGGGATCAGGAAGATATCATGTCTTCCCTAAGTCTCTAGCCTTCCTCCTTGTAACCCTGTGGGTCACCTACTGGAGCCAGGAAGGTTCACCACCACCACCACCTCTATTCCATTATGAATACCACCATACCCACACCCTATCCACACATGGACAGATGATACAACTATGAAGCCCAGGAATTGTGTGATAGTAATACAGAAAGAGCAACATGAGAGATGATGCCAGGAATAATGACAGAGGTGTGATGTAGGGGATGGTACTAACGTGTGGTAGGATGGAATCAATAGCTATATGAAAAAAAAGTTGCAAATCACTAATAACTGGAGAAATGAAAATGAAAGGAATTCCAAGGTTCTGTCTCACACCCATCAGGTTGACAAAGTTCACAAAAATGAAAAATCACAAATATTGAAGAAGTTGTAGGAAAACAGGCACTGTTGGTGAAGCTGTGAATGGGTCTGAAAAACAATTTGGAATTATTATACTCTTTGACCCAGAATAGAAAAGATTTTTTAAAATAAGGGGAAAGATCCATAGGTACAAAAATATGTATAATCACTCTTTTAGTAGTGACAAAGAACTGGAAACTAAAAGATACTCATCAATTAGGAAATGGCTGAACAAAATATTAGATATGAATGTAATGGAATATTATTATGCTGTAAGAGTCTGTGCTGCAAGACTTGCATGAATTGATGCAGAATAAAATCAGCAGAAGCAGTCAAATAATTTATACCCCAAAAATTGGGAAAATGAGCACCTCTGAAAGACTCGAGAATTCTGATCAACTCAATGACCAACCACAATTCCAGAGAACCAATAATGAAGAACACTACCCACTGACAGACAAAGAAGCAAGACTCAATATGCAGAACTAGATGTCCAATTTGGGACATTGTGGAAATTTCCTTTGCTTGATTATATCTGTAACAAAGGTTTTGGTTTTCTTTTTTTCCTTTCCCAATAGAAGGGGGGGAAAGTGGGAAGGAGAGAAAATAAAAGTTTATTAATTGAAAAAATAACATTTTGTTTTAGAATACAGTGGAATAGACAGATATATTTGACCAGTCTTTACCTTGTTCCAGGGGGTTAGCAATAGTGGCCAGCTGGGCTCCCTGTTGCTCACACATTCGCTGGGCCTCTGACCACTTCACTCGTTCTGCTGGGTCGTGGCCTTGGATTCGGAAGCACTTGGGATAGAATGGTCAAGTCTTAGACTGCTGCTCCAAGTCCCAACATAAAAGTCTCATCTATAAATTTATTTACCCCATCCTTTTGGGATTCCACAATGACTCAGCCCATTATCCAGCTATGAATCAAAGGACAAGTTTTTCTGCTTATGTTTTTACAGCTAGGGAAAAAAAGATATCTTAGAGAAGGAGTGAAACACTTGGAAATTAAGACATGAATCTCTTCTATCTATCGCTGGAAGGATGATAGACAGAACATACATACACACACGCATACACTGGTTCATATTCTTTTTTAATGAGAATAAAAATTTCTTTGGACTTTGCAATGACTTCTGGAAACCTCTTATAGTGGCCCCTATAAGTCAAATCAATAAATATTAAGTGCTTTCTATGTGCCAGATAAGGTGCTAAGTTCTCAAGATATAAAGAAAGGCAAAAAAACAATCCTTGCAGCCAAGAATTTCACAGTCTAATGGGGAGACAATATGCAAACAAATATTATAAACAAGTTACATATTCTGGATAATTTAGAAAGAATCTCAGAGGGAAGGCACTAAGGTTTAGGAGGACCAGGATAGGGGTCTTGCAGAAGATGAAACTTGAACTGAGAATTCAAGGAAGCTAGGAGGTGGAGATGAGGAGAAAATAATTTCCAGATGTGGGAGACAGTCAGTGAAAATGCCTAAAGTTGGCAATTTACCCCTCCAAGAAGGAGTGAAGTAGTAAATAAGTAAGTACATGTATGCCTCTTTTTTCACAACAAATGTGTTCCTAGACAAATCCTGTCTAAGTTCAATGGGTCATGGCATACAGAGCTAGAAGGAAGACCTTAGAGGTTGAGCCTAACCTCTTTGTTTTACATGCAAGAAAACTGAGGCCCAGAGAAAGAACGTGGCTTGTGTGAAGTAGCTTGCCAAGAGGGATGAATGATGGGAAAAGAAGAGGGAGGGAATAAACATTCATATAGCACCTACTACACAGCTAGTAAATGTCTTAGGTCAAATTTGAACTCAAGTCTTCCAGACTCCAGGCATGGCTCTCTATCCAATTCAACACCTAACTGCCCACCTACCACACAGCAGTCACTTAATAAATGCTTTTTGACTTGGTATCATTTCTTTATCATTTATTCTGTATCTCTGAAGCTTCTCTGGGAAACCATCCATTATAATCCTAATGCCCCAGGAGGTTTTCATCATAACACTGGATTTAGGAAAAGAAGACCTGGGTTTGAATCCTGATTCAATCTGCTGCTGATTGCCCATGTGCCTTTGAGCAAGTTACTTCCCTTTTCTGGGTCTCAATTTCTTTCCCTCTAACATTAAGCAGAGTTGGTCAAGAAGGTCTCTCAGATTTCTTCCCCTCTTAAATTCTGTTCTGCTCATGGGAAATGCCCTGTTATGTTATTTTGAAGGGAGATGAACCTGTCCTGTCTATAAACAAATACCCTGGGAGAAAAGGAAAACTATGGGGAATATCCTCTCCTAAAGCAGAGAACTCTTTCTGTGAAGTGAACAATCACCCCATAAATCATCTGTTTCGTAGCGTCAGATCTGTATATGCCTAAAGGTCACATATAAAAAATAGCTGTGAACCCAGAAGTAAATGAAAACGGTCTCTGAATCTTGTAAGTCCCAAAAAGCTTTGCCTACTTTCCTCTATATGAGAGGTCTGGAGGCACCCTGAGGCTTTCACTCAGTCCACTGTCTGAAAAATAAAGCCATGGATGAGAATTGGCAGGGATATCCTGACTGAAGGGAAGGAGAGAAACAAAAGCTGTCAGATTTTAAGAGAATGGGGCCATTTAGTTTGGGGGCAAACAGGCCTCAAAACTCACTGGAGGTGAATCATGACTGAGGTTCACCCCAAAGCTCTAAGTAAAGGTTGAATTATATTCATTATTCTGTTTAAGAGCCCAGAGAAGTCCGTAATACGTGTTGGAAAGATACCATCAAAAGATCAACTAAAATGTTTCATTTAGGCATTTATTGAAACTAGTTTTTTTCTTAGAAACTAAAGATACAGTAGGATCTCTGAGAGTCAGAAGGCACAGGTTCAAATCCCAGCTTTGACAGTGGTTTATTGTGTGCCTCTGAGCAAATAGTTCCCCTATTTAGCCTCAATTTCTTCAGTCATTTTCTGGCCACAGCACTAAAATGTGCTCCCTCTACTCTGGACGTCATCTCAACCTCAGAAACCTCAGACCCTGCCTCAGACTCTGATAGCTGAATTTTGGCTTTCTTTTGCCCAGAATCAAACCCTCATCTCCTCTCCTGGCTACCAGTCCCAAACCATGCCACCGCATTATCCAGCTTCCCTTTCTATGTTATCTTCCCCTGTTAGAGTATAAGCTCTCGGAGAGCAAGCATTATCTTGCTTGCTTGTATTTGTGTCTCCAGCACTTAATACAGTTCCTAGATTCTAGACACAAATTCTCTTAATAAAAGGATTTGTTGTGTGGAATTTGGATTCAGGGCCACACTTGAGGACCTAGAAAGCCACATGTGGCCTTGAGGCTCCAGGTTCCCCATCCCTGGCCTAGAACATAGTAAGCAGCTGATAAATGCTTTTTCTAGCTATCTAGCAGCAAAATGAGGGGGCTGGAGCATATGTTCCTCTTTGGTCCCTTCCAACTCTATAATTCTGTTATATAAAACTTAGATGAATTTGCCCTGATGGTCAAGGATAAATGAGGTGTTACTCTGTTGGGGTATTTTGAAGGGAGACACCTATATTCAGGACAAGTAGCTAAGCTGTTAAGGAGAATACAGAAGGAGACTTAGAGATACACAGACCATATACACTTCCATTTTTTCTCTCATTGGTCACCACTCCCTTCATCTCCTCCCTGCCTCCCCTGACCCCTCACATACCCCAATGCTTTCTTCCTACCATGTTGATGAACTGGCTCCAACCAGTAGGACAGCCACCAGGGAGGAGAGAGAGAGGCGGGTCCAGGGGAGCCTTCCCACTGGTGTTATTGCTGCGTTTACAGATGTATGGCAAAGCTGTCAGACACCTCTGGTCTCCCCAGTCCTCTGTGGAGAGGGCAGGGGTAGTCACCTTCAGGATGAGATAGTAACTAAACTAATACCTGAATTAGTCACTCATAACTAATCAGCATCCTTCTCAGAATAAGATGAGGATTGTAATGGAGGTTCCAGTCTCATGTGTTCAGTTCTGAGCTTTACTGCTAAGTTGTTCTGTGACTCTGTGGCAGGTTCCTCCCTATTCTGCCCCTGGCACTAAAGGGAATCCCCCAGAGCTATGGGAACCAAGGGGCTGGTTGCTTCCTTCCTGCCCATCCCCTAAGCTCTAGCCCTTTCCATCCCTCCGTCAAGCTTCAACATCCCCACCCCCTTCAGCTCTCACCTCGACTGGCTGTTACATAGACACATTTCTTGTCCTTGCCAATGGGCCGTGGTTTCCCTGGTGCCCAGGAGATGAAATTTACAATGGATTTGTCTGTCCATCTGAAACAGCACCAGAAGGTCAGCATTGGCCTCTGAAGAGACACATTCCTCTTCCCAGGAAGAGGGGAAAACAGGAGGCATTATCCTATGTGCTGTCATGAGGGGACAAGAGGATGGGGAAAGGGACATGTGCCAGGTACAAGGAGGGGCTGGTAACTCTAGATTCTAACTCAATCAATGTCCTCTGTGTTTCCAGGCAGGGTAGACTAGTCCTCTTTGCACCTTCATTTCTCCAAATGGAAAGGAAGTCCAATACTGCCAAAGAGGTGAATGGAAAGGCCATTCAGGGGAGCCAGGAGGATAACTATATAACTCCATGATTTCTTCCTCAGGCTCCTCAGTATGTTAGCCGGACAACTCGCTTGACCCCATTTTCCTGGAAGCGTGCTGGTTTGGAGTGAGAGGCCCCAGAGACAGATCCCAGACTCTGCCACTGCACACTCAACTTATGAAAGTTTAACTCACACTTTCTGGACCTCAGTGTCCACATCTATAAAATCAGGAGGGTTGTACCAGATGACCTGTAAGTTTGCTTCAAGCTCTAAATGTATGATAATGTGGTCTAGTTCAAATCACCTCTAGGGTCAGCACTCCCACCTGAATCGCCCGTCATTCTCAGAAGTGTGCAGACCAATCCACCAGTGCTGCTCCTGCCCTCGGGAGAACTGAACAAGGCAAAGGGCAGCAAATCAGGGCAGGGAGGAAGAGAAGAAAGGGGGCAAGCTGGGATATCCCCCCAAGTCTGCCTTCCTATCTTCTCCCTACCCTGGAATAATAACAATATAGGATATGTCCATAATACTTCAAGGTGTACAAATCCCTTTCCTCCCAATAATTTTAGGGGCTAAGGAAGAGAACTATCATGGCCTCCATTTTACTTGTCACACCCTCTTCCCGGGGACATTGTCATCAAGACTAGAGAGGACCAGAAGCTGAAGGGTTTATGGGTCTCACTGCATGTCCTTCTGGTTTACAGAGGCCTTGAAAGAAGCTGGCTGGCCATTCTCTGCTCTCTGCTCAGTCGGCCAACATGAAGTACCCAAAGCAGTCTGTCTGGAGAACCACCTGGCTTCTCTGGAGAAGTCTCTTCCAAGGCCATTGCAAACCCAAAGGATATGCTACTTCCTGGCACAACCCCCACACCTTAAATGAGGAAACTGAGCCTCAGAAGGGTTAAGGGCCCTGTTCCAAATCAGACAATCAGCAGGTTCAGGAACTGAGGTTTGAACTTGGGGCTTTTGTCTGCAAGACCAGGGATTTTCCGCATCGGTCAACAGATCAAAAGAAACCAGAAGTTTTCCCTCTGCCTACTTTGAGTTCCTCCCTCCTTCCCTTCTTGAAGCCTTGACCACCACCTTCTGCAGGCTGTGTCCCAGGAAATCCAGCTCCTCTTGGCTGTGCACTGACACCAGCTCAGCCTGGAACCACGTACAAATACGCTGGGCCTGCCCCCATGTGGAGTGATGCTCAAAGAATTTGTACTCAGCCTCCTGGAAGCGAATCCACTCTTTCCGGCCTGCAAGAAAGTACTGGGTGTGGGGGGGAGAGTGAGCACCAAGGAAGCAGGGTGGGGCAGGAAAGGGCAGGGCAGGCAGGACTATGAAGGGTGGGCATAGCAGGATACCAGGGAATCTGCTTAGGCCTGCCAGACAGAGCAAGGGTATGGCAACAGGGGATCTCTTATCAGGCCATTCTCTGAATTATTGTAAGGTGAGACAAAGATGTATATATAAAAACCTATTTCTTCTCAGCATCCCAAGCAATCCCTTTGGCATAGGAGAAGGGACCTTCAGTTCTGTTGGGAGCTGAGTTGAAGAAAAGGAGATGGAGAGACAGAAGAAGGGGGCAGACGAAAGTTGGGGAAAGCCTAGGCTAGCTGTGGGAGCTACACCCTCCTCTGATCCAAGTGTCCAGGATTACCCTTGTTGCCCATCATCTGCCCCAAGCCTTGGTTCCTCACTCCATCTTCCCAGTCACCCTCACTCCCTCTCCCACCCTTGTTCTATATCTTCCATCTTTAGCTGGGGGCGAGAGGGTGAGCCTACCTTGTGGGCTGACATCAGGCTCCTTTACATCGACTCCTGCTGGGACAGAGAAGGGGAGGCTGTAGAGGGGTAGCAGGAGAGAGAAACCTCCAGCAACACACCATCAGCCAACACCCTGACCCCTAGCCATCTTCCAGGGCCCCTCCCAATGGTGACCTTTGGGAAGTTTGCAGATCCAGTCAAGCTGCGTCTCACACTGCATTGCCACCCACTGCAGGGAAGCCAGGTCAAGCACCGCACAGCTCCGGATGTCATCATCGTCATGGCGACTACGGTCAAAATTGTGATAGGAGTACTGGGGAAAGTGATGGAAGGAAAAGTTGGAAAGGGGCAGTGCTCAGGGGCCAACCCTTGGTCTGTCTCCCTCCATCCCTCTGTGCTTCTCTCTGCTGACACAATTCCTTGGGTGGACAGTGCCTTAAACTAAGACAAAGAATGCCTGGGTAATAAGCCTGGTTCACTAAGTGTTCTCCCAGTGAATCCCCCAGAATCACAGATTAAGAGCTGGGAAGAACCTTAGAGGTTATCCAGAGGGCATCCAGAGCAGGGAAACAAGGATGGTTAAAAGGTGTCAAATCCATATCATTTAAAAATAGTTTGAAAAAACTGGGGGTGTTTAAACAGCCTGGAGAGGGGAAGAGGATGGGGAGAAGGGCAAAAGAAGAGCTGTGCTTAGGTATCTGAAGGCTCTCTTGGGGAAGAAGAATTGGACTTGCAAAATTAGGAGCAAGGGGTGGAAGCTGTAAAGGGGAGAATTTATACTTGATACTAGGGAAATCTTCCTAATCACACAGTTGCCATGTTCCCTCTGCCCTCTGCCCTACACACACACACACACACACACACACACACACACACACACACACACACACATACACACACACCTCTTTAATCGATCAGCCTTTTAATCATTCAGCCTTTTTAAATGCCCACCATGAGCCCAAGCACTGTGTTTGCAAGGGGACAAAAGAGAGGAGGGAAATAACTAATATAGAAATGTATATATACACATCTATAAAATGTATGATATAGAATATATAAAATGATATCTAGAATGTATAAAATTATATAAATACCAAATATATCATTACTAATAAACATGCAAATGCAAAGTGATTTGGGATGGAAGCAGTACAGGAAAGGACCAGCTTATGTAGGAGGGGGCCCTTGAACTGAACTTTTAAGGGCAGAAGGGATTTTAAGAGATGGAGACAAGGAGGAAGAGCAGCCCAGGCATGGAGGACGGCCAATGCTGTTCTGTTGTGTACAAGGAATAGCAAAAAAAGATGGTTTGACTGGAATATAGGATGCATGCAGGGAAGTTATAATAAGTCATATAACAATATGTTATATGTAATATGATATATTGCATAATATATAAAATATAATTCTAACTTATCATATTATATATGTCATAAAAAGTATAACAAGCCTGGAAAGATAAGATTTAGGCTGTAGCCAGATTGTGAAGAAGAACTTTGAATGTCAGACAAAAATTTGTATTTTCTCCCAGAGGGAACAGGAAACCGCTGACACCCTTTGAGCAAGGGAGATGTAAGAAATGGTGAGACCTGGGTACAGGAATAGAAGTGTGACTCTCCATAAGTAGAAGGGATCCCTGGGAGGCAGAATTCCCTCCTACTGGAGGTCTGTCTACAGGTGGCAACTAGACAACTATTTGGTGGATATATTGTAGTGGGGATTCCTTTTTGGTTACAGGTTAAGCTAGATGCCTGAATCGGTCTCTAAGATGCTATAACTCAGGGTTCAAACCCTTCAGTTTACAGATCAGGAAACACTCCAGCTACAGGTTTCCTTAACCTTGTCTCTTAAGGAGAAAGGGACTTGATGCTACACACAAATACTCATGTATATACATGCAAACATGTACATGCACACATATATACACTCATACATATACATGCAGACATATTCTCCTCGGTAAGCTTCTTAATTTCTTTTCCCCAGGTAGCCTTGGCCCCAGTCAAAGCTTCCTTATTCTTATACCCTATACTCTGCCTCCAGCTGCATGCCACCTCCTGTCTATTCTCCGTGCTCCATACTTTTCTCTGCTCTCATCCCTCCAGCCCTGTTCACTCTTTTCTTCCCTCCCTCACTCACCCCTAGGCCATCACTCCAGCGCCAACTTCGCTCAGCTCGGGGGTCTCGTCGGTTCAGACCAATCCAAAACCAGTGCTGCTCCTGGATCTCCGGCTCTGACTCACTGCCCACACAGACATCCCCCCACCCCAGGTCAGATATGGTAGGAGAGGGTAAAGGACCCGCAGGAGACTCCCTTCCCTCTGAGCTCTAACTTAGGAGAGAAGGGATAGCCCTTTGGGATGATCCTGTCCAGCCCCAAATGTTCTCCCCTGTCCCCTGCTCACCTTCACAAAGGCATGTATACATGAGCATGTAAAGCCCATGTGGGCGTGTCCTTTATTGGCACACCCCACTCAGGCCACATACACTGCCATATCCTCTTCATCCCCGACACTACATATACACCCCAGCACCACCACCACCAGACTTCTTAATTGTCGGCCAGAGTGCCCATATCTAGCTAAAAAAAAAAATTTGTATTTGACCTCAGAGGGAATGGGAAACCAATGGTACTTTCTGAGCAGGGCAGTACCACGGTGAGACCTGGACTTTAGCAGTTGAGCCATCCATGAGTGGAATGGGCTGCCCTGGGAGGTAAAGCATTCCCAGGGACTCTTCTTGCAGGAACATGCATGTAACCAAGCCTACGTGCCCTCAAACCCACAAAGCCTCTCCTCTCTGCCCCCAGGTTCAATACCCAAAGATTTTGTTGAGCATGTTGGACACAAAGTGTTCTTCCTCATAACTGGCCAGGCTGAGCAGCTGGGCTCCCATCTCCTGGCATGCACTCTGGGCCAAGGGCCAACTCTTCTTGTCTTGTACTCGGTCTGAGCTGAATACCTTGTTGGGAGACAGAAGGTACGTGTGGAAGGGGCAGGGGAGAAAGTTTGGCTGGCCTCTTCTCACGTCCTCCAGTAGCCCCAACTGTCCCACTAGACTCATTTCTCCCTTCTTCCCAGCCCTGTCTCCTAGGGTAAGATAACTGCCTGGTATCCTGAATGAATGCATTGGAAACTATGGCCAAGTCAGGGATGGGGATGTGTGGTCACTCTCCTCAGGGAAAAAGGATATGAAGAAGTAGAGCCTGACCCCCAGACTGATCCCTGAATCCCATGAGAATACCTCCTATCTGCTGTGGACCAGTGGGGAGATCTAGGCTGCTGCCCTGATTCTGCCATTACCTCCCCATTTGACCTTGAGGAGGTCCCTTCCCTCTCTAAGCCTCAGTTTTCTCCTTTTGAGAGGCAGTGCAGTGTAGTAGATAGAGCTGGCCCTAGGAAGTCCTGAGTTCAAATCCTATCTCTCACATATGCTTCCTATGTGACTTTGGGAAACCACTTCACCTCTCTCTCAGTGCTCTAGGGCCTAGAGCCCTAAAGAGTTGCCTCAAATCGAGGTGACTCTGGAGATTATAAATTACATAGAATGTGCCAACCTATATTAGTAGAAAGCATTGCCTAACCTGAGAGTTCCCTGTACCCTGTAACCACAGGTCCGGTCCCCATCTCTTTCCTTAATGTGGACTAATTGGTCTGTAAGGTTCCTTCTAACTCTGCTATAATCTTATACCACTCTCATTCCTAGACCATGGGACTGGGTCTTTGGCAGTCACCAGGTATTGGATTGCTGATGAGCCCTATAACCACTACTTTTTATATAACCACTTTATTATTCCCCAGAAAAGATAATAATAACACCTACTTGATAGGGTTGTTTGTGAAGCTCCATTTCCTGCCTCCAGGCATTTTCACTGGTTGTCTGCCATGCCTGGAAACCTCTCCTTCCTCATCTGTATCTCCTGACCAACCTGGCTTCCTTCAAGTCCTAGCTAAACATCGGTACAAGGAGCTTTCCCTAAGCCCCCTCACCACTAGTGACTTCCCTAGGTTGATTATCTCAAATTATTCCTGTATGGAGGTTGTTTGTACACAGCTGGTCCATTGTGAGCTCCCTGAGGGCAGGGACTGATTTGTTTGCTTAGGCTTTCCTTGTATCCCCATCACTTAGCCTAGTCCCTGGCACATAGTAGGTACTTAATAAATTCTTGTTGACTGGTTGTTGGCACATAGTAGGTGTTTAACAAATGTTTGTTGATTGATTTTTAATGTATATAAAGTTTTCCAAATCTCACAATGCTATATAAATGTCAGTTATCATTATTACTTATTAGGGCAGGAGGAGGGGATGGACATGCCCATAGGCCTCTTGCTAAAAAAAAAAAAATCCAGGTGCTTCAGTTTGTTAAGACATAGCATCTACTGATTGGTCCTCTTGTGTCCCATTGACTGGAGGTTGTACCAATTGACCACTGAGCATCATGGGGGACAATAGGCTATTAGAGCTGCAGAAAGGCCCCACACTTCTCTCTTTTGGGCCAGCTTCTCTTGGGTCAAGTTCTCCCTTAGACTTCCAGCTACTGAGTAACGATTGAGTACTTCTCTACCCTTCCCCCAAAGCAATGGTTGCTAGAATTTAAGTACATGGTGGTGAGAACATCTGTTTGCTTAGGTGAGTCTGAGCCTGGACCTCAAGGCTCTGGCAGCTTCTTTTATTTTGTATTTCTTTCTCTCCACTCAGGTAACTGAACACACATCCAGAGAAATGGATGTTTCCAGCCCCAGTGGTAACTTCATGGGCTTGAGAGGTCAGGAGTTCCTGAGTCTGTGTTGGTAGTTCAGAAGGAGCTGCTTCCTGCAACTCCAGCACTTCTCAGGAGAGAAGACAACCACAGGTCACATCATCCTGAACTTGACCAAACTGAATGGTCATTTCTGCCTGGCCAGAAGATCTGGATCCTGTGAGTGGCTCGGACAGAATAGTTACAAGGTGAGTGTGAAATATCTGTTCAGAAATTCCACAGCGCTGCCTTTATCTTCCAGGAGAATATAACAGGAGTGCTTGTTCTATGTTTGAAGCGTTGGTTGATGTGGGCTTGAGAGACTTGTTTTTCAAGCACTCTTATGGTGAGGGAAATAACCTGTTTTGTACCCGATACCTACTTTGGGCAGTGTGAGTGCATTTTCTACATGGGGGAACTTGTACTGTCCATCTCCAGAGAAAGAATTGGTGGAGTCTTAATGCAGATTGAAACAGACTTTAAAATTTTTTCTTTATTTTCCTTGTTTTTTTCTTTGTTTCCTTTCACAACGTGACTAACATGGAAATGCTTGGTATGAATGTAAACATATAGCCCGCAACAAGTTGTTTGCCTTCTAGTGTGCGGGGAGGGGAGGGAGGGAAGAAGAGAATTTGCAACTCAAAGTTTTTTTAAAAGAATGTTAAAATTGTTTTGACATGTAATTGGGAAAAAAATATTAAGGAGTAGAAGGGGGAATTCATTCATCTCTTTCAGGAGAGATCCTAGATGTTAGTCATACTTTGTTTTAGAGATTTTCCCTGTGATTTGAAGAAGGGAAAGGGGAGCTGACGAGGGGAGAGAGGCATAATTAGGGTATAAGTATGATCATCCCTGTCTCTTTGGGGTCAGGCTCCCCAGGACTGATTTTGGTCCCTAGGAATCCAGGGCTAAAGCAAAGACACATAAGGATCAATTAGAACTTGCTATCATCTCAGCAAAGGGAAACACATGTCTTGAGAAGAACACATCCATCTCCAGGGAGTCTGGACATATGTTCCATGGGATCATTCTCACTACAATATCGCTGACATCAAGGAAATATTGCACTGGACAGTCTTAAGTTTTAAATTTCCATCCTTTTGGACCTGGTATCCTGCATTGATAAATTTGGTCCCACTTTGGGTTCAGACTTTATGAAAATACTAACCAAAGTCAGACTTTGCCCAGATGTGACCAGTGCAGACTTAATTCATAGAATGTCAGAGCTGGAAAGGACCTCTGGTAGTTTGAAAAGATCTGCGCCAGCCCTGGGGCCCTGGTCTAGATTGTCCATTAAATGTATTTCCACATCACCCACCCTTCCATGACTTCCCCTACCTTGTAGCAGTGTCGGAGCTTGAGGTCAGAGGCCCAGCCCTGGGGGCAGGAGCCAGTGAGGCTTGGTGTGGGGTCAGGGCCAGGTAGCTCAGGTGTCACTGGGGTGCCCAGGTTCTGGCGACAGATGTACCGAGCCCTGAATGTGGTGCAGTTCTTTACCTCCCACAGACCCATGGCACTGCCAGTGGCCAAGGCCACACATCCCCCTCGACTGTAGCCTGAAAAGAAGAGAGAAAAAATAGGCACCTTCTAGGGTTAACTGCCCCTCCCTCCTTCCCTTCCTGTTGGCTGATCACAAGATCCCTGGGTCTCCAGGATCTTCAGGGCTGGATGATGGGCACGCCTCTCACTACTGCAGCAACGCAGGTACAAGTGGACATGTCCACTTGGCAAGGGGAAAGGGGTGGCTCTCTGCTACCTCCCTACAGTATCAGGAGAGCAAAGAAAGGGCTGGCAGAGTAAGGCAGAGAGGTAGGAGGAAAAGAAAAGGAGCTTACCTGGCTGGTCCCGGTTCCAGTGAGTATACATGACCTCATCCCCACTAAGCCAGTGAAAGGAGCCTGTCCCATTGATGTCCTGAAGGGCTGTCCAGAAGTATTTGCCATCCCAGCTGTAAATAAGGCTGCTGACATAGGCTTGTTCAAACCTGGCGTTGGGGAGGAAAAAACACAGAGAGGAAAAAGGAGGCTAAGAGGCTCAGAAGCCCCATCTCATCAAACTCAGAGCTCAGGGGCCCCTCCTTACTTCCCCTGGGTTCAGAATTCTCTTCCCCAACCCAGAAGTATCTTTCATTTGAAGTGGAAAAAAAGAAGAGAGGGACAGCTAGATGGCACAGTGGATAGAGCACCAGCCCTGGAGTCAAAAGGACCTGAGTTCAAATGTGGCCTTGAACGCGTACTAGCTGTGTGACCCTGGGCAAGTCATTTAACCCCAACTGCCTTCAAAAGAAAAAAAAAGGAAGAGAGAAAAAGGTTTCTGGGTTCTAGCACTAATCATAATGATAATTATTAATGAATTAATAGATGATTCCACATTATTCTTTTCTTATCCAGCCTGAGAGGAAGGAAAAATACACCAAAACACTTTCTCTGTCCTAGGCAGTTTCCTTCATGACTCTTCTTGGATTTAAAGGGGACCAGCCCACTGTGTGGTGGAGTGGGGTGGAAGAGGCTAAGGTAGGTGGGAAGAGGTAGGTACTCAGATTCTCTCTTGAAGTTTCTTCCTGCTCTAAAATCTACAACACTAATGAAGAAACCAACCACAGGCCCTTGAAACCCTAGCCATGAGTTAGAAGGAACACAGGCAGGGAGGCCATTAAAATGAATGTTTCATCAGTTTTGTGATCCTGTCTCTCTAGAAATGCATACACCCTTCCCAGGGCACTGAGATGGAGTGGGATGGGGTGGGGCCTGAGGCCAAACATGTCTCTGCTTTTGTTTCCACTCAGTAGAAGCCTGGGCCTTGGCAGGATCTGTTCCCACTTAATGACACCAGGAGAATGTCTAGGAGGAGCTGTGGACAGGACAGTGAGGAATTGGGCAGCTACGTGGCACAGCAGATAGGGCGCCAGGACTGGAGTCAGGAAGACTTATCTTTGTGAGTTCAGATCCGGCCTCAGACACTTACTAGTCTTGTGGCCCTGGGCAAGTCATTTAATCCTGTATGCCTTGGTTTCCTCATCTGCAAAATGAGCTAGCTAGAGAAGGAAATGGCAAACCACTTCCGTATCTTCACCAAGAAAATCCCGAATGGAGTTATGAAGAGTCAGACAGGATTGAAATGACTGAACCTGTAAGGAAGTACCAAAGTTCTCCTTCCATCTCATTCTGCCCCACACCTGTTGGTGATGGTGACCAAGTTGGCACCTTGGTCCATGCACATCCGGCGAGCTTCACTGTAGGTCACATGATCTTCCCCCAGCCAATAGCAGGATGGGCTATGCCAGGTCCAACCCTAATCAGAAGGAAAAGGGAAGAAAGCTGGATCTAAGGGAGCGCTTTCCACTTATGGGGCCCGATCTGCCCTCTTCCTATGAGACATATAAAGTGTACAGGGAAGGAAGTTAGAGCAGAGTCTAGGCCCCATAACATCTTCTCCTGGCCCATGACACTGCCAAGGGGGAGAAGAGAAAAAGGTAAACAAAACTCTGAAAAAAAAAACCCCAAATGTTAGATGAACAAGTCATCATACAGAGAGAGTGTCATGGGCGAAGAAGATGAGAGGCCACAGGACAATCAGCAGGGAAGAGTGAGAAACAGAGAAGAAAGAGAACAGGAAAGGGGCGGCTAGGTAGCAGTCAATAGAGCACCGGCCTTGGAGTCAGAAGGACCTGAGTTCAAATCTGGCCTCAGACACTTAACCCAAAAACTAGCTGTGTGACCTTGGGCAAGTCACTTAACCCCAACTGCCCTCCAAAAAAAAAAGGAAAAAAAAAGAGAATAGGAAAGTGGCACAGTGCCAGGCCTGGAGTTAGGAAGACCTGAGTTCAAAACCAGCCTCAGACATTTATTAACTGTGTGACTCTGGGCAAGTCACTTAACGTTATTTGCCTGAGTTTCCTCATGTCAAATGAGCTGGAGAAAGAAACGGCAAACCACTCCAGTCTCTTCACCAAGAAAAACCAAATGGGGTTATGAATGGTTGAATACAATTGATCAATGACAACAGGAATACTCTCTCCTCTGTCCTTGCTGTTTTGGGGTGGCACCGAGGGCTGATATTATAGAACCTTGGGAGGGACCAGGGTAAGTAGGGAAATCACAAAACGTAATAGACAATATTCTGTTACATGTTGGAGTATGAGTGAGCAAAGAGGGATCTGATGCTGCAGGCTGCACTGGAGGAAGGGAAGCCACGAGAACCAGCTGAGTATCTGCTGGCTTCTTGGGGATGGGGGGGGGGGGGGAAGTTAGGAGCTTCCTAGAATCAGAACACTCAGCTCTCCCTATTACTGCCTTAAGTCACACTGAACGAGAAGGGTTAATGTCCTCACTGCAAAGACATGAAAAATGAGTCTATACCTCCAATTCCAAGGCTGTTTAGCGGCCAAGACAATCTGGCTGTAAGAGTTTAGCAGGATGAGAGTTAAATCTCCCCCTCTACCCTAGAGTAAGGCTACTGGGCTAGAAGACTGTGGGTAGGAGAGACCATAGCTAGAGTGTACCCCCTTATTCTTGAGGCCCACTTCCCCTTATTCCTGACATCCCCAACACTACACCCCTCATTTCCCTTCTGTCCAAAGTCAGGACCTGTTCTTTGTCTGCAACTTTGAGTGAAGTAGGGAAGTCTGGAATAGAGGGAGGAATTCATTCTCATATTCTCTCTCTCTGTGTCTCTTTCTCTCTCTCTGTCTCTCTCTGTCTCTCTGTCTGTCTGTCTCTGTCTCTGTGTCTCTCTGTCTCTGTCTCTGTGTCTCTGTGTCTGTCTCTCTCTGTCTCTGTGTCTGTCTCTCTTTTTCTTTCTCTCTCTCTCTCTCTCTCTCTCTCTCTCTCTCTCTCTCTCTCTCTCTCTCGTAATGCTAAGAAAAACAGACTGAGCAGCCAAGCTGGCACTGGGGAGCCAGCTGGGGAGGAATGCGGCCTCTAGTTCCGGCAGATGGAGCCTCCTGTGGCCAAAACCCCACAAAGTTTTCTTTATAAGAGGCCCCAGAGCCTTGGCTGCTGGCTCTCCCTCCCTCTGCATCCCACCCTCCCTCACTCCTCCCCCTTGGCTGGACCCACCCATGGTGATGGCGGAAGGAGGAGCCTAGGAGACCAGAGACTGGGGATGGGCAAAAGTGCTGAAAAGTCTGTCTCATCAGTCTGAATTCAGATGGCATTGACAGGGCCTTCATAATGCTATGAGAGATACATAGTGAGAGGTGAGAGGGTATCAGCCTCCCTCAGTTGTACATTCTTTCCACCCATCCCCCTCTTCATTCCCTCTGCCTTCCCCCAATGTGGAAGGAAGAGAGGGTCTCTGTAGAAGTTAGGGTATCACCCTTCAGTCTCCTGGAGATGGTTACTTGCACCTGAGTGGGAGCTGACTGGGAAGAAGACAGAGAAATGAAAGGAAGCCCATAGTTCCAGGGGATGTAACTTCTGCCCTTCTTACCCTTGTAATAATGACCCCTTATGCATTAGAGGTTATCAAAAAGTAGGGATAATCCAATGAAATGCTACAAGATTCTCTTTTCTCTTCCCTCTGACCCCCTTCCTGTCCAAAGACTTCTCCTAACTTAGGTTCATTCACAGAGGCTATTCCTGCACCATCCTCACCTTGCGGCATCCATGATCTTCCTCTGCTGTCCCCAAGCTAACCTGGCCTGCCTTCTTGCAAATGGATGGCAATGACTGGTTGCAGGGGCTATCATTCCAGCGTCCCTCCTAGAAGATGGTGGGAGATAGCAAGTGACTCAGCACAGTCCTCCACACTTCCTCCAAGGTAAGAGAAAGCCCCCAAATGATGGCCCATTATTCCCCATAACTCCAACCCAGGCTCTCCCATACCCCCAGAGACCCTTGGTTCTAGGCCTGACTGCCACTGACTTGCCTGTGTATCCCACAGTACTTAAGAGTACTGTGTATATATCTTTATCACCTCCTTTATCTGAAGGCCATTTCCCAGTGGTCAGTATTAGAACCCACTGTATTTTTTCACTACTTATACAAGAACCTAGAACTAGGATCAAGAGACCTGGGTTTGATTCTGACTCTGCCACTTAAGGTATGGCCCCAGTTCATAATGCTATGAGAGATACATGTTGGTGGGAGGGGATGGGAGAAGTCTCACCGGTCCCCAGATGGTGACGCAGTCCTCTAGGCTGTCTCGGAAGTTGTTGGGTTCAAAGGGGTGCCAGTGGGTGAACTGTACCAGACTCCCATCTGACCACTCAAAGTTCATCTGCAGCTTCAGGTCATTCAGACCAATCCACAACTCTTCCACCTCTGCCCCAGTAGGAAGAAGTGAGACAGGGAAGGAATAGAGGAGCAATGGGGGGAGGAATGGGTGGTGGATGAAGAGGGTGAAGAGAGTGGTTAGCCCTCTCAGAGACTGGTCACCCTGAAAGAGCCTGGAACAGGCAGAGGTCAAATAGGAGCCTCACGGACCTCAGTGAAAACTGATTTGAAGTAAATATCAATGGAATGAAGGATGAGCCCAAGTCTAAGAGTCAGGAGACCTGGATGCTAGTCTTGCCTGTGCTACTGACTACCTGTGTGACTTTTGGCAAGTTACATCCTCTGTCTGGGTTTCAGGCTCCTCTTCAATAACATGAGAGAGTTTGTTTGAGATCCATCTCTAATATTCTATGGTTCTTCAAGTCTATGAGTCTTCCTGGGTTGGGCCAGGAGATGACATGAAGATCTGGCAACTAGAGTAGGGATTTGCAACCTTTTTTATGTTTTGGGCCTTTGGGGCAGTCTGGTGAAGCCTACAGACCCTTTCTCAAAAACATTCTTAAATGCATAAAATAAAATAAATAGGATTATAAAGGAAATAAATTATATTGAAATACTGCTACTAAAAATTAAAAATAAGTTGCAGACCCCATGAAATCTCTTAGATATCCCATGGATACAAGGTTAAGAATATCTGTTCTGTGAGATCTCCCATCTCTCACTCCCCTCCAGGACAAAAGAAGGGAAGTGAGGCTAGAAGTAGGTCTAGAATGTGTATAGTAATCTTGGGATATTCAGGATGAGTGAACTGATGGGGGTAAGGGAGGCAGGTGCAGGGATCAGGATGTATTCAGTAATCTTGGGATATTCAGGATAGGTGAACTGATGGGGGTAGGTAGTAAGGGAGGCAGAGGCAGGGATCAGGATGTATTCAGTAATCTTGGGATATTGAGGATAGGTGAACTGGTGGTTACAGGGGCAAGGATGTAGGTTGTGTTCAGCAATTCTGGGACATTCAAGATAAGCTGGCTGGTGGGGGGAAGTGATGGGCTACTCACCTTGTTTTATCTGCTTGGTGATGAACTCAAGCTCTGCCAGACTGTGGATGCTGAGCAGGTCCCCACCCCCCCTCAGACATGCCTTCTTGGACTCATGCCAGCTCCGCTTCTCTTGTAACAAGCGGTAGCAATGGGATTGGAAGGGCCGCCAACTCGGCTCACACTCGACCTTCACACCAGTCCAGGAGTCTGCGAGGACAGAGGGATGGGGAAGCATGGAGACTAACCCTTCCCATCCCACTGCTGAAGATGCATTGCCAAGATTTTCTCATCACTTAATCAAGAAAACAAAAACTCCATAATTATTCCTGAGGGCAAAGGCTGTCTCTTTTCCTCTTTTTGTATCCCCAGCATTTAACACAATGCCTGACCCATGGAATGCACTTCATAAATGTTTATTGGATAAATGAATGAATGAATCTTTACAATCAAGGATGAGAGGCAGCAGAGTACAGGGGAAGTAACAGTTTTGCACTAACTGGCCCCTAGTCCTGGAAGGTACTTCGCCCTCCTAAAATCACTTCAAAACTATGCTCAGAGTATCTTCTACGTGCAGTCTTTACTTATCCCCAGTGACAGTGACCCATTCCTCACTCCCCAAAATTTCCCTTGTATGTATTTGTATATAGTCTACATAGAACAAAAGTTCTTAGCCTTTTTGTGAGTCATGGACCCCTTTGGTCATCTGGACAATAGTGTGCATGAAGGGGAATAACGTTTAATAAGGCTGGAACAATAGGAGGGAGCCAGATTGTGAAAGCCTTCAAATGCTGAACAGAAATTTGTGTCTGACCCAAAGTAATTGGAAGTCACTGGAGTTTAATGAGTAAAGGCAAAATACGGTCAGACTTGAGCTACAGGACTCTTACTTTGATGGACTGGAGAAGGAGGGGACTTACGGAAGACCAAAGGTCACTGAAGTAAGTACAAACCAGATGTGATGAGAGCCTGGCCTGGGATGACCGGTGTGTGAGTGGAAAGAAGGGGACAGGTACGAGAGAATCAACAAGACTCAGCAGTCTTATTCAAGGAGAACTTATAGCTGCTTCCTACGTGTCTTGTGTGTGCCTCTACATACACATCTTCTCCCATCCCGGCCTCTGCTATTAGAATGTCATCTCCTGGAGGGCAGAGATGATGTTGCTCTGGTCTTTGTGTCCCCTGTGGTGCCGGGCATGCAGAAAGCACTTAATAAATGCTTGTTGGCTAATTGAGATGATAACTGAATGCATTAAAGTCAGTGATATCATCATCAAGGGTGAGTGTAAAAAGAGATGAACAGAGGGTCCAGGAGAATAAGGAGAAAACAAGTACTTCTGTTAAGCACCTTTTTACGTGCCAGACACTGTATTAATCCCTTTCAAATGTTACCTGATTTTATCTTCACAACAATTTTGGGAAGGAGATGTTATTATTAGCCCCATTTTACAGATGGGGAAACTGAGGCAAACAGGTTAATTTGACTTGCCTAAGGTCAAAGTAGAGAATTTTCTCAGTACTTCAGACCATATTAAGGTATCCCTCTCCCCCACCCACCCAAGCCCACCTCCTCCAGGAAGCTTAATTCTAGATTCTAGATTAATTTCAATCCCCTCTGATTGCTCAATATAGTATCTTCTACTTTCTAGTATGTGTGCATAAGTGGGCACACACACAAATGGCTATCCCTTTCCTGACTGTAAGGTCCACTGAAACGGGCACATTTACAATTGATTTTAAGTGGTCTTTGTCAGAGCAGGGTAGGAAGATAAAGGAAGAGAAATTCTAATGAGGCTTATGCTGAGAGGAGAGTGGCAGTCCATGGGCCTGGTCAGGTTGTGGTGAGGCAGGGAGCTTGAGAAAGACAGAAAACAGGGGAGCCCCCAGCTAGAAACCCTCTCCCCAGTGCACTCCACCCCCTTAAGCGTAGAAAAGAGGCAGCTCAAGATTGCACAGGCTAAGTCTTGGGTGTATCCTATTGACAGAATAACTTTGCAGGATCCAGGACTGTCATATGGGGGTGGGGGCTGGGGAGTTTTTCTGATTGGCCAGCTATGATGTCATCTTTCCACCTTAATCAGGCTTCTCCTATGCGAGTGTGCACACACACACACACACACACACACACACACACTCTCTCTCTCTCTCTCTCTCTCTCTCTCTCTCTCTCTCCTCTCTCTCTTTTTCGCTCATTCCTGACTAGATCATTCTTTCCTCCAGGTTTTTTGGTTTGGTTTTTGTTTGGTTTTGTTTGTTTGTTTGTTTGTTTTTGCATTTAGCTCTATTCCAAGCAAAGAGCTGGGCTCAGAGACTAAAGGGACTTCGTGGGAGGCACATCTCCATTGATACCTGGAGCATAAGACACCTTGATTGAAAGAAGAAAGGAAGAAGCCAAATGAATAGCAACAGGTGATAAGAAAGAGTGAATGTGAAGGGAGGGTGAGGAAATAAGTATCACCTACATTATTTCTCTAGGGCAAAATTCAGCAGGGCTGGGAGCTGTGTGCCCAGATGGAGTCCGGACTTGTTTTGTTGTTCAGTCATTTTTGTGTTTTTGGTTTGTTTGCTTCAGCTCTGGTTTTTATTGAGAGGGGAAGGCAAGGCAGTTGG
Organism: Pseudocheirus occidentalis; assembly: GCA_028646575.1. Classification (NCBI taxonomy): domain Eukaryota; kingdom Metazoa; phylum Chordata; class Mammalia; order Diprotodontia; family Pseudocheiridae; genus Pseudocheirus; species Pseudocheirus occidentalis. The sequence continues at coordinate 163,527,895 of CM053593.1, read as the reverse complement.
GGTTAAGTGACTTGTCCAAGGTCACACAGCCACTGTGTCAAGTGTCAGATGCAGAATTTGAACTCAGGTCCTCCTGATTCCAGAGCCACTGCTCTATTCACTGAGCCACTTGGCCACCCCCATTCAGTCATTTTCAATTATGTCCTACTCTTCATGATCCCATTTGGAGTTTCTTGGCAAAGACACTGAAACAGTTTGCCATTTCCTTCTCTGGACCATTTTACAGATGAGGAAACTGAGTTTACCCAGGTTCACAGAAGTGGTAAGAGAAAGAGGAGGGATTTGCACCCAGGACCTCTTATCTTAGTGTCTGTGCTCTTTCCACCATACTATAGACCTTCTAGGGCTATTTCAAGGAAAGCACTTTCTAAACCTTAAAGTATGTGTGTGTACATATACATATGTACATATATATGGAGAGAGGTGCACAAAGGAGATGAAGTGCTTTGAAAATCTCCTCTAGTGCTTTGAAAATAAAGTGCTTTGAAAATAAAGTGCTTTGAAAATCTCCTCTAGAAATGTGAGCGATGATGATGATGATGGTGATGATTGATGATGGTGATGATTGATGATGATGATGATGATGAGGATGATGAGGATGACAAATGCACTTCTTAGTCCCTTGGTTAGAACCTGAGAGAGCGGGGCAGGGATAAGGGCAAGACCTGCAGGGTTCTGGGGGAAGTGGTGATGGCATCAACATCATCCATGGGGGAGGGGGGTAAGAATCCTTAAGAACCGCACCCCCACACACACACAGAAGTAACTTCCTCATCCATGGGGTCCGGGAAGGGGGGCTGCAGGGCCCGAGTGAAATATAAGGTTTGGAAACACAGATTGAGATGTTCTTAGAAGAGAAGGAAGTAAAAAAAGACAAAACAAATCTATTTGGGACCAGTCCCCAAAGAGAGTTGGAAGAGAAGAAAGGAAACTGGGGACCAGGAACCCCTTATCTGGTGTTGGCCAACTCAGTCTTTGACTAAATTAGGGAGAAAGAGATAGGAGACCACGTAAGGGAAGTACCAATCACTGGAAAGCATTGAATGAGAGGAGAATAGGAAAGAGCAATGGTTTTCAACCTGTGGGTCACGACCCCTTTGGGGGGGGTCAAATGACCCTTTCACAGGGGTCACCAGGGTCACCTAAGACCATGGGAAAACACATATTTCCGATAGTCTTAGGAACTGAGATACTGCTCCTCTATCCTTCTCCAGGTGGGTCCACCCACATGCAGACATGCCCACATATGAGTATTAAAGGGTTGCAGTTGCTATCATTAGGAAGGATGAGAACCACTAGGAAAGAAGATCAAGAGAGACATGGATGCTGATGGTGCCACCTCTGTCCTTGCTGTTTGAGGGGAGGCATTTGGGACTAATATGATGGGACACTGATGGGTCAGGACAGAGTCATAAGACTTGCAGATTAATGTAGGATTGGAAATCTGTTCTCTAGAAAATATACTAACTTCTTTGCTTGTGTGTGTGTGTGTGTGTGTGTGTGAGAGAGAGAGAGAGAGAGAGAGAGAGAGAGAGAGAGAGAGAGAAAGGTTTTTTCCTCTTCTATTTTCTAGTATGAAAGTTCTTTTGGAAAAATTCCATTTCCAGTTGAACCAAGTTAATAATGGATTTTTTTCACCCTTGAGACATGCACAGCATGCTTTTTAATTCATTCATTTATTCCGTGCTGCCCATAGGGGCTGGGTGTATCAGTGTTAGCAGGATGGGCCAAGCTCCAGAGCCCTCAGAAGGAAGGGCACAGGTAGACCCAGAGCCCAGGGAAGGCAGAGATAAGGTCAGCTGTGGGTGTTGGCCCATTACCATCTCAGTCATCCCCTGGGAGGTGCCATTGCTGCCTTAGCCCTTTTCTTCCTCTTTTTTTTTGCAGGGGGGAGGCAGGGCAATTGGGGTTAAGGGATTTGCCCAAGGTCACACAGCTAGTAAGTGTGTTGTCTAAGGCCAGATTTGAACTCAGGTCCTCCTGATTCCAGGGCTGCTGCTCTATTCACTGTGCCACCTAGCCACCCCCCTTTCTTTCCTCTTATGTCCATGCTTACCAGGCTGTAGGGAGGTCTCCACTGTAGCATTGGGCTTTTTCTTACACACATAGGGCAGAGCAATACTGCAGTCCCGGTTCTGCCAGCCACCAGATGACTCTGTCCGGATTACCCCACAGTTCTCCTCGCTGGGGTTGTCTGGCTGATCTGTGAGAGAAAGAATGACACAAAGAGACAGAGACAGAGAGGAGAGGGAAAGGAGAGAGAGAGGGGGAAAGGAAGAGGAAAGGGAAAAGGAAAGGAAGCAAAGGGGGAGAGGGAGGAGGAGGAGAAAGGGAAGAGAAGGGAAACACAGAGACAGAGACAGAGAGAAAGAGACAGAGATAGAGAGGGAGAGAGAGATCCCTCAGGAAGGAAGAGCTCATACCTCAGTCCCTAAATCCCCTTCTCACACACCTCCCCACCAACCCCATCACCATCAGATTCCATATCTCCCAAATTAAAGAATAGAAGGGAGAGTGATAGTTCTCCCCCAGCAGCTTATGAGTTCTAGAGAGAACAACTCCTAGATTCAGTTCCCTCTCAGGGCATCTTCTTGTCCCCTAAACCAACCCCAAAGAATCCACTCTGCTCCCCCTTCCAGCTCCCCCTCCAGGCTGGTGATGGGCTGCCTAGCTCTGGCCTCAAGTTAGGACTAAGGGCATCAGTAGGCCTAAGGGCACAGTGAACCCCCCATCAAGAAGCTCTGAATTGAAAGGAGCTACATCCAAGGCCTGCCTCTGTTGCTCACTGCCTGCATGATCTCAGGTGGGTCGCTTTTCATGGTCTCAGTTTCCTTTTCTTTAGAATGAGGGTTTGGGGTTGGATGACCTCTAAGGGCCTGTCCAGCTCTAGCTCTATGGTCCCACGGTCTTAAGAGACAATATAAGCAAACTATTAAATTGCCATCTTCTCAAAATGCATTTGGAATCAGGCTCAGTGACCTCTTAGGTCCTTTTCCTGCTCTAAACCTATGATCTTATGCGCCAAACCATGGACAAGAGACATGAGACAGGAAGTGAGACACTGAACTTCTTTTTTGGAGATTAGAGAAGGCTCGATGGGACAGCCTGAAGACATGGCCACCAGCAAACAAGGCCTACATGTTAATTAAGTTAGAACAACAGGAAAAGAAATGGGTCAGTGTCTTAGTTGGCACTGTAGGGAGAACATTTGCTACAGCTCTTCACCAGGATCTCCCTACCCCAGAACATCACAGGCAGGCAGATGAGTAAAAAGAGAAGAACCAGGCAGAGAGATGACTGCAGGGGCAAACCCTTCCAAAAGTCCATTCTTGCTGCCAATAAGCTGCTCATCTAAGTGCCCAGGAAAGGAGTCAGGAGAAGAGTTACCTAGCAGGTAGTCAGGAGACCTGGCTTAGACCACAGTGGAAGGACTTTGGAGTAGGAGAGCAAAAGATGGGAAAGGCAGAAAAAGAGGTGTCCTCTTACCCTATTTCTGCTTCTCTAAGAGGACCAGACCATGGATTTCTTTGACAGCCCCAATAATAGCTAATATTTACATAATGACTTAAGGTTTGCAAAGTAATTTACAAATAAATATTACCTCATTTTATCTTCCCAATACCCCTGGTATAGTAGGTGTTGCCAATATTCCCATTTACAGATGAAGGAACTGAGGCAGAGAGAGATTAAGGAACTTGCCCCAGGGTCACACAGGATCTGAGGATGGATTTGAATTTAGCTCTTCCTTACTCCTGGTCCAGCTCTCTATCCACCACAACACTTAGCTGCCCATCCATACCTATATACCCTTGGATTATTGCCTATATGGAAGGGAGAGTAGAGTACTCTCCCCTTATAAGAAAAGAAGAGATGGTACTTTCTCTGGCATTCAGGGGGCTCTACATGCCTGTTGGATGTGGAGGTCTGAAGCCTTACCACTTTCCCAGTTAAGATATTTGAGGGGAGAGTTGTCAGACCACTGCCAGCCGCCATTGGTGTCCAGGTCATTGAGTCCAATCCAGAGGGTAGAACTGTAGCCAGTGAGCAGCCCTGGGCACGGTCAAAGAAGGGAGAAGGAAGTGGGAAGAGAGAAGAAAAGGGGGGGCAGGGGAAAAGAAACAGGAATGTCAACGAAAGTTCCTACTATGTACAGATCCCAAATGCAAAGGCCATATAGAAACACACAAAAGATTTCTCCTCCTAGGAAGGAAATGTCCCTCTCTCATCAAAAAACAACAACAACAAAAAACACACAATCAAAATCCTCCAAGTTCACAAGTGGAATAAAAATTCAAAAGGAACCCCAAGCACATTACCAACCATTATCATCACCAGCATCACGTGTATTATTATTATTATTATTATTATTTCTAATCCTTGTGGGTTGTTCCCAATGATTTCATTGATGTGGACAGCTCTTCCTACCAATACCAACGGGCATCGTTCTGCATTAGTTCTTCAATTTGAACTCAGGGTTACTGCAGAGCATTGAGAGGTCAAGTGACTTACCCAGGGTCACACAGCCAACCCTATCCACTATGTCAGGCTGCCTCTCCATATTGTTGCTATTATTACCTACAATGTCTCATTATTGCTGAAGCTTGCCATCACATTGGCATGTTTCTTCTGGCAATCTGCAAAACAGTTTAGAGTGTGAGGCTATATTTTTCTGATTTTCTTCTTTCTTCTGCTTACTTCATTGTTTCTTTTTATGTGGATTGTCAGTAAAGTGGGTGAGGCAGTATGCCAGCACGCTCGTCTTAGAATCAGGAAAGCCCGGGATCCAGTCTCACCTCTGACGCTTACTGGACTTTGAGCACAACATCTCAGCCTCAAACAATTCCCTATGACTTCTCTGCTAAGCTAAAACACTTACCTCACTGACTGAGATAATGTACGTAAAGCACTTGCAAACCTGAGAACACTATATGAATGCTGGCTAGCATAATTATTAGAGAGGCACAGAGCAGTGGATAGAGAGTTGACCTTGAAGCCAAAAACGCCTGGGTTCAAGTTCTGTCTCTGACGTGGCTGCGGGATACTGGGCTAGTTCATCTCTCTAGGTGTTCTTGGCAACCCTCTAAAACCATGCAAGCTGAAGAGAAGGTACCAACCTACACCAGAAGGTGGAAAATCCCTATATTTCTTCTTGTTGAGTTGTTTTTCAGCCATGACTGACTCTTTGTGACCCCACTGGGAATTTTCTTGACAAAGATACTGGAGTGGTTTGCCATTTCCTTCTCCAGCTCATTTTAGAGATGAGGAAACTGAGACAAACAGGGTTAAGTGACTTGCCCAAGGTCACACAGCTAGTAAGTGTCTGAGGCCAGATTTGAACTTAGGGAGATGAGTTTTCCTGACTCCAGGCCTGGCACTATATCCACTACACCACCATATAATAGCAGGTTTTAAAGTTTTTTTGGTCTCAAGATCCTCTTTATACTCTTAAATTTATTGAAGACCTCAAATAGCCTTTGTTTATATGGGTTATATCTACTGATTTTTACTGTATTAGAAATTAGAATAACTTCATATTATTATAAAAATGATATTGGTCTTACAGACCCCCTAAAAGGATCTTGGGGGAACCCCAGAAATCCCTAGACAACACCGTGAGAACCGCTGCCCTGTGCAAATGAAATTATAGGTACAGTTCCTCTGTGGTGCTTATTACAGACAGCTTATGATCTGCAACTGGTAGAGGGAATTAACACACCACTGACATCACAGCCCACTGATGCATGGAGTGTAATTAAAAATATATATTTAAAATAAATAAATGATGGTAGCCCTGCCTCTGAGAACTTTACCCTTCTTTCCTCTACCAATTTGTCTTCAACAGCCCAGGAGTTCTTTTAACCTTCTACACATATACAAACAAAGGAAAGCGTGCTGCAGCCATTTCTTACTGGATTGAAAGAGCCCATTGTTAAATTTTCTACATGAGCATTTATAACCCAGAAATATGTAAACACTACAAATCAGGGCTTAGTTCATGGTTTATTTGATTATCTAGACTTCAGAAAGTGATGGAGAAAAATGTTAATAATGAAGAATAAACTTAAAAGTAAATGGAAGATATCTTGGACATCTGACACCCCCTGGACAGCTGGTGGTTAAATATTTGCCAGTGCACTCTTATCTGTAACCCTCTAAAGACCTCAAATGTACTTCTCCTCACTACACCTTAGTTCTTGCCTACCAAATAATCCTGGATATCCCTGGTTGCTGTTGACACCATATACAGTGCTAGGTTGGGTTTGCTAGATTGGAAACACCAGGCTTCCCCCTCCTAGCCCCACTCACCATTGATGTATGTTTGTTCATGGATCTCAGTGATGCTCAGCAGGTCAGCTCCCTGCTGCTCACAGCTGGCCCAGGCCTCCCTCCAAGACAGTGTAGACTGGAAGTTAAACTGGTAGCAGCTGTTCGTCAGTTGGTCCTTATCCCAAAATGTCTCACAGTCATTACCTGGAATAGCATTAGGGAGGAAGGGAGTGGAGGGAGTTCTGAGCAGACACAGCCTAGTGACTGACCCCACAAGTGACCATGTTATGAGTACCCCTGGTGCTAGGTACTAACCCTCAACCTCCTATTCCAGAAGTTCTGAACATTTTTTTCCAAGTTGATAAATATTGATGACCATGGGTTCAATACAACTGGTATCCTATGTTAAGTCTATGTATTTTACTTTACACATTTAAAAATATTACTCTGAAAAGGATCCATAGATTTTGTAGTTTGTCCTTTGTTCTCACAGAGGACCAAGACATCAAGAAGATGATGCCATGACTTACAAGTGAACTGGATTTAAGTGAGGGAGGACTGTGCAAAGTCACCAGCTTCACTTTCTCCTCAAGAACCGTCTGAGTCCCTTGGTCAGATATAGATCAGGACGACTGGAGATGGCCCTGGATGCAGTGGGAGACCTTGGACCTTTTAAGCTAAGGTCTTTCTGAGTTCTCACTTTGAGTGAGTTCTTGGCATCATCATCCTCCTGATGTCATGGTCCTCTCCATGGTCAAAAGAATTAAGAATACCTGTTGTATTCCATCTCCAACGTCAAGAGGCACTGCCCAAATAGATGGTGGAGATGGAAGCTGACAAGATAGAGTCACATCTCTACAGGCCCCTAAAATTACACCACATAAATCTTTCTCCATTATTGGTTTGTTTGTTTTTTTACCCCCGACCTTTTTTCTCCAGCCCACCCCCTAACATGCTCCCAGACTCCTTCTAACCTTTTCAGCCCTCATCTACAAGTTTATCAATCCCTTCCCTCAGTCTTTTTCCTACCCCCACCCATTTCCCTTCCCCACTTCCTAGTGCCTTACCCTGGGGATAAGGGTGGGATGGCAGAGACAACACTCACTCTTAATGGGGCAGAAGCCCCATCGCTCATCCTTGCCGTAATCCTGGGTGGTGGCGCACCAGAGGTGCCCATCTTCTCTGCCAGTACTGGTGCACCCATGGAACCATTGATTGTCATATTTGAAGGGGATGGTGCAGGGCTTCCCATGAGAGTTTCCTTGTATTGTGTAGATCTCTGAAGTGGAAGGAAGAAGGGGGAGGGGCCAGAGCTCTCATTGTTAGGGCACCAAAATAATTTCCCATGCTCCGTACACTACAGTCAAGTGGAGTGGGGGCATCAGTGACCGAGCCATTGCCCCAGCTCGCTATCACATCACAAGTAGGAACTCGTGGATAGCAACGGAATGATGGGAAAGAAGTGGGGTGGAGAGGAAGGGAGAAAAAAAGATCTGATTTTCCTAGTCTTTTCTCCTCTCCTTCCACATCCTTGGAGCCATAGTAAAGTTAGGGAAGGAACAAAATGGATCTGACCCTGTTTTCGCTAAAGAACTTCCAGATTTAGCCTCCTGTACTTTTCCTACTTGTGGCTATGAAAAACTGGAGGTCTCTGAGTTCCTAAGGCCCAACCCACCCTCCTCCTTCCTGCTTATTCAGTGGATCTGTCTTAGGAACCTTCAGAAACAAAGAACTCTGACCACCCACAAGTTCAGTTCCCTCTCCGACCAGAGAAGCTCCTTTTTAGCTAGTGTGTACAGGGGTTCCCTTCCTACCAGTGTGGATATGAGGAAGGGTCACGATGAGAAATGCCTGAAGGTAATTCCTTTCACGTCTTGCTGCTCAGGGGCTCCATTTTTTTGCCTCACCCTTCCCCCAACTTTGCCAGCCAGGGCACCTATTTCAGAACCCAGGTGGTCTTACAAGAAAGGAGTGAGGAGGAGGAGGAGGCGAATTGCCTAGTGGGGAGAGTTCTGGTGCCCAAGAGACCCAGATTCAGCTCTGGCGCTAACTTAATGTGTTCCTTAAGAATCCTGGGCCTCGGGCGACTAGGTGGCACTTTGGGTGGCTAGGTGGTGCAGTGAATAGAGCACCAGCCCTGGAGTCAGAAGTACCTGAGTTCAAATCTGGCCTCAGACACTTAACACAAAAAACTAGCTGTGTGACTTTGGGCAAGTCACTTAACCCCAACTGCCCTCCAAAAAAAAATAAAAGAATCCTGGGCCTCCATTCATTCATCTGTAAAGTGGAGGTGAAACTTATTTTATTTAACCTATTTTATTTTATTTCCTATGAAGGAAAGAATCAAATGAGATGCATATAAAAATATTTTGGAAAAGCAGGAAGAATGATGTAATTGGAATTAGTTCCCAACTCAAAATACTATCTGTATGATTCTGAGCTAACTGCATAACCTCTCTAAGCCTTGATTCCCTCAACTGAAAAATGGGAATAGCAATAGTACCTACTGTGGCAGTGCAGTGGATAGAGAACCAGATGTGGAACCTGAGTTCAAATTTGGCCTTAGGCACTTTGTAGTTGTGTTACCCTGGACAAGTCCCTTAATTCCGTTTGCCTCAATTTCTTCATCTGTAAAATAAGCTGGAGAAGGAAAAGGCAAACCACTCCTTCTTTGCCAAGAAAAACCCTGAAGGGGTCACAAAGAGTTGGACACAACTTAAACAAGTAAACAACAACACAGGATTGTTGTGTGAGATAACATAAGGAAAAAGCTTTGCCAGTCTCCATAAATGTGAACTATTATTACTTCAGAAATAGTTGTAAAGTGCTACTTAGGGAAAATGTTATTATTAAAAGAGTGAAATGGCGGGGAACAGAAGGACTCTTTCCCTAGAACCCATAGCAGCAAGAGGGAATAATCTTCCCTCCAAGGATTTTTCATGTTGGCCCCCTTTTGTCCAGCCCTTGCTGGAGGCCCTACTCTCACCTCTCCCCACACTGTCTTTGGGAAGTGCTGTCTTTCCCTGGCCCCCTCACCATAGTAGGGTACAGAGCACAGATCCTCATCGCTTCCATAGATACGCCATTGGTTGCCCCTTGTCTGGTCTCCACGATCAGAGAGGATAGTCTTGGATGTGTTCCCTGTATGGCCCCCCAGATACAAAGACAGCTGGTCCCCCAGCGTCTGGCAGTACCAGCGCAGGCTCAGGGCCTCTCGGTCACACTCGTAGGTGCCCAGGGATGGGGCTGTGGTTGCATTGGCACCAGGCCAAGCTGTGCCCAGGCCCAGACACTGCATGGCTCCCAGGTTGAAGAGCCGGTTGCGGGAGACCCACTTCCATTGCTGGGCAGGTAGACTGGTATTGCAGACTGATGTGACCTTAACCTGTCCTTCTTGGGCCTCCAGACAGCCTTGTAACCCATGAGTGAAGATCAGGAAGACATTGGGCTCTGGAAAAGAAGGCAGATAATCAGGCATTAAAAACATCTCTCCTGTTCATTGATCCCCACTGACATCATTCTATGATTTTATCTCTAGTCTATAAAATAACTTCTTAACCTCCCAATCTCCCCCCCTCCCTCTCTGCCTCTGCCTCTCTCTCTTTCTCTCTCTCTTTCTCCCTCTCTCTCCTTTTCTCTCCCTCTCCCTCTCTCTCTCTCTCTCTCTCTCTCTCTCTCTCTCTCTCTCTCTCTCTCTCTCTCTCTCTTTCCCTCTCTCTCTCCTTTTTCTACTTCACCTTACACATTGTCAACATATTCAAAAGCACTGCTTTCATCAAGACACTCCCAGGCTCCAAATCCCACAATGATGTCATTGAAAGTGAGCTAGAATGAGAATAAGGAGGCTTGGGTTAAAATAGAGGTTGTACCATATACAAAACAGTGTGACTTTGGGAAAGTCATCCTCCTTATCTGTAAGATGAAAGGGTTTGAACAAGTTGTGGCCTCAGTGAAATATTATTGCACCATAAGGAATAAAGAACATGAAGAATTCAGAGAGGCACGAGAAGACTTGTATGAAGTGATACTGAACAAAGAAAACAATATACACAATGACTTCAATAATATAAATGAAAACAACTAAAATAGTAGCTGGACTCCGATGAATCACAATGAACAATCTTGGTCCTGGAGAAGAGGACAAAACACATATCCCTAACAAGGTGGAGAATGTTGCTTATACACTCAAACATGGCTGCTTTGTCAGCTTTGCTTAAGTGTTTTTGTTTATTTGTTTAATAGGGGGATATATAGGAAGGTAATTGATGAACTGATAACTTCAAGAAACTGACCAGTTTTTAAAAAATTGATATATTTTTAAATTACCTGGGGGTGTTGGAGGGGCACAGTTCATACCGACTGACCTCCAGGCCTCTCTCAGCCCTGGTATTCTGTGACACATGACGGCTCCTCCAGTGAGACTTTGGCACCAGGGTGGCAGTCAGGGCATTAGGGCTACAGCTCTAGGTCCTTCTCTTCAGTCCCCAAATGGCACTCTTCGGATAGGACTAAGCAGACTACTTAAGGGAGTGACCTCAGTAGCCACACTGTGCTTTGTCCTCTCAATCTGTTCTTTTCTCTCATTCCTCCTCTTGTCTCATCCCATAAACCACAACTGAACTCGCCAGGGCTGCCCAAGGCTTCCTCCAGGGATTTAATGTTTTGAAGTCAAAAGTTCCTTCAAGGTCAGTGATGGGTTAATGGAAAATGTCCCTCTGCAGGGGGTAGGGAAAGGGCCTGAGACTAGAGAAAGGGAAAAATACCAGCTGTTTCTAAAGAGCCTTCCCAGAGATAAAACTGGACATTTCAGACCGGGACTCCAAGGAGCCCACATCAAAACCACTTCCTCGCTGCCCCCAAAAGGATGTCTGACTCCAATCTGATTGCCCCATGTGATAAAATATAAATGTGGGGTTTTGAGTAGGACAGTATTTGACTGAGAAAACAATTGACTTTTGGTTAAGATAGCAACATGAAAGGTCATCGAGAAGCTCCACTGCCAATATAAACTCCAGAAAATATCTGAAAAGGCTTTTTAAAAGCATATAAAATGAGTTCATTAAAAGAGTATACAAATAATGAGGGTAAAATGAGAGAAGGCATCTAATGACCCTCATACTTATCTGAACCAGATAAAGGAAGGTTGTGTGCATACACACACACACACACGAACACGCACACACACACACTGCCCACACACACAATATCAAGTAAATTCTTTCTCTTTCTCCCTTTTCTTCTTCTAAGAGGGCGGTCAGGAGCAAATGCAGAAAAGATATAAGATAAAGGATATATGATAAAGGAAAATGTTCAATTTACAAGCATAATAATGATGCTAAGTGGGATAGATTTGTTCCACAAAATAGATGGTGGTAGCAAATGGGTTAGGAAGTAGAACCCAACAATACGTTCTTTAAAAGAAACACATTTTTAAACATAAAGATTCACACAGTTAAACTGAGAGCCTAGAGCAGAATTTATGTACTAGGTGATTTTTTAAAAGCAAGGGATTAGAATCATGATTTTAAATCATTTCTTTTAAATAAAGAAAGATATTGTTAAAAGAGAATGATATTATGCTGAAAAGTATAATAAATAAAGAAATAATATAAATATTTAACATTAATGTAATAAATAGCATAGCATCTAAGTACTTGAAATTTTTTTAAATTAAGGAGAAATAAACAGCAAAACCATAGTAGCTAGGTCCCTTTCAGACCTAGAATTTTAAAATTAGAAAAATGTTAAGAAACTGCATAGAGTTGTTTAAAAGTGAGAATGGATAACAGGTGATTACTGAATAAGAATAAAAGGACATATATATATTTCTCAGGTGCACATGACACTTTTGCAAAATTGATCATGTGTTGAGGCAAAAAACCTTCATAAAAAGCATAAAAAAGGGAAAATATTAAACATATCCTTTACTGACCACAATGCAAAAAAAAAATTATACTAAGTAAAGAGCATTTGAAAAAACGATTCAAACTTAAATGGAGACAAAATAATTTAATCCTAAAGAACAGGTGAATCAAATATAAATCATACAAAAATAGCTGATTTACTCAAAGAAAACAACATATCAAAACGTTCATATTTCAGCCAGGGTAGTCCTTAGGGGAAATTCTATATCTATAAACACTTTCATCAACAGAAGAGAGTAAGAAATGAATTGATGAATTGGTCATAAATTAAGATAATTAGAAAAGCAAAAAATCAAAACACCAAAATATAAAAATAAACATTTTGAAATCAAAGAAAAGATAAAAATTTTAAATAAAAAAGTATTATATTTTATTATAAATAAAATCAGGAGCTGAGGCTTTTTAAAGAAAAAAACTAATAAAACTGATACACCATAATCTAATGTAATTTTTTTTAAAAAGGAGGCAAAGTCAAAATGCCAACATCAAACATGACCAAAAAACAAAGAAAAAAATACGATCTCACAATAGTTGTACCCTCTTTGCTAGTACTTTTTTGGGGTGTTTTTGCAGTAATTATCAACTTTCTTGTATATTACCAACAAAGCCCTTTAAGAAGAGATCAAGAAATAAATCCCATTTTTTCCATTATACAGTATATGAAATATCTGGAAGTCTAGCTAGCAAATCATACTCAGGAGTTATGCAAGCTATTCAACTACAAAACACTCATTACAGAAATATAGATTTAAATAATCACAGATTTAAATCGCTCATGATTGAGGTATGCTGATATAATAAAAATGAAAACAGTATCTAAATTAACTGATATATTCAGTTCCATACCAATCAAACTACCAGAGGGTTCCTTTGCTGAACCAGAAAAAACAATAATAAAATAGAACTGGAAACAAAAGTTTAAAAATCTCAAGGAAAATAATGAAGGAAAAAAATGGGAAGGGACTAGCAGTCCAAGATTTCAAACTATACTAAAAAGCAGTAATCATCATAAATCTTTTGTACTGGTTAAAAAATAGAAATGTTGATTGGTGAAACAGATCAGGGACCCAAGACCCAGAAGCAATTGAATAGAACAGCATAGTATTAAATAAATCCAAGATTTCTCTAACCACTCCACAAAAACAGCTAGAAAATTTGGAAAGCAGTCTAGGAGAAATTAGGTTCAGTCCAACATCTCACACCATATGATACAATAAACTCCAAAAAATATACCTGACCTAGATCTATCTGGAATGCCCATTCCATAGGCAACAATTTCCCTTCATCTTTTCCTTTCCCACTCCACCTGTCATTTAGCAATCATTGAAACCAGGCTTCTCCCTGGTGACACAGACTCCCTGGCCACTCTTTCTGGTACCTGCTGCACCCTTCACTGATGCCCCTGGGCTCGCTGGTTGAGGAAAGGGAGTTAGAATATTCTTTGCTCCCCATTGCCACCTCCAGGCTCCCCACTCCTCACCTCTATCACTTTGTAATTTCTCCTCCATTTACATTTATGAAATTCACATCTGTTATTGTTGTTGTTAAGTTATTTCATTCGTGTCCAACTCTTCACAACCTGATTTGGGATTTTCTTGTCAAAGGTACTGGAATAGTTTGCCACTTTTTTCTCCAGTTCATTTTACAGATGAAGAAACTGAGGCAAACAGGGTTAAATGACTTGCCCAGGGTCATCCAGCTGGTAAGTGTCTAAAACCACATTTGAACTAAGGAAGATGAGTTTTCCTGACTTAAGTTTCTGAACTATCCACTGTGCCACCCAGTTGCTCAGAAATTCATTATCTACCATCCAATCAAAATCCAGTAGGTATTTTCTCTAAATTACTCCCCTCCCTTCCTCAATGAGTTTAATTCCAGGCTCACAATTTTTCTCTTCTCCCCAACTCCTGCCCTAATACTAGGGGACTTCAACATATGTAGTGACTCTTCCTCAAAGACTTTAATCATTCAGTTCCTCAGCCTACTTGCTTCCCATGGCTTATTCCTCTATGCCATCTCAGCCACACACAAAGAGGATGATACCCTTGATGTTGTCATCACCCACAAATGTACCACCTCCATGTTCAAAAATTCCAAAATCTCCTTATCTAACCATAATCTATTGTCTTTCCACCTCTCCCTCAGCCTTCCTTTACCAAACCTCATTCTTCATCTTGCACCATGGCCTCCCATCCCTTGATCCCTCAGTTCTCTCCAGAGTTCTCTTTCTGGTACTGGCCACTTAACCTCTTTTCCCTTTGATCCCTTGGTGAACCACCTAAACTCTACACTATCCTATTACCTTGAGTCCCTTTATCATACCACCAATTGCACACATCAAGGCCCAGCCTTGCATCACTCCCACCATCCGCTTGCCTTTGTTCCTACACAACAAGCTGCTGAACAAAGGTTGATAAAATTATGCAATTGTTCTGACTGGGTCCATTACAAATTTATGTTACACAGTTTCAGTCCGACTTCAGTGCCACGAGGACTAGGCAATCCTTCTGCACCTCCTTTCCAACTCACTATCCCATTCTCCACAATCTTTTTATCCTTTTTATCCTTCCTCAAACCTCCCATGGCTCCCACTATGGCCCTCTCAAATTTGCCTGATGTTTTACAGAAAAAAGAATCAAGGTCATTTACTTTGAGCACCCTCTTCTCCCCTCTTCTTCATCTCATACCACTCAGGTGCAGCTAGGTGGCACAGTGGATAGAGTGCAAGTCTTGGAGTCAGGAAGATCTGAGCTCAAATTTTACCTCATACATATACTAGCTGTGTGACCCTGGACAAGTCACTTAACTTCTGTTTGCCTCAGTTTCTTCATCTGTAATTTGGGATAATAATAGCACCTTTCTCTCAGAGTTGTTGTGAGGACCAAGTAAGATAATGATTGTAAATCACTTAGCACAGTCCTGGCACATGGTAAGTGCTTTTTGCCACTATCTCCTCCTTCATCTCTGTCTGACACAAAGATGTGGCCTTGCCTTTATAAGCAATTCCATTCTATCCCATTTCCTCCAACAAATTGCACCCTCTGACATCCCTGCTCTATCTCTCCCTTCTACTTCCTACACACATACCCAAGTCTCCCCATCTTCAAAAAAATCCTCATCATCCTCTCAGTTTCCAACTCTTTACCAACACAAAAAGAGCTAGAATAAATAGTTTTGTACCAATCTATCCTTTTTCTTTTTCTTTTCCTTTTTTTGTTTTCAAATCTCCTTGGGGCATAGACCTTCTAGTGGTATTGCTGGTCAAAGAACACATGTGGTTTTATAGCCCTTTGGGCATAGTTTCAAATTGCACTCCAGAATGGTTGGACTAAATTGCTGCTCCACTAGGAGAATATTAGTGTCCCTGTTTTCCCACACTCCATCCAAAATTTGTCATTTTCTTTTTCTATCTTCTCAGCCAATCTAATGGTTATGAGATTATATCTTGGAATTGCTTTGATTTGCACATCTCTATTACTGATTCCAAGCAATTTTTTTTCATATAGCTATTGATAGCTTTGATCTGGTAATTACCTCTTCATATACTCTGATCATTGAGCAAGTGGGTAATGGCTCTTCTTTTTATAAATATGATGTGTGTGTGTGTGTGTGTGTGTGTAATGAGATTGAGACATATTTCAGAGAAACTGGCTGTAAAAATTTCTTCTCATTTTCCTGTTTTTCTTTTAATTTTGACTCTTGATTTTGTTTATGTAAAAACCTTAATTTTATACAATAAAAATTATCCATTTTATCTCTCAAAAAATCCTCATTTGTCCTTCTGTCTCAATAATTACCATCCTATATCTTTTTTGTCCTTTGTGGATCAACTCCTTGGAAAGGTCATCGATAACTGATGCCTCTACTTTCTCTCCTCTCACTCTCTTCTTAACCCTTATAATCTAGCTTCAACCTCATCATTCCACTGGAATTGCTTTCACCAAAGTTACCAATGATCTCTTAACAGCTAAATCCAAAGGCCTTGTCTCAATCTTCATACTTCTTGACCTCTCTATTGCATTTGACATGTTGGAGGTCAGCTAAGAAGTTAGAGCAAGTTAGATGGCTTTAAGAATCATCAGCATAGGGATGTTAAATGTTTATTTTGCTGATGTTTGTTAAGTGCATAATATTATGAAAAAAAATGTTCCAAATACTTAATAGCAGGAGAAATGCAAATAAAAATAAGTCGGAAGCTTTACTATACACTCATCAGATTGGTAAAGGTACAAAAAGGGAAAAAATGGTTTCAGGGACAACAGGTACACTGTTGCATTGTTGGTGGAGCTGTGAATTGGTACAACCATTCTAGAAAGCAATTTGGAACTATCCCCCATAAGTGACTGTACTATACATACCCTGAAACCCAGAGATACAATAACTAGACTTATACAAAGAAAGAGGGAAAGGACACAGATACTTATAGCAATACTTGTTACTGTAGCAAAAAACTGAAAACAAAATGGATACCTATCAATTAGGAATTGGTTGAACTGGGGTATTATTGTGCTATAAAAATTTATGAAAGGGAAAGATATAAAGAAACTTGGGAGGATTGTATAAGCTGATGGAGAGAGAAGTTATAAGAATAATTTGTGAGATTAATATATTGTAAAGGAAAAGAATTGTAAAAGACTTAAGATCTATGGTTAACACAAAACCAGTCAAAATTCCACAAAACTGATGTTGGAACATGCTGCTAACCTCTTGGTGGAAAGGTGATGGAGTGAGTTCCACAATACCTTGATTTCCAAATTTTCTCCCCCTCCTTCTCCTTCCCCTACCTCCCCTTTCCCCCCTCCATGGCAGCATGCAATCCAATATAGGTTCTACAAATACTTTCACATTAAATATTAGTCAGGTTGTAAAGAAGAATTATAACCAATGGAGTGAGCAAGAAAGAAGGAATGAAACAAAACAAAACAAAAAAGAGATAGAGAAAGTAGTTTGCTTCAATTTGCATTCAGACTCTGTAGCTCTTTCTCTGGATGTGGATATGCCTTTCCATCATGAGTCTTTTGGAGTTGTTTACTAACCTTGCATTGCTGAGAGGAGCCCAGTCCATCAAAGTTAGTCATCACAGATTTGATGTGTCTGTAATTGTGTACAAATTTCTCCTGGTTCTGCTCTCCTCACTCAGCATCAGTTCATATAAGTCTCTCCAGGTTATTAAGAAGTTCGCCTGCTCCTCATTATTCCATTACATTCATACACCACAACTTATTCAGCCATTCCAAAATTGATGGGCATCCCCTTGACTTCCCATTCTTTGACAGAGGTGGTGGATTTAGAGGCACAGAATGAAATGTACATATTCATACATGATCAATGTGTGGATTTGTTTTTCTTCTCTATGCTTATTTGTTACAAGGGAGGGTTTAGGGGAGGAGATTGGGTGAAGGGGAATTGAGGTAATGTAAGGGAAACTAAAAAAATGGAAGAAGAAAAAGAAAAGGGGAGGCTAGGTGGTGCAGTGAATAGAGTCAGGAGAACCTGAGTTCAAATCCAGACTCAGACATTT
Organism: Pseudocheirus occidentalis; assembly: GCA_028646575.1. NCBI lineage: Eukaryota > Metazoa > Chordata > Mammalia > Diprotodontia > Pseudocheiridae > Pseudocheirus > Pseudocheirus occidentalis. The sequence continues at coordinate 163,510,183 of CM053593.1, read as the reverse complement.
AACACTTACTAGCCACGTGACCTTGGGCAAGTTACTTAACCCCAATTGCCCTGCCCTCCCCCTCCAAAAAGAAAAGAAAGAAAAGAACATCAATAAATAATTTTTAAAAGAAAAGAAAAGAAAAGAGTTCAAAAGGGAACCCAGCTAAGTACCAAAGTACTGGAAATACCATTGTTAAATTTAAAATATTGAAGAAAAGGAAGAGGAAGACAAGGAAGTGAAGGAGGAGGAGAAGGAAAAGTTATACACATTAGAGATTCAAAGTTTCAAGGGTTTTTTTCTGTACTTTGTATATGGAAATATTCATGTTTGCTGATGTTTGTCAAGTTCATAATATTAAAAAAGGACATTTTTTAAAACCAAGCATTTATTATTAAGTATAATGTGCAAGACGTTGAACTAATTGCTTAGGTACACCTGTATTAAAGGATCATGGCATTAAGAAGGTTGAGAACCACTGGCTTAGGATAAAAAGGAAAAAGGAAAAACAATTCTTGCCATCAAGAAACATATTCTGGGGTGGCTAGGTGGTGTAGTGAATACAGCACTGGCCCTGGAGTTAGGAGGACCTGAGTTCAAATCTAGCCTCAGACACTTAACACAAAAACTAGCTGTGTGACATTGAGCAAGTCACTTAACCCCAATTGCCTTGCCTTCCCCTCTACAAAAAAGAAAAGAAAAGAAACATTCTGTTGGAAGACACCAACATGCAAATAATTATATGCAAGATAAGCTAAGGAATCAGAGACCACAACAAAACAGTAAAGGCTTCTTGTAATGATGTGGCAAGAGAAAAGTCAGGATTAGGACAAGTTTAAATCAGAGAAACAACATTTAAGTTCTTACTATACATAAGAAATCTGCGCAGTCCTGGGTGAGAAAAGGCACTGAGGTATATGGGATTGACACTTAGTGACCATAAAGGTGGGTTGTCTCAGAAGAAGGATCCAGGAAGAAATCCTTCACCTTTCTGCTCCAACCTTTCCTTTCTAGATCCCAACAAGTTTGCTCATGAACATTTACTAAGCATTACACATGGTGCTGGGGTTGGATAGCTATGTGGTACTATAGAATGGGAGACCTGAATTCTAATTCCAGCTCTGACACTTACTGGCTGTGTGACTATGGGCAAGTCACTCAACACCCCCATCCCCCAGCCTCCATTTCACCATCTGCAAAATGGGAATACAGTTATCCCTTCTACATCATGACTTTGCTCATCATGGTTTCAAAATATTGTGGGTCAGCAAAAGAAATTAAATGGGAATTTTTTTAGAGGTTTGTGGAAGCAGCAGATGACACACAAGGGCCAACAGACAACATGGAAAAGATTTAGAGATTCAAGAAATGCATAAAATATCTGTATAGTACTGTATAACATCAATCTTGGTTGGTTGGCTGGTTGGTTGTTGTCCTTTGTTCTCGAACAGGACCAAAATGGCATTACTATGAAAGGGTCAAGTTACAGTGTGTCAGACTATGGCTGATCAGACTAATAGGAGCTCAGAATGCACTACCACAGGTCAGGCACAAATAGTCCACGTGAACATTTGGGGTGGATTCTCTAAATTTGGTACACCTCACATTTCTTTTGAGCTACTTCAATTCTGTTCTGCTCATGGAGCACAGCATCTTCTCTGATGTGGGCATGCCATGCTTGAGAGGTCCTGTGCCAGTGTCTCTCATGTCACAAAACCAATTCCAAAGTTCTTCCAAGAGACATTTGAGTGTCTTTGTATTGCTTTTCTGACCACCATGTCAGTGCTTGCCCTGTACGAGTCCTCCATAAAATAGTCTTTTGGGCAAGTGTATGTATCAGTATATTGTAACTTTTAATATCATAATAATTCAGTCTTCTTCTCTGGCACAAAGGGAGGGCCAAAATTTTTTACAAGGATTTTCCAGACCATGGGGCCCCACATCCATAACCTCTGCAATGTGGAATGGATAACTGTAATAACATTTGCAATCTGTACCTCAAGGGGTTGTTGTGAAGAAAGCATTTAGGGAACCTCAAGAGGCTACCACAGGGATTCTTAGCTTTCTTTGGGGTTTACAAATACTTTTGACAATCTGGTGAATCCTCTCTCATGATACAGTATGCAGCTGTGCATTACATATGCCTGTAATCCATGCTACTGCTAAGAGAAGCTGAGTCTAGTAAATTTCTTGAACTCAGGGGTTTGAGCTGCAATAGGGCTAAAATCAGTTGGGTCATCAAACTGAGTCTAGCACTAATATGGTGAGGGCCCTTCTCTCCATCCCCCAACAAAGGAACGCTAAACAAGGAATAAAGAGGATCACCAAGGACAAAATGGATAATTATGGTTATATAAGATGTGAAAGTTTTTGCACAAACAAATCTAATAAAGTTAAGATTTAATGGGAAACAACTGGGATGAAATCTTTGCATCAAGTTTGTCTGAAAAAGGTTTAATTTCCAAGATATGTAAGATATGTAAGGAACTGATTCAAAATTATAAGAAAAGAATCGTTCCCCAACTAACAGATGAAGGATATAAGCATGCGGTTCTCTAGAGAAGGAATTTTGGCTGTCTTTAGTCATATGAGAAATGCTCCAAATCACAAATTGGAGAAATGCAAATTAAGCCAATTCTGAGGCTCCAGCTCACACCCATCAGAATGGCAAAGATGACTTATAGGAAAATGATCAATGTTGAAGGGCTGTGGGAAACAGGCACATTAATGTGTAGGAGGTAGACCTAGAAATGGTTATGACCATTCTGCAAAATGATTTAGAATTCTACAAAAAAGTTACTAGACTCCTCTTAGGCCTCTACTGAAAAGTGATGGAAAAAGGAAGAAAATGTCCTATGTGTACAAAATATTTATAGCAATTTTTTTTGTGGTGGTAAAAAACCCCTGAAAACTAAGAGAATGACCATCACATGAAGCAAACAGAATCAGGATGTCAATTTCTGCTATCAATCAATAATAAAGCAATTGATAAACATTTATTCAGTGCCTATGTGTCAGGCATTGTGCTAAGCTCCAACGTCAATATTGTGAAAATCAATAATTTTGCATACTTTGATAAACTGATAAAGAATGAAATTAGCAGAACCAGAAAAACAATTTTTACTGTAACACCAACACTGTAAGAACACACAATTTTAATAACTGTGAGAACTGTGATCCATACAATATCCCTTCATGATTCTAGGGAACAGATGGTAAAATGTGCCATCCATTAGAGAAAAGTGATGGATTTAGGGTATGGAATAAGAAATTATGCATTTTGTCTGCAATCATCAAGAGAATGTTTTGCTTGACTATGTATATTTTTACTTGAAATTTATTTTTCTTTTTTTGTCCCCATGGGAAACAGAAAAAAATAAGATTTCTGTTGATTTTTTTTTAATGGAGAGGCTGGGGTGGGGCAAGGGAAATGGTGCTATAGATGTGAAATGTGGCATGTACTTTCAGATCAGGTCTGTATGATTAGTTTTACTTTCTTACAAAACTGGGAATAATCCATAAGTGTTTATAATGTAAAAAACCAAAATGCATCAATAAAAACTTTAAAACCAACTCAGATCAGAAAAATAGAGCAGATTAAGGTTCCTGTGGCAATTAATAGTCAGATAAGACCATGAGTGACCAGCATTCTTCCACCCTGGGTGAAATAGATAGTCCTAGTCTCAAAAATATAAAGTTCATGGAAACCAGGTTAAGAACCTCTGTCTATTAAATATCAGCTATTATTAGTTGGAGAGACTGAGAACTCAAGCACGAAGCTAGTGGAGAAATATTGTATACAACATGTAGTCAAGTATAATGAAATTTATCCCTTTAAATGCTAAAACTTTTTACCAATTTTGGATAGAAATCTTTCTAGGATGAATGGCTTACATTCCTTATCTTTTTATTTAGAAGATACTGAATGTGATTTGATCCCCCAAATGTTAGTGCTCTCCCTTCCATATTACCTTGTATGTAGTTACTCTGTATGGATTTGTATTTCACTATATGTATAAATACATACATATGTATATTTGTGTATACACATACACACACACAAATATGTGTGTATAGTCTCCTATTAGAATTTAAGTTCCTTCCAAATAGAGGTTGTTTCATTTATGTACTTGTATCCCCAGGGTCTAGCCCAGTCAGTCTAGTATATAATCGCATTTAATAAGTCCGTCTATATTGATTCCATAATTACTCAAGGTCATCATGTACAAACAGTGCCTGGCATACAGTAGATATTTAATAAATATTTGTCAAGTGACTTCCTGACATCAATTACTATACAGTAAGTGGGTATGCAGGAATGTCTGGTGCCACACTAAGTGGCCCCTGATTATAGCCTTCTTGTATTTTTTGTCTGCTGTTTATAGATATTTTTGTCTCTTGCCTCCTGGTTAACTATCACTTCTGCTGTCACTATGTCTTTTGAAGACGCAGAAGTGGGAATGAAGGGGTGGTAAGGATATTCACTTATAAGCACAGTTGTCTTGGGGAAAGAAGCCCAAGGTTCTGTGGAAAAAATGTCTGTGTTTTGTGGCTGCTATCTGTGGTTCAGAGTCCTTCATCATATGATTCCAGATTTATGGCTCTATTCCAGGTGACTGAGTTTGCAGGAAGTCAGACTTCTGGATAAGAGGAATATTAAGTGTATTACAACATAATTGCTAAATGTATAAAGAATATACAGGTGAAAGCATCCAAGAAAGTTTCTCAAAGAAGAGGAATTTTGAGCTGAGCCCTAAAGGAAGTGGCAGGCAGAGACAAACAGAGAGGGTGAAGGACATCTGGAGGAGGGGCAGGAATGGCAAGGGCAAAAGTACAGAGGAGGATGGATTAAGAGAAAGACATGTGAGGAGCAGTAAGCAGAGTAGTTTGTTGGAGGAGAGAGGGACCATGTTAAAAAAGCATGGAAGATAAGGCTAGAAAGTTGGAGGATTGGGAAGTGACTGATGGAGAGTCTTAGACAGTAGACTCTGGTTTGATCTGGGAGGAGAAGAGTGTGTCCTTGAGGAGCTGATCCTCTTGGGGCATGCAGATGTGAGGGGTCATTCTGGGGAGATGTGGCTGGCCCGCCAGCTGGGACCAGAGCCAAGGGGAACAGCTGCTTTCAATGAGACAATCTCATCCCCAGGCCAACTCTTGAAAATGGCTCTGAATCAGCAGAAACAACCCAGCCAGGCCTGACCCCCTCAAAAGGCGTCAGTTCTGAATAAGGCACCAGTTCTGAATGAGGCACCCTTGAGGAATAGTTCTCCTCCACCCTCAGGGCACCCCTACCCTTTGAGAAAAAGGATTCTTAATAAGCAATAATTTGGGGAGATCCAGAGTTTCCCCTTTTTTTAAAAGTCCTCATTTTAAAAATTCAGTCTCTGAAGGTTGAACTAACTTTCTTCTCTATTAGACTCCACCCAACCTTACAAAGAATCTCCAATCTAAGGTGAATTCTTCAAGCTTGGGTGGGAGGTCGACCTCCTTTGATAGACTGGCCAAGGCTGGGGGTTGTCTAAGTGTAAGGTTAGTCTCTCTTGTCCAAGAATGACATGAAGTCACTGTCAGCCCTTCACTGGAGTAAGCTCACTTTTATTTGTAAAATCCCCTTTTCAGTAATTTCCAACCAATCAGAGTTGATTGCCATCTGCTAGAAGAGACACCAGAGATTATCTCTTCCAATCTTTTATTTTACATATGAGGGTACCTAGGTGGCACAGTGGGGAGCATGCTGGGCATGGAGCCAGGAAAACTCATCTTCCTGAGTTAAAATCTGGTCTCTGACATTTACTAGCTGGGCGACCCTGTTAAAGTCACTTAATCCTATTTGCCTCAGTTTCCTCATCTCTAAAATAAGCTGGAGAAAGAAATGACAAACCACTCCACTATCTTGCCAAGAAAACTCCAATGGAGTCAAAAGAATCAGATAGGACTGAACAACAGCAACACAGATTCAGAGGTAACAGATGAGAGGATGGTGCCAAAGCCGCACAGGTAGTAAACTGGAAGTCTGGTGTTTAATTTAGGTTCTCAGACTACAGTCCCAACACTCTTCGTCTTAATTAATAAGAGTTAACATTTATTTGGTATTTTACACATATTGTTTTATTTGAGCCTCATAACACTTGGAGTAGATGGTATTAGTATTCCAATTTTACAGATGTGAAAAGTGAGTCTGAAAGAAGTTCAGTGACTTGTCCAGAGTCACACAGTAAGTGTCTGAGGCATGATTTGAACTTTGGCCTTTCTGACTCTTAAGTTCAGCACTTCATCCACCACACTCCCTAGTAGTACCAGCTAATCTGAGTTTATATTTCTCTCTTCCCTATACCATGTCCCTTCTGTACTTGATGTCTATACTTTATGCTATAAAATTTGTCCAAATACGTGTATTATCTTGTTTATCTTCATATGTTACATAGTAACTGTCAAGCGTCCAAGGCAAGGCCACAAGATTGTAAGTTATAGATGAGTTGAAAATCTGCATTGGTGGAAGGAGTTTCCACCATTATATAGGTCCCTATACAGATGAAATTATAGGTCAGGACCAGAAACAAATATGAAAACAAAACTGGAGAGATGCGCTTCTATAGAAGAAAGAATTTTAGAGTCAGTTGACCAATTTTAGAGTCAATAGACCTTGCTTTGAGTTTTATTCTGTCCCTTACTAACTGGGTAATTGTACACAAACTGTACACTTCACATCTCCAGGCCTCAGTTCTCTCATCTGTATAATGGCAACAATGAAGCTCATACAAGTAGGCTCACCAGATTGTTGTGGGTGAAAATTCTTTGTAAACCTTGAGTTTCTCCAAAATTGTGAGCTGTAATTTTTTAAGTGTTCTCTAGTCATTTCATATGCATGTAATGCCCCCGACTGGCGTGTAACTTCTTTGACCCCATTCCCCCCACTGTCTAGCTGGAAAGTTTTTTATTATTTTTTTTTAAAAAATTTTTGTGCAGACATTTTGTGCAACTTATTACATAACGAAGACCACCCTAAGATAAGGGGCTAATGCTGCAGGATTTAGTAAGCAATACAACCCCAACCTCCCTTTCCCCTATCATGGATCCTTCATGATTCCATAGGTTCCATTCAATGCTGAGAAGTAACTAAGAATTCTAGCATCTGGAGCAGAAAAACAGCTCGCTTTGGGTGCGAGGTCTCAGAATCCCATCTAAAGGGGTGAATACCCATGTAGCTGCTGATTCCAGGCATCCACTGTGAAAGGTGAAGTGCAAATACAGCCTCAGTAAGGTATAGCTATGCTGGGAGATTAGCCCATCCCCCAGAAAGTCTGATCTGTGGCCCCGCTGCAAGGCTGATGGCTTCTGATGGTCAATTATTTAATTTGGGTGAAGAAAGGAAGGGGGAGGCAGCATGTGGAAGCTCAGGACTTGACAGTGGGAGAAGGTGAAAGTGTGACAGTCAGGGGACCCGGAGGGAAGGGTCCTGGGACCAGGTAAGAGAGCAGGGGTGTTATATAATTATATCACCTGGATTGGGAACAGGAGCCCTCATAGGAAGGAAGTATCATCCTCCCCCCCAAGACTTTAGTACCATGAGGCAAATCCCCCCCCCCAATCCCCAGGTCCTCTCCATGACAAAATGTTCACAGCAGCACTTTTCTGTAGTAGGAAAGAAATGGAAACAAAATAGATTGGACGATAGTTGAACAAAATGTGGTAAGTGAATGCAGTGAAATGATCCTGTGCTTGTAAGAAATGATGAATGAAGAGTTATTCAGACAAGAATAGGAAGATTTCTATGGACTAGCACAGAGTAAAGTAAAAAGAACCAGGAAAAATAACTGCAGTATAAATGTTAAGAACAAAGACCCCCAAAATGGGGAAATATGTAATGTGCATAAATATAATTTTAAAAAGCTTATCCCCAAAGAAAAGGTGAAAGCAAGAAAATTCACCTCCCTCTCTTCTTATTAGAAAGGTATCTCCCTAGGCAGAGAGGTAACACAGTGGAAAAGAGCCCTGAGTTTGGAAGAAGAAAGCCCTGAGTTCCAGTCCAACCTTAGACACTTACTGGCTATGTAATATTGGGCAAATCATTCAACCACTATTTGCTTCTGTTTCCTCAGCTGTAAAATAGAGATAAAACCTACTTTACAGGGCTGTGACAAAGATCAAATGAGCTAATGGAGTTTTTGGGGGGTTTTTTGTTTGTTGGTTTTTGCTTTTTAGAGGGGGGAAGACAGAGCAATCAGGGCTAAGAGATTTGCCCAAGGTCACACGGCTAGTAAGTGCCAAGTGTCTGAGGCTGGATTTGAACTCAAGTCCTCCTGACCCCAGGGCTGGCGCTCTATTCATTGCACCACCTAGCCACCCCTGAGCTAATGTTTATAAAGCACTTAACCCAGTGCCTGGCTATAGTAAGTACTATGTAAATATTAATTATTATTATTATGATAGAGACCTATGGTCTTCACACTTACCTCCTGTGTGACCTTGAGCAAGTCACTTACCATCTCTGAGCCTCTCAGTTCATGCTTTGTAAAATAAAAGGACTGGACTCAAAGGTTTCTGAGGTTCCTCCAGATTGAAATCTGTGGTTCTATCATAAACATCTCTAATTGACATGTTTTGTTCTTCACTGAATCTTGCTTACTTCCTTAATCTTGTTTTTTCCTCTCTTACTCTATATCACTCTCCCCATCTCCTTGCACAATGAGAACCACATTTGCCTTGTTGCTGGTTGCACTCTGATGGGAAATTCCGCAGCTCATCTGTCACCCTATGCTCATCAGCTCCTCCAAGCTCAGCACAGTCAGAACTGACCTCTTTTCTCTTCTTCTACAGAAGCTCTGCACTTCCTACCCATTCCTGTGAGCTGTATCACTGTGACAAAGCCTAAAGAGGGGGGATTGGGGTGGGAAGGAATGGAAGAGAGGCTGAGAGACATAGCATACCTCCTTACAAGACTGACATTCTCCCCCTCCTACCCAAGAAGCAGAACTATGTTTCAAGTCCAACACTGAAACCAGTTTCATGAAGGATAGCCCCAAACAGAATGACTGGCCCCTTAACAAACCAAGGTCAATACTGAGTTCAGTGCCCTTGAAGGTCTGAAAAATCTGTTCTTGACTTTTTTTTTCTAAGATCTTAAAATGCCAAATGTTCACCCTCCCCATCCCAACATAGTCAGGAGGATAGAAGCCAAAATAAACATGGTGGTGCCCACTTCCATCCTTGTGAAGGGTACTTTAAGACCGAATGACTCTCAGGTTGGTGACCAGGAAGACAGACACACTGCTTCTTTGCCTAATATAGCAGGAATATGTTAATATGTGTTCCACTGATTAAGAACTCATGATAATTCTAACATGAGCTAGGCGTTAGACCTCTGAACAATGAAAAAAAAGGGTGACTACGATAGTGTAGAATCAGACAATATTGAAGACTTAGCTTAGTGTTGGAGGGAACTTTGAAGTCATCTAGCCCAGTCTTTTCAATGGACAGATAAGGAAATTGAGGAATAGAAAGGAAGCAACTTTCCCTGGATCACACAGCAACTTGTTGGCAGAGATGGGAGAACTAGTATTAAAACTCTTGGCTGTAAGCTCAAGCTTCTCAATCATAAAAAGGAAGGAAACGAGCATTTATTAAACACTTTCTATCTGCCAGGTACTGTGCTAAACACTGGGGCTAAGCCTAATGTTGGGAATCTCCCGACACTAGAGGGGCCAGTATACATTGTCCACACTCTATTTACATACATGTTTTTGGAGGTAGAATCCATACAACTTGGAGGCTGATTAGGTAAGAGAAGTAGAGGAGAGGAGAGGAAAGGGTCACATATCACTTTGAGATTTCAAGGTGGGAGACTGGTTCCATAGAGAGAAACAGGGAAGAGCACATTTAGGAAGAAAGATAATAAACTCAATTCTGGACATAAGTTTGAGGTCTTGGTAAGATATCCAGGTGGAGAATACTTAAGGGCAGTTGCAGATTGTGTTGGAAAAAAATTTATTTATTTCTACCCCAAATCTGCTTTACTCTCCCTTTCCCATTTGTGATAGGTGCACTATATTCTGGGTGGCAGCTAGATAACGCAGTGGATAGAGCACTGTACATGGAATCAGGAAGATTCATCTTCTTGAGTTCAAATCCAGCCTCAGATATTTACTAGCTGTGTGACTCTGGGCAAGTTACCTAACCCTGCTTGCCTCAGTTTCTTTATCTACAAAATGAGCTGGAGAAGGATATAGTCAGCCATGTGGCCAAGAAAACCCCAAATTGGGTCACAGAGAGTCAGACACAAATGAAATAAAACAACAACAAAAACAAAAATTCTATACTTTGACCCTTATCTAAATTAATACTTTAAAAATGCTTTCTTTTATTAAAAACAAGAAGGACCTCTTAAACCTGCTTTATGTTGAAGGAAAAGAAATCTATTGTTAGTCATAAACTTGCAAAGCTTGAAGGACTGGTTTTGTTAGCTACCCAAGGCCAGTGACTATCTCTTCCTTAGGCTCCTAATAAACTTTCTGCCAAGAGATGGCTCTATCTTATTTGGAAAGGAATAACTGTCTCCCCAAACTTTTCCCTGTACTGGTAGTCATATATAGGTCACTATAGGTCCTTATCTTCCTTGAAGAGCAGAGCTACAAAATCTCCTTCCTAATCCCTCTCCTCCTCCCCAGTTGTGCATCCTGATTTGAGTGTCAACTGTGCCCTTTGAACTCCCTCCCCTTGCTCTTCTCCTGATACCACTGAAGTCCGTTCACTTTTATATACCCTAATGTAATTCACTTACTTCTGTATATTAATCATATTAGGATATCGCTATATTCAATGCTATTTTGGAATCCATTATTCTGAAAAGAGAGTTGATATCTCCCTCTATAGGATTGTGAGAAATAAATTTTGACCAACCTGACTGCTAACTAGAGTGTGGTCTTGTTTGTGGAACAAAAAAAGATACAGGAATAGATTTGGAGGAGAACTAAGAATATTTAGGAGTCATCTTAATTATACTCAAATATGGATGAATTATTTAAGAAATAATACAAAGTTCCCCCTAGGAACTAGAAGCAATTCCAGAGCTCCCCACCTTTGGCTCTTTCCTTGCCCTCATCATCCAGAGGTATCTTTGGGTCCCCAACTAGACAGCTCACCCCCAAGGGCCAGAAATGTCTATAGGGAAGCCTGACCTTTTCCTGCTTTTACCAAGCCCTAAACCAATCCATAAGAACCATCAGCAAGCCAACGAAAGCACTGTGATTTCCTATATTTTTCTATCGTCCTCCCCACAAACACAAAACCTACCCTGACACCACCCAACTTGGAAAACTCAGGAAACCATGACTCAGCCACCATCCCAGGCCTTTGCTCTAAAACACCACCTGGGGAAAATTGTAAAAAAGTCGATTCATCTTACACTCCCACTATGTAAGGAGCCCCAACTCTCTCTCACAAACACAATTGCGCAATAAAGCTAAAGAACAACAAAAGTAAGATTTCTTATAAGGTACAGAACAACACAAAAAGTGAACAAAACCTCTAAAGGTTAGGAGAGGGTTCCTACTAGAGAAATCAATGCAAGTCCCAAAAAGGAGATTTGAAGCCTACAAGTTCTAGAAAAGGATAATACCCTGGAAAATATTAGTAAATGGAAGAAAACATCGAGCACAATGAAGAACTACTAAGAGAAACCAAATAGGTAATCTAATATAAAAATGTACAAATAGAACCTTAGAGAGAAAAAATAGTTTGATCATGAAAACCACAAGAATGGTGGAACAAAATGAAACAAGAGATTTTTTTTAATGAAATTAAAATTTAAATAATACCTCAGAATAAAAAAAAGGGTGACTAAACAACCTAGAACAAAAAGTGGAAAACCTCACCCAAGTAATGGACTCTGAAAAACAGAATGCAGCAATCAGAATTCAATGACAATATACTTTTCCAAATGGGATGACTTTTAATGGAGGAGAAGGAGGAGATATACAGGGAAGAAATTTGGAAATGTGGAAACAAAAGAAATTAATAAAACTTTATTTCCTTAAAGACTGTATTAAACAAGAAATATTAGAATAAAGTAAAAAAACTGAAGGAAAAAAAGGTTATACAACCTATCTACTCTGGAAACAACTAATCTGGGAAACAGATTGAGGAAAGAGAATTTAGGAATCATTAGATTCCATGAAGAACATGACAAAACAAAAACATATAATATACTTTCAGAAATCATAAAGAAAAACTGCCTGGATCTATTATAATGAGAGAGCAAAGCAAAAAGAAGGAGGGGAGAGAAAGGGAAGGAGAGGCAGGGGGAGGGGAAGGGAGGGAAGGGAAAGAAACATTGAAGGAAGGCACAGCCCAAAAGAAAAATAATACAACTAAAATACTTAAGAAACTCATAGACAAATTCCAGAACTTCCAAGTCAAAGAAAAAATATTTCAAGCAAACCAAAAAAATTCAAATACCAAGGAACCAGTCAGTATCACACAAGACTATGCTGCAACTACAATAGAGGAAAGAAAAATCTCAGAAAGTGATATTCAAAAAGACAAAGGATAAAGGCTTGCAACCTAGAACAATTTCCCATTAAACAACAACGAAGTGTCTTAAAGGTGCAAAAGTTTACCTTTAATAGAGAACTTGTACTCATTTCTTGAAAAGATCAGAGCTGAGTAAAAACTTAAAATGCAAATATAGGAGTCGGAAGAAACCTAGAAGGTTAATTATATTTCAGCAACTACAAGAGCCCAAACAATTATAAAGTGTTTACATTCTAAATAGAGAAGAAATGTGTCACTTCAAAATCCTACAGCCTTCAAGGGTCACAAAGAGAATTAAATAACATGCAAATACCAGAACAGGGTGTGATTTTGTTCTATTCTGCTGATATTAAGAGAGGTAAGAACACGGAAGGGGAAAAGAATACACAGAGAAAATGTTGAGAAAGAAGAGGGAGAAATTTACATACAAAGATTGTTGTTGTTTGTCCTTCATTCTCAAAGAGGTGCATGACATCAGGAAGGTGATGCTAAGATTTGCAAGTGAATTGGATTTGAGTGAGGGGAGGGCTGTGCGACTCACCAGCCTCACTTTCTCCTCTAGAGCCATCTGTGTCTAGTGGCAAGATATAGATCAGGTCCAGGATGGAATAAAGTCAAATATGGACTCTATTCCGGTGGGATACCTTGCCTTTTCAAGCTAAGATCTTTCCCAGTTCTCACTTTGAGACAACACCCATTTAGTGATTAAGGCTGGTTAAGAAGTGAGCCAAGGAATGACCCCCTTTTATCCAATCAAAAAAAAAATCAATCTGAGAGGGACAGAGACCGGCAGGTAAAGGCATGATACCCCATGTGAATGGAGAGGAGAGGAGAGGAGTGGAGAGGAGAGGAGAGGAGAGGAGAGGAGAGGAGAGGAGAGGAGAGGAGAGGAGAGGAGAGGAGAGGAGAGGAGCCAGTCAGCTCCCCAGGGGTTAACTCAGACCACTCACAGGTTGTTGTTTGTCCTTCATTCTCAAAGAAGACCATGACATCAGGAAGATGATGTCATGACTTGCAAGTGAATTGGATTTGAGTGAGGAAGGGCTGTGCAAGGTCACCAGCCTCACTTTCTCCTTCGAAGACATCTGGGTCCAGTGGCAAATACAGACCAGAATGACTAAAGATGGCCCCCACAAACAAGGGTATACAAACAAGGAAGAAGGAGTGGGAGGGAGGAGCATCACATGAGCTTCTTATCTGAACAACAAAGGAAGGTTAAACACACAGATAGACACACAAAGAGTTTGGCTTGGAAATACATTAAACTCAAGAACAAATCAAATAGAGACAGAGAAAAGTAAGGTAAAGGTAAGGGGAGGGGGAATGGAGAGAGAAGAGGGAGGGCAAATCTAGGGAGTAAATCTCCACAAATAAAACAGATTTCATCTTTGGAGGATGAATCATTAATAGTAGATTTTAAAAAGAGAAAGGAGATAAATATGGATATAACATAGTTTAGGGTCTGGGCTTGGTGAAGATAGGAGGGACAGGGAAGTAGGAAGAGATTACTATTATAGTTTACTAATGTTGATCACATTTCTTTTCTTTATCTTCTTTGCAAAGAGGAAGTGGGATGAAAAGAGAGTAAAAAGAGTAAGAGGATATAATGACAATAAATACACAACTAACACTAATATCATGAATGTGACTGGCATGAATTCACCCATAGAATGGAGGAGAATAGCAGAATGGATTAGAAAGGAAAATCCAAAAATACATTATTTATAAGAAACACACTTAAATATAAAGATTCAGAGTTAAAATTGGGGGCTGGAGCAAAAAATTTTTTGCTTCTTATATGCTTCATTTATATACCAAGATAAGTTCAAAATGACTATATGACCTAGGTGTTTAAAAATAATATTATAAGCAAATAAAAGGAAGAAGAAAAAATTTACCTTTCAGATTTATGGATAGGACTTCTGAGTCACATGAGCAACAAGATGGAAGACAAGACATTTTCTCTGACCTCAAAATCTCTCAGATCTCTCCAGCACAGAAATTATATGCTAATGAAAAAGGCATCTTCACCTAGCTTCATGGTTTAGTATGTCCAGAATCCAAAAGAAGATTCAAAACAAAACAAAATCTATGAACTCATTCTGCACGCTTCTCCCACCTCCTGTACTAACATAAGTGAGACACTAGAATATTGGAGGACATAACACAGGCTTTCAACAAAACTTATCCTCACACCCTGGTGCCCCCTCCCTCTTTCTAGTTGCATGGAAATCCCAGCTTCAGGCTGTAGAAATTTGCTCTGGTCTTCACAGACAATCAGGCAGATAGAGTTCCTTAGGAGCACAGACTGCCAGAGACCATAACTCTGAAACCCTAACACTGCAAAGCTCTAAACTGCTAGTGCCAGGGCAGACAACCCTTAACTCCAAAAGAGGCTAGTGCAGGAGTGGACAACCCTGTAGCACCAGCTCTGCAAAGCTCTGAACCAAAGGGCCTGGCCAAAGAACTAAGAAATAGAGGGAACAGGCCAGGATGCCAGGACAGAACACTATGTGTATGCATTATGGGGGTGGGATGCTGGTAAGGGAAGCAGAGCTGTGCAGCACTCCACTAAGCCTGAGGGGAAGAGCATCCAGCATCCAGCTGGGATTAGTTCTTACTGCCTAAAAGCCACTTGGGGCAGAGATCAAGTCTGGGGAACTAGGAATTGCTGTGTGTGGGAGGAAGTTGAGACTCTTTGAGATCCAGCTCCCAAGGAAATAACAACCAGAGCAGAGAGTGTGTCATGGGGGGGAAGGGGACGGGGAAGTGGGAAACAAAGACTAAGATTATAAAAAATTTCATGAAGAAGAAAAAGCCTTGGACATAAAAAGATAAATTAATGGGAAAAAACAGAAATAATAGAAGGAAAAATGACCTCCAAAACTAGTAAAGAAGTTCAGGCATTTGTAAATAAACACTGCAAAACAAAGGAAAGTTATCCAACTCTTGATGAGACAGAGAATCCTGTGGAATGTGAGAACATGGAAACACAACATGCTGTGCCTGAATGGTTCAAAAGAGAAATAAGAGTTAGAAGAGCAAAATTTATAGCCTGCATTGCAAAAATAATAGAAAGAACAGAAAACTAGAATCTGTGATAGCAAACCTCACCAAAGAAACAAATGAGAAAACAATAGGTTGGGAATGCAAAAGCACAGAAGTAAAAGACAATCTAGAAGAAAAGCAAAAAACAATGTTTTTAAAAAACCATGCTTACTATGTAAACAAAACTTAATATATGTTGAAGATAGGATGCACAGCAACAACTTAAAGGTTATAGCTATTCCAAAAGAATGAGGCAGTTCAAAATCCTTAACATTATGATGAAGGAAATAATAGGAAGGAACTACCCAGAAGTTCTGAATATAGAAAATGAAATACTAATTGAAAGAGTTCCCAGACTGCCCCCAGAAAAAAAAAGCTGAACATTCCAAGACAGATGATAGTGAAATCAGAGAATAAGAATGGATAATGAAGAGATTGAGAGAAGTCGTGGGAGTTTTTTGAAGGGGGTAAAAAAATTTAAAAACTAATGAATAGAGCTTGTAAGAGAAGAGGGAAAGGGAAAATGTACTTGACTAATTGGGATGGAGGAAGGGGAAGAATAATTATCCAACTGCATAAAAGTTAGAGAGAGAAAAAGGAACTAATAAACAAAACCCTAAAGGGAAAGGGATAACAAACAAAAAAGGAGGAATCAAAGATGAGGGGAAAACAGTCAATAGGAATAGGATCACCTTAAAAAAAGAAAGATTAAAGCAAAGTTAATGAAGGAACTTAATATTGCATTTACTGCAGAAAAGGAGGAAGAACCATAACTTGGAAAAAGACCAAAAAAGACAAAGGAGGAAAATATAAACTTTACTCTTATAACTTTAAATATGAATGCATTAAACAATCCAACAAAATGCGAAGGAGTGACAGACTGGATGAGAAAATAAAGCCCTGTAATCTACTGCTCACAGAAACACATTTTAAAAACAAATACACACAGAGACACACACACAGACAAACTAACTGTGTATCAAGCCAATCAAAAAAGCAGAAATAGCAACCATGCCATCTGACAAAGCAAAACCAAATATTAAAAAATAAAAAGGGATTAAACAAGGAAACTATATTATGTTGAATGGAAATGCAGATAATAAACTAATATAGTAATGAGTTTATGTGCTACAGATGCCCTATCATGCACATTCATAAAGGAAACATAATCAGAGCTCCAAGAAAATGCAGACAGTAACACAATAGTGGCATATTTCAATATCTCTCAGGTTTGGATAAGTCTAACAGAAAGATAAACAAAATGGAAAACATGGAATGAACAAATTGCTGGAAAAACTAGAGACTAAATGATTTATGGCATCTTCTAAATGAGACAGCAAAAGAATATACATATTTCTCATCACCACATGGAACTTTTATAAAAACTGACTAGGTACCAGGGTACAGAGATATTGCAAACATATGTAAAAAGGCAGAAATAGTTAAAACGTCCTTTGTAGTTTATAATGCAATAAAAATAGAAATTGGTTCAGTGACCACAAACAAAAGATAAAGACCTAAATGGAGCCATAACAATGAAATCCTACATAATAAGTGGGCCAAAGAACAAATCATAGAAACAATTAATACATAGAAGTAAAGATGAAACAACATGCCAAATTTTCTGGGATGCAGATTTATGAATAGAGGAAGAGTTTATGACCAAATGAGAGATATAGGAGATCACAAAATGGACAATTTAGATTTTAAAATGACGAGGAAAAGAATAAAACTAAACTATCTATTGCCATATGGGAAAATGTTCCAAATCGCTAATTAGAGATATTAAAATTAAAGCAACTCTTAGACTCCATCTCATATCCATCAGATTGGGAAAATGGGCAAATAAAAGAAAATAACATCTTTTGGAGGGACTATGGGAAAATGGGCACAATAATATATTTTGGTGGAGCTGTGAATTAGTCAGGCTAGTCAGGAAAACAGTATGGGACTATGCTCCTAAAGTTATTAAACTGTGCATATCCTTTCACCTAGTGTTAACAGTACTGCATCTATACTCCAAAAAGATCAAAGAAGGAGGAAAAGGTCATTGATACACAAACATTTTTAAAGCAGCTCTTTTTGTAGCAATAGAAGACTGGATATTAAGGAGGTGCTCATACTGGAGAACAGCCAAACAAATTATGATATGTCAATGCAATGTAATACTACTGTACTGTTAGAAATGACAAAATGGATGCTTTTAGAAATATTTAGGAAGACTTGGTAAAGTGATGCAGAATAAAGCAAACAGTAACAGGAGAACAATCTATTCTATACTCTCAGCATTATAAAAGCAAACAATTCTGAAAGACTTCAAAACTCTGATCAGTGTAATAAATGATAATGATACCAGAAAACTAATGATGAAGAATGCTGCCCAAGACGTGACAGAAAAGAAATGTAGAACGAGAAACATCTTTTTTGTTTGACTATGCTTACACGATACAAAGGTTCTACTTTATTAAGTGGTAGGGAGAAGGAAAGATGTGAAAAAATATTGACAACTGAAAAACATTTATAAATTTTTTTAAATGTAAAAAAATTCAAGAGGAGGAAGAAAAGGTCAAAAGGACAAAATTACTTCAAAGGAAGTAATGAAAAGAAAAGTAGGAAGAAAGTAGGGATTTGAGGATTAGATCTCAAAGTATATTACAAAACATTAATCATTAAAGCTTTTGTGGTATTGTTTTAAAATAGAAAAGCTAATCATTGGTACAGACTGGGTACAGTAGACCCAGGAGCCATGGAATACCGATAGTGGAATAGTGTTCCACAAACCCAGCAACTCTCTATTCCTGAGGTAAAGACTCTTTAATTAACAAAAATGGCTGAGAAATCTGGAAAATCATCTTAGAAAAATTTGGTTTATGCCAACATCTCATCAAATACCACAATAAACTACAAATATATATATATATATATGACCTAGATAGTAAAGATTATATCATAAACACATTAGAAGGCCAAGGATAGAGATATCTTTCACAACTATAAATGAAGGAAGAACTCTTGACCAAACAAAGATTAGAGAGTATTGAAAGAAATAAAATTGACAATTTTGACCACACAAAATTAAAAAGATTTTACACAAACAAAAGCACTGAAGCTATAATTAAATGGAAAAGTTAAGAAGGAAAAAGATCTTCATTGCAAATTTCCCTAATAAAGGTCTGATAACCAAGATATATAGAAAACAGATACAACTGTGTAAGAACTAGAATCATTCCCAGTACATAAGTGGCCACAATATATAAATAAGCAGTTGTCAAAAGAAGAAAGGTAGGCTATCAACAACCATGTTTTTAAAATGCTCCAAATCACTAATAAGAGAAATGCAAATTAAAACAATTTTAAAGGTCTAATTCACACCCATCAGGTTTAAAAAAAAATAACAAAAAAGAAAAATAACACTTGTTGGAGGGGCTATGGGAAGACAGGCACACCAAAGTATTGTTGGTTAAGCTCTGAAGTGGTCTAACAATTCTGGAAAGTAATTTGGAACAATATTCCCAAGCCTACTAAAAGTGTGTGTATAGGTGTGTATGTGTGTGTGTCTATGTACATATATATAATCTCTGACACAGGGATACCAATGCTAGGTTTATATCCCAAAGAGAACAAAGTAAGAGGGAAAAGACCCACATAAACAAAAATATTTATAACAACATTTTTTATTTTAGTATAAGCTGGATATAAAATAGGTAACAAATACAGAATAGCTTTAAAAATTATATGAATGGAATGGAATATTATTTAACTTGAGAAATGAAAGGACAGATTCAGAGAAATCTGAGAGAATGCAGAATAAACTAAGTAGAACTAGGAGAAAAAATGGGAAAACAACTATGAAAGACTTAGTGATCAATGAAATGACAATCAAAACTTAAAAAGATTCTCTTGGCAGAGAAGTGAGGGACCACAGGTGAAAGAAATGTGCATTCTAATTCAAGGCAAACATATAGATTTGTCTTGCTTGACAGCACTTAATTTGTTACAATAGAGGGCTTTTATTCATAGTTATTTATAGAAGGGAGTGAGGAGGAGTGATATTTATACCAAAAAAAAAGAAAGTAAAAAAGAGTTATCAATGAAACCTTTAAAAATGCCTAGAAGTGAGCAGAAGGACCTTCAGAGGGAGAAACAGACAAGCAGTGTTCAAACTACCATGTCAAATTAAATATATGCTTCTCTAGCAAAATTTCACAGACTGATATACAATCCTCTTTTCTGTTCATTGTAAAAGGAAATGTTCATATTCGTTGATGTTTATCAAGTTCATAATAATAAAAAAGAAAATTTAAAAACTGTAATCCAAACCTAAGTAGTCCAAAGATATGAACAACCAGTTCTCTAAAGAAATACAAACCATAAACAGCCTTATAAAAAATAGCCCCAAACTACTAAAAATAAGAAATGCAAGTCAAAATGACTCTGAAATTACATTTCAAACCCAGCAAATTAGCAAGGGTGACAAAAGATGGGAAAAGTTAATAATAGAAAGATTGTAGAAAGTCAGATATTAATACTCTTATGCAAATTATTCCCACCATTCTGGAAAACAATTTGGAATTATGCTTTTAAAAAAAAGGGTGGGGACTAAAATGTCCATACCCTTTGAGCCAGAGATCCTACTGCCAGGCAAATACCCCAAGAAGATAAGAAAAATAAGACCTGTGTGTGCAAAAATATTCATAGTGGCACTTTTGTAGTAGGAAAAAAAACTTAGAAATAAGTAGATGTTCATCAACTGGAGGATGGATAAGTAAACTGTGGTAAATAAAGCCACAAAATATTATGCACCATAAGAAACAATGTAAAGGATTCAGGGAAGCACCAGAAGACATGTGAACTGATGCAAAGTGAAAAAAAAAAAACCCAGTACCAGGCAAAGAATATACATTACTACAACTATGTAAATTTAAAGAACAAAAAGAAATTACGTTGAATGCTATGTAATTAATTATAATGATCAAGCTTAGCCCTGAAGAAGAGGCTAACACTTTCCTTTTTTTGAAGAGATGAAGGACTAGATAGGTATCTGGCACCAATGACAAGGTTAATCTTAATTGGTTTGTTGCTTAGTTTCAGTAACCTGCTTTTTTCCTCTTTGTTTTATTATTTATTACAAAGTATGGCTCTCTGGGAAGGAGGAGAGAAAGGAAAATATTGAGAAATAAATATTATGTAAAGACAAAAGAACAAAAATTAAAACAAACCCCCAAATTCCAATGCAGACTAACAGTCAAAAACTGATTCCCTATTTGAATCTATTTAAAAGCATATTTGTGGTTTCCCTTGATAGAATGTAAACTTGAGGGAAGATTCTGTTTTGCTTGCTTTTATGGCTTCATTGTCTAGCACAGTGCTTGGCACAAGTGGATGCTTAATAAATGCTCATTGTTCAATTAAATAAATGAGAATCAATTAAATCAATTAAGCTCCTACTGTGTGCTAAGAACAGCACTAAGCTTTGGAGATAAAAAGAAAGACAAAAAAACAGTCCTTGTTGCAAGGAATTCACATTCTAATAGATAAACACAAGTAGAGGAATGATTTATATGCTATTTTATGTTATTTTATTGTACATTTTGCTAAATCATTTTTCTTTGTTACAAGAGAGGGTTGGTGTGGTGGAAGACATATTAGAAATGACTACAATGTAAAAAAACAGAAGACATCAATGAAATATTTTTCAAATCTAGACTTCGGAAACAGATAAATTAGGTTATGATTTGCTGACAAGAGGAATCTTCCCAGAGAATTCCTCTGGTGTATTATTTGTTTCGAAAGTGTATGTGTGGATGGGTATGTGTATGTATGGATAGGGTAAAGAGCAGACACAGTTCAAAATGTCAGGTGCTATTCACTTCTTAAAGATCAATTAGACATGTAGACTCAACTTCCTGAAATGATAGTGTAAGTCAATGGGATAATAGAATTTAATTGCCAAAAATTCCATTTATAAGCAAATTTTTTAATTAAAATTCATTCATTCTCCAGTAGATAAGTGGCAAAAAGATATGTCAAAACAGTTCTCAAAAGAATAATTGCAAAATAATAACAACAATATGAAAAATTACTCCAAATCACAAATAAGAGAAATGCAAATCAAAATGTCTTTGAAGTTGAGAAAATTATTAAGATGACAAAACATGAGAAGTCAACATTAGAGGGCCTATGGAAAGACAGGAACGCTTCTCCTCTATTGGTGAACTTATGAATTGGTCCATCCCTTTTGGAAAGCAGTTTGAAATTATGTCCATACCCTTTTAGACAGAGATACCACTTCTAGGCCTATCTTCAAGAAAGTTAAAGATAGAAAGAAAAGGCCAATAAAATTATACCTTCCACATTGTGACTTTCCCCATTTCAGTTTCAATATATTGCAGGTCAACATAAGAAATTCAATGAGAATTTTTAGGAGTTTTGCAGAAGCTGCAGACAACACACAAAGGCTAGTATATGACAGAGAAAAAGTTTAGAACCTCAGAAAAGCATAAAATATATATGTGTACATATATATATATATATGTGTATATGTATATGTATACATATATATGTATACACACATATATGGAAAGTATTGTATAATATCAACCTATTATATCTTTTAATACCATAATAATTCAAACTTGTTCTCTGGTTCAAAGGGAGGGCAAAAAAAATTTACACATATTTTCCAGATTGTGGGGGCACTAGATCCCTAACTCCCCTGATGTGGAAGGGATTACTGTATCCAGTGTTCTAAAAGTACTGGTGAAGCAGCTGGCTGGTATAGTGGATGCTGGGCCTGGAGTCGGGAAGAAATGAGTTCAAATCTGGAATCTGACACTTGGTAGTTGTGTGACTCCAGCCAAGATGCTTCACCCTGTTTGCCTCATCTATAAAATGAGCTGGGGAAGGAAATGTCAAACCACTTCAGTAATCTTTGCCAACAAAACCCCAAATGGCATCACAAAGAGGTGGACACAACTGAAAACAACTGAACAACAACAAACCAGCTAGACAATGTGAGAATGTAATAGTGAATGAGACAGTGAAAGCATTCTCATAAAATAAGAGACAGTCACCAAACTTGAGCTGGGTCCTGGATCTCTTTAGGCCTAAGTTTCATGTTCCTGCAAATCACCTGATTTTGGGGAAATCAGATGGTGTGCCCCTACTCCCCCTCCCTTTTTCCTGTAAGGGGCTTTTTGGGACAGCCCCCTTTTGCTACATATGGATAATCATAGCTATATGTCTTAGTATTGGGCAAGAGGGGCTTTCCAGGGTCCTGCGTAGATTGTGAGGTCATGTCAGCCCACCAATGGGGTAATGATCCAGCATTAGGGGATTTTTGGTGGGAGGGGTTTGGGGGTTTATCTAGAAATTTTGGGTTTTTTCATAGAATTGTTTGTACAAGGGTATAAAACTACTTGCTTGCCTCTTCTTGGGTGCCTCCCTGTACCAGACTGACTGGAGTAGGTGACGCCCAACTCTCGCGAGACTTGTCTTTTAGAATAAAGAGCTTCTGTTTCTGCCTGGAGAAACCTCTGAATTTATTTGGGTAAGGATCTTTGGGGTCTTTATCCCACTCAATAGGACATGAGACATCATTGGTCACTGATCAAATTTTTTAAATTCATCAGATTTATGGGACATTGGTCGTTAAATGAAAGCAACTGAAAGAACACAGGGAATACTTAGTGGCTGGCTAACTGAGCCATGCCTCTTGTGGCTTATAAAATGCAAACTGGCCCTACTCTGCTTCCTGTACAGTCCTCTATTCTGATGAAATCATAAGTCTGAACAAAAAAAGGGTAGAGGGGAACCTCCAAAAGTTTCTGCTCCACTGGTAGAATCTTTGCAAATCCAGTTACCTATGCTTTGAAAATTATAAAGCATGATACAGAGTATGTTATTACTATTAATATTTTAACACGTTGATGGAGTCGTGATCTCATTTATAAGAGTGTTCTCTCTAACAGTGGTGATGTCAACCCATTCGACACCTTCTCATCCAGCACAACTCTTAGCCTTACCTTCCCATAAAACATCCATTGATGGTTCACCCAATGTGTCTAGGGCTTTTTGAGGGATCTCATTCATTTTCTTTTCTGGGCATATATTTTTCTAAGGATATCCTTTAGGTCACCATGCTTGATTAGTTCTTAGTTGGTAACGTGTTACAGTCTCTTCACATCTCTACTGCTGTTTGGTTGACCCTCAAATGCATTTATTTGAACACTATGGTATTTCACGATCTGCTGTCATCTCCCTTTAATGAATTTTTGTTTGTTTGTTTTAAAATGGTCCTATTTTCAGGGAGGAGCTTGGGATCATTTCAAAAACAGCTAAGTTCCACTTAGTGCAGATAATGAATCCCATGAGTTGGTCACATTATGTGAATTAGAGTCGCATATTTATATTGGTTTGGAGCACATGACTATATTTTACACAATTATAAGACTGAACAGTGCAAATTTAAATATATGCTCTGACTTCGCAGGATTCATTGTTTGCATTTTCAAGACCTAGTTGAACTTTGTAATTTCTCAAAGTATATGAAGACTACTTACCACTTTCTGTTTAGTTGTGAGTATCTAAAATGTACATACAGACCAGCTAATACTATGTTAATATTGCTAATAGTGCCATCATTAACAAAAGTGAGAATGCTAATCCCCTCAACTTCTAGAGTAAGATGTAATATCAGTTCAAATATATGCGAAGTGCTTAGAGATCATTCATGAAGCAAAAGATAAGCAAATATATTAAAAGGGGCTTTAAATGAGGAGTCCAGGAACTAGATTCAAATCCCAATTCTACCATCTGTGTGATCACAGACCAGTCACTTAATTCTATGCCTTAATTTCTTCACCTATAAAATGAAAGGGTAAGACTGAATGACCTCTAAAGACCCTTTCCAGCTCAAACATTCTATATTCCAAAATTCTATGTTCTAAGGTTCATTCCAGCTCTAAATCTCTAAAGCTCCAAATTTAGGATGGGAAGCATTGTGCAATCCAGTTGGTAAATTTGGCTATGTCCACAGGGCCATGATCCAAAAGCCAACTCTTCAGCCTCCACCCCTGCCCCACCCTCTCACTCCTCTTTCCGCTTCCCTCCTGACTTCACCCACTCACCCCTACTGGGAAAACCACTCCCACTCCCATTACCAACTCACCCAAGATAGAAAAAAATGAAAAACTAGGATTCTGGCCAGTGCACTCAGGCATGTTTCACAGTCCTGACACTGCTATCTCATTCCACCAATTTTTCCATTTCAGTCTCCTGTCTCCACATACTGATGTGAGACAAAAGTAAAGGACGCATTCACTTTGCTAAATATCCCCCAAATGACCAAACTACTGAGCTGTTTATGAGGACAGAGAAAATAATCTAGAACTCTGCCCTGGGGGGTTTGTAGAGGTCTATAACCACAGAGCTTCTACAGGGGGCAACAGCGTGATGAGAGCTAGGCTGGGCAAAAGGAGTGCTGTTCAAACTTTCCATGGGGGCACTAGATGCTGCCGCCCCTTCACCAGGACATGCAAGTTACCCTAGCTCTGCTTTGTCCCTGTGGAATTGCCAAGCCATCTTCCCACCATTCCACTTAGGATACCTATTGCTCTGTTGGCCGGAGGGAGGGATCTGATCAGTAGTCATAGAAGAGAGTGAAGTTATTTCAGTTACACAGGGATTAAACCCATGACTTTGCTTCCATGAGCACTGTGCTTTAAGAAGTCAAACTAATGCAGAATCAACAAGGACACGTAGCTCCTGGGTCGGTAATTAAGATTTCTGATTGCTCAGAAACCTTCAGTTTGGGGAACAATAAAAGGACTGAATATATGAGTAAAGATGATACAGTAGGCTAGAATACCATAGTCTATACAGGCCAAATGTTGAAACAATTCAAAATAGAAGGAATAAAGGAAGGAAGGAAGGAAGGAAGGAAGGAAGGAAGGAAGGAAGGAAGGAAGGAAGGAAGGAAGGAAGGAAGGAAGGAAGGAAGGAAGAAAGGAAAGAAAGAAAAGGAAGGAAGGAAGGAAGGAAGGAAGGAAGGAAAGAAAAGGAAGGAAGGAAGGAAAGAAAAGGAAGGAAGGAAGGAAGGAAGGAAAGAAGGAAGGAAGGAAAGAAAAGGAAGGAAGGAAGGAAGGAAAGAAGGAAGGAAGGAAGGAAGGAAGGAAGGAAGGAAGGAAGGAAAGAAGGAAGGAAGGAAGGAAGGAAGGAAATAAAAGGAAGGAAGGGAGGAAGGAAGGAAGGAAGGAAGGAAGGGAGGGAGGAAGGAGGGGAGGAAGGAGGGAAGGAAGGAAGGAAAGAGGAGGAAGTAAGAAGGAAAGAAAAGGAAGGAAAGGAAAAGAAAAGAACAGAACACATTCTTCTTTCAGTTTCATAGATGTTTTCTTCCCACACACCTATCAAACTAGTGAGTAGCAGACCCATAACTAGGGTGGGGCAATCTGGACCTTCTCCCAGAGTGGAGAAATCAGAGGTCAGCTGACAGCAGGTTAGAACAATAGAGGTTAGCACCTAGTTAACAAATTACAGTGAAATAAAATTCAGATACTTCAGGACTCCAACCAGTGCAGCAGCCATCACAGATCACAACCTCAGAGGACTGATGGCAAAGCCTGCCTCCCACCACTCCTCAAGAAGGGACAACAATGTAAAAAATAACAATAAAATATTTTTTTAAAAATAATTACTTGAAGTAGGAAGTTAACCAGATAGCTGAAGTGAGCGCTTTCCTTCCCTCATGCTAGCCCCATTGTGTATGGGGAGCCTGGTATTCTGGGATCTTTTTCTCCAATGTCCTCCTCCCTGTTCACCTTGCTATTTGCCCTTGTAGTACTTGTTGTGGGCGCAAAAATTCCTAATTGTGGCTGTGTTGCGTACCCACAGAGGACAGGCTCTGTACTAGGTACTTCAAAGGTTCATAAAGTCTCCTCACTAAAAACCTTCAGTGGCTCCTCTTTACAGATTGTATAAAACCCAGACTTAGTAGCTGGGCATTTAAAGTTCTCCACATTTAGGCTCACACCTACTTTTCTAGTCTGATTTCAGGATTACTTCCTTTCATGAACCCTGCATGCCAGCTAAACTAGATGACCACTAGTTCCCAGAAAGTGACATTCCATCACCACCACCATGTATGAGTATCACTATCCATTCAGGAGTGCTCTTCCTCCCCTAAAAAGTCCCATCATCCCTTTATATAAAAATGTCTTTCTTCAGTCTTTGCATCTTCCTCCCTTCTTTATTCTTTGAACTTCTTACCTTCCCTTTTTTCTGTCTCCCAATGACCCTCACTGGCAGTTCTCTTTAGTGCTACTCAGGACTACAAAATAGTATAATTCGGATGCCCCTATCACCCCTATGGCTAGCAAGTTCTCACTACCTGTAACTCTCCCTATCTCTGTATCATTCAATCACGAGTTATATAGGAACAAACCATCCCCAACACTCATTTACCTCCTGTTCTCTCATCTTCCTCAACCCTACCCCACCTACTACATGGCACTCCAATGCTACCCATTTCTTCCACTGGGCTCTCTGTAATTCCCAAGTATATAATGAAATTCAGTATCTTTTCATCTTATATTCTTTCCATCTACTTGCTCTCAGACCTGGTTTCACCTACACTACTTTCCAAATCAATCAAGCAACAAGCATTTATTAAGCACCTACTGTATGTCAGGTACTGGCTAGGGATACAACTACAATTAATGAAATTATTCACATGGGAAGATGCTTACATTCTAACGAGGGAGACAATGAGCAGATGTACAAGTACAGCAACAAGCACATAAATAGTATAAATGTACAGTGAACAAATGCAAGTAAATGCAAAGTACTTCAATCCAAGATAATTTGGAAAGACAGGCACTAGCATTTGGAGAGCTCAAGAAAGACTTGATCCAGAACATAGTGCTTGAGCTTTGTCTTATAGCGTGTGGTTGAGATGAGGAGGAAGTGAATTTCACAGGTGTGTGGGATAACCAGCTCAATGGCATGAAGGTAAGAAATGGCTTATCATGTACAAGCAACAGAGATTAGGCCAGTTTGGTGAGATCATGGAGTATGGAAAGGGCAGTCATATCCAGGGAGGATGGAAAGATAGGCTGGGGCCAAGCGATGAAGAGCTTTAAAAGTCAAAATAAGGAGCTTATTTTTATTATCCCAGAAGTAATATGAACTGGTGACATAAGATTGTCTCACCAATTGGAATCAAGTGAATAGGGGACTCACACTGACAGATTTGCAATGAAGGAAAATTATCCTGGCAGCAGTGTATAGAGTGGCAAAAGAAATGAGGCAGGATTACTAATTAGGAGGCTGTAGCAATAACCTAGGCAAAATGTGATGAGACCTGAATGAAGGTGGTAACTGTAAGAGTGAAGAGAGGGGGTCAGATCCAAGAGATGTTATAGAGGTAGAAAGAGCAAGATTCAGCAACCAATTGGATTATGAGGTAAGGGAGAGTGATGAGTCAAAGCTAACGAGAGACTAGAGGCTATGGCGGCGTCTTTGACAAAAATGTATTTGGAAGAGAGAAGGGTGTATGGGGAAATATAACAAGCTGAGTTGTGGTTATACTGAGTTTGAGATGTCTCTGGCATGTCCAGTTTGAAATATGCAAAAGGCAATTGGTGATGCGGCACTAAAGTTCAGAGTAGAAACTGGGGATGAATATATAGATCTAGTAGTGAGGTTGTTGCTGTTCTGTTGTTTTGGTCATGTCCGACTCTTCATGACCCCATTTGGGAGTTTTCTTGGTAAAGATACTGCTGGAGTAAAACATATCATGTCTCAACTAAAGTAAAAAGAAAAAAAAGCAAGGGTAGCAAGCCTTATCTCCAATAAAGCAAAAGCAAAAATAGATCTAATTAAGAGATAAAGGAGGAAACTATATCCTGCTAAAAGGCACCATCAAAAATGAGGCAATATCATTGGCAAAGATACTGGAGTGGTTTGCTATTTCCTTCTCCTGCTCATTTTACAGATGAGGAAACTGAGACAAATAAGGTTAAATGACTTGCCCAGGGTCACACAACTAGCAAGTGTCTAAGCCTAGATTTGAACTTGGGAAGATGAGTCTTCCTGACTCCAGGTCTGGCACTCTATCCATGGCACCACCTAGGTTATCGAGAGATTACATAAAATAAGAGATGAAGAAAGCCGAAGACAAAACCTTGGAGAATACACACAGTTAGTATCAGAATCAATCAATTAAGAAAGAACAAAAGAATTCCAAGCTGCCGAATGAAGCTAGAAAACGTCACTCAACCATGCTGACTATAAATTTACCAGTTTACCAATTTACTGCTTTTCTGTTTTGAGGATCCTGTTGAAGTTGAGTAACAGCACCTGGCTCATTGACTTCGCCTCCTCCCCAACTTTTGCCCTTACCCTCAAGTCTCTAGAAGACCTGTAGACATTCTAGAAGAATGTAAAAGATTCATGCAGATGCTCCTTCAGGCCTCCTAATGTCTCAATATTTTTAAATCCTATGAACAGTTACTCTTTTGCTCCACCTCAGCCATGGACAGAAACTGTCACACACTGGATTCCACCATTACCCACAAATTTTCTTTGACCTCAAATCCCTCAATATCGCGGTACTTTCTTGGGCCATTTCTTTCCTTCTGAGGTTACCTCTTTATATATATATTCTTTCTGTATATATCTTTCATGTACCCATCTATTTAAATATTGTAAACTTCTTTGTAATGTTGCAATGTTCATTTTTATTGTGTCATAATCACTGTCACTTTCGTTTACATCATTGCATGTACTGTAGTCATTGGAGGTACCGTTTTCTTGGCTCTGTTAACTTCACTTTGCATCACTTTATGTGAGTCTTTCCAAAGAACAAGCTTAGTCCAAAGAAGAGATCTAAGAATAAACCTCTTCCCACTCCATAGAGGTAGGTATCCATGGATATGGAAAAGCACATGTATTTTTCAGACTTTTTCAAAGTATTGATCAATTGTGCTGATTTTTTTTCTCTTCCTTTTCTTCTTTTTTCTTTTAAAAAAAATGGTTCAAAGCGATCACTCCCTGATAAGGACAGGGAAAGATAGAGCGAGGTAGTTAGGCAATGTAAAAACAAAAGACAGCAATATATATATTTGTTTTTTAAATAGAATGTAAGTGTGACCTCGGGTGAGTCACTTAACCCCAATTGCCTTGCCTTCACCCCTACAAAAAAAACATTAGAAATAGAATGTAAGCTCCTTAAGAAAAGGGACTGTTCACCTTTCTTGGTATTCCTAGAACTTAGAACAGTACCTGGCACAAAATAAATGCTTATAAATGCTTAGTAATTGCTTGTTAATTGATTTAGTTTGCTTTTTTTCCCTCCCAGTCTTGACCCAAGGCTAACTTTTAACCGTATAAAATAGATTAACAAAAGTGTAAGTGTTAATGTAGGTCAACGCTGGAAGGGGAGAAAAGTAAAGTCCATTAGTTAACGAGAGAGAGAGAGAGAGA
>CM053593.1:163463713-163480047 GCA_028646575.1 Pseudocheirus occidentalis | reverse complement strand
GGAGGGAGCGAGCAGGGAGAGAGAGGAAGAGAGAGGGAGGGAGAGGGATAAAGGATAGGAGAGAGAAGGGGAGAGAGGGAGAAAGAGAGGGAAGGAGAGAGAGAGGGAGGGAGGGAGAGGGGAGAGAGAGGAAGAGAGAGGGAGAGAGAGAGGGGGAAAGAAAGGAAGAGAGAGGGAGAGAGAGAGAGGGAGGGAGAGGGAGGGAGAGAAGGGTGAAAGACCCCTGCTTCTAATAGCATTTTTTCCAATTACATGTAAAGACAATTTTCAATATTCATTTTTGAAAGGCTTTGAGTTACAAATTTTTTACCCTCTCTCCCCAAGATAGCAAGCAATCTGATATATTATACATGTGCAATAATGTAAAACATTTCCACATTAGTCATGTTGTGAAAGAAGCAAACAAAAGGAAAAACCACACACAAAAAAAATGAAAATAGTATGCTTCAATCAGCATTCAGACTCCATCAGTTCTTTCTCTGGATAGCATTTTCTATCATGAGTCTTTCAGAGCTGCCTTTTGACCCCTCCTTCTAAGATCCTTTGCTAGTTCATAATTCATATTATATCCCCTAACTATGGATATTCCAACATTCTTCTGTCCTGGACCTTCTCTCTTCTCTCTCTACTTTTCTGTTATGACCTCATCAACTCCTATGAGTTTAAAGATCATCTCCATGCAGATGACCCCCCCATCTAGATATCATCCCTAATCTCTCCCCTGAGCTTCCATACTACATCACCAAAGGTCTATTGCACATTTGAGACTCAATATCTTAGAAACTTCTCAAACTCAACATGTTCAAAACAGAATTAATCATATTTCTTCCAACATCTATCACTCTTAGTAAAGTCACTTCTGTCAAAGGCCCAACCGTTCTTGTAGTGCCTCCCAGGTTCATAACCATAGACTCATCACTCTCCCTTATCCCATATATACAACCAATTGTCCAATCTTTCCATTTCTGCCTTCAAAACACCTTTTACATCCCACCCTTTCTCTCTACTCACATGCCCACCATCTTAGTTTCAGGTTCTTATCATAATTGCGAAAGCTTCCTGATTGGTCTCTGCCTCAAGTTTCTTCCTGTACCAATCCATCTTCCATACATGTGCCAACGTGATTTTTATTAAGTATAAATCTGATCATGTCAGGCTACCACCCAATAAATTTCAGTGGTTCCCTATTGTCCCTAGAATAAAATATGAATTCATGGTCAGTTTTTAAAGCCCTGCAGAAACTATCTTTCTAACTTCATTATATTATATTCCCCTTCCCACACTTTGCAATCTAGTCAAATTGACTTTCTCTTGGTTCCTCAAAATGGTAATTCCATCTCCTTTTTCAGTGTCTTTACATTGATTATGCCTCAGGCCTAGCACACACTCTCTTCTCATCTCTGCCTCATAGAGCACCTCTCTTCCTTTAATAAGAGGCTCAAGAACCCCTCTACATGAAGTCTTTTCTTATCTCCTCTCAATTCCCTTCCTTCGCTTACCATCTTAAGTATAACTACCTTGGCATAGTAGAGAGATAGCCTAAGGGTTATGAAGATTTGGGTTCAAGTCCTGTCCCTGACACATGCTACCTGTGTGACTCTTGGCAAGTCATTTAACCTTCAACTACTTTAAATATATATATAATACTCTAGATACTGCAAGTTACAGAGAACCTGATACCTCCTTTAGTTTCCTATACCAAGGAGATCCCAGATCCTGTCCCTGTATTTATTCTAAAGATTCTTATATGCATTTTACCTCATTCTTTGTTTTTATGTCCTCAGTGCCTATCTTAGTGCCTAGCATATAGTAGGTTTTTCATAAATGTTTATTGATTAATTGATGGTTTATAACAGCCAAATGGCCACATATTATCTCCTTGACTCTCCAGGGCTACATATATTACACCCTATCCCCATTCCCCAAACATTCATTCCAGCATTTGATCTCCTGACAGTCAAGAAGTCTGGCTTAATTTCAAGATGGCCACATCTCAAGCTAAAACAACTGCTTTTCATAAATGAAGATGTAAGCTAAGGCTTTGGGGAAGAAGAGCTAGTGACTGGCCCAAGAGAAAATCCTGGGAGCACACTAGTACCACCGAAAGAGGAAAGCCAGTTTAAAAATGATCAAGTTGACTCCTAAACATTTTACCAGCCTTAAATTCTTAGTGTTGAACTTTGACTCCACCCTTAACCTCATCTAGTTGTCTTACAGATTTGTGGCACTGCTCACAGAAGTTCCTGGGTAAAAGAGTGAGTAGGTCAACGTGAATCCATTGCTATTTCTGGAGAAATACCCCCTCTATTAATGGGAAGGCATGAATATCATTTCCATATACTGTTGTTTTTTAAAAGGTAGCACATGGGTCAATTTTTGTGGTCTGGCATGTATATATCTGGTTCCATGTATAATAGCCATCAGAAAAAAATTCCTGACAATAAAGTTTTTGGAATTTGGGAGCAGGAAGAAAACCTTTTCTAATTCTGAATCTTTGCACCTATGATGAGGACAAAGGATTAAAAAAACTAACATGGATGACATATAGAAACAAGCTCATTACTTTATACTTACACCTTAAAAAGCACATATCTTTACAACCATACATATAAAAAAAAGTTCTCTTCTATAGGAAATTTTTCTTCATTTGACAAAGAGATTCCAAGCTATATTTAAATGTTTATTTACAGATTGATGGAAAGGTTAAAGAATAAGGAAGAAGAAACATCTCCTTCCTTATTCATAGGATCATAAATTTGGAACTGGAAGACATTTTTGATAACATTCAATCCAATTGATTCTTTGGGATTTTATGTCGTGGACCCTTTTGACAGTCTGGTGAAACCAATGGACCCCTTCTCCAAATAATGTTTTTAAATGAATAAAATGAAACATAAAGGATTAAAATGGAAATTGATCATATTGAAATGCTATCATCAAAATATTTTTCAAAAACAAGTTCATGGACTTCAGATTGAAAATGCTTGATCTAATCTAACCCACTCATTTCTCACATGGGGAAACCAAGACCCCAAAAGGTCACTTAACTAGCTAATGGCATAACCATGATGCAAACCCAGGTCCTCAGACTCTAAATTCAGCACATTCTAGAGAATACAGAATAACTAGACTCTTTTATGCTTTATCTCTGAGATTATAACAAAAGTCAACAAAACACAAGGATTCCAATTTTTTTTTAGAATAGAAGATTCATGTCTGAAGGGAGTAGATGTTTGTCATTCATTTTTGAGAAGACTGATGATCTCATGGGATGATGTCTCGACTTGTGTGTGAATTTGGATATAAGTGAGGCAGAGTTGCACAAAGTCATTAGCCTCACCATCTCTTCCTGAGTCATTGAAGTACAACAACAGGACAAAAGTCAAGATAACTAGTGATAGCCTGGGATGCAATGGATGACCTTGGTGTCTCTGATGCCTGACCAAGCTCTAAATGCTCCACAGCACCTGCATCAGCTGCCTTTATGGCCAATGGAACAAACTTCTCATCTATCCATTCCACCAAGGAAAGTAATCACGTGTTTGGGGTAGATATCTCCTTAACTCACTGACAAGTTTGAGGTCTCTCTACTGAGATGGTTTTTATCAGGATATGGCCACTGCACATGATGCTACAGCTTCTTGGAGCCACAAGTGAGAGCTGAGTGAATCAGGGGGACATCAAAGGTGGATAACAGCCCTGGAAAGGGCTCAGCAAGCCCTTATACCAGAGGTGTTAGTCCTCCCTGAACACCCCATAAACCACCCTAAAGGGAGTATGGTACAGTGGAAAGAACACCGACATCAGATGACTTAGGTTCAAATGATACTTTGTCTCTGATACGTGCTGCCTGTTGTGACCTTAGGCAAGTTACTTAGTCTCCATGAGCAAAATAAGGCATTGGACAAAGTAATTTTCAGACAGAGGTCCTTCACAATTCTAGATCTGTTCCCCTTTTAAAAACGTATTATGTCTGCTATGCAAAATAAGGTACACATATAAATTATTTCTTAAGGGAACAGATGATGATTTAGCAACATTCAGATCTGAACTGAAACAAGACAAAAAGGTCAGAATCCCCTAGATCCTTTCCGAAAGGACTCCAGAATGAACTGCTTCTAGCACCTTCACACTCCATACAAGAGGAAGTCTGATGCTGGCAAGATTGTGTCTTGTGCCACTGAACTTGGCTCCTATTTGCTTCCCTAAATTCCTGTTCCCTCCACCTTAATGGGAAGAAAGAGATGGCTCCTGTCCCCTCCAGCTGGGTATTCAGTCTCCCTGACCTGGATGTCAATCTCCTGTCCCTCCTGACAGCATGCCAGACAAAATGTTCTTAACTGACACAGTTTGTCACTTACTGAGACCTTGCTTTTTTCTTCCCTCCTACCTCTTCTTCCCCAGATTCTAAACCAAGTTCTATCACTCACAATCCTTGCCCTCAAGGAACTCACATTTTAACGGGGCAAATAATAAGCAAAGAATCCTGTACATACAAAATACATGTAGTGGAAATGGGAAGTGATTTTAGAAGGAAGGCACCAGCAATTAGAGGGAAGGGGAAGAAGGAAGGGTCTCTTGAAAAGATGCGATTTTATCTGACTTGAAGGTAAACCAAGTAGCAGGAAGAGAGAACATTCCAGGCATGGGGGACAGCCAGGGAAAAGGCAGAGACGAGAGATTGAGCAATGTAACTGAGGGACAGCAAGAAGGTTAGTATTTTCTTCCTTCTTTCAAGAAAATGAAGGGGTTGAGTTAGATGGTCTCAAAGGTCTCTTCCGGCTCTGAAGCTATATTTAGTCAGTGCTAGCCATATTTTTATCATCAACCACAGTTCTTATAACTGTCATAAACCAAAGTCCACTTTCCAGAAGAGTTTTGCAGCTGCTACCATTAAACTTACTGGTCCTCCAATTCTTTCAATTTGCCTGTCTCTTCCCTGACTCCACACACAACTCTTTTAGCCTACAAATCCCTCCCTAAGCTGTCCAGACCCTCTACTCACTCCTAACAATGACTCAAAATCTTCTTCCATCTCCAGTCCCCAAATGTATCATGCAATGTGCCCTAAAATTAAGTCCCCTCAATCGCCAATGCTAAGTTCCAGAAGAAGTCAAGGAAAACAGGGCCAAAGAAAGACTTGGTTTCCCAGGATATGAGAATGAAATTCACCTATAACATTTTCCAGGGATAGGGGTTGGGGAGCATAGGGGGAACTGTCCAATCCTGTACTTTCATCAGAACTCTTGGTGCCTAAATTCCCTCCAAGGATGCAGATTAGCAGCTACCAGTGATTTACAGAGAGTGTTCTGGGACTAAGTCACACAGTATGTATCAATTGGTCATAGGGCTTTTGGTCTCCACGGCAAGCTTTTGAACCACCTCTCCATTCTTGCCTTCATTAGTTAACATAGCCATCCTAACTATAGGGGAGGGAAGGGAAAAAATTATCTCTTTGGCTTTAAGCAAATTATTAACTTTCTAGACCAGGTCTTTTTAATCTGGGATCCATGGACTCCCTTCCAAAGGTATCTGTGGAAAGATTTCAGTGAGTGCATCAACACAGAAATAGATATAGTAGAAATATAGACACAGACATAGATGTAGATATGTATGTATGAATACACACACACATATACCTACACACTATCTATCTGTATTATTTGTTGTTGTTAAACCCATTTTTAGTTGAGTCCAACTCTGCATGACCCCACTTGAAGTTTTCTTGGCAGAGATACTGGAGAAGTTTGCCATTTCCTTCTCCTGCTCATTTTACAGATGAGGAAATTGAGGCAAACAGGGTGAAGTGACTTGTCTAGGGTCACACAGCTACTAAGCGTCTGAGGCCACACTGGAACTCAGGAAAATTAGTCTTCCTGACTCAATTCCTAGTGTTCTGTGCACTATGGTGCCACCTAGCTGTCTTGTATGTGGATATTCATGAATGCATGTACATGTATATATGTGCGTATGTATACATGCAATACATATACATGTATACATAATACATACACATATATGTTTGGTTTCCTTCATGATGCCATATATTTTATTTTATGCACTTAAACATTTAAAAATCTATTTCTATGTCACTGGTTTTCTTTGTGATCCTACATAATTTATTTTATACATTTAAAATAAACATTGTTTTGAAATGGGGGTTGGTAATTGTCAGTGTACTGCCAAAGGGGTATGTGACATCAAAAAACTCCAGAGTGCCTGCATTAGACCCCTTGACATTCTGCAAGATATCTCCAAAGCCGCCTCACAGGATTGTCATGGGGAACAAATGAGATAATATACGTAAATTGCTTTGTAAACTTTAAAGCTCTAAAGTTTGCTATTACCTAATAGTGAGAGTTAGCCACTGTTAAAGAAGACGGTTGACTTCCTGATTCTTGGAGGGCTGCAGCTCTGGCCCCATCCTACCCCCACACACCCAAAGAGCAGCTGCACACAGGCCTGAGTTCTTCCTGGAGGACCTGGAGCTGGGGTTACAAGAACAGTGGCCAACTTAACTGTTTTTTCTTCCCAGTGTTCTTTTTATTCCCCTCCTCTTTAACACAAGTCATCTCCAAGCTGGTTCTCTTGACCCTGAGTACCAGCACCTATGAGGCCATTAATCAACTTCTCGACAAATACTAATATATTCCCCAGAAGAAAGGAAGAATTTCAGTGTCCAGTACATAAGTGCCAGTTTTGTTTTGATCTCTGCAATCCCCAGTACCTAGTCAGTCTTATAAGTGCTCACCAAATTGAAGCCTTGCTCCAATCTCCTTACCCTTGCCCCAAAGCAATATTTCTTTAATGTCATGAGTACAGGAGCTTCTTCCACCAAATTCTGACAGAAACTCCTTTTTTAAATTTTGTAAGTTGTGTTAAAGAGCCAACTGTGGTGGAAAAATCCAACGTCTGTTGCCAACTTGGTGAGGAGGCTCTCTCTCAACACTTAGCAGATCTGAACCCTGATCCCTGATCTCCTTGATGACAAAAGTTTTGGCTGACACCAGGCCCAGATTGAAACCCTCTCCAGCTTGGGAGGACCTGCTAGAACTTGTCCTCCACTGACAGGGCCCTTGAGAACCCAGGTTCCACTCTATGCCATGATGAGGCATGAAAGGAGGATTTTCATGGTGGTTGTAGAACCAAACCATGGGAAAATGATGACTCACCACCTACAAGGGACTAATAAAAACCACCATACTCCTACCAGTCAACAACATTGATCAAGCACCTACTGCTTGTACCAAGCACTTAACCATAAACAAAAAAATGGTTCTGACAAGGGTTGAAATAGATGACTTCTAAGCTCCCTACCAAATGTTTATTCTATTAACAGAAGACATTGTTCCCACCTTTAGGAAGAAGCTATGATCACAGCCACCGTAAATGAAGAGATGCCATTCCAGCAAAGCTGGGGGGTGGGGGTGGGCAGGATTAGAATTGAGGACTACATTGTAGTCACTGGTGTCTATCCTCCCCTCCTCCTCAAAATCTGCCTAGTTATGTCACTGTTCTAACACCTTGCCATCTGCAGCAGGACGCTGACAAAGAGATACTCAAAACAGGTGCCAGGTAGTCAGAGGCTGAAAGGGTGTGAGTGGGGAGGGAGAGACAGAGAGAGCTCCCCTCCAAAATCAAGAATGGTAACCATATCAGAAGAGGATATCTGTAAGCTTTTAACAAGAGGTAGTCTCCATTAGCCAGGAAAAGGCCCCTTCATACCACATTCTTTCAGGCAAACTCTTAATCCATAGACTTCCCAAGTGTTCAGAGGAAGATGTAAAGGATAAAAGGTCTGAGCTCTCCTGAGTCCTTGGCTCATTAGAAGTCTGTGCATGGAGAGAAGTGGAATGAGGCAGGGGGCCAATATGCTTAATTTCAGAGGGTCTAAAGCCAACTTCCTCTCTCCTTTCAGGCATTCACTCAACACATCCCTATCTGGTATCTACCATGTAGGGAAGATATGTAGAGGATTGGGGCTTCAGGGGATGCAGAGATGAATCAGAGGAGGTTCTTGGCCTAGGTTACACCTGAGTTTATCATCAGATCCAATATCTCATTTCTTACATAAAACCCACATAGGAAATATCTCACTTTCCTTTCCCTCTTCTTTGGTGCCCTTCTAGGAGGACCTGGGCACTAGGGGGAAAACAGGGAGACTGGAGGAATTTCTATATAGTGAAAGCTATGTGGAGATGCTAGTGGGGAGTTTGTTTCATTTCCCTAGAAGTCCTTCTATTTTAAAATTCAAAACCAACTTTTGGGGGAAGTTTTGTTGAAAGAATTTCCTGACCTTTAGATTGTCTCATATTCATTCTTTTCTCTTGACCCTTGTCTAGCCCACCCTCATCTTGTGTTTGGACTGCTACAATAGTCTCCTTATCAATGGATCTCTATCTTTTCATAATAGCAATTATAGCATTTACTTAGCATTTTAAGTTTTGCAAAGTCTTTAGAAATAAGT
Source organism: Pseudocheirus occidentalis (assembly GCA_028646575.1). Lineage (NCBI taxonomy): Eukaryota > Metazoa > Chordata > Mammalia > Diprotodontia > Pseudocheiridae > Pseudocheirus > Pseudocheirus occidentalis. The sequence continues at coordinate 163,471,580 of CM053593.1, read as the reverse complement.
TTGGGGTTTTTTTTGCTTTTTCGGTGGGGGGGGGGGGAAGCCAGGGTATTTGGGGTTAATTTACTCACCCAAGGTCACACAGCTAGTTTTTGTGTTAAGTGTCTGAGGCCGGATTTGAACTCAGGTCCTCCTGAATCCAGGGCCGGTACTCTATTCAGAGTGCCACCTAGCCACCCCTACAAATAAGATTTAATCCTCAAAACAACTGCAGGAGGTATGCGCTGTTATTACGCTCATTTTACAGATAAGGTAACTGAGATAGGTATTAAGTGCTTTGTTCAGGGTCATGCAACTAGTAAATATCTGGATTCATATTTGAACTCCAGGCTTCCTCACTCCAGGCCCAGTATCCTTACTCTTTACACAACCTAGCTACCTCTTCCATCTATTCCCTATGTGACTGCCAAAATCATCTTCCCAAGACATTGATCCAACCTTGTCCCTCCACTACTTAAAAAAGTTCTATTGGCTTCCCACTGAAAGAAGCGTCAGCTCCTCAATGCGGCATTCAAAGCCTCCCACAGTCTGACTCTGGTCTAGCTCTCAGACTTATGTCTCTCTATTCCACTCAATTCCAGTCAAACTGAAATTCTCACTCATCACTGTCTTTCATTTCTCCCGAGGTTTCACAAGTTATCCATCAGCCGTGCCTGGAATACACTCCCTCATTCCTACTTCTTTCTATCCTTGTCTTCCTGTTCAGCTCAGATACTCAGATACCAGAAAACTTTTGTGAAGTTTTCCTTGATTTTCCCCCAGTTAGTGCTCTCTCTCAGTTTACTTTGTAATTTCCTAGCACATTTTGTTGTTTGGTGGGTTCAGTCATGTCCAACTCTTCATGACCCCATTTGGGATTTTCTTGGCAAAGATACTTGGAGAGGTTTGCCATTTCCTTCTCCAGCTCATTTGACAGATGAGGAAACTGAGACAAATGGGGTTAACTGATTTTCCCAGGGTCATACAGCTGTTAAGTATCCTACACCAGATTGACCGCAGACCCTGGCCACCTTCTAGAAGTTTAATCAATACTTGTTAAGTGATTATGGACATTTTGTTTTATCCTTTCCATTAGACTATAAACTCCCTGAGGGCAAGGACTTTTAGTTTTAGTTTTTGTTATGTCCAGCGTGTTGCATAATTGTTGAATGATTATTTGCTGACGTCAGATACATGGGTATCTGAAAAGCAAGACTGAAGAGTCATAGATCTGAAATGAACAAATAAGAGATAAAATGTGTTCCTTTTTCATCTTAATGGATGAAAATCCTACCTCTTCCTCTTTTTGCCACATATAAGTGAGGAGAGGAAGGCAGTGAATCTCTCTAATTACCACAATGATACCTCAGCTGGACAATGCCTGGTCACTCATTTGCTAAAACCAAGCATGCCAGCCAGGTCAGGGTAAGAAAGACTATTTTTGTAAATAAAAAAAAAAATTAAGTAGACATTGAACACATATGACTCACAAAGATGAAGGAGAGGAAGCCTGGGATTAACCCTCCTGAACCAGACACAAGACCCAGCTAGCTCTGGCAGCAGCAAATACCTGATGCCTTTTAAAAAGAATTTACCACCCCCACCCTCTGTTTTTAGCCACCCAATTGCCCTCTGCCAACTGACAGAGGCCCAACTAGGAGTCCGTGCTCTGTGGGAGTTCTTGAGACCTGCCCTTGTCCAAACTATGGGGAAAAAAAAACCTGAGTCTCCCTCCCCCTCAAGTCTCACAGTAAAATGTTACCAAATGTCCTTGTCAGTCAGCAACATTGATTAAGTAGGAGATTCCTCAGCTTGGCCCTCAAGGGCTCCAAATTGAACTGCACTTTAACTCCTCAACCTAATTTCCTTTCACAAGTCCTGGCCTCTAGAACTACAATGGTGCTGGAGTTCCTAGTCTCCAGAACATAGAAGGACTCACGCTGGCTTCCAGGCCTTTGCCCATGCTTTTTCCTCCACTTGAAATGCCTTCCCATTTCCCCCTCCCTAACTCTCAATCCTATTAAGGCTCAGCTAAAGTCCCACCCGGTGCATAAAACTACCTGGACTACTTTGGCCCTCCCTGATCTCACCCAAAGAGAACCAGTGGTTCTCAAACTCATAGTACTGTATTCTTTGCTGCAAAGCATCAACATATTGAACATTTGTGTTGGCAACACTATGGAAGAGCTGAGACACTCACTCATACATGTGCAGTTTCTCTTCCATAAGGAGCAACTTTGTTGTTGTTGTTGTTTTCAAGTTCAAGGTCTGAAATATGTTGAGCCTCCTGTACATATAATAGTCAAGTTCTATTTGTTTTTGAAAGCCAAGTTTACCTTACTGTAAGTACTGTATAAGTAGAATTTATATTAAATAAAATGATTTCTAAATCTTTTTTTCTCTGCAATAACAACATCCAGCATGTCATGGCACACCTATTGAAACTAGTGTTGCCTTCTCCTGCTGCTCAAGGAGCTGGTCGCCACCATGGTGAGTCTTCCTGGGGTCTAGATGCCATCTGTCTCACATCTGCGCCATCCTTCGGCTTGGCTCTCAACTCTTCTCTCAGCTGGTCTCCTGGAGGTCTCTTCTTCACTCTGATGCTGAAACTAGCCGGAACTGCACTCCCAAGAGCAAATGACACTATAACCATCAGAACCAGGAAGTTCATGACAAACAGACTTCTTCAGCATAAACAGATGGTCATAGATGTCCTTCATCTTGGAAAGGCCACACTGCCCAAGACTGAAATTCGAAAAAAACTGGCCAAGATGTACAAGACAACTCCAGATGTCATTTGGATTGCCATTTTTGTCATTTTTGTCTTTGGATTCAGAATCCATGGTGGTGGCAAAACAACAGGCTTTGGAATGATTTATGATTCCCTTGACTATGCAAAGAAAAATGAACCAAAGCACAGACTTGCAAGGCATGGTTTGTATGAGAAGAAAAAGACATTGAGAAAGCAGTGAAAGGAACACAAGAATAGAATGGAGAAAGTCAGGGGTACTGCAAAGGCAAATGTCAGTGCTGGCAAAAAGAAGGAATAAAAGGCACTATGGATTATGTTTATTTGTGAAGATAACTTTTCACCAGACTACAAATAAACTATGTAAAATCTCAACAAGAAAGAAAGAAAGAAAGAAAGAAGGAAAGAAGGAAAGAAGGAAAGGAAGAAAGAAAGAAAGAAAGAAAGAAAGAAAGAAAGAAAGAAAGAAAGAAAGAAAGAAAGAAAGAAAGAAAGAAAGAAAGAAAGAAAGAAAGAAACTATTGTCACATGTAGCTTGACAGCTACCAGTGAGGCTGGGTCTGGAATCTCCCTCAACCCCTTCAGCACTGAGGTTAACTCTGCTTGTAATTTAAAGTCTATAATACAGAATCCATGGGGCTTAATAGAAAAAGCTCACTAGATGTAGAGATGAGATGGGGAAGCTTAAGAGATGAGAGGAGGGAGGAGTAAGCATGGGTATGTCTGAGATGGAGGGTGGGAGTTTGGGGCTGGAGTCAGGGAGAGGTTAGCTTTACTGAGTCCCCTACCACCTTCAGATCTCAAGGAACCTCCCAACCCTTAAGTTTATCACTAAATCTGGACAAGCCACAATTACTTAAACTCTCTAAGCCTTGGTTCTGGCATCTGTAAAATGAGAGGCTGAACTAGATGGCTAGGACTGGGGGTAGGGACCGGGGTGGAATGATCACTTTTAGCTCTGAGTCTATGCTCCTATTATCCATTAAGGGGCATCGAGGTGTTGCTGTGGATAGAGTGCCCAGGAGTCATGAAGGTTCATCTTCCTCAGTTCAAATCTGGCCTCAGACACTTACTAGCTGTATGACCCTGGGCAAATCACATAACCCTGTTTGCCTCAGTTTCCTCATCTGTAAAATGAGTTGGAGAAAGAAATAGCAAATCATTCCAGTATCTCTGCCAAGAAAACCCCAAAAGAGATCAGAGTCCGACACAACTGAAACAACTCAGCTTCCATGATAACAAAATGATCAAACCATGCTGAAGTTCACACCCTATGCTTTCTGACTATGACCCTGTTGGGATCTGTTATCAGGTGTAGTGGAAACAGGAGAGTCATTATTCTGGTTTTGTATACCACCTCAGTTCTTAGTAACTGAGTAACCGTGGGCATCGCTTTCCCTGTTGGAAAATCAAAGGAGATAATACCCATAAGCTGGTTTGGGAACCTCTAAATGCTCTTGGAGAAATCAGCTATTGCATTGTACAGAGTCTTTGCTTCATCCACAAAGTCAATTTGGAATCAAAAGACCTGAGTTAGACTCCTAGTTCTACTACTTACACTGTTCTTAAAGTCCTTTGAATTGCTGTGTAACTTTGAGCCTCTCATCAATCACCAAGTATTAATTAAACACCTACTGTGTGCCAAGTAACTGGCTAAGCACTGGAGAAACCAAGAAAGGCAAAAAACACGGTTCCTGCCCTCAGGGTACTTGCGTTCTGATGAGAGAGATAACAAGATTGATTAAGCCAGGTGACTGAATTTAAATCCTAACTCTGGGGTTTACTTTCTATGTGAACTTGGGCAAGTCATTTCATGGAAGAGGGGGCACTTATTAGGCACTTATTATTTTTTAAGCATTTATTAAAGTGCCAGGCCCTTTTTTTTAACCAACTTTATAGATATTTCACTAGATCCTCACAACAACCCTGGAAGGTAGGTGCTATTACTATCCCCATTTTACAGCTGAGGGAACTGAGGCTGAAGGAGATTAAGAGAGTTGTTTAGCATCACACACTAGCATATGTCTGACGCTACATTTGAACTCGGGACTTTTTGACTCCAAGCCCAATGCTTTATCTATTAAGCCACCCGGCTACCACCGACACTCTCTGCAATCCTACATCTGTGATTTGGTGATCTACTCACAAATGTCACTTTGGTCACTTACGTTGGGCAAGTCATCTCATCTCTCCAGGCCCGTTTTCTCATCTAGTCAAACTAAGGTACTGAACTGTTGTCATTTTAGTCATTTTCAGTCTTGTTCAATTCTTTGTGATCCCATTTGGGGCTTTCTTAGCAAAGATACTGGAGTAGTTTGCCATTTCCTTCTCCACTTCATTTTTACAGACAAGAAAACTGAGGCAAACAGGGTGAAGTGACTTTCCCAAGGTCACACAGCTCACAAGTGTCTGAAGCCATATTTAAACTCAAAAAGATGAGTCTCCCTGACTTCAGGCCCAGCACTCTATCCACTGTGCCACCTAGCTGCCCAGGATGCCAGACTAAATGATTTCTAATTCTTCTAGAGTCTTGTTGCTACCATTTAGAGATGAAATTGAAATTCAGTGGAAGTGACTTGACCAAGGTCACACAGCTGGTAAGGAGTCATTTGTGTCTAGCTAACTCAATGCTCTTTCCACCTACTGTACCACCTTTATCCCCAGAAGTTTTCCTAGGTCCCTGGGTTGAATGGAAGCATCCCCTTGGAATAAATCACTCTACTAGATAAGTGGAGTCCAAAGAACACACAGTAGAAAAGACATCATCCATCCCTGCCTAGGAGAGATTCTGATACCAGCATCACCACACTGACACAGAGACGGAGGGCCTACTGTGAAAGATGATGAAGAGCCTGAGGTGGGAAGAGCTGAGTTCCCTTTCATGTATTGTTGTGCCCCCACAGGCACCTCTGGCATTACCTGTATCTTGAAATAATGTATATTTGAAAAGGAGAGAGGGAAACAGGCAGAGCCCAAGAGATGTTACGAATGTTAAACTCTGCAAAAGTTAAAGTGCTCCATAACTGTCAGCTAACATTGTTGTAGAGGGAGGGAAAATATCCCTTTTATTTTTTAAACTTCCTCAGAAGCTCCAGCAAATGCTTGCAATGGGAAAAAGCAAGAGTCAGCATTTTGTCCGTGGGCCCCTCCCAGGGCCTGGAGCTTTAAACTCTGCTGCTCCAGGGCTTCTAGGATTGGCCATCTTTCCCCACCACCACCACCCCCCCTCTTCCACTCCCCCTACCTCAGAGAGGTCAGAGCACAAAGCTGCCAAAAAAAAAAAATACCACACACCCAAAGTGTGTAGCAAAAGGAGCCTTCCCTCCTCCATTCTGCCCTTATTTGAGGGATAAAGGGCTGTCCCCCAAACCAGATCCTAAAATCTGCTTGCATTGGCTGAGGACACAACAGGACTAGAGATAAAGTTGGAACTGCTTTGGATGAACGTGAGCAATTTTGTTCCTTGTTCTCTCCACACCCCCTCTCCTCCCCACCACACTTTCATCCCCAACTCCTCCAAACAACCCCTCCAGTATGGCACAATCTGAGGTAAATTCATGTCCCAGCTGCCTGGGTCACACACAAGGCAAGGACAGCTCCCAGCTACAAAGTGGTGATGTCTGCATGTCAAGTCCACTCCCTAGTTAAACTCAAATTCTGGGCCACCCCCTCATTCTGAGAAGTGATATCTAAGCCTCCTGCCATTCAGAAATGGTGAAAGACTCTTGTTTTTATCCCCTGACAACTTGGGAGTGACCAGTGGGCATAGCACTGCCTTTTCCACTTTGGCTACCAAATGCTAACTTTTGGAATTCTCTTAGGGCAGGGCCCCTAATCCTTACCCTAGACTTTGCTGTCTCCTGAAAGTTCAGTGCTATCCTGAGTTAGTCCAAGATATTTCCAGACTGAGGGGACAAATATCATTTGCCACCCACCCACCCCCCATCTGACTTTGGTTCTTAGTGGTCCAAAACAACCCTGATGTACTATATACTCCAGAAATGGGAATGCCACATTCTACACTCTGCCTTTCAAAGACAAATGGGGTAAAGGAAGCAACGAACACACCAAAGATGTGAGGAAAGAGAAGAAATCCTCCTGCGGCTGGGCCAGAAAGTTCCACTGCAGAGGTTTCTGGCTTCCTTTGATCTTTTACAACTGGAAGAATTTTCGAAGAGAGACCACTGAAACTTAAAGGGAAGGTAGCTTTAAAGGTGGTCTTTAAGACCGATTAGACAGGAGGCTGAAAGAACTTTTCAAGGAGTTCTCCAAACTTTTTCTTAGTCTGGTACAGACCCCTTCTTTCCCCTCCCCCTACTTCCACCAGTCGACCCACCACATCTGGTTTCACTCAAATCTCCACTGCATCCTCACTCTCCTCTCTCTCTCTCTCTCTCTCTCTCTCTCTCTCTCTCTCTCTCTCTCTCTCTCTCTCCCAATCTCCTTCCCTTTTTCCCTCTCTCTCCTTCCCTCCCATACTTATCCCCTCTTTCGTACCTCCTACTCCTTCCTCTCCAGAAATGGAGAGACAATTTTGTTTGAACACCTCCCTCCTCACCCCCTAACGCACGCACCTCTGCTAAAGAATGAGTGAGGATTAAAAAAAAAGAAACCCCTTCCTCCCCTCTTCATGGTCCCTTCTCCTTCTCCAACTCTTCTCCCGACTCCGGGAGAAGCAGTGCCCTGATGCTGGCAGCGCCTTACCAGTGGGGGCGACGGTGGGGACAGCAGGGGTGGCGGCTGTGGCTGCCCCCGCGGGGCTGATCCAGGAGCCCGAGGGGCTGAACACCACACTCCCGAGAAACACGGCACAGCGCAGCAGGTGACGCCAGGGAGCAGGAGCCAGGCAGGGGAGCCACATTCCGGGGGCTGACTCCGCCGGGGTTCCAGGCACTGGGACAAGAAAGGGATGGATGGATGGACTGAGGGCGAGGAGCTGGAGAAGCGTGAACTAAGGGCCCCGGAGCTGGGCTGGAGATGCTTTGCGTCCTTCCCCGGGCCAGGACGGAGTGATGTCTCCTAGGGAAGGGAAAGAGAAGGGAGGGGAGGAGATTGAAAGGGAAGGGAGGAGAATTGAGGGGAGAGGAGGGATAGGGAGGCTGGGAGGGGTTGGAGGAGGAGGGGAGGAACCAGGGAGGAGGG
>CM053593.1:163444798-163463213 GCA_028646575.1 Pseudocheirus occidentalis | reverse complement strand
ATATCTGAGCATGTGTGTATATGTGTATATAAAGGGTATAGGATGAATTAAATGTGAGGGGATGATAGTTTAAAAGGCGAAATTCTGAGGTGGGAGAGGACTAGAATGAGAGGAGACAGGGAGAGACAAAATGGGTTTAATCATCCCATAGAGAAGAGGCAAAGGATAACTATTGCAATTTTGCTTTCAATTACTCTCATTGAATTTGGCTTAGGGAAGAAATGGCATAAACTCTAGATTGGGCGTCATGCTACACAGGAGAGTAGGCGGCATGCGGATGAGAGGGGGGATGATGGAGGGGAGGGCACGGTCTGGGAGAGGAATACTGGAAGCACACACTTCAGTAAACTGACAGGGACAGGGTAGAGAACGGAACAAGGTGGGGGGGAGGGATAGGAAGGAGAGACAGACGATCACTGTCACGGTGTGTCCGCTATGAAGATGTCCTGTATAATCACATATCCATAGCCTGTATTAAACTGAGGGTCCTTCCAGTGGGGGTGGGTGACAGGGGAGGAATCGAAAAAATCTAGAATTTAAAGTTCTGCAATACCTGCAACTGGGAATTAAGATATACAGGGGCTGGGATAGGGAGACCCTCCCTGCCCTACCAGAAAATAAGAGAGCAGAGCAGGGGAGGGGCTTTATAGTGGGATTGCTGTCTTGGGGTTGGGGCAGGGGCAAGACGGGGAGAAAATGTGTAATTCAAAAATGTAATGAAAATGAATAATGTAAACAAATAAAAACTAAATTTTAAAAAAAGAAAAAATAAATATCAGTTAATAGTAAAAAAAATAAAAATTTAAAAATTAAAAATTAAAAAAATGAAATTGTCATGGCTAAAATTTATGCTAATTAAATAAAATGTTGATTGACAAAAGCTATGGCAAAGCTAATTTGATCATGGTTTCATAGCTGGAGGAGAGTAGGAGGATGGGGTTGGGAGAGGAGCATATCTGGTGTGGGAGATGAAAGGGTCTGGTCCAAGGTCAGTCACTGTGAATCAAGAAGAACACTGGGAAGTATACAGTGATGTGAACTGTGGGTAGGACCTACCTGAAATAGTGGAACAGGACAAAGCATTTACCAATTAGGACAACAGGAGCCCCAGGGCTATTGTTTCAAAGAGAGGATGGTCAGAGAGTAGGAATTGAGTGACCATAGATAGGATCAATCAACAAGTATCATTAAGTACCTACTATGTGCCAGGGGTACGTAGGTGACACAGAGCAGAGAGTGCTATACTTGGAGTCAGGAACACCTGTGTTCAAATCTGACCTCAGACACTGTGTGACCTAGGCAAGTCAATTAACCCTGTTTGCCTCAATTTCCTCATCAGTGCAAAGAACTAGAGAAGAAAATGGCAAACCACTACAGTATTTGACTCCCAAATTGGGTCATGAAGAGTCGGACATGACTGAAACAATTGAACTACAATAAAAAAGGGTAGAAAGAAGGAGAAATGTATGGTTCAGAATGGCCTAGTGGAAAGAGCCTTATAATTGGGATCAGAGGGCTTGGGTTCATTCAAGTCCATGTTTGCAACCTATTTCTATGATCTTGGCCCTCAGTTTCCTTCTCTGTAAAATTTAAAAGTCACCTGCCTATAAAAGTCTATACCCTAGCATTTTAAAAAAAAATTTTAAATAATGTTTTATTCTTTCCCCGATTACAGGTGAAAACAATTTTGGACATTTTTTTTTAGTTCCAAATTCTCCCTGAGACAGTAAGTAATCTGATATGGATTATACATGTGCAATTGCATAAAGCATTTTTCCATATTATATGAACTTGTATTTTTAAAAAATTTATTATAATTGTATTTGAATATAATTAATTTCCTTAGTCATCCTATGTATTTTATTTTAACACATTTAAAAACATGACTCTGAGAAAGGCCCCATAGGCTTCACCAGACTGCCCAAGACTGCCCAAGGGATCCATCACCCAGAAACCCTTATTTAATTATAAACCCTTAGGACAGATGATCTCTTAAGTCCCTTACAGTTTTAAACCTATAATCCTATGATCCTCAGTGACACAGAGCCAGTTACCAAGGAAAAAGGGGGAACAAGAGAATAGGGACCTTGAACCTCCATTTATATCCCTGACCTATACACCTTGACTATTCTTCTAAATGAAGCCATTTCAGAAGTGGGGAAGGGGGGTGGCTAGGTGGCGCAGTGAATAGAGCACCGGCCCTGGAGTCAGGAGGACCTGAATTCAAATCCGACCTCAGACACTTAACACAAAAAACTAGCCGTGTGACCTTGGGCAAGTCACTTAACCCCAACTGCCCTCCAAAAAAAAACAAAAACAAAAAAACCAACAACAAGAAGTGGGGAAGGAAATGAGCATTTGCAGTATCTACTACGTGCCTGGGGTTTTACAAATATCTCATTGTATGTGAGTTGTTATATTACATATGTTATGCAGTTTATAATATAGCACACATATATATTAACAAATAAGTTGTTATTTAATAATCTCTAGTTTATAGATGAGACAAATAGAAGGTGACTTGCCCAGGGTGGCACAGTATGTATCTAAGGCTGAATTGGGATTCAAGTCTTTCTGACTATAGGCCCAGCACTCTATTCACTGTACTGCCTAGTTATCTCAAGAAGCTCAGAAACTCTTTGACTCTATATAGCTGTATGTCTTCACTCTGACCACTCACCCTTTGCTCATCAAAACTAGGGTACAGGGCTCATTCTGTCCCAAGAGCTCTAGTTTGCCAGTATTGACTCGCATCTACTCTCCTCCCTCCCTCTCCCTCTCCCTTTCTCTCTCCCTCCCTCCCTCCCTCTCTCTCTCTCTCTCTCCCTCCCTCTCTCTCTTTCTCTCTCTCTCTCTTTCTCTCTCACACACACACACACACACACACACACACACACACACACACACACACACACACACACACACCCCAGCAGCAGCAGCAGCAGCCTAGTGAGCAGAAGCAACCTGCTGGCCAACTGGGGCCTCTCCCAATCTTGCCTGGAAACACTGCAGTGGCTGAGCTACAGCCAATAGTCCCAGCCCATGACCTTGTTTGCTCCCAAGCTTGGAAGGGCAAGGAATGAGGGAGGCGGGGATGGACTCTGTCTTGAATAGCCTTTGGGAACCTCCTTTTTCAACTTGCCATGTGGAGACCCATTTCACATTAAGCTGCCCCTTGTCTCTCTCCCCATTCCAGGGCGCTAACTCTTTCACCCAAGATAGGTAAGGAGAGGCTTTCCTCTTTGGATCTTGGCCCTGGGATCCCTGAAGCTAATCCCAAACCAGAAGCTAATCCCAATCCCAAACCTCATTCCCAGAAGGGTGTGAAGTCTAGGTATGGTACATCAGAAAGAGGGATGAATTTAAAATCACAGGACCTGAGTTCAAATCCGGACTCAGACACTTAACACACACACACAAAAAAACCTAGCTGTGTGACCTTGGGAAAGTCACTTAACCCCGATTGCCCTCCAAAAAAAAAAAAGCAAAGTAACTTATTCCTATAACTTTTAGTGTTTATAAGAGAATTGTTATAAATCCAAATCCAAGTCCTATATTTCTCAAAAGTTTTTATAGCATCTTTAGATTTAAAGATAGTGCCGCTAACGGCCACAGTGCATAGAGTACCAGGCCTAGAGTCAGGGAGATTCATCTTCCTGAGCTCAAATCTGGCCTTAGATACTTACTAGCTGTGTGACCCTGGGCAAGTCACTTCACCCTGTTTTTCCTCAGTTTCCTCATCTGTAAAACGAGCTGAAGAAAGAAATGGTAAATCACTCCAGCTTCTGGGCCAAGAAAACTGTACAATGGGATCATAAAAAGTCAGACACAACTGAAAATGACTGAATAACAACAATTGATTTAATCATGAGATTTTTATTGTTATTGTATGTTTCCCCTGTATTTCTGATATAAATCCAATCTAGTCAAAGTGTATAGTTATTAATATTTTGCTGTAAGTGCTATGCTAATATTTTGTTTAATACTTTTGCGTCACTATTAGCAAAATTGGTCGATAATTTTATTTCTTTGCTTTGTCTTTCCTTGATTTATCTATCAAGACCATATTTGTATTCTACAAGGAGTTTGGTAGGACCTCCTCTTTTCCTCTTCTTTGCAAATAGTTCATATAACATTAAAATTAATTATTCTTTAAATGGTTGAGAAAATTCACTTGTAAAAACTAATGATCCTGAGACTTTTATTTGTGAGTTCATTTAAGGTTTGTTTTATGTCTTCCTGAAATTGAGTCGCATAAATTCTCTTTCTTGTTACATTAATCTGTATATTTTATATTTTTGTAAATATTCATCCATTTCCTCTAATTTTGTTTGACCTACAGACAAAATAATTTCTGAAAATTTCCTTTATTTCATTTTCATTTGTTATGATTTTTCCTTTTCAATTTTTGGTGCTTTCATTTTGGTTTTTCATTTTATTTTTTAAAATACGATTAGTTTACTTTATTATTTTTTAAACTGCTAGGTTTATTTATCAATTCACAATGAACAAGGTTTTTTCCTTTCAGTTTTAAAATTTTTTTCTTTGATTTTTATAATTTCTAATTTGGCATTTAGCTGTGCTTTTTTATGATATATTGTTTTCTAGGGTATTTATTTTTAGTTGTATGCCTAATTCATTGCTCAGTTTTTTCTTTCACTGATGAAGGTATTTAACAATATAAATTTCTCCCTAACACTGTCTCCCAAAAGTTTTGACACATTTTCTCATCATTGTCATTTTCTTTGATAAAATCATCTATAGATTCTATTTGTTCTTTAATTCACCAATTCTTTAGAAGTAAATTGGTCTCAAATTTATTGTAACAATTTCTTCAAGGATTATATATATACATATATATATAAATGTATATATATATACATATATATGTTGACTATAATTTTTTACTGAGCTGTGGTCAGTAAAGAATGTATTTAACATTTCTGTTTTTCTGAATTTGTGAGGTTTTTATGCCCTATTACAGAGGTGTAAAACATGTGGCCCACAACATTCTCAAGTATAGCCTGAACCAGATTAAAATACAATTGGGAAATATTTAACAAAATAAATAAAATTATAACAAAATATAGATGTTAACATGGGGTTTTCTAAATCTACATTTCTAAATATGAGACCTGCAGGGATCCTTATGTACAGTTTAGTGGCCTCCATTTCTAATTGAATTTGAAAATAAAACCATATAACAAAATACCTCCCTGGCACATAGTCAGTTTTTGTAAATTTGCTATATACATCTGAGAATATGTATATTTATGTTCCTTATCTATTCCCAAATCCTCAGAGATCTATCATATCTAACGTTTCTAAAATTCTACTGATGTCCTTAACTTCTTTCATGGTTATCTCTTGGTTAGATATGTCCATGTCTGAATAAGATACACTGAGACACCAAAATAGAGTTTTGTTTTCTATTTTTCTCTATATATTGATTAACTTTTCCTTTAAGTACTTGGATATAATATGTAACTCTGTGCATATGTATTAAGTATTGCTATTAATTCATTGTCTGTGGTACCTTTAAGTAAATATAGTTCACCTTTTTGTCTCTTTTAATAGTGGCTATTTTGCTTTTGCTTTATCTGATGTGATTGCTACCTCTCTTTTTAGTTCATCTGAAATATAATAAATCCTGCTCCAGTTATTTTTAACTCCATGAATTTTTATGTTTAAGCATATTTCTTTTAAACAACATTCTGTTTTCTAGCATATTCTATTATCTCATCCATTTTATAGGTAAGTTCATGCTGTTCATGTTGAGGGTCATGATTATTAATTGATGTTTCTCTCCCCATCCATTTCTTCACCTTTTCTTCGCCTTACCCCGCCCCAACCCCATCTTTACAAAGAAAAAGAAGGCAGTGAGACTGTGTTCCATACTAAACAATCTTCTTCTTGTCACTCCCTCTCTTCTCCTCACCAAGACTTCAATCACAAGTTTTTACCCTTTCTTTCTATCTTTTAAATCTGCATTTATGATCTATCCTCCAAAGATGGAGTTTGTCTTTCCTATTACTAGTCCTTCCCTTATTCTACCCTTCCTCTTAACCCTTAAGCCATGTCTTCCTTGTTACCTCCTTTCCACCGGTACACACACTACCAGCAGTCTGAACTTCCATGTTTCATTTAAAGAGTCCAAATTCAACACAAATTAGCTTGACTTCCCATTTGGAAACACAAGTAGGAGATGGTAAAAATATCTAAGAATCAATAACTGTGCCTGTGAAAAAACTGCCACGTTCCTCCAAATCCTGTGCCCTGAGAGGGAATGACAAAGAATAGCGGAGCTAAAAGTGCTGAGATTACCCAGTTCAATCTTCTCATTGGATAGAAGGGAAAATAGCCTCAGAGAAAGAAAACAATGTGTTTGATCACACAACTAGTCTCTGACAGAAACAGTATGAAAACACAGCTCTCTGTTCCAGGGCTTTTTCCTCAAGAGGTGTTTCACAGGAACCACAATATAACAGGTAACTAAGTGACCCAGTGGCAGAGTGTTGGACTTGAAGTCAGATGACTTAAAATTTCTTGCTATGAGACTACTTAACCTCAGTTTCCTCATCTGTACTAGGATAATAGTAGTACTCACATCATGAGGTTGTTATAAGGATGAAATGAAATACCAAATATAAAATACTCTGCAGACCTTAAAGTCCCATACAAATTCTAGGTATCATTGTTACTTGCATCTTGAGCAAAATGCCAAATAGCTACTATAATAACTTCCCTAAACACTCCAGAAGGAAGTGACTTCACCTTCCTTGAACCTCCAAGTCAGGGGTGGGGAGACCTATGTCCTCAAGGTCACATGTGTTCCTCTAGGTCCTCAAATGCCTTTGACTGAATTCAAATTTCACAGGACAAATGCCTAGAGGGTCATATGTGGCCTTGAGGTCACAGGTTCCACACCCTTGCACTTAATCATCTTCTCACATAGTTAGAATATGTCTATATTGTGGTCTGGTTCCCCTAAAAGTTCCTGTAGGTTCAAGGTACAACTTGGGTCAGTATCCACTTAAAAATCATAGCTCCCAAGCCCCAACCAATGTTTTCTTTTGCCGGGTCTACCAGAACAAAACAAAAAGACATTCAAAACAAAAGACATTTGATTAAAAAGCATGAAGTCTTTTTTTCTTTTATGGTAAAGGTAGGGGAAGTGGGAGAAATAGAAAAATTCCACACTTCAAGGTTTGCAAGGCCTTTTCAGAAGTAATAAGGCTGATGAGGGTGCATTGATCACGATGCACTGAAGAGACAAGGTTAAGTGAGGATGCTCTCCTGGGATCCCACAATAAAACTCCTCTTTTTTATACAAAGTCTGAAGCAGTGAGTTTTCAGGGCTCATCTCACATCTTTGTGGTCCTCTCTCAAATGATCAATAATTCTCTTGATATTGGGCAAGCTATTAAAAAACATAAGAATTTCTGGGAGGGGTGGAGGGGTATCAATAGAAATTTAATGAGAACTCAGTGTCTTCTGGGAAGACAAAGAAATTGGGAGATCTGAGGACTTCAGATTAGAAGTTTAGTGGGACAACTATGTACTAACCTTGAAAGACTAGCTGGAAGAACAAAAGGAAAGGAATGCCAGCAGAACCCCAGGAATCAGGAATCACGGTTCACGTAGGATGCCAGTGAGTGCATCACCTGGTTGCCAGGTGGAGGTGCAGAGTTCTGAGGAATAATAGTTCACATATGTTTAGCACTTGAAGATTTACAAAAGCCCTTTCCTCATAACAACCTTCTGAGGGATGAGGGCATAATTCCCGTTTTGCAGATGAAGAATCTTAGGATCAGAGAAATCAAAGACTCTAGGTGTCTACAAGATGTCTGGGCTAATATCCTGACTTAAAGGCCAGTGCTCATTCCTTCTCTGTCTTGGAGTACAGGATTCCATTGGAAGGGATATAAAGATTCCCAAATTCAATTTCTTTCCATTCCATTAAAAAAATAGTGTTTACCAGACCTGGGGGACTAGAGAGGGGTGTGGAACTAGGGGGTGCAGCAGATAGAGAACCAGATCTGGAGGTGGGATGACTCCTCTTCCTGAGTTCAAATATGGCCTCAGATAATTACTGGTTGAGTGACTCTGGGAAAGTCACATGACCCTGTTTATCTCAGTTTCCTCATCTGGAGATGAAGAAAGAAATGGCAAACCACTCCAGGACCTTTCTTTGCCAAGAAAACCCCAAATGGGGTCACAAAAAGTTGGACATGGCTGAAATGGCTGAACAACAACAAAAACAAGTGTATACAAACATACACTGTGGAAAAATGGGAACCTGAAAGGGTATGGGTTATACTCTTACTCTTAAAAGACTGAGAGGGGTTTTGATTCGTGCCTGAGGAAGATGTCAATAATTTTCCCAAGGACGAGAACTAGAAGAAGGGTACTGAATCCTGATGTACAAATGTAGATGGAGGTGAGAAAAGAGATCAGGACTACAATGGAGCCTGGTCTCATCCTAGAAGGAAGAGGGATAAGGACAATCGGCCTCATCTGAATCGTGCCTGAGTAAACAGCAAGACTGCTGGAGCAGGGACAATAGCCTAAGAGAGTAAAAGACTTTTTAAAAGCCATTTCTTTGGACCAGAGAACTGGAAAAAAAAAACTACCATGGGGATTGGAAAGGCAGAGAAACCATGAATTGTTTTCCTGGTTGAAAGCTATAAGCATTTCTCCCTTCCACCATCCCAGAGTTCTTTCCCTGAGACTCCCAGAGGAAGCCTCTATCTACCTGGCTAAGGTCGTCCCTTTGTCTTAATGGGACTGTTACTTGTGAGAAAAATGTTGGGGCCACAGACCTACCTGGGAACTGAAGACCCAGTTCTACAACATTGTTCCAGCAAAGGTGGAGAGTGAAAGTAGAGTGGAAGTGAACCAGGTCCTCTGTGTCTCTCTGAATGGAGATGCTTAGTTTCAGTGTGTGATGTTGTAAAGAACTTCTGATGAGGCATTTGATTAGGCAGGGCTGAGTTGGGTCCTGGGAAGGGCCTTTGTTTCTCTTGGAAGAATGGTTCTTGTTTCCAGAAGCTGTTCGCCAAAACGAGGTGTAGGTGCCAGTTCAGCTTGCTGCAGGTCAGAGGCTAGTACCTCAAACAAAGGGCTGGAGATAATACAGAAACAGACTGTGTTCATTAAAAAGTCACCACCACAAACATGTGAGAAGCATTCTTTACTTCTGTAGAGAAGCATTCTTTACTTCTGTAACCCTGAAGGGGGAATCTGGGACAAGAGGAGTACTGGTGACAGCCTAGAATGAATAAATGGATGCAAAAAGCATTTTATTTGTGCCTAAATGGCCTAGACACTGTGCTAAGGACTACAGATACACATACAAGTTATAACAGTTATTTGAAAAATGAAAATATTTCCTCCATGGTGATGGAGTCAAAGGAGACCAGATTTCTTCCATCTGGAGTAGCAGGTGAGGAAGGCAGGTGGCCTGTCTGCTTACAGTCAATTCCCTGAACAAAATTACCCTACTAATCCCTGAGGCTCTTCCAGGCTTCAACAGTTTAGAGGACCAGGTGAGTGATAGGAGGTTTTTAGCTTCATTAGTGCCTCTTTCTTTATTCCTATGGCTAAGACTAGTCAGGAGCAATTCACTTGTACCTGGGAAGGAGTTTAAAATATCTTGAACTCTCCCTATAACAGCCAAAAATTGGTGGGCTGAGATTTAAACAGGGCCTTGCTTCCTTAGGGCACTGATGTCTACCATTATGTTGATGATGTGACTTGATCAAGCCAGATGAAGCCTTGGTGGCAGAGGTCCAGGCTCAGATAGTGGCCCATATAGGGGACAAGGGATAGGAAGACAACACTAATAAAACCAGGATCCAGCCAGATTAGTCAAGTTTGGGAGAATAGAGTAGATAAGGAAAACCCAGATGACCCCAGATGCAGTCCAGAACAAGCTACATCTGACACCTGGCAGTGCAGCAGGCTCAAGCAGAGTACTACTGGGCAGGGTCATGGGTCCTGGCAGTTGGTAAAATTGCTGGAAGGTTTCATGAATAGGTATCCATTCTGCCACAGGCTGACGCCTCTGGTCACAGTCCCAAAGCTCTTCCTTTTCCCCCAGTCCAATGGGGCTATTTACAAGGACCTGGTTCCTGAAGGTGACTGTTTTGCCTAATTCAGCAAAGACTCCATATACTGTAAGAGAAATATACATAACTAGACCTTACCAGTCATTAGATTGTAAGCTCTTTGAAGGTAGGGATTGCCTTTTGCCTCTTTTTGTATCCCAACATTTAGCACAGTCCCTGGCACAGAGTAGGTACTTGATAAATGTTTGACTATTATATTATATATTATATTGACTATTATAAAAAATTGACTATTGATTAGAAGACATTGGAGTTCTCAAGAGGGAGTTACACAGAATCAGCCTGAAAGCCTAGGTTGCATTTATTAAGTGTTAACCATATACTAGGAACATAGCTTTACAAATATTATCTCATTTCAGGGGAAGGCACTAGTGACTGGTGGAATCAGGAAAGGTCTAATGTAAAAGTCAGTGTTCAAGTTAATCTTTAAAGGAAAATAGTGTTTCTAAAAGGGGGGAAACACAATTTGTACCCTCTTCAAATCAAGGAGACAAGAAATTAAATATTGTAACTGAGGAAAACCAAGAAGGCTAGCCTGACTAGATTTTAGAGATATATAGTTATCTTGGACAGACACTGCAAGTGGATGGATCAAAAATTGAAGAAGAGGCTTCATTTTTGGAAAATTATAAAGGTCGTTGGATGATCCCAAGCTTCCCTCCCCCCCAAAAAATTCCCATCTTTTTCTTAATACCGATATTATTTTGGTGGTGTTGTATATCTTCAAGTTTTGGAATATTAAAGTGACTAAAGAATCAGAACGGAGGTTTACTCAAGTGGTAATGAAAATGTATATGGAGTAGTCATGCACAGTCTGTCATATTATAAATAAGTAATTATGAAGGAGAAGTGGTGTAAAGGATGTTATCAAAAAGATATATGATTGAAGAAGACAAATTGGTTACATGGAAAGAGGAAGGAATGGACAACAGAAAATTCAGGGGCTGTGTTGCTGTCTCCACAATGTTGAGCAAAAATAATGAAGGAGGCATTTATTAAGCAAGTGCCTACTATATACCAGCACCACCCACATCAAAGAAGACACTGTGTTCCATGAGCAAAGCATAAGGGAAATATGAGGTGCACGGATCCAGAGCTGCTTCCATCCCAACTGTTCTATTGGTAGAACTTATGCCCAATCTGTGGTAGAGCCTTCCAAGCTCAAATTGGACTGACTGGTTACAGTCAAACACGCTATACCTTGACCCCAAGGTTTCAGTGTGTTGTGGCAATCTTCCCTGCCTCTATGCCCTTTGCTTAAGTGGCTTAAGTGACTCTGAGAATCTTCCCTGATTGGAAAATATACTCTGCCCCCTAATAGGCTGAATGTGGTCACATGGAGCCTGTGGCGGGAGATTTGTTCTTTAGGAATGCCCATGACTTATTACTTTGTGATTGGACAGTGGGTCAAGAAGGTTGTGACATTCTCTGATCCAGGAGAAGGCTATGTATATCCTGATGTGTTTTTGCTTTGGGGCTCACTTTAAGAAGAGTTGTGTGATTTGGCCACATGAGACTCTGGGAAACCTTTGAGCCCCCAGCTTTAAAAACCCAGATGTTGGTGCTTTTCTCTCTGGTAACTAACTAGGTACGGATGTAATGGTCAGATGGCTGGAAGCCCATCTGCTCATCTGTTTGTCTGTTTGTAATTTCTGCTTGTAACTTGTGGTTGTATTCTATTTATATTTTCTGAAGTTCAGGGTGCTGACTTTTTCCCCTGAACTAGGTAAATGACATACGTTTGATTGATTAAAGTAAGACCGTTAACCCATTTTGTGTTGCTTTCCTTTAGAAAAGCATATCTAAGAACCTGTGCTAGCAGTCACCCTGGGTATGCTGGGGTGCTTGCTGATACACGGTGTCACTGGTCCTCTTCAAGTCTGAAGAATGAACAATTCCCAGGCACTGATCTAAGCATTCTTCAAATATTCTCTCATTCAATCCTTACAACAATCCCGGGAGAGAAGTGCTATTATTTTCCCTGTTTTTACAGTTGAGAAAACCGAAGTAGACAAAGATCAGATGACTTGGCCCAAGGTCATACAGCTCTTAAGTGTCTGTGGCTGGCTTTGAACTCAAATCTTCCAGATTCTGGGCTCAGCACTCTACCTAGTGTTCTACCTAGCAGCCTCAGAACATTGGGTGAGCCTTCTGTGGCAAACTGTGGGAAAATGGAAAAGAGTAGCACAGTATGAGCTGATGTGGACAAAATGCAATTTGCATTATGGAGGAAACATTCACATTGAGGAGAACCATAGCCCCTACTGAGTAGATGAGAAATGATTACCTTAATAAAGGCATAAATGGCATATTAATCATACTTTCAGATAATATAAGGTTGGGAGGGATAATTAATATATTAGATGACAGAATCTGAAACTGAAAAATATTGGCATCCTATCAGAAAAAGGTGAATCTAAAAAAAAAGAAATATTGCAATACCTTCAATAGGAATAAAATTTTAGTGAGTGAGGATAAATGTAAAATTCTATATTTGTGTCAAAACAAAAAAACCATTCACAAGTTCAGAATAGGGGAAATGACAATGGATAAATGAAAAAGCATTTATTATGTACTTACCATGTGCCAAGAGCTAAGTGCTGAGCATATAATGAGAAAAAATGAGACAGCTTATACACTCAAGGAGCTCATACTCTAATTGGTGGAAACATCACATATAAGAGACTTTATATTCTTTATAGAATCTACCCAATTTAATGAGGCTTCTAGGTTTAGAGTTAAGAAGACTCGGGTTCAAAGCCAGCCACAGACACTAAATAGCTGTCTGAACCTGGGTATGTCACTTAACCTCAAGGCAGATGGAGAGGCTCTTGAAAAGTATACAGCTGTAGGGTGGACAGCAAGGTCCAGGGAGCACTTAGGTCAGATGGCAGTATCCAGGGTTTAGTGGTAGGGCAGGTGGCAAGGCCTAATGGTCCTCCGTCTTCCTGGAAAGATTAGAGCTGGTGAATCCCAGCCAATCCACATGGTGTCAGAGGCCATGTAACTCTTCTCACCTGGTCACCTTGCATGAGATCTATGACTTATTTTATAGGCAAGTTATTTAACCTCTATGGCCCTACTAAGAGGAAAGGTTTGATTTGAATGAGATATGATGTAAATCTTTAGTCTAAATCCTACTCACTCAAGGCATCCCTATTAGTTCCCTAATTTAAATAATTCATAAGTGATTGTGTGCCCTCCCCCTACCCCGGGGAAATAACTTCCTATGTATGTTGTATTACTCATATAGATATGTTAGCTTCCCCCCTCCAAATGAATGTAAGTGCCTTGAAAAAGGGGACCATTTTTTTTTCCATTCTCAATGCTTACTTGCCAATGAGGGAGAGATGGTGGAACAAAGACAACACTGGTTTGTAATAAAAACATTCATAAAATGAGCTGTATTATCTCATATGGCTCCTGTTTTCAGATGACATGCTGGTTTCATCAAGACCTGGAGCACTGCAGAATTTCCAGAAAGAGATAAAGAGTCTGATCTGACTAACCACACAAGAAAGTGTAATGAAAAATACTTATAGAATTTGTCTATCACTATGTATATCTGGGACAGACAGTGCAGACGGACACCAAGTTGGACCCAGAGTTAAACAAAAGAATGGGCTGGACTACTTTTGGGAAATTGCAAAGCATTTTTAATAACCTCAAGATTTCTCCCTCCTTTCCCCCTCAAAAAAATAAAAAGACCCATATATTTAAAATCAGCATTCTACTAGTATTACTTTATGACAGTAGGTCAAACAATAATAATCTCTAAACAACTGAAAATAAATATCACAAGAGAGGGCAAAGGTAAGGCACATGATGTGTAGGAGGAAGCTCTAGCATCTAACCAATGAAGAACTCCTCCCAGGAACAGGAGTAAAAGATGTAATCAAGGAAATATATGACAGAAAGAACAGACCAGTCTCACATCAAGGGTAGGGGCTGAGAGCCCGTGTCCCTGAGACATGAGGAAAGAGTAATGCCTTGAGCATTGGGTCAACTCTATATAGGAAGACCTCTGTAGGAGTTGCACAGGATAGGCAGGAATGGGTAGGTTGTGGTCTCTATCAGAGAGAAAAAATGGTGAGATTACAAGTGCATTTCATTACTTAAGTATTCCTAGCACAGCCCCAATGCATGGAACATAGTAAACACTTACTTATTGAATGAATGCTTATTCAACTGAATGAATCATTCCCAAAGCCTATGGGACTTGAGCAACCACTTATAATTATCCCATGACAACTTGAAAAGTGGCCTGGATGGGGAGAGGACAGAACTGTGTGTCAGAACAGGAAGGAATCATAGGGCCCAACTGCCTCATTTTCTGATAAGGGAACTGAGAAGATAAAGAATTGATCCAAAATTATTGGTAGAGCTGAGAAAAGACCCAGGTCCCTCGACTCTCAGTCCAGAGATCCTTCTAGAGTGGTGGTTCTCAACCTTCCTAATGCCATGACCCTTTAATACTCATATGTGGGCGTATCTGCATGTGGGTGGACCCGCCTGGAGATGATACAGGAGATTCTTAAGACCACCGAAAATATGGTTTCTGTGTTCTAGTGCATCATGTGTGTGACCTGGGAGCAGGGAATGTACAGCACAGTCATCTCTTTTGGAGAGACCATATTTGCAAAAAAGTTCCCTGGGGCAATGACATAGAAAAAAGAACACTAGACTGTGAGACAGGAAACCTGGTTTCAAGACGTATCTCTGCTACTAATTAGCATTCTGGGCATTTTATTAAACTTCTCTGAGTCTTAGTTCCTCAGCTGTCAAATGGGAACATTAATACCCAGATCAAATGGAGCTGTTGTTTAAAGATAGTAGTTGCAAAAAGTGCTTTGTAAAGCAGAGATGGGGGCAGAAATGGAGAGGGGGAGGAAGAGAGAGAAAGAGACAGAGAGAGGGGGCTGTACAGACAGCTCCATTTGGCTATATAGACAACAGGATTTATCCTTTCTACACACAAATGTCTCACCCAGGTATGAGTCTAGGAAGGATCAGTTAGGGGAAAAGGGGGGCCAAGGAAAGGCACAGAAAACTGCAAGAGAAGTGAACTCACGCTGAGGAAGGTGAGTTCAGGACCGATGAGGAATATGGCAGTCCCAAGGCGCTCTCCTTCCAAGCAGGAGCAGGCTGAGGCCTTTCTCCATCCCCTTCTAAGGAGGGCTGTCTCAACACCCGTCTTAGCCAGACCAGACCCAGTGCTTCACTACCTAGGAGATCTAGCCCTGCAGTGAGAGTGGGGCTGAGTCAGTGAGTTGGCTGCTCTCTGACCTTTCACACCAGAGGGGTCTGCTTGCCCAGGAACTTCCATTGCACACCCCTTCTGACTCCAGCTTGGCTCCACTATGTTGAGCTCTCCAGCACAAAAGGACCCTTGTGTTTCCTGCCTTCACTAGGCTCCCGACCTGCTCCCCAGGCCTGGTTGTTTGCTCAGCTTCTGGCTGTCTCCTTTCATGGCCCCAAACCCACCCACAGCTCAAAAATTATGAGACCTCACCCCTATTTCCTAGCCTCCACCCCTTTACACATCCTCCCCTTAGCTCTCTCCTTTCTTCCAAAGAGTCCTAATCTTGGACTCTTATTGCCCTAAATTCAGGACGACTGCCAGGTGGGCTGATTTCACAAGCAGACTCAGATCTCAAAGTAGGGCAAGAAACTTCAGGTTCCTCACCACCCCCATTGGTACTGGGGTGCTGTTCGGATCTGTTCTGTCTCTCCTAGGGGCTGTTTGTAGTTTTGGAAGGTATGGCATAGAAATAAGTTGAATGTGTGCAATGCTACATGAAGGAATCTCTATTTTTTGTGTGTGTGTGTGTTAAAAAAAAACAAAAAAAAATCCCCAAAACCAGACACAACTGGGTGGCCCGGCGGCTACAGTGCTGGGCTTGGAGTCGGGAGTACCTGAGTTAAAAGCCAGCCTTAAACATTTCCTTAGCTGTGTGACTTTGGGCAAGTCACTTGACCAGTATCTGCCTCATTTTCCCCAAATATAGAATCAAATTAGCAGTAGCACCTACTTTCCAGGGCTGTTGTGAGAATCAAATGAAGTATTTGTAAAGCACTTAGCCCAGTGCCTGACACATAATAGGCACTTAATAAATGCTTATTCCTTTCCCGTATCTTCCCTTTATGGACCCCTTTGGAAATCTGGTGAATCCTATGAACCTCTTCTCAGAAAAATGTTTTAAAATGTATAAAATCTATTACGTAGGACTAGAAAGGAAAAAAAACCCATAGTGAAATAGTGAAGATATTCTTAAGAAGTTCACAGTCCCCAAGTTAAGAACTCTTGCTCTGAGCTTTGGGGTTTGGGGGCTTATGAAGATAAGGGGGAAGGGAAGACCTTGCTGCCCAAATCCCAATCCATACATACCTTTCCTACTCACAAGGAAAACCTGAGATCTAATCTACATCAAATGGAGCTCACCTTGCCTCACCTGGCACACCCATCAAGTTGTTGGGGAGTCCTTGGGTAAATCACTGTCCTTTCCCTGGGAGTCCATACCTTGCAGGGAAGACACCATAATAACAGTGGAAAGAGGGCCAAGACTACAGCCAAAGGATTCAAATCCTGGCTCTGGTTCTTACCTTCTCGCTATCTTGGACGAGGTACTTGCTCTCATAGCATGTACACCTATCAGCTGCCTTCTAAAAGAAAACTTTGCGGCCAAAGCTTCTTATACTTTACATCTTTGCCTGCTATAATCCAATAACTCTTGCAGGTCTCGTACATGACATTAGAGCTCCTGACTCAATACTTTCTCCCAGGCAATCGGCCAACGTCTATAATGCCTAACTTTCTTTAAAAAAAAATAAACAAGCAAATTTGTAAAGCTTTCAGAAAGGAGTAGTCACAATATGAACAACTGGTACAAAATATCAGCCCTTCTCCTTTCCCTGCCGCGCCTCCACAACTATGTCACACTCTCCCCACAAGTACACATAGACTCCAGGAGAAAGTGAGCTCAAGATTAAAGAGTACATGTGGCAGAAGGGGAGAAACTCACATCACTTGGTTGCTGTGATGCTATTGCTCTCGTTACTGGGATTCTCAAGGTGCTTCCTTGAAGCATGGTATAGCTTCTTTTGCTGGGCTCTTTGTAGAGACATGAATCCAGTCTGTTCTTGGCTCCCCATAGACACTGTTGACAGCTGACAGGCAGATGCTGCTGGGATACTGATGGGAAGGTTTCTCTGGCTTCCAACAAGACTCAGTGCAAATCTCACCTTCTGCAAATGCCCTTTCTTGATTTCCCTCATACCCCTAGTGCTTTCTCTGATATAACCTCCCAGGGTAAACAGGAATTCTGTTCTGGTGAGAAGCTCTCAAAGACTGATTCTTTTGTGAAGGCAACCTAGGTCATTTTTTGCCTCAATTCTCGCCTAGCCTAGAAAAAATAAGAGTCAGGAAAGGTCTTGGCTTATTAAGGCTAAAGTCTCCCACTGCATCTGGGGCCTTCACCAGTAGTCTTGACATCCGTCTTGCCACTGGACTCCAACAACTCTGGAGGAGAGAGTGAGGCTGATTTCACATGGCTCTGCCTCACTTAATCTAATTCACTTGCAACTCAAGACAGCACCCCTGTGATGTCCTCCTCAAGAACTGACATAGAACACTTCCCATTGACAATATGTATTTCCTATGTTCATTGCTGTTTTGCATGTTATGTCCCTTTTCCCAGCCATGAGAATGTGAGCTCTTTGAGGGTAAGGACCATACTTTTACCCTTCTTTGTGGCTTCAGTGCTTAGCCAAGATCCTGGTATGTAGCAAGTGCTTTAAAAAAATCATTGTTAACTGACTTTTGACTGTAAAATTTTCTCATCTGTAAAATGAAGTTGGTTTATATCAGCAGTTCTCAATTTGTGGGTCATGACCCCTTTGGGGGTTGAATGGGGTTGCCTAAGACCATTGAGTGTTTTCTCAGTCTTAGGAACTGAGACACCACTCCTCTATCCATCTCCAGGTAGGTCCACCCACATGCAGATACGCCCACATGAGTATTAAAGGGTCCCAGCATTAGGAAGGTTGAGAACCACTGGATTGTATGATCTTCAATGTCCCTTTTAGCTCTAAATTTTGGAATCCCATGGTGTCACAGCTTGAAGAGAACTTGGAGATTATTAATTCCAACTCATTGTAATGGTAATTAATTTGTTTGATCAGATGTTAAGTAGATCCTAGTAACCTAGTGTTAAGTATAGAACTCTGTCCATTGGTGATAAGGTGTGAATTCCCAGAACTCTGTCCATTGGTGAGAAGGTGTGAAT
>CM053593.1:163397097-163444298 GCA_028646575.1 Pseudocheirus occidentalis | reverse complement strand
GAACTGTTGAAACTGTGAACATTGTACTGAATAAAGATTTGGAATGGAATAAACAGAGTGTTCACTAATACTGTGTAATCCGAATCTTAAAAGCTCCTCACAGTAGCATTCTCTCAGAAATCTACTGCTGATTGGCGTTACACTCATTAATTTTATTTTTTTAAAAATATATTTTACTGACTTTTACAAATACTAACAACTAGTATTACTTCTGTACCATTTCAAATAAAATTCCAAATCCTATGCTTTTCTAAAGTATCAAATTCTAGGTTTTAAAAATGATACATAACATTTTTATCCAGTAAACAAAAAGTTACAAAGTACCCTAATTATATAAACTGATCATTTTTCTTTAAAGCAGTGGAATAATTTGATTCTTTTCTTTATAAAGTGCAAATGAAAATATTTCTCCTTGAGATCTTGAGGTTATTATCATGTTAGTATTAGCAAAGTATAGGATATATAGGATCATCTAGAAGGGTGTGCTTTATTTAAAATACTATATCGTGTATAAGAAAATTCATTCAACACACATATAATAGAAAACATCTTTCCAATATGAGGCTATTCACAAGCTGGTACCATGTTAATTAAATTTTGCATTATCTTTTATGCCAGTATAGATGAATCACCATGATCTTGAAGTTAGAGAAGGCAAACAATTGTTGCTTGAAAAAATCATTCCACTTGTCTTGAATTGATGAGAAACGGAATGTCCAAGAGTTTGGTATTTAGGGTAGAGCCGGTACAAGAGCCCAGTACTTTACTGCTAGCCAATTAATCTGACCATTTTAGGTTTCAGGGTGACTATTCTAATTCAAGGTCAACCTGACTGTACTATCTTGTTAGATGAAGCTCCTCTCAAGACTGTCCCTTGTATGGCAAGTTTCCCTTTTTTACTGAATTAAATGTATTATTTCTTCTCCACTTTCTTCTGTCATCCTCTTATTATCTTCTATTTTGGGGCTGTATGGGGTGTTCAAGGAAGACTAGCACCTCTGGTGTGAGGGCTTGCTGAGCTCTTTTCAAGGGTACTCATGCACCTTTGGTGTCCATCTGTGGCTCTAAGAAACTGTATCATGCATAGTGGCTGCATTCTGGTAAACTGTCTTGGCAGATGGGTTAAACCTATAGGCCTCAAAGCTGTCGATGAGGTAGGGTTTTGCAAACCTGCAAAGATATCCCCTGGTGGAATGGGCAGATGAGAACGATTTGTTCCAATGGCCATAAAGGCCATAAAGGCAGCTGAAGCAGGTACTGTGGAGTGCACTTGGTTAGACATCAAAGATGCCAAGGTCATCTACTGCATCCTGAGTTACCCTGACTTTTGTCTTGCCATTGGACTTTGATGACTAGAAGAGTGAGGCTGACAACTCTGTGCAACTCTACCTCACTTAAATCCAACTCATGCATGAGTCAAGACATCACCCTATGATGTCATCAGTCCTCATCAAAAATGGAGCAACATCTTCCTTTTAAAGTCCTTTCAGAATATCTTTGGAGAATTCCAGGAGAATAGATGCAGGGATGGAAATTCCAAGGAAGATAGGGTATAGGAACATCCTTGACTTTTCTTGTGTTTGTTGCAAAAGTCGGCCAAGTGGCAGAGGTTGCAACACTTTCTGAATGTGGCAGTGGACTTCATAATTTGAATTTTCCTACAAAGTGCACATCTACATCCAATTCTCTGGTTTGAAGGAGTTTAGTCTTTTTGGTTTCATGTTATCTTCTCAACCTTTCATTGCCAACCACCAGAAACTTTAAATACTTTTTCAATCAAATCTGCAATCTTCCATGGCCTAAAATTCTATTATTTTTGTCATCACCTCTAGGGCCTCGTAAGCAATATAGTTTTGTTGGCTCTTTCCTCTTCCAAAGGAGAAAAATAGTGTATCTGAGTCCTTGTTAAAGTAAAGGGGCATTTCTAAAAGGTGATCCTCTGTGGCAAGACCATATTCCTAAGATAAGGATGCTTGGACTGCCTGCATCTTCTTCACAGGCTTTGTATGATGGCTGAAGATGAGTAGCTACATGTGAGCCAACTTTGGGGCTTTCAAGCTTTTCTCTGGTTTGGCCCTTTAATGCCTTTCTGGATAGGCAATAGTGGTTTCACAGGATTATCCTTTTATAAGCCCAACGATAACTGAGCTGGTTCAATTTGGAGCAGTTTTGTGGTTTCACAAAGTTATGTAGTTGCCTTTTGGGGACAAGCTATAGTCTTTTCTGCTCTTTTGACTTCTACAAAGGCTTGGGGGTGGGGAGCAGGGAGAAAAAGGAAGAGAGATGCGGGGACCCAAGACAAGGAAGGCTGGAAAATGCTGGGGTGCTCAGACACACCAGTCTTGACAGGGCTTCTAAGGAGTTAGGTTTGCACTACTACAGGATCGAAATGCCCATTTTTTCTTTCCCAGCTGCTACTGTTATAGCTAGAATCCACCTCAGGAAATCAATATCCAGAGAAAACTTGAAAAACCAGGACTAAAACTCAGGTTTCCTGATTTCTAGTCCACTATATTTTCCATTACATTGGGTTAATAAGGCAGTGTAATTCAGAAAATGATGATTAGCAGCTCCCTCTATTGCCTTATTACATCTCATAATTTGCTGGAGGCAACAAAGGGCAGCCTGATCATTTTCACAGAGTAATAAATGTGACGACACTGGGCTTCTAGCTTTCACAAAGCTATCTGCCTTGGTAAAGATGCCTGCTTGGCCAGACCTAAGAATAGACTGGTCACAATCCAAGCCACAAGCAAGCAGCCTACAGGTTACTCCGCCCTGACGCACCCAGGAAGTTTCCTTTTTTGGGGACAAGGTGGAGCAGTTTAGTGTATGCCAATGGCAAAACTCATGAATTTTAAGCCATGGTGAGAAACCCTCCAGTACCTCTACATCCTTAGTTAGTACAGCAATGGTGTGGTGACTAAAGAGAAGCTTCACATGCTGAAAATAAGTTATATGGCCAACATAGCTACACATTAGATCTACCTCTTCTGTTTGCAGCTGTTTTTAGGCTGTGAGGTTTTGGTGGAAATGTCTAAGTGCAAAGCATCCTGAGCCTGCTGAAGAATAACTGAGAGCAGAACTGAATCTCACTGATCTCAGGTGGCTTGTCATGGAAAAATGCTGAAAATGACAATAGTCCTGCTATTGTATGGGATGTTCAAGGAATACTAGTATCTCTGGTGTGAGGGCTTGCCGAGCTCTTTTCAGAGCTGCTCATGCACCTTTGGTGTCCATCTGTGGCTCTAGGAAACTGTGTCACGCACAGTAGCCACACTCTGGTAAACTGTCTTGGCAGTTAGGTTAAACCTATAGGCCTCAAACTTGCCCCGCCTCCCCCACAATGGTTCATCAGCCTTACCAATATATGACCACTCACCTCAGGGCTGTTCACTTCCGGCTCACCTTCCTCGACCCTGCCATTTCTTTAAATCCTTTTTAAGGATCCAGGAGAAGAGATTGTTCCCAAGCAGCCTTCATAATGATGCTGGAGTTCTCAACTAACCCATAACTATCTAGTCACCTTCCGAAAAGTTTGTGCTTCTCTTCCAATGTCTCTACTCATCTGACCTTTTCCACTAGCCCTAGATTCCTGTGTTACTAGCAATGGATCAGAAAAGATATTTCACCTGAAAAAGGTGTAGTTTATACTACGGTAGCATGAGGATACCAATCCTATCAGGACAATCAAACACAGGAACGAATAAGCAAATGTTATCTGCCCCTGGATATCTTCAGGAAGATAAACCCACCATTAGCCCAACATGGTTTCCATATTCACCTATATAAAAGAAGGGATCTGGACCAAAGGGCTATGTCCCCTGCATGTGATATAGTACCTATGGAGATATCTAGGAAATTTCTCCATTTAAAAGTATTATACTTTGATGTCCTGGGTTATGAAGGTAACCCCTGGATTCTCCAAGATTATGCCAGAAGGGCACAAGCTCTGGCACAGTCTACTAAGCAAATGACTGTCTGTCAACGGAGGACCTGCCCAGCTAAACTTGGAAACACTCGTCATGAGAAGGCTGGGCTCTGGGCAATTAATGTTTTCAGTGACAGAAATACGTGAGTCTACTATGGGGTGGCAGGGTTTTAATTAACCTCAGTGAAAAAGTGCGGACCAGAATGTGCAGTAGCTCCTGGGCTAAACTGAGAGGGCATAAGTATAGGCAGTAAATGTTCTTACCCTACAATAAACCAGGTCAGGGACAGAAAGCGTGCCAGGCATTGCTAACACGGTGAGGCACGAGGCATCTCTGACAGACTTCTTTCCACTCCAGACCCCTCAGCATCCCTCTCTATTCATGCCATCCAGCTTGCAGTTCCCACCTGTCACTCAATAGAATTGTTTTCAAGTTCAATATCCCCTGCCTAGAAGTGACTCTTTTTGTGGGTGACCAACTAGAGAAAAATCAAGAGTCTGAGAAATTCATTTCTTAAAACTTATTTTAATATCCATGTCTTTCATCTGTTGGGTAAAGCCAAAACAGTCTGGCCAGGTTTAAGTTACAAATTAACACATTTGTTTAAAAAAAAATTTTTTTTTGGTAAAGTAAACGAACATTGTGGCAATAAGGGGCCATCCTTGGAGAAAGTGAAACCCATATTAACAAAGCACGTCAAAACTAGAGTCCCACTGGGTTCTTCACTAGTGACCTGACCCACACCAGAAAAGGAGAGCAGTGTCTACTTGTCTCTGGAGTGGAGTTAGCTCATCCAAGGGCAAAGGTCTTGTCCCAATACCAGCTGACCTGAGTCAGCACCATCTTTGTCCCAGATACACAATAAGGCTGAGGGTGGGGAATCTATCTTTCTGCTCCTCCCTTCAGAGCGGAGGTAGAAAAGGTAGAAGATAAAGCTCAATAGTCACAGTGGAGTTACTGTAGTTTCACTTCAAAGAAAACCTAACAATTCCAGGAGTCTGAACATGCAGACTAACTGGTCCTGAAAGGAGTTAATTTTCTCTGAGGTTGAAGAGGGCAGGAAGTTAGAGGGAAGACTTAAAGATGCAGCATTTTTCTCCCAAAAGAAAACAAAATTTAAAATGTTTTAAAGTAGAGTTGAGGATCCAATCAAGTGAATCAGAATTGGAACTGGGATTCAATTATTGGAATAATTTTTTTAAAGATTGAAGTTTCCTCCATGTCAGTGTAACCAGCTACCACTGGTTTTTAGCAAGGTGCTTATTACTTTCAGTCTTTCAGATCCCCAGGAGGGCCTCCTTCCTTGACAGCTTTTAGTGTTTACCAGGTACCTGCTGAAAAACCAAGGCTAGAAGCAAAGGGGGGAAAAAAAAACCGAAAGTTGTAGGGACAGGCACTAATAGAACTAACTCTAACTAAGGAGGACTCCCATTATAGTCCCACTAGCTTCAGCAAACAGCTCTATCTCAAGAACTTGTTGTGATCACCCCGTGATAATCCCCCATAGTGAGGGAAAAAAAGTGGGGATGTCCCATTGCTTAGAGAATCTGTTAGCCGTGGCATCTCCCCACTTTCCCCTCTGCCCAACACCTACATAAAAGAAACATGGGGGTTATGAGCTGCTTGAGTGTGCTCACATACCCTTCTGGCCTCCCTTTTCTCAGTCTCAGAGACTCTCCCTTTCCTGAATGCTGCATCTTTAAATATTTCTGGCTGAGCCCTCCTGCCACATTGTAGTAACATTCCAAGCTGGCTGCCACATGTTTGGGCTCTGGCCTCCTTCCCCCTCTTTGGGTT
Organism: Pseudocheirus occidentalis; assembly: GCA_028646575.1. NCBI lineage: Eukaryota > Metazoa > Chordata > Mammalia > Diprotodontia > Pseudocheiridae > Pseudocheirus > Pseudocheirus occidentalis. The sequence goes on along the minus strand of CM053593.1, from coordinate 163,438,569 downwards.
CAGCACTCTGGTGTCTGGAGGGCAGAGAGCGGCCACGCAGCTCCCATTTCAGTTTCCTCTCCAGTTGAACACACACCTCAGTGACAATACAACTAAAAAGCCAGATCCAAAAGAATGTTAAAGATTTGACATCTCTAATTCCCCTTGAGATCTCTCAAAAATCCATCTGATGAGTCTAAACAAGTTAGCTACAACCACAGTGTGCTGGAACGCATGCACACCAGTTTGGAGGGGACAATAATGGAAAAGGAGCAGGGGAGCTTTCTGCCAAATGATCTAACAGTGGAAAGCTTATATACTGTTCAAATTTTCATGTAATTAACCAGAAACATAAAATTGTTAGTGAGCACAAAGATCGTATGAAGTAAGCTACTGATCCCTGTTGCTGCATTTGGCTCCCCAGCCTATTTTCTGTCTTTTTTTTCCTTTTAACAGATTCAACAGATACTATATTCAGAGAATCCAAGAGGATTGCATGGGCAGACAAACCTTTATTTAAAAAAATAGCACTTCAAATAAATTAAAAGGGACAACTGTCAAGTGTTTAAATTGTGAAGAAACAGTTGAAAACCTAGAGAGACTCCTAGTTGCAGTCTTCTAACCTTATTCCTTGTCTAATGGCAAAAAGCCACACATCTCCTCCCATTCAACTGTCTCCCTACTGAGATGAGGGAAACAATTGTTAACAGGAGGCCAGATGGAAGAGGAGAAAGCTGCATCTGACTGGAATGGACATTTCCACGTACCTGCTAATACGGGTTTCACTTTGCGACCAAATATTTTCTTTCAAAAATAAAAAAAGGGGACTAGGGAAGCTGTAGGTCTTTAAAAACTGAAATTATTGGGGGGGAGGGGGAAGAAGGGGGAACACTAACTCTAGTGCCATCAATGGGCAATAGCAACTTTTTTTTTTTCCTTTGAAGTCAAACACCATCCCCAGCTGAGCCTTTGTGCTGTGAGCTTTTCAGGAGATGTTACCTAAACTTTATTAAAAGAAAAGAACAAGTTTAAATATAGACACTGGACTAGCCCAGTCTGTATTTTCAAAGTCCACATTCTTCATCAGAAGCGCTGCATCAGGGACCCCCCGAGTCTGCATGTTTGCACGTTCACAGTACATGGATCCAGTTAGTTTTTGTTTTTTCCCCCTCACTCAGAGCAGCCACACACGGCGGCCAGTGACGTGGGAACCTCAGGGCTTTTTCCTGCAGGGCCTGGCTGGCACTGCCCAAGGTTTCTTCTCAATGAGAACTGATGCTGTCATGCTCTATGGATGGGAAAAAAGCAAGAAAAAAAAGCACCTGGTACAGGTTTCATGAAATCCATTCAGATTCGCTATTCTCCGAATCCACTGCTGAATGCCATTTGTCCGCTTGTGTTGCACAGTCTTTGGCCTAGGAGTCTTTCTCAGTTTGAAGAGCTGTTATTGGATGCCCCAGAAGTTGATGCAATTGCAGCTCCAGCAGGGCTGCTTGTGGAAACTGATTTTCGGATGTGAGGAAGTAAATAGGGGTCACATGCCAGCTGCTGGACATCGATTCGATCCTCTTTTCGGTAGGCCAAGCAGCGCCGGATAAATGCCTAGAAAGTGAAAACAGCTTTGAGGAAGCCTATTCCTACCAGAAATCTCAAGATCACTAGCCTGAGGTTTAGCAGCAAAATGAGAAATTTTTCAAAGACTGGGGCTAGGATCTTTTTTCAAATAAAATCATCCGATGTTAAAACTGAGATAAAGAAAATGTACCTGCTTCTCTCTCCCTCCACAGAACAAGGGGGGATGGAGGGAGGAATGTAGCCAATGCTAACCATATACCTCCTCCCTGAGAAATTTGCATTAAAATAGTCACAGATGGTGGTGACTGACCTGCATTGCTGGCCTTACCCCTCCCTCTTCAGGCCCTTTACATTGGTACCTCTACTGTAAATGGGGATGGGTGGTCCAAATAAGGAAGTAATAAACAAATGTAGTAGTGTAGAATTTGAACCATCTTTGGAATTCCCTCCAAGAGCACCAACACCAGCAAACCTCCAGGAAAAGATGAAGTGGTAAAAGACACTTCAGAGAAATAACTCAAAGCCATAAAGACCAAGTACTGATTTTTGGATATACTGTTTTTCCCATTAGAATACAAGTTTCTTGAGGGCAGGGACCACGTTTGCTTTCTAATTTTACTCTGGGAGTGTAGCACAATACCTGGTATGCAGCAAGCGCTTTATGAATGCCTGACTGACTAAAGTAGTCCCCAAACAAAAGTATAAGAAGCAGGGCTTCCAGAGAGCACAACAGGAAAGGTTACCAGAAGAAGCCTTCAGATTAGCTTGAAAAGAGACTGGAAAAATAAGAACTTTATCGCAATGTATAACCTATATCAGACTGCTTGTCATCTTGGGGAAGGCAGGGAGAAATATCTGGAACTCAAAATCTTTTTTAAAAATGCATGTTGAAAACTGGACATTTAATTGGAAAAAAATACTATAATAAAAAAAAAGGTTAGTAAATCAAGCATGTCCTAAGTGCTTACTATATGCTATGGCATACGGAAGAGTTTGGGAGGTATGAGGGAAGATGCAAAGGTTAAAAATACACTGTAGATGTGGATAATAAAGGGATCAGTAGTATCATGAATGCCTGCCAGGTCAGTTTTGTATAGGAAGACCTTTTGTCCCATAGCACTTGTAGGACATCATAAGGTCTGGGACGAACTTGAAGATGGGCCTCCTGAATTAACTGCTATTAAGACTAATGGGAGCAGAGGGTCTTCATTCTAAACTACTAAGCCAGAGCTGTCAAGCACATGGCTTGTGGGTCACATGTGGCTTACAACATTTCCCAAGTGAAGCCCGAACTAGATTAAAATTTAACTGGAAACTATTTAACAAAATAAATAAAAATACAATAAAGCACAGATAATATTAATATATGTTTTTGTAGGTCACTATGTGCCCGCAGGGATTCTTCTGTACAACTTTAGTGGCCCTTGTTCATATCTGGGTTTAACACCGCTGTTTTAAACAGTCATAAGCAAAACAACCAAAGGGAGCTGGCAAGGTCACTAAGCCAAGTCCGTCTAGCTCTTCTTGCATCTTCTATAAAGTCTTTCCTCATTATCCCAGTCCACAATGATCCTTCTGAACTCCTAGAGCACTTTGTACTCCTCATTAATCATTTTTGTTTTTTGCTTTCTAGAGGGCAGTTGGGGTTAAGTGACTTGCCCAAGGTCACACAGCTAGTTTTTGTGTTAAGTGTCTGAGGCTGGATTTGAACTCAGGTACTCCTGACTCCAGGGCCGGTGCTCTATTTACTGCGCCATCTAGCTGCCCCCTCATTAATCATTTAAGGTATCCAAAGTGGTTATTTAACTTTTCTCCTATCTTGGGATAATTTGATTTAGGTCTGAAAGGGGTCTTAAAGACTATCTAGTCTAAACCCCTTATTTTACAGATGATGAAAAATGTACCTGCTTTTCTCTCCCTCCACAGAACAAAGCGAGCTGGAGAGAGAAATGTAGCCAATGCTAATGTCTGGCTCTAACAGGAGAGCTCCCTTCAGAGCTCTTCCTTCCCTACATTCCACCCCAACTCTTGAGCAATATGCATTAAAATAGTCACAGATGGGGGTGACTGATGTGCATTGCTGCCCTTACCCCTCTTTGGGCCCTTTACAAATGGGGATGGGTAGTCCAACTAAGGAAGTGATAAACAAAGGCAGTAACGTAGAAAAATGGAAGTTCTAAGAGGTGAAATGATTTGCCCAATGTCATAAAGGAGCCCAGGATGCTTCATTATTTTGTTTTATTGTCTTTCCTATTTGACTGAGCCGTTCAAGGCAGCATCTTGAGTAGGAGAGCAGGAAATCATCTGTTAAATGTACAAAACTGTCTTTCCTTTATTTTCCATCCCTAAGGGGCCTTCCGTTTGGCTAGCCAGTAACAGACTGATTTAACATTACTCATATGGGGAAAAAAGGGGGTGGGGAAGAGGGAACAGTAGCAGGATTCCTGTGTCTGCTGCCATCCAATTCATTACTGACCTACCATTTAATTAACTTTTGGAAAAATAACCAACTTCGTGTATCTGCTGCCATACAAGGAACACTTCAGAAGGTAAAGTGAACAGTCCCCTCTTAGCATACATGTTAAGCTTACCTTTGCTTCGGGTGTCACAACTGGCTTTGGAGGGAACTGCACCTCAGTAGCTTTAAGAATAGTATTCTCTTGCAGAATGTCTTGCTGTGACTGGTTATGGCCAAAGGGCTGTTATAGTTATCAAAAAAGAAGAAGAATTATTAAGGTCATCAGTTTAAAACATCACCATTTGTTTACTGAAAAGGTTCAAGTGAAGAGAGGAGGAAAGCAACCTCTTTAAAAAAAGAGCTACTCAGAGGCTGGCAAAAGTCTGGTGCACGAATTGAAAGATTTAAAATGGGAAGCAGCAAACTTTCCAGTCCTGAGTAATACCCACCGACCTGAACAATCATAAGGGTCAGAAAAAGGATAGAAAGATGAAAAACAGAACAGAAAACAGAAGAAGTGAGCAGGAAGGGAGGAGGAATTAGAGAAAGAACACTCAAAAATGAATGGTCTCAGGCTCGGCTCAACATCTTCAGTAGTACCAGGTTGTTGAGCTATTATATAGTATTCTAAAACATAATTGCAAGCCTGAATTTAGCTTTGTAGCACTCCTCCTGTGAGAGCTAGACATTAATCAATAGCTCTTTCCTTATAAGTCCCACACTAACAACAGCACTGTTGTAATTACTTGAGAAGGGAAATAGTAAGCTTCACCATCCCTGAGTAGTCTTCCCATTTTACAGGACAAAGAAATAAGGGGAAAGTTGGAGAGTTAAAGAGGATAGAATCTTAAAGTGTTTGATTTCATCATTACCATTAAAAAAGACATTAAGAGATTAATGAGATATATTACTTAAAAAAAAAAAACTACGCAAATAGGAGGCTGCCTCCAGCTCTTGGTTTAAAAAAGATGTCATGGTCTAACAAATGAAACAAACTGGGTGGGAGCCAAAAAACTTGGCTTCTAGTCCTGCTAAGTAGTTCTACAATCTTGAGTAAATCACTTTTTGGTTTCATTTTCATTGTGACATTCTATGATTGTGTGAGTATGTAAGTGTGGGCATGTGTGTGATATAGAATGCCAAATATAAATATATAACTGCATGTTACAACAGATAAGTCTTCTAAAAAAAAAAATCAATGCTATCTATAGCAGGGAAGAACAGTCAGCAAATGCAGTGATTGCATTTCCATTTATATTTCTATTCCCAAGGTTAATTACTGGCTTAATTAGTATTCTTTGCCTTCATCAGAGGCACAGAGGTATGATGAAGATGAAAGTGTTTTCTGAGCCATCTCCCTGCTATGGAAACTTGTAACATATTTATTTATTATGATTTTCAGTCAAGAAAATAGTCTTTATTGGCTTTGCATGTGTAAACTTTGGGGATATAAAAAACTACTCTAACAACAATATTAAATTTATTGAAAAAAAAAACAATCTTTCATAAACAATCCTTTCTATTCTTCTTTGCAAATGGAAATGATGGTGTTTACTGATGTCTGACAAGTTTATAATAAAAAAGAAAACTTTTTAAATAAAACAAAATTTACAGAAATACAGATAAAAGTTCTAGCTCCTTCAGGAAAGATTCTTAGGACCAAAGGGAAGAAGCAGCTGTCAGTGTTTAGTCACCTGAAGCACATGCAATTAAAAATAGTTTACAGTGTCCTCTCCCAATTGGGAACAGCTAATTTTTGATGACATGGTTTCAGGAAAGAAGGGAAGAAAAGCACAATATATGCATATTCTCTTCCTCAATTTTGAGGCACATTATTTGTGACCGATTTATCTAGCTCCAATTGTTGATTTGAGAATTACATAGCATCTTTTTTTTTAATGAAGGAATCAATTAAACTTAAAAACAGTACACAATGTAAAACTTTTGAAGAAACTGTACAGACCAATCAGAAAGGATTCTAAATTCTAGTATACCAACTCAAATTTGTAAATGTAGAATTCAATTCAAATGAAAAAACATTTATTACTGGCCTACTATTGAAAGAGATAATAAGACATAGGGCAAAGCAATAGGAATACAAACAAAAACAAAATAATTCTTGTCCTCCAGAGGCTTACATTTTCCCTGAAGCATACAACATATAAATAAATATAAAATAATTTGAAGAGGGAGAGCATACCAACAACTGGGGATAATCAAGGAAGGGTTCAAGGTTGAAATGGAATTAGAGACAAGCCTTGAAGGAAGATAAAGGAGGAGATGAGGAAGGAAAGAATAGAGGACAGTTTGTGTGAATGCTCAGAGGTAGTCAGTCAGCCAAGTATTTACTAAGTGCCATATATGTGCTAAGTAATAAAGATTGGAATGCTTAGTTCAGAGAAACAACTAGTAGCTCATCTGGCCTTGAATGCTAAAATACATAAGGATGGAAGATAGTAGAGAATCATGTGAAATAAGCTAGGGAAGTAGGTTGGAGTCATCTTGTCACAGGACTTAAAAGCCAACTAATCAATCACCAGGTACTTATGTAAGCACTTTATTTATTAAGCATATACTTAATATGTACTTGATACCCATTCTAGACTCTGAGGATATGAACAAAAAGAATTAAACAATCCCTTCTCCACAGAAGCTTACAAGTCTAATGGGGAAACGATGAACATAAATATATACAACATAAATATTAAGTGAATAAAAACAAATACAAAAATTGCAGAGGTAGTTTGGAGTCATTAAAGTAATCAGGAGCTGCTGAGTTGGGGGTAGGGTTGAACTGGTCAGACCTGAACTTTAGGAAAACCACTTTGGTAGCTATGTATAAGTTGGACTGGAACAGAAAAGGGGCAGGGATTTTAATTAGGAGGACATTACAATACTCCAGGCAAAAAGTATGAGTGATTGCTATATGAGAGCAGAGAAGGATCTGAATGCAAAAGATGTTGAGGTAGAAATGGAAAAATGTAACAATTAACTGCACATATGGGTAAGAAAGAATAGGACTCAAGGATGACAATAAGGTAATGAACTTTGGTTATCTAGAAGGCTGGCATTGCCCTTAATAGTAATGCTTCAGTTATGACAAGGAATGGGTTTAGGTGAAAGACAAAGAGTGTAAAATGTTTTAAGGAACAATCAGTTTGAAATGTTCAGGAAAAAAGGTGGTGATATGGGACTATAGCATAGGAAAAAAGTCTAGAGGAAAACATATACAGATCTGGTAGTCACCTGCATGCAGATGATAAGTGGAACCATGGTAGCTGATGAGGTCAAAGTTGATGTAAAAAGAGAGTGAAGAGAGAAAAGTGGCCTAAGAAAAAAGATTCATCATCCAGAGATATGGATAAGGATCCAGCAAAGGAGAATGAGAAGCAGACAGAGACACCTTCCCAAGGTCTGAACTCTTCCAAAATGTGCTGATTCAAAAAGATCACAGCATTCCTGTTTTTTTGGCTGGTCATTGACATTCACTAGGCACCTTAAGCTAGAGGATCATTGCCCAGTCCTTGATTATTCAGAAAGCAATTCTAAAACAGTCTAGTTTTCCCTTCTATGGATTCTACCTTGTGAGAATTGATGGTTTTCAAGTCATCCTGCTACAGAGAATTCAGGCAAGAGACAGTTCCACAGGCTGAATGGTACTGATAACCAAAGTCCATACTATGCACATGCCCCTCAAATGCAGATGAGTGTTCATATTCCTTACCTTCCTTCCATAAAGACACTGGTAGAAGATCACCCCCACTGACCAGACATCAACTTTATTGGAGATCTTTGGTGGTTCCTTCCCAACCACAAAGCACTCTGGTGGCAAATACCTGATAAGAGAAAGATAAGAGAAATGCTTTAAAAAAAATAACTGTGCCAAACTAAGACATTCAACAAGATGACACCTTTTTTTTTTTTAAAGAAAAGGTGGGAGGTTAGGATGTTAAATTCCTATTCACGATAAGCTTGCATTCTAAAGGTGGATAATCAGGATAAATATAAAGTTAATAAATACAAATATGTACAAAGTAGAAGGTGGTTTGAGAGGGAAAATACTAGCAGTTGGGGTTGGGGTGAGGAAATAATTCCTGAGTCTTAAAAGAAGAAGGGAGCACACTGTAGGCAAGAGAGAGAAGATGAATGTAAAGACATGGAAGATCTTATGATGAACGCAAGTTTGGCTAGATAAGAGCATGGAAGGGGAAAGTAATAAGGACAGAAAGCAAGCTTGGAAGGGGCAGCTTGGTGGCACAGTGAATAGAGCACTGTCAAATTAACAAAAGTGCCTCAGACACTTAACACTTACTAGCTGTGTGGCCTTGGGCAAGTCACTTAACCCCAAATGCCTTGCCTTCACCTCTGCCAAGAAAGAAAGAAAGAAAGAAAGAAAGAAAGAAAGAAAGAAAGAAAGAAAGAAAGAAAGAAAGAAAGAAAGAAAGAAAGAAAAAGAAAGAAAGAAAGAAAGAGCTTGGGGCCATGTTGAGTAGGGCTTTAAATACTATTAAATAGAGGAGAGGACATTTTGCCCTAAGGGGCCAGAGAAAGTCACTGGAATTGGATGAATAGAGAAGTTACAAGATTAGATCTATATTTGAGAATTACTTTCAGTGCAGTGTGAAAAAGGGGCGGGGGGAGAGAGAGGAGGGAGAGAATGAGGAGGCTGGAAGTAGGAAGGCCAGTCAGGAAACTGTTTCAATAATCTAGCTGAGAGGTAATGAGGGCCTGAATTAAGGTGACAATTGTATGAGTAGAGAGAGAGGCCAATTAATGATGGAGCTGAAAGTCAAACCGAAAAAAGTTGAGCAAGAGAAGAGGAAATGGAAGCAATGAGTCTAGGTAACTTTTTCAAGGAGTAAAAGCTGAGAAAGGGAGATCAATACAGTACTTATAGCCTGAGGGAGATAATGGGGCTGGACAAGATTTTTAAGGATGAGGAGGACTGGTCATGTTTGAAGGTGACAGAGATGGAGCCAGCAGATAGGAAAAAATTGAAGATTCAAAAAAGAAGGGGGATGATTGAGGATACAATGTGCTAGAGAAATCAGGAGGAGATGTTTACATTTGGAGAGGGGAGCTCTGGCATGGAGAAGGGTTGACTCTGTCAGAGATTAGGCAAAAGGATTAAAAACTGAAAGATGATGTCAAAGGATTCTGAGATGAACTGAGGTCATCTCAAATGGTCTCATTTTTTTTCCAGTTAACTTTCTCTAGAAAGTTTCCCTTTGATACTTTTTTTCAATAACTTTTCAGTTACTGGATACAACAAAGGAATGCTATAAATATTTTTGTACATGTGTCCTTTTCTTCCTTCTTTATCTCTGGGGTACAGGTATAGGCCTAACAAAAATTATTAGGTTGAGGAGTATGCAAGTTAGTGACTTTGGAGAGTATAACTCTAAATTACTTTCCAAAATGGCTGGACCAATTCACACTACATTAGTGTGTCTCTTTGCTCTTAGTCCCTCCACAACAGTTGTCATTTCCCTTTTGTATCATCCTTGTCAATCTGAGACAGAAACTCAAGAGTTGTTTTAATTTGTACTTCTCTTCATTTTTGTGATGTAAGAGAATTTTTTCCATAGTTTCTGAAAGCTTACAATCTTCATTTGAGAGCTGTCTGTTCATATCCTCAGTTGGCCATTTATCTAAAGGAAAATCTCTCATACATATTTTTTACATATTTTACATCAAATCCCTCCATATCTTGATAGCACACCTTTACCAGAGAATTTGCTGCAAAGTTCCTCCTAGGAAATATTTCCCTTCTAATTCCAACTGAAACAATTTTGTTTGTACTTTCACTTCTATGACTCTACTTTCCCCCTGCAATGAATTTTGTTTTGCTTGTGAATCTGCCCCACATCTATCCTCCCCCCCTTAAACCTCTCTTTCTGACCCCATTAACCTGCTGAGTTTATGTATATCTAGATTTAAACTGTATGAGTATACATGTGTCTGTTAAGAGTGAGGTTCATCTAATACCCATTTCTCTATACTACTCTCACGCATAGAGATAATAAGAAATACTAAACTACTGCCTTTTTTCCCCATCTTTTTTTCTAATGCATTCTTTTTGTTATTGCTGTCATTGTCTTCTCTTTTCTCTCTTACATTCATAAAGACAGAATACTTGGGCGGCTAGGTGGCACAGTGATTAGAACACTGACCCTGAATTCAGGAGGACCTGAGTTCAAATTCAGCCTTAGACACTTAACACTTACTAGCTGTGTGACCTTGGGCAAGTCACTTAATCCCAAATGCCCTGCCTTCCCTCCTCAAAAAAAAAAAAAAAAAAAAAAAAAGGACAAACTACTTCCAGGACCTTTGTCTTATAAAACTGCTCCTATTAACTCTTAAATGTATAAGGGTTCTGAAAGGACATGTGTTTTTTCTTCTCATTAGAATGTAAGTACTTCATCATCATATAGTCCCTCCAAATATAAAAACTTTTCTAAGTTTTTCTTGATTTCTATGCTTGTACTTCATAATTCCTACTAATCTCTAGTCCTTTCATCAAGAACGCTTCAAAATTCTCTTTTCAAATTTTCCCTGTAGGAAAAGTTATTATTGGTTGTAAACTCTTTATCTTTTGTTTTTTTTGGAATATTATATTCCAAGTTTTCCTCTCTTCTAGAATAGCAGCTATCAAGTCTTGTATGATCCTGACTATGAGATTCTTCAATTCTCGAACTCTTTTTTCCTTGCTCTTTGCAGTATTTGGGGACGACGGCAGGGATGGGGGAAGAGGGCCGACAGGCCTGTAAGCTCTGGACTTTAGCTATGACACTCTTAGAAATTCTCATTATGGGGGTTCCTTCAGGAAATAACAAGTAGATTTTCACCTTAACCTCTGATTTTAACAGATTTGGGAACTTTTCATTCATGATTTCTTAAAATATGGTATCTAGGCTTTCTAGGATCATAGTTTGCAAGATATCCAATGACTGTTAAATTCCTTCGCAATCAGCTAGCATTCATGAAGAACTTACTATGTGCAAGGAATTGTACTAAATGCTAGGGTTACAAAGGAAGGCAAAAGAAAGTCCTTCCTCTCAAGGAAGTGGCAAAGACTGCATGCACTGTGTACAAATAAGCCATATACAGAACAAACTGGAGACAGTCAACAGAGAGAAGGTTTTAGAACTAATTAAGAGGGACTGGCAAAGGCTTCCTATAGAAGGGGAGATTTTAGCTGAAGCCTGAAGGAAGCCAGGGAGGCAGAAATGAGAAAAGAGTGTTGAAGGTATAGGAGATAGTCAGTAAAAATGCCTGAAGTTTGGAGATGGAGTGTCTTGTGCAGAGGGCAGGGTAAAAATACTGTAAAGAAAGAGACTGGCTTATGAAAGGCATTAAAAGACAGATAAAGACTTTAGTATTTGATTCTAGAGGTGATAAAGAGTCCTGGAGTTCAGTGAATACAGAGATAACAGAGTCAGGCTTGCACCTGATAAATCTGACAACTGAGTAGAGAATGAATGAGAGTGGAGACAGAGCCTTGAAGCTAGTAGACCAATCAGCAGACTATTGCAAAAGTCCAGTTATGAGGTGAGGAAGGCCTTCATCAAAGTGGTTGCAATGTCAGAGGAGAACAGAGGGGTAATACAGAAGAAACATACAGAGATGGAAAAAAAAAAACACAAGACTTAACAATTGATTGGGGTGTGTGTGGTGTGTGTGTGTATGTATGTGTGTGCACGCGCACATGCGCGTAAGACAGTGGAGGATAACACCTAGGTGACAATCCTGTATGTGACTTGGGAGGATGGTAGTGCCCTTTCTGGGACCTGTTTTTTTCCAATCAGTTGCTTGGGTGGTAGACTGAAATGTGACTTGCCCAGGGTCACAGAGTATGTAAGGCTGGACTTAAACTCAGGTCCTCCTGTCTCCAGGATCAGTGTTGTATCCACTGCACAATCAGCTGTTTTTGGTAGCAAATACTTCACTTTTTAAAAAATTTCAATTTTTTGATTGTGTTATTAGATTTCTTGTTTCCAATGCTGTTAGGATGTTTTTCCTCCTTCTGTTCTATTTATTTTCCTTCCCACTCCTTCCATCAGAGCTCTATATTTTACTTATAATTTTGCTTTTTCTCTCCTACTTCATTCTCTTCTAGGTACTCTTATAGTCCTTATGATTCAGTCATTTGTTTTTTTTCCTCTCAGGTTCTGCTTATACCTACTGGGGAACTGTTTCTTGAGTGTCTATGAATCCAAAAAAGTTCTTCAGAGTTTTCAGTGTTTTCTGTTTCCTCTTATATCCAATTTCAAATAGTGATTTGGGACTTTGAAGCGAAGATAGGTACAGTCTTCTCTACACTGAGTGTGGTTGTTGGGATTTGTTTGATCATGGATCGATCTCAGCTTGTGATTTCTACTTCTTCTGGACTGTTTGGGTTAGGTACTGTGAACTTCTGTCATCCTTGAGATGCTCTAGTCCCATATCTGCAGGAAGGGCACTAAGGATTTTCCTCCCACCCTACGGTGCCCTTGACTATTTCCTCCAATTTTTCTGTTCCAGGTGGAAAAGAGCATAGGTTTCAATTGTCTTGGACTCTCTCTGGTTCACGTGGGTGGGCTTCTGTTGGGTCTATATTGGCTTTTCTAGAAGTATCTTTTCCAATTCCCACAGGTTTCTGGATGTCTTTTTCTGTACTGCTGTGCTGGAAAGGGGGCTTCCCGAATCTTTCTTTTGGGATTTCTTGATGATTATTAAGTTTAGATCTTTTCCAGGATGCTTGTGAGAGCTAGGCTCTTCTGCCACTGTTCATGTAGTCATCTAAACTGCAAGTAGTCACCTCATTTATTCATTTAGACAATCATCTATTATTACATACCTACTAACTGTAAGGCCCTGTATGTCTAAGATAGCCAGAAATTTGGGAGATTCCAAGCAACCAAGACCTATTTTTTTGCTCACCCACTAAACTGGCTCATGCCTCACCACTGTTGTTAGGAATACATGCTGCATTAGTATTCTCACCCACTCTCCCGAATTTAGATAAATTTTACTTTAGGAATCACATGATGAGGGATCATCATCACATTTTCCATCAATAACAAATATCCAGGGAGCCAAAATCCTCAAGGAACTTTGGGATGGCCTTATTCTATAGCATTGTTTCTTCAACTTTAGTTCTACTGAAGACTTGCTCCTCTAGAATTCCAAAAGTTTTAGCCCCAAGGTCAATCCAAACCTTGTGTTCAGGTCTACTATAATGACTCACAGATTCACTACCTCTCTGAGTTAGAAAAAGATTAAATCATTTAATTCAAAGCCATTACTTTACACATGAGTAAACTAAAACTAAAAGAGACTGGACCTATCCAGGATTAACAATTCAAGGGCAGTGTAAAGCAATGAGAAAATATAAGTTCTAACCTGTATCTTCTAAATCTAATCCTTGTGTTCTTTTTACCTGATGCCATTTCAAACCAGGCTCCCCTTCAACCCCTTGGCTGAAACAGTAGAACTACAATCACAAAAATTTCTAAAGCCCACTGTAAGAGAGTCCCTTACATTTTTCCACTTTAAAGGTGAACTGGCTACTTTAATAGAAGGCCAGTGAAGCAAGTTAAAGCCAAACAATGAAATTTTAGGCCACCACAAGTAGTACAATGCAACTCAACTTTGGTCTGAATTCCTAACACTGGCCACTACAGAGACTAGACAGCTAACCACACCAAATTATATGGTGTGGAAGTTAAGCGCTCATTGGCAGTCCAAAGACCAAACAAATAAAGGTCCATTCATTTCTGAGAGGTTTGACTCAAACTACAGCTGGAATTTGGAACTCAGAAGATAAAGAAGAAATCTAAACAAATTTCAAAAATTCATACACTAAGGTAGGGACACTCTCAACACTCCCAAATACCGTACTACTGCAAAATCTTAAACAAAAGTTATTTTCCAAATTTGTAACTTCTAGCTTGATTTTTCTCATATTAAAAAAGTAGGTTTCAGATATTCAGGAGGAGAATCTTCTTTCTTAAAATTAATTTCCCCCCTAGCTAAGGCCTTTAATTACCTTACAATTTTTATGATATCACAACAAAAAATCTTTATTCAAAACAAACATTGGAGAATTTAAGAGAAAAGGAAGAAGCTGTTTTTGGTAGCAAATACTTCACTTTTTAAAAAAATTTCAATTTTTTGATTGTGTTATTAGAACAGAAAACAGAGATAACAGAAAGCAGAAAAGAGTACAAATATAGTTCTCTTAAAAAAGAAATGTGTGCACCAATGACAAAGCCTGTCCATGAAAAAGAGGAAAATATACCTTCTTCCCTTCTTTGGTAAGGGTCTCTCAGTTGGGAAAACCGAATACTTTGTAAGATTTGGTGTTGGCTTTTACCGAACTACTTCCCCTCCCCATTGCTATTTTTTGTTACAAGGTATGACTTGCTTGTTTGGACAACAGGGAAAGATGAAGGCATTGCAAGATGCTATCAATGAAAAGGCTAAATAAAATATTTTTTAAAATATTATTTCACCTTTAATTTCTCTTCTAATACCTAACTTACAAAGTATCTAAAAGAGGAGAAAAATGAATCTATCTAAATACAAAGCCAAAGGACACTGACAAACTCTTTAAAATAAGCACCAAGACAAAAAATTTCTTGGCTGCTACAGTGAAAAGTACACCAGACTTTGAGTCAGAAGTCCTGGGTTTAAATCCCAGTTCTACTGGTTACTAGCAGTGGACAAGCCACTTAACCATTCTGAACTTCAATTTCTTTAATTGTAAATAGGATCAATAAAAATTATCAATACTACAACCTTGTATGACTGTTTAAAAACAAAAATACTTTATAGACTATTGTAGCACTCTGTAAGCTATTTAACTTCATATAACAAAAAAACTTTGCACTATTTTTTGTGGGCACATAGCCCACTAGTTTAAAATAATATTCATGGGAGCATAAATTAAAGGCAACAAGTCCAAGCCCTTCCTTTTACAGAGGAAGTTGAGAAATAGTAAAAGTTAAGTGACTACCTAGTAAGGGATTATGCCATAACAGATGCTAACTTATGCAAAGCAATTACTGATCCTTAAAATTCTTAATCCTTATCAAAGATTCTTAAGACTGCTTAGTATTTATCTCTCTTCAAACTGCATTACATCTACAGAATTACTGGTCTAAACACTAAAGATCAGTTTTCTTTTCTGACGATTAAAATTACTCCAAAAGAAGGTCAAATCCAAGGTCTAGAATATCTAAGAGCAGATTATTTTTGAGCAGACTTAATTAATGACAAAGAACACCACCCATTAAAACCACCACAGTGAATAAACATATTGAAAATGCCGCTTCTACATTTGACTTGGCATTCTACAGTCTTATATAATAACAAATTTTTGTGTAGGGTCTCTATGTACATACGCTTGAACAAAACTAATTTTTTAAAAAGCCTAGTTTGGAGTGATAGTTTAGGGAGAAAGCCAACTCTTGAATAGTGACTGAACAAAGAAAAGGAGACAGAGATAAGGCCAAAGCTAGCACCTCCACTAGGCCATCTAAAAAAGAGGCAAAAATCAGAGATTGTGGTAGAAGCTACGGACTTATCCTGGCCCCCTGTTGCAGGCCAGGATGGTGGAAGACAGAAGCAAGAAAGACTAGAAACCAGCAGCCCCATACAGAACTGTGGCATGGTGGCAGCAGGGACAAGCATATTACAAAAGGGATAGGACCAGACTCTAGCAAACCTATTCAAGAATTCAAGAGGGCAAAATCTGCCCCTGAAACAAAATACCAATTCATAAACTGAGGTTGGAGATACCAAGCAGGAAACATAATTCAATAAGATGCTGCAAAAGAAGTATAAGTAGACACTTCAGAAAAAAAGAATGGCTTACCCAAGACTCTAAAGTGGATGGAAGAAATAAAGGAAGAGATAAAAATATGAAATTTAAGTTCTTCTGGAAAAAAACTGGAAGGAATAAACAGTTTAGAACAGAAGGTTGAAAATATAACCTAAGTAGCAGACTTACTGAAAAAAGGAAAAAAGCAAACAGAAATCAATGCTTCCACGAGACAAGAAATATTAAAAGTCAAAAGCTTACCGAAAAATGGGAAGAATATATGAATTAATCTATCTACCACCAAAAACAAGAAAATAGGCCAAGGAAAGATAATTCAACAATCACTGGACTCCTTAAAAACCATGGCCAAATAAAAAACTTCGACACTATATTTTAGGTAATCAGAAAACTGCACAGAACCATAAGAACCAGTTGGTAAAGTTAAAACAGAAAGAACTCACCAATCACCTCCTGAAAGAAATCCTATATTGAAAAGACCCAGAAACATAATGCTATAGTCCAAGTTCAGAGCTTCCAGGTCAAAGAAAAGATTTTTAAAATAAAGCTTAAAAGACTTGAATTCCTTTTTGTTAGATAAAGAAAGTTAAGATACGACAGGGCTCTAAGCTCAATGAAGTACAATAACAAGGAATACAAATATTATTTATCTTTGCATGACACTTTTACAAAAACCAGGGGAAAAAAATTCTAATTCAGAAGAGCAGAAATATTGAGCACACTCTTCAGTAACCACAACACAACAAAAACTTTAATCAATAAAGGGAATTTGTAAAAAGGATTTGAACTTAAATGGTGACTAAAGAGATAAGAGGAAAACTACCCATATAAACAAAGAAAGTTATAGCACCTATTTTTGTGGCAGCAAAATAAAAACACTAGAAACTAGAGGGCTGCTGATCTACTGGGACATGACTAACTAAAGCATGTTATATGAATGTAAATTAATATCACAGGATGAAAAGAAATGACAAAATAGACAGTTTCAGATAAAATGGGTAAGGTCTATATGAACCATATGAACCTATGCAAGTAGAACCAAAAACTCATTACAAAAGGAAAAAAATAAGGTTACTAAATTGGTCATGTGATTAAAAAAGACAAGTTAAAAAAAAAAAAAACACACAAAAAAAGAAATTCTAAAAAACCAGAATCTTTAAAAAGCTGAATTCATAAAATGATAGCTTTATTAAAAATTTGATTTTTTTTTTAAGGAAAAAAAAACAAATTACCATGTCACTCTCCTACTCAAATCAACTCTTACAGCTACCCATTTACCTCAGCAGTTCTCAACCTGTGAGTTATGTTCAATTTGTAACAATGAAAACACATCCTGCATATCATATATTTTACATTGCGATTTATAACTGGCAAAATTAGTTATGAAGTAGCAATGAAAATAATTTTATGGTTGGGGGTCACCACAACATGAGGAACTGTATTAAAGGGTCACGGCATTAGGAAGGTTGAGAACCACTGCTCTAGGGTAACATCGACTCCTTTATCTAGTTTTAAAAATACTTTACAAGCTGGAATTCTAATCCTAACCATAGTAGAATTCTCTCTATTCTTCACTCATAATACATTTCTGGAACGTACTTCCTCTTTATTTCTGCCTCTAAAAAGAACCTCTCCTCCTTGAACACTCAGTTTAGTTCTATCCTTCTATATCAGAGGTTCTCATATATAAACCACTCCCCCTTAAAAAAAAATTACTCAGCACCCCCCTGGAAATCTACCTTCTTTAACCCTTTCATGCTTTTAAAAAAATCTGCAACAGTTCAAAATATATAAAATACATATTTTTTAATGACATCTAAAATTTAATAATTTATTGTAAATTTGTGGGTTTTGTCCTGCACTGAAATGTTGATGGTGCAATACTGTATCACATAACCAAATAGTATTGTATTGTAAACAAGTCATTACATGCACATATTTCTGCTGATGCTTGCTGAACTTCCTGACAATGTGCTACCCTCACCTGCCAACACGTGCTTCCTAAGATTTGTCAGCAGACTTTATCATTGACTGGTTATAACATGCATTTTGTGTGTTTATTTGGAAAATAATGTAATTTACTGCTATGGCTTTAACTCTGTTACAGAAGAGACATAACATGTATGAATGGTTTTTCAAAAGTTTCTCATCTTTTCTTTCCTTATGCTTCTACTGTCCCCTTATTTTTATTCAATGCCCACCCCTCAATTGCACTGGAGGCTATTGCTGTCCACCTGGATTGCTTCAGCACCCCCTCCATCCCAGGGGGCTGTATCTCTCATTTTGAAAACCCTTGTAAAAATCTACATGAAGTCTTTCATAATCCTCCATAAATGCTAGAATTGACAAACTATTTTATATAACTATTTTGAAATTATTCCCTTTATATTTATGTTATATATTTATGTTATATTTCTCCCATTAGTTTATAATGTCCCAGCAAGTAAAAACTATTTCATTCATTGTACTTCTGTCTTCAAAGTCTAGCACAGTGCCTGGCACATACACGATTCTTGATGCTTGTTCACTGACTGACTTCAGAAAACTGATGAACCATGCTTCTCATCTCCTTCCCAGAAAAATGACTAACTGTACAGTAAGAATTTTTTCAGATACATCTAACATTTTGGTTTGTTTTACTTGGCCATATTTATTTGTTTCAAGGACCCACCGCTACTGTGGGTGGGGGAAGGTTTGGGGGATGACTGGTAGTAATAATGGTAAAAGAAAGAAAAAAGAAAAGCATGTCAAATGAACATTACAAAAATACACATAAGAGAAGTTCAGAAAAGGACAGAGAGATGCAGGGCAGTTCTGTTACTATAATATTAAATGTAACGTACATTTTAAAAAAATTAGCTATATAATCGTTTACATTTTACACATAATTCTCTTTACTGGTTTGGGTTTTGTTTTGGTTTATTTAAATGTCCATGTGTTTATGCTTGTTCATAAGAAAAAAAATTAATTTTTAGAAAAACAGAGTTGGGGGGAAAGAAAAGATTTTCACAACCTCTCTGATAGCCTAGATTTATATGTAATAATCACACATAAGAATAGCTCTGCTGTAAGAAATGATAAATATAAGTAATTCAGAGAAATAAGGCAAATTTTGTATGAACTGATATGGAGAACTTATGCAAAGAGAAATAAGCAGAACCAGGAAAACAATTTACATTGTGACCAAAATACTGTTAAGAAAAACACTGGAAGTCTTCATAATTCTGACCAATGATGGGCTGATGATGAAGCATGTCTCTTGTGTTGTTTTCGTTCAGGTGTTCCAGTCATATCCAACCCTTCATGACCCTATTTGGGGTTTTATGGCAAAGATACTCCAATGGTTTGCCATTTTCTTTTCCAGCTCCTTTTGCAGATGAAGAAACTGAGGCATACGGGGTAAGTGACTTTCTCAGGGCCACACAACTAGTAAAGTGTCTGAAGCCAAATTTGAACTCAGGTCTTCCTGATTTCACATCCAGTGCTCTATCCACTGTGCCACCTAGCTGCCTCACGTCTCTTGTTCGTTGGCAGAAAGGTGGTGGACTACAGGTACAGAATGAGTTCTATGTTTTCAGACCTGACAAAAAATATGTTTATTTTGCTCAACAGTATTTGTTATAAGGGAAGACTATTTATTGGTGGTAGGTAAAGGGAGTAACTATGAAGTGATAATAATAATGTTTAAAAAAGAAACAAAATTTTAAAATAAGGAAAAAAAAAAAAGAGAGGTTGACAAGACTATACCCAAAGAGCAATGTGCCTTGCACCCTATGAAAATACAGAGAGGCATACAATCTTTAACTCTTTATCCAACTAGATCGTCTTACATGGGACCCAAAATTTACTTTTAATCTTCCTATGTCTTAGGTTCAGAGTCAGGAATTAAACAAAATTTTAAAACAAATACCCAGAAAATGGAATGAATGCTCAGTCTCTTCTCTGAAATATTTGTCTCAAAGGAATTACTCTCTAATGTAGAATTTCAAGCACTGTGACAACTGGGTGAAGGAGATATTTTTGGCTATATGGTGCACTTAGCGTCTCTCTAATTACATCATAAAAGCAACAGCATTCTTCCACTTACTAATGCCAGCCCAAAAATTATAACATAAGAAAATTAACTGATTTGATACTATAGAAAACATATTTCATCAAAATACTTGCCAAAGTAGGGAAGAAAATAAGACAAATTTATAGAAGCAGAAAATAATCAAATTGTATTTCAATAGATAGTAACCACATGAATGGAAGAGATTTGCTTGACCTGGGCTTTTTTGACAATTACCAGAGCCAAGTATTATTTACAAATGCTTTAGTTAAATACATTAATGATACCACTTATTTTAAAGCCCACTTCAGTACAAGTGTGATACTTACCAGTAAGTACCAGCACCCTGTGACGTTAGCTCCATTCCATCAACTGAATTGTAACTATCATCATCCATAATCTTAGAAAGACCAAAATCTGTGATTTTTATTTCTCCACATGCTGTACCATTTACTAGAAGAATATTACCTAAAAGGAACAAAAACATTATGAGTGAGAAGGGACATAGATTAAAAGGAAAATTCATACAAGTAACAATGGGATAATGATACCAAAATCAGAGGAAAAGTGAAAATGTGACTCCCTTGAATAAGAGACTTAAATGTCAGATTTTATTTTCCAGGTAAATCAATAAACAAACTATCTATCTATAGATTTATCATTTCTCTGCCAAAGTAAACTACAATTGTAAATTTGCTCAGAATGTGGTAAATTTTTATGTGAACTTTCAACAAATCTCTTTAAAACAAATGACTGTTTGGAGGAAGATTAAGGAAACACATAAAATGGAATCAAAGCTAGTGCAACAGTGACACCTAGAGCTCCTAGGAGAAGTTTGAGAAATATGGTGAATAATTATTATGCTAGGAAAAACATCCCAGGACAACCAAATGAAAGTCACTTAATTACAATCCTATCTTGTATTCTCTAGATCATGTTCTCACACTGATGTATATGATTTAAGTTGCAGATATCAGGAAAAAAACTAGAAATTGAGAAAAACTTGTAACTTTGGCTCAGCAAAAGGAGGTGAACAGGAACTGCTCTATGAAACTCAAACAAAATAGCTACTGAAATACATATATGGAGCCAAATGAAGATTTCTAAAGGAAATAGGAGTGGAAAAAAAATGGCACACCACAGGATACCTAAGCTGCATACATTCTATTTCTCTATGGTGATGAATGTAATGCCTCTGCCCTTTTATAATAATTATTGAAGTTAGTCTGCTCTAAGCTAAATCAAGCCAGGAATGCTCAGACAAAGCACTACTATTTGGACATTCCCCAAGAAGACCTAAAAAGAAAATGCTTCTAGAGAATAACAGGAAGAAGAAAAGGTGGAGTCAAAAGTTTCTGAATTATACCTCCATATTCAACTTCCCTGGCCCGAAAACCAAGTACTTAGTTTCAAGATTACCTAAAACCACTTGCACCACTTATGCTTAGCATCAACCTCTCTTCCCAACCCCTATCTCCAGCCAGGTATTAACAGAATTTTTTGGTTCTTAACAAATTATGTTTATTAAATAGAGGGTATTTATTATAATCCCAGGAACAATAAGAAAATCCAACAGTTCTTCTGTCTAGTAGTGAAACCTACCTGGTTTGAGATCATAGTGAATGATGGGAGGTTTGATTTCATTTAAGTACTTTAAAGCATTCACAATCTGCATAATAATGGATCGGGCCTCTTTTTCTGACATTAACTTGTGCTGTTTAAGGTAGAAGTCCAGATCATTTCCCTCACAGTACTCTAACACTGTACAAAACCTAAAAGGAAAAAAATTTATAAATATTTAACATTTCAATTCAATTCAACAAACAATATGATTAGTCGTAAAGTCATCTAGTAAGACTTTTCTACAATTCAGAAGAATGGCTTCTTACTCCTCTTCCCATTTTGTCCCTCCCTTTCCTTGCTACTTATTTGCTCATCACAAACCACAGGTCATTTATTCATTAATAGGATGACCAACTTATAGAATCCTCAGGTCAAGCATGACCACAATCAAAGATACTGGACTCTGATACTGCTCTGAGGACTTCTCTGAAAGAAATTTTGCTTAGGCCCACCTCTTCTCAACAGAGAGTCTAGGAATATTTACATTCCCTAGACTCAAGAACTTTAATGCCTATGAACAAGACATTATTTGGAGGAGCTTCTTTCACAGATGCAAAAAATTTCAGAGCATAAATATAGAAGTACATGTATCACTTTAACTGTTTAGAAGAACCCGATTTTTATCTTCAATAGCACTGAAAGGGTAAATTTGATTAAGCAGAAAAGGCATTGGATTAGGAGTCAGGTAACCTGGGTTACAGAACCAGTTCAGCCAATAACATGACCATGTGACGCTGAGTAAGTCATGTTGGGTCCCAGTTTCCTTCTTTATAAAATGAGGGGCTGAGGGAATGAGAGCATCTGAACTTTAAACCACTATCAGTCCTAATAATCTGTGAATCTATGTCTAAAACAACTAGCCCCAAAGGAAGGTAACAGAATTTCAGCATAATATGTGTAAAAAAAAAAATGTTTTATTGATGCTTCTAACATTGTACAATCAAAGTGATGCATTTTTCATTTCATAATTTACACAAAGTGCTATCATTTCAGAAAACTCCTGGAATACATGAAGGCTATCTAGGTGTCTATGACAAAACCAAGCTAAAATGGAAGTGCAAGATTACAATCACAGTTAAAGATTCATTATATAAATATTTGATTGTTACAAATGAAATAATGTATATAAACTTCAAAGTGTATATATATATATTTCAGTTATTTATAGTATTCTCTTCTTTGTGGCATGGGGTTATTAAAAAACACTTATTAAGCATCTATTATAAGCTAGAGGCCAACTATGCAATGAGGATACAAATACAAAAGTGAGACAATCTCTGTTCTTAAGGGAATTACATTCTTCAATGGAAAGGACACAAACAGAGGAAAAGACAATACAAAGGATATGGATGCCAAGGCAGACATGGAAAGTAGATGAAAGTGGTCACTAATAAAAGGTGGAATCAGGAAAGCAGTCTTGAAGAATTTGGCAGCTGAGATGAGCTTTGAAAGAAGCTAAGTAGATATGGGGAAGAAGAGCATTTCAGGCATGGTGGAAAAGCCAGTACAAATGCAGTGTGCATGAGGGGGAATAATGTGGAAGAGTGTAGACAAATAATAGGAAGTCAGTATGTGAAAGACATTCAATGCAAAATGTTGTATTTTATCCCTAAAGGCAATGTAGCCATTGAAGCTTCTTAAGTAGTGACACAGACCTACTCTTGAGAAATATCAATTTGGTAACTGTGTGAAAGACGAATTTGAAAGAGAAGAAAATAGAGTCACAGACCACTTGGAGGATGGGGGGAAAAAGAAAGAATTCTAATAGTCCAGGCCAGTTTTAGGGTAGCTGTATGAATAGAGAATGGAATGGTGCATCTGAGAGATGTTGAAGATCTAAGGACTGAATGAATCCAGGGGGTAGGCAAGAGTGAAGAGGTGAGGATGACGCCTAGGTTACTAGTCTAGGAATTCATAGCAATTGGAATAACAGTGGTCTGCTTGACAGAAATAAGAGAAATCAAGAGAAAAAGGTTTAGAGGGAAATAATGATTTGAGTTTGGTACATATTGAGATGCCTATGAAATATATGTAGGTAGAAATGACAAGCAGGGAAAAGTGGATATGTAGATTTGGGAGTCATCCACATAGAAATTATATTTGAACCCACAGGAGCTGATAAAACCCACTAAGATGAGTAAATCAACACTTGTGGAGCAGGCTACAGATGAAAAAACTTCAAAGGAGATTTCACCCTCATTTGATAGGTAAGGGGGGAAAAAAACCTATCATGGCAAGCAGTGTCATGAAAACTCAAAAAAAGCAAAGAATATTTAGAAAGGGTTAATATGGTCAAACACTAAAGTCACAAAGAATATGGACTGAGAAAAAATGCCACTGAATTTAACAATAAAGAAATGAGTGGAAAGTGAGAAAGTGAAGGCAAAGAGCATAGATAGCTTTTCTAGGAGTTTGGCCTGTGAAAGGAAGAAGAAATGTAGGTCAAGTGAAGGTTTTTGTTGCTGTTGTTGTCTTAAAAGCACTGATAAGACTGAGGCATGTTTGAAGATAACTTGACAATTAGGGAGAAAGGGAATAACTGAAGGGGCAAATACCTGGAGATAGGATCAAGGATGCCAAAAGAGCACTTAGTCATAGCAAGGAGGACTACCCTTTTCCTCTGAGGTGATTTCAAATATGGAGTTGGGGGGCGGCTAGGTGGTGCAGTGAATAGAGCACCGGCCCTGGAGTCAGGAGGACCTGAGTTCAAATCCAGCCTCAGACACTTAACATGAAAAACTAGCCATGTGACCTTGGGCAAGTCACTTAACCCCAACTGCCCTCCAAAAAGAAAAAAACAAAAAACCAAAAAAACAAAAAACAAAAAACCAAAAAAACAGAAAATGTGGAGTTGGGGATAAGATGGCTCTTATAGACAGATGTCCTCAATTTTTTCTATCCCAGGTTATAAAAAGTACAGTACATAGTTATGGGAGCCAGAAATTCAGGCTTTCATAAACAGTAACTAATATAATAATTCAACAAAAAATTCAACAAAAACTTTCAGATTTCCTCAAAACTCTGACCTAAAATGCATATGTAAAAATATTTTCTTCTAATCTCTAAAAATGTCAAATTGCTTTTAAAATTTATGTTCTTATGTGCTTGTTGTTCTGGGGAAAAATTTCTCCTGAACACAATTCAATAGCAAAATGACTCAACAGTCACAGAGAATAAATTCAGTTTCTTACATTAAAACCAACAGATATATATATATACCCAAAAAATGGTAATCCAAAATTTACATTTGGCCCTGGAATGTTTTTTTTTTTTAACCTAAATGTTAAGGAGGAACTTAATGTTCTAGGGCTTTTAAACAGAGTTAAAAAAAAAAAAAAAAAAGAGTCACAGTGTACCACAGACATGCTACAGGAGAGCAAAGGGTATATAATTCAGATTCCCCAAATCAATACTTTTCTAATCCAATATTTCTCTGCAACTGACTTAATGATGGGAAAAGACTGCTCTGTGAAAAGGGTCAAGACATGCCAAGTCTCAAACCTTCCTAGAGATATGGTGGGGGAGCCCATCTACACATCTGGATTTTTGACTGCAGGGAACACGATAATCCTGTTTTATTCCTTACAGGTACAGAATTGTCCTGAAGACCCCTTGAGAAGACTATGTTCAATTTCTATGAAAAACCCAGAGAAGAGAAACTTGAGAGGAATAAAGAGAAGAAATTACATATGTGACTTGAAGGTAATTAGATTTATAAAGATAACTGAATTTGGGAAGGAAGAATACTTGGAAAAATTGAGAAAATGAAAATGAACAGTCTTGAAGTACAAATTTGACCTCTGGCTTTGGTAGAAGAAGGGTGATGGAGGAATAGTAGGATCAAAGAATAGTGACCTAAAGACAAAGCCTCAAGAAGGACTGAGGGAAAAGGAGAAGAAGAAGGTAGTTGGAAAGATAAGGAAAAGGAAAAGGCAAATGGAACAAATTGGAGGGTAAAGCAAATTGGCAGAGTGGATTGATAAGTGAGGCAAACTGGTGAAACAGAGAAGGGGTTAGTACTGAGGGAGATAGAGAGTTGGGGTGTTATAGCTTTGGAGTTGTTGATATTAAAAAAAAAAAAAAAAAAAAGCAAGATGACCTGGACTGTAAAATTCTTAGGAAGTGAAAAATGTCCTTAAAGTATTGAACCATGTGTCAAGAGCGAGATATAAAAATCACAAATAATACAAAAACATCAACAACCACCAAATAATTAAAATCTCAATCAAGATGGACAACAGAGCTCACATTGGGTGTTAAATGTTTGTATTTCTGTCATAGTCAACTGAATGTTATCTATCTGCTCCATGGTTCTTCTTCCTAGAAAAGGTGAAGGGATTCTAGGAACATCACTGCACACTCCAGAGTGTTAAAAGCAATGAAGCATTTCCAAAGAAAAGAGAAACAGGGTTTCAATGGGGAGAAAAAAAGGAGGTCGAAGGTATAAGAGGAGAAGCTTGACTTATACGGAATTTAGAGAATGGAAGAATCTGTCACATGATGAAGGGAAAGAAAAGATCAGCTGTACATTTAGAACTAAAAAAATTTGAATTTATTCCTAAAAAGGAGGGAGTTAAATGATCTGAGGAAGATAAAGCTGCTTGTGCTCCTTTAAGGAATTAAATAGTAATCCTACAGAGCCATACAGTGAAAGATAATCCAGTAAGCATCAGAGGAAGAAAAGAAGAATGTTGGTGATTTGTGATTTTCCTATTTAAAGGATACTGAGGAAATGCATTTATTGATATGAAAACAACAGAAAAGTCTACTATCTTCATGGGGCAGGTATCTAAGACAAAACAGAACCTTTTAAATCCCATTAAAATAGTTAACTATTATCCTCTTTTGGTGATTGATGAAGGACAGATAGAAACCAAATAAGTATTACCAAAGATTGTGAAATTATCGGCAAAAACTGAAGACCACTGACTGCTAGGGATGCAGAAAAGAAGAACTCTGTGAAGTGAATATATGGCTAGGAAGATAGTGTCTTAAAATATAGGAATAATGTGTCTTTTTAAGTCCCTTCCAACTCTAAATCTCTGTGACTGTGTGAACTTTCCAGCATATATGAGCTGAAGCAGATTCCTAAGCAGGTGGGGTTTTTCTAAAGTTTAAGGATGACCTGTAAAGATCTTGTCAGGCCTAGGGTCTTTATTATGTAGTGGTCTGGTCCAGTTCAGAATTATCATGGCAAAGTCCAAAGATTTTTAAAACTTTCCTAAACCAGTATGCAAAATTGATATGACAATTATCACACAGACATGCCTTTTTCATTTGTGCTACACTTATGTTCACTGCCACAGTGCACTCATACTCTTGAGATAGTCCTAGAACAACAGACTTCAGAGTTGGAAGGGACCTCATTAGCCATGGAAGGAAGGAAGGAAGGAAGGAAGGAACCTGTTGTAATATGCCTAACATCCAGCATCTGCTTAAAAACCTCTAAGGAGAGGTAACTCATCACCTCATGAGTTAACCTGTTCCATTTTTTCATAGTTCCAATCATAAGGAAGTTTTCCCTTACACTTGAGTCAAGATGTGCCTCTCTGGAACTTTAACCCATTGATACCAGTTCTATTCTCTGGAACCTAAAAGAACGACTCCTTATTACTCTTTCACATAACAGCCCTTCAAACACATGAAGGCAGTTATTCTTTGTTCCCCTTTCCCTACTACCCCTCAGACTTCTCCCATATGAGTTAAGCATTCCCAGTTCCTTCAACTGCTGCTCATATGACATACACTCAAATTCCTTTACCATTCAACTAGACTTTCCCCAGTTTATCAATGTCTGTGGTGCCCACAACTGAAAATAATACTCCAGGTGAAGTCTGACGAAGACAGAGTAAAATGGGAAGTTCCTCTCCACTTCTAGAAGTTAGGTTTCTCTTAATGTAGTACAAGAACATGCTAGCTGTTTGGGTTGCCACATCACACTACTGACTAATATTGAGCTTTCAGTCTACTAAAAACCCTTAGAAAAATTTCAGAACAACTGTTCTCTAACCAACTCCCTAACCCCATCTTGTACTGGTGAAGATGATTTTTTTGCACCCAAGTACTAGGCTCTCTATCTTACTGGATTCTTTTTGGAGGCTGACTAAAAACCAGCGTGTTAACTATCCCTCCAAGCTTTACGTTGTCTTCAAATATGATTAGCATGACACCTATGCCTTTATTCAAGTCACTAATAAAAATGCTGAAAAGCACAGGTCTAGACAGAGAACCTTGAGTCATTCTGCTGGAGAACTAACTAAATCAACATTAAACCATGAATGACTTTTGAGTCTATCTAGTCATCCACCCAATTCTGAATCCATCAAATTTGTGTTATCATATAATGAAATTCTTGCCATCTTCTCCACAAAAATAATATGAAATACATTATCAAAAGCTTTGCTAAAATCTAGGTAAACTATATACACGGCATTCTTCTCATCTACTAGTTTAATAATCCTGTCAAAAAAAGAAATAAGGTTAGTCTGGAATGATCGTCCTGAAGCCAATGATGGCTCTTTGTAATCACTATTCCCTTTTTCCTTTAGTCACCAATGATCTGTATTCTATTCTAGAATTTTCCCAGGAATTGAAGTCAAGTTCATTGGCTTGAGGAGCAATGGAGTTTCTTCAAGATTTTTAGGGTTGAGTCCAAGATGGGCAAAGTAAACATATGGTCACTGGCATGGGTTATTTGGCCCCAAAGCATGCAATTAATTTTAGTATGGAACCACTTCTCCATAATACTTATAGGTTTAGTTTTGAGGGTTACTGGGCTGTAATAGTCTTTCTAAGACTGAACCTTAACTCTAAAAATGCTTAAGACATAGTCCTAGAAAATTATGGAGACTGTTAGGTATCAGGTACAGTACTTACGAATCAGTATCAAGTGAAAAGTAGTCATATAGCTTAACTATCCGAGGATGATCCAGTTCTTTGTGAATTCGGTATTCCCTACATGCATGCCTACAAATGAAACAGACAATTAACAAGTTAGGTTTCTCTGCTTCTATTTCAGGGCTATTTTCTAAGCATATCATACTTAATCAACCAAAACAAAAACAAAAATCACTCATTTACCCCCTTCTGCACCTGTTCCCTTTAATCTTCTGATTTCATTTATCTGACTCCTGCAATACGGACAGAGAAGAAAGGCGAAACTCCTCAGAGACTACATATGATGTATGGCATATGGAATTTTGTCTAAATCAGGTTTATTTTCTGAAACATCACTACCAGCAGTCTGAAAAGTTTCTGATGCCTTATTTTCTCGGCCTCAAAATCTGAAAGTCCAAGTTTGCTAAAAAGAGTCATTTTTCATGTAAGTTTAGTTCTTGATTTGGAAGAAATATTTCTAAACATAAGCCAATTTCATATGGTACAGACAAAGGGCAAAAGATTCAGAGGCTGGGTCACATAAAGTCCTTGCTACTTTGTAAGGAGAGACATGTTTGGTAGCATCTCAAATTTTATTTCTAGAAGCATCACTTGAAGATGTTTTACATCATTTGAAAATAATCTTAGATTTCAAATCTAATTGCATTGCTTAGTCTATAAGCGAGTCAAATCTAAGAACATTGCTACTCTCAAATTGTATTTCTACCTTTGAATCTTGGGTTCCAAGGATAAGTATAAAAATAAGCTGGCTAAATTTTCTTGATTTCAGAGTCCTGAGGTAGTGATTTAAAGGAAAGCTACTTATAATAAAGAGTCTTGGCAATTGCCTTAAAAAAAAACAACCAAGCTGGCTAACAACATTCTTCCCATTTCAAATTTTTGCTTTATTCTCTATTTTTAAGGGGAAACATATTTAGAGCCTCAAAAACAATTGATTTTATCTGGGCAATAAGGCAGACCTTTGACTGAGATACAATTACTGTGCTTTTATTTACAAATTTCCTTCCTGTGTAATTTTAAAAAATACTTTTTGAATTAACAATTAGCAATCTATAATTTTTTTTCTGTATTCTTAATTCTAAATTTATTTTAATAATTCTCTTAAAAATCATTATCAGGATAAATTCTAACCTTTCCCAAATGTTTTCATTTATTTTTATCACTCTTCCCTACTCTAAGACCAGGCTTCACATTTCTATGCTGCATGCTACTCATTTTGAGTCAGATGCCTTCCAAATTGGTTACTCTGGTACAAACAGCACTAGAAAAAAAATTGATTTTATAAATTAGGGAATTCTAGGAAAAAATTATTCAAAGCCTATGCCCTACAGCAGTGGTTCTCAACCTTCCTAATGCCGCAACCCTTTAATACTTGTATGTGGGCATATCTGCATGTGGGCAGTCCTACCTGGAGACAGATAGAGGAGCAGTGTCTCGGTTCCTAAGACCATTGGAAATATGTGTTTTCCAATGGTGTTAGGTGACCCCTGTGACCCCTGATAACGGGTCATTCGACCCCCAAAGGAACTACAACCCACAGGTTGTGAACCACTGCCCTACAGATTATCATTTTTTCATTTTTAATAGTGATATATTTCTTATTTATATCATATGATGACAATATTATCATAATGGACACTTTATACAAGTATTAAGAGAGGTCTTTCACTTCATTTTTAAGAGTTTGTTTAAAAATCAAGCTGTCTATAGAGACTATGGCAAAATGTCCAGTATGGATCTCCCTCAGAGTGCAAGGTAGCTTATGGCATTTTACTGAGACTTTTGGTAAAGAAAAATTGAATTTTGGAAGGTATTATAATTTCAGATTCATGAGGAACACTTGGATATCATTTAATATATTATAACAAAGCACAACAATGTTCCTAAGAGAGATGGGAAAGTAGGATTTCAGAAAAATCACTAAATCTGTTCAAGCTCCCTGTTATAACAGGGATTAGAACACTCTGGAATATGTAGCAGCTATTCATGACCCTAGTTTTTCCAAAGTCTCCTCACTCTTTGGCTATGCCTAACTAACTAGGAATAAGAATACCCGAGTGTCTGTGCTTGCATATGTTCTTTCCTCCATCTTAGTTACAAACTGGAGTGAAAATAATTACTCAAAAAGAATGGTAGAACTGCTTGAAGTTTTGCTTTGAAGAGTTTGATTCAAGGGGCCTGCTGTTCCATTCCTTCATAAATCTAGGAACTAAGGGGAACAATTATACTTACTTCCCCTAGTATCTTGACTCACAAGACAACACAGATACTGAGATTTTCTTTGACTAACCTCTGAGCTTTGGGCCCCAGAGTCAACTGACTGAGAACAATCAAGGTAAGTAAATGATACAAATCATCACCCAAAGAATACAAAAGAAAAATGGATCAGAAAGGTATTTTCGGTGGGTAGATTTCAAAGATAATCTATTCTGATACCCTCAGGCACTGTGGAATCTTAGAATGGTATGTGGCCTCACTCGTAATTGGTCAGAAGAATACACGGTTCTCTCCTTAGTATGCATTTCATTGATAAATATGTATTTAGTCAGTGGAATATATTTTACTTTATTTATATGATACATGCTTTCAATGGAATGGCTCATCAAAATCACCTGAGTTACATCTGCCTTCCTAGGACATGCTGGAGGCGAGGTACATTCAAGTAGGATGCAAAAACGGATGGACTCTGTCATCAAAGTAAGTGTGGTGACACAAATAATTTGATAGATCGATAGGTTTCAGAAGCCATATCAAATATCACTGCTATTTTTCTAGTGCTCATTTTAGGAAAACAGAACTGATTATAGAAAAAACTTGACCTGTCAAAGGGAGCTTTCTGATAGTGTTAAAGCACTGAAAAAGATTAAGAAGTCCTAATAAAGAGAGAAGGAGGGGTGGCTAGGTGGTGCAGTGAATACAGTGCTGACCCTGGAGTCAGGAACACCTGAGTTCATATCCATCCATCCTCAGACACTTAACACAAAGACTAGCCAGGTGACCTTGGGCAAGTCACTTAAACCCAATTGCCCTGCCCCCTCCAAAAAGAAAAAAAGAGAGAGAGAGGGAAAGGGAGCAAAGGAGGGAAAGAAAAAGAAGAGAGAACAAAGGAAATAAGAGAGAGGAAACTTTTTTTTTTCCTATGAAGCAGGGACCCTGGATAGAGATGAAGATAAGAGAGCAAAACCCATGAGTTCAGCATTTGTCTAGTTTAATACACCACCAAATTAGAACAAATGTTAAACTTGATAGACAATTTAACAACAAATTAAATCTGCCTGATCTCCAAAGCAAAAGAGTCAGTAATTTACAATGTCTCCAATCTTGTAGGAAGAGAAAACAGTCAGAACCTGACACTAATGGAACAAAGAATCACAAGAATTAATACATAACAATTAACTTGAAAAGATCAATTTACTCTGTTCCCCAAGTCCCCCATTTTAGTATGGTATACTTCCTTCTGAGAACAGAAATGCAAAAAGAACACAAACCTTCACTAAGTGACCAATATCAAGTATTCAATCTATTCTATGTGTCATTATACAGAATCACAGGATCATGGGCAATAAAGGTAAGCAGTTGCTTCAAACTCATTGCTTTCATGGCATTAAAGGCACAGAACTCATCAGACAGCTGCTCTGTACATCCCTGCTTCCGCACGGTCCCATTTACTTGCCTTTGAACAGCAAGTGGTGGTACCTCCCATCTACTCTGAATGTGTACAATTATTTACACACTGTATTCTACATTAGAATGTGAGATCCTTGAGAGCAAGGATTCTTTTTTTGTCTTTCTTTGTATCTCTCTATGCTTAGCACAATGCATAGCATATATTAGGCAATGCTTGCTAAATGACTGGAGCTTCTGATTGTTGAATGATTTAAAAAAAAACTGTCCCTAGAAAGTTCACTTACTTGTGGTAATTCTCCTTTTTTTCGTCTCTCCAGTTTTTATTTAACTGGTGAATTTTCACAGCTACATATCTCTGTTCTGTTAAATCAAATGCCTACAAAAAGAAGGAAATTTAGATCATATTCAGAGAAACTGAAACTAATACTACAGGTATGGACAACTAAATTGAAGCTCTTGTTTTTCAGTTCAATATAATTAGAGGTCCAAAATATTTAAGTGACTCTGGCAGCAGATGGCACTCCATTATAATACCCATTTATGAGTCAATATCACATAAACTATGAATGGACAACTCATAATTAAATGGTTATTGTCAAATAAACATTTATTTCTCTGATCATTAGGCAACAAACAGAATATTCAGTCATTAAATGTCCTCTCTCAGCATAGTTTCTTAAGGTAAGATTATTTGGAAAATGATTCTACAATCTGTTAACTGTTATTGAGGTAAGTGATAGAGAAGATAGAGATCAACCCTATCCCTTAGATCACATGATAACATAAAGACTAAAGAAGCCTCTTTAAAAACTCTTAAAGTGAAGATTCTGAAGGTTGACTCAAATATTTTCTAGGACCAACTGGTACACTATGACTCTTCTCTAGGCCTGCTAAGAGAGTAAAGGCATGCTTTCACCAACAAATGGCCCTATTGAGGAGTTTAGAATTAATAAGAAGCGTTTACATCATAAAGTTGAGAAGTACATATGACCTCTCTCACTATCTTAACAGATGTCATCTTGGAAATCCCAGTTGAGAAATTTGAAATCACCTGCAAAATTTCTGTCATACAAGTAGGGAATCCTACAATAATCCTTGTACAATATAAATAATAAATCATTAGTGTCTATTTTGCAAATTCAGATTTAACATAATGGATTTTCTCTAAATAGGACATGTGTAAAGCTTTCAAAAGTGTTGCCAATGTATTAAGTATTATATACCAACAATCCCTACTTGCTGCCTCTTTGCTTTTTTGGTACTTTACATACTCTGTACTACCTAGTAATGGCCTATAAAAGCATTGGTATCATCTTTTAACTGCTTGTGTAGTGGTTCTTGTCAATGTCCACAAAATGAAAACTGCAAACGTGAAATATTTATCACCTTACATTGACCCATTTTAAGTGTCATACAAAGGGAAAATAAAGGTGATACCCATAAACAAATTTTTTTTTGATAAACCAATACAAGTAATTTTAAAAAACCTTCCACTTTGAAACCTTGATACTAGCTTATATAAAGCCTATTATACTATACTATGTTATATATATTATTATACTAATTTTATAAAGTACTATAGCATTAAGTGGGGTTTTTCGAGGCTTTATAAAATTATTCCCCTAACTATATTAATGCCCAATTGCAGATCAATTTAAAACCAAGTAAAAAAGGGTGGCTAGGTGGCACAGTGAATAGGGTACTAGCTCTGGAGTCAGGAGGACTAAAGTTCAAATCCGGCCTCAGACACTTAACACTTACTAGCTGTGTGACTTTGGGCAAGTCATTTAATCCCAATTGCCCTGCATTCCCCCTCAAAAACAACAACAACAAAAATCAAACGAAGTAAAACAACACATATATCTTAAATGTTGACTCTGGCCATTGGTAATGTAAATATCAAAAGTTAACCATTTTATGATTCAGTGAGTTCTTCAGTATGAATGCTTCCTATACTCTACCAAGTCCTTCCATATAGTGAAGCATCAAGAATATATATCATCACACACACACAAAATAAACCACAGTTGTTAGAAAACACTTGTGAAGCACTGAAAATCTGTCTTTGATGATCATAAAAGGCAGAAGGAAAAAAAAAATCAAAGAATGAGTATCAATTTTACAATTATCTGGTAAGATCAAATATTAATATCTTTCCTTCTATAGACCTAGATTAATTAGTGAAGACTTGGAGGGGAAAGAAAATCTGACCAGGGATTTTTAAAATTTCCCTATTTTCAATGCAAGCCAGTCTGTTTTAGAATCAAACTTCATTTTAATACAATATTAAGTAACATCTCACATAGTATCCATGATGCTCACAGGTGCTTTGATTCCTCAAGAAATTTAAGTAGTCCTTGGCTAAGGACCCATTACAAAACTTTAGTCAAAATCAAGTATTTAGTAATGTATCTATACACACAGTGGTCCTGTGGTGAGGGTGGTCCAGTGGAACTGCTTCACATCAGGGCATTTACATTAGATAGGAGGTTTAGCGAGTAATGTGGTTCAGAAAGATTAAAGTTTGGTCAACATAAACAAGTTGACTTTTAGGTCAGGACTGTCTGTGATGCATTCTTGAAGTTTCTGTTTATGTACCAAAAACTTTATATTAACTACCAGGTTTCACTATTTAAAAATTTTTCCAAGTAGACAGGATATTTATTTTAATTTGGCCATCATTTATAGTGGCCAAGTTCCTGACACTTACCTTGTAAACTTCACTGAAACCACCTCTACCCAATAGATGTAACAACAAGTATCTGTCATTTAGCGTTGGATGATCTTTAAATCTATGAAAACAAAAAGACTGTTACTTCTTGAGGGCAAGAACTACATAGTCTTCATGCTTCGCAAAATTCTCAAAAAATATAATATAGAAGGGGTAGTGAATATTAAGTGCCTTTTGAAAGTACCTTAATATTTAGCACAAACTCAATTTTTCAAACAAATTATAATTAAAAGGACTAGCAAATACCTATATACAATCCTTTTGAGTTGACTGAAAGTTTTCCAGAAATTAATATGGCAAAAAGGGTATCAATGAAATAATATTTTTAAATTTTTAAATAAAGCACTCTGCAAACCTCAAAGCACTATATAAATGTAAATTATTCTCCAGTACATATGGAATGCTAGTTAAACTATGTCTTTTTTTTTTTTAAATAAAATAATCTGTCTTTAAAAAATATTACGGAGTCACTGGCAAATAGAAAACAAGAAAAGCTTCCACTTACTACTTTTTATCTTGGAACACTTGGAAACTGGATTGCCCCAAATGCCTTCCTTATTTAAAAATTATCTGGTTCACTGGTAAAGCAGAGATGTATGAACCAGTAATTGTCATAAAAATCATGGTTTAGAATCAGAAAAAAAAAATGAGAAAAAGGAACAAATTTTAAGTAGAAGCTATTTAATTCTATCATATCTACATTCCTTGACAATTTCAGACCTTGAATTTCTCTAAAAGGAAAGTTAAGTATTTGCCAACAATGATACTGGTGCACTGAGTACTCAGTGACATTTTTACTGTTTACAGAACCACAGAAACATAAAGTTGAGCTAAAAGGAATTTTGCATTTTATGACTGCAGCATGGAAACACTGGTTTTTGAGTCAAAAGATCTAAATTCCACCTCCAATACTTTAACTACTCATGAACTTCTTCCGCATTCAATTTCCTCATCCATAAAATGCTGAGATTGGACTAGATGGTGTCTGAGGTCCCATGATCCTAACAGAATACCCACATTTTACAGATAAGAAAAACAGAGGCAAGTTAAGGGCAAAGCTTAGTCATATACTAAGGTCTTCCTGATTGCAAGCCGTGTCTGAAAAGCTCTTAATGATCAAGTTATTCTCTAAACCACTTAAATGTAAAGTGAACTTCCTATGCTTACTAGTAAAGATTCTCTCCTCACCAACAAATAAGCATATAGATACAACAACTTCTTAGATGCTAGTAGCTCTTTAAGTTGTCAAAGGCAACAACAGTCACACCATTTCAGAAAATTCAACTGAATATCAGCATGTGTAAAAATGTTCCTAAAAAGTGCTTACTGTGAATTATCTTCATTATGTATCCTTTTTAATTCCCTGATATGTAGATTTCTAACTCTCTCTAGCCTTTCCAGCTCGGCCTGGATTTCCGCTTCCTCCTAAAATGAAATTGAAAGGAAAGATAACTTAGAACTGTAAGTATTTTAGCTTTCATAGCCTTAAAAAAAAAAAATCAACCACAGAAAGTTATTTCACTTATTTTATTATATAAGACAATAATCTGGTTAGCACAAAGAAAAGAATTATTTAATGATCCAGACTAAATGTCAGGGGAAAAAAATCTGGGAAGGTTTTATAAACACTACAGATAGAAATTCAGTCACTGAGGCCAGACTTTAGGATCTTATTTGATGTCAGTTCTATCAAAGATCCAACAGCAAAACAATTGGGAACCACGATATCAAATTATAAATTGACTTTCATTATAAACAACAGCAAACAACATAAACAAACTATTTTAAAGACTCTTAGGAACAGCTAGTTACTAGATAACAAAGGTGAATTATCAATATTTTCTAAGTACCCTCATAAGGCATGAGGAGAATAAATACATAGAACCCGTTTGGGTCAGGGAATGACAGGTAACCCATTTCCTAGTCTTTTTTGCCCAAGAAAGGCTATGATTACTGCTATTTTTTTGAAACAATGAAAGAATTTTAACACAATTTTAAAACACAAACTTTAACAAAATTTAAAATACAAAACAATGTGCTTCCCTGAATACTTGGTTTTTTACCTTAGGGAACTCTAATAGCAATGAGTAGAGTTGTCATTAAATTAGCACTTATTTCCTGAGTCTTCCACTAAACTTTAAATTAGTTCTCAAATGGGATTGAGGATACGGAATTCAAAAACCAAAATCAAAACATCAGAAGATAAAAGGTACAAAAGGCATTTTTAAAGCTTCTAAAATAATATCTTTAGTGTTTTATGAGACTAATAATCGACCACAAAGCACAGGACAACCCTTACCTTTTTAAGATGACCTAGTCTGAGTTTGAAGATTTCTTCTTGTTCATGGTATTCAGCTAATGTTAACCTGGGAAAAAAAGAAAAGAATTAAGTTAGCTGGTTGCTTATAATTATTAAAAAATTATGACTGTTGGGCAGCTAGGTGGCGCAGTGAGTAGAGCACCGGCCCTGGAGTCAGGAGTACCTGAGTTCAAATCCGGCCTCAGACACTTAACACAAAAAAAAAAACTAGCCGTGTGACCTTGGGCAAGTCACTTAACCCCAACTGCCCTCCAAAAAGCAAAAAAAAAAAAAAAGAAAGAAAGAAAGAAAAGAAAAGAAAAAGAAAAAGAAAAAGAAAAAAAGAAAAAAAAATTATGACTGTTTACATGAAAGTAGCAAGGTGTATGGCAAAACATACTCAGTTGTGAATAAAATATAATCAGAGGAAGAATTACTATTCAGTTCAAATAGTCCAGAAAAGAAAATGTATAATTTGGAGGTTCAATTTTCAAGTAAAAAGTCTAATTTTATTGCATATGAAAATTATGTGGAAAAGTTTCTTGGATCATAATTCCTATAAACACCAGTCCTATGGGTCTTAGGTCACTTTTGTTAAAACTCTGAAAAGATACCAAATATGTAACTTTCAGTAATTAAAGCCTTAAAAAATTTTCAATATGAACACCAATATTCTGAAAGTTTAGAATATCACGAGGCACTCTCTACCTTGGTACTACATATAAAATACCCTAAAAGGATTATTAACACAGGCTGAGGTCTCTTAACATTACAATCAACCACTCCTAACCTGAGTTAAAACAAAATTCCTCATTAAATTCACTTTCCATACATCAGAAATAAACATGTGCACTAAAAATCAAAGTGGTGCACACCTGACTCTTTAGTCATATTCTCAAATGGAAAATTTCGCATCATAAAAATGAATAAATTAAAAGACAACAGTAACATTTCTCTATTCATTCCCACAAAACCTCAACAATCTAAAACCATCAAAAGTAATGCAGGACAGGAGGCAGAGTCAATGCAGTAGAGAAACAGAAAGCAATACAGCTGAGCTCGCTTCCACAAAACTTCAAACAAACCTAGAAAATGTACCAGACCAAATGCTGATATTGAAATGCAGTAAAAGACACAGTGTGTCATTTATCCAGCCCAGGTCAGCATAAAGAGACAGCAAAGTCTGCAGATACTAGGACTGGAGATGAGGTCATATCAGGAGCATCCTGTACTCAGAGCACTCTAGTGCCCAGGGAGAGGCTGAGAACAAAGGTAAGAAGAGGAAGTCCCCATACCCAGGCACCATGACACCCATGGCATTTTGGGAAATGGTGCCAACTTGTCAGTCAGTAAACATTTATTAAACATCTATAATACGTCAGGCATTATGTTAAGCACTGGCGACACAAATACAAATATTGTGAAAAAGAAAGTCTCTGACCTTGAAGAGAACTTAGAATCTAACAAGACAATACACAAAAAGAAGCTGAAAAGTGGTAGCAGGGAGGAAAGGAAAGGTAGCAGGGAGGGAAGGAAACCAGCTCAGGGACTGGAGAAGTTCAAAGTACAAAAGAATTCAAAGTACAGCCAAGTGGGAAATGAAGTTAGTAGCTTTGTTGCCCACTAGGAAGTTTCAGGTCACAGATCAAGAAGGAGACCTGTGCTGAGGTATGGCATTCCCAAATAGAGAGGCCTGGGACAGAATGGGACAGCAAAAAAGGATAAACTTCAGAAGCAAAAAGTAATGAAATGGATCATCCCCAGGAGCAGAGCAGTGTCTTAGTTCTAGTAGCTGAGCCTGCAAAGAAATAGCCAATAACCAGTCAAAAGTGGAGTCTACAATTCTATTACTCTGAACCAAGTTTTCCAGTTGGCTGATAGGGAATGAGAATAGCAACATTCCACTGCTGCTCAGACCCAAACTCCTTCTTGGGGAGAAAGGGATTTTGCCGTTGATTAAACACACTAGGAGCAATGGAAACTTATAGGTCCTTAACCTGTTCTTGAGATTCTGGAATAACAAACTCAATGCTCCAAGAAAGTAGCAACAGGACCAACCCAAACAAGATACCTTCTCCAAAAGCGCATCAGGGCAAAACCCTCATATCAGTTCCAAAGTTAGGAAATGGGCTGTAAGAATGAGCACCAAAAAAAACAAAACAAAAACCAACAAAAAAAAAACAAAACACAACTTTGTAAAAAGTAATAATGATAAGAAACCTAATAGACACAAACTCTGAAGAAAATTACTCCAAAACCTCATTACGGCTTGAGTGCCCATTCAATTAGAATTCCCGAACAAGAGAAAAACAAGTTGTTCTTTTAAGTTTTTACAAATGAAATGGGAAAAAAAATTTTTACATAAAAAATTGTAAAAGAAATGAGAGCTATGGAAGAATTGAAAAAGCAAATAAAAACAAACAGAAATACTAAAACAAAGTCAAAGACTTTCTTATAAACAGAAGAACATGTAAAGTAAAAAGACACCAGTATGGAAAACAGACCAGGGAACAGATGGTTTAAGAATCATTGGACTAGGGGTGACTAGGTGGCGCACAGAATATAGCACTGGCCCTGGAGTCAGGAGGACCTGAGTTCAAATAAAGTCTCTCAGACACTTAACACTTTCTAGCCATGTGACCTTGGGCAAGTCACTTAATCCCAATTGCCCTCCAAAAAGAAAAAAAAAAATCATTGGACTATCTGAATGCCATGATCAAAAAAAGAGCTGAGACATCATATTTTAAGGAATCTTAAAACCACCAGTCACCTCCTAAAAGAAATCCCAAAATGAAAACTCCCAAGAATATCACAGTCAAAATCCAGAGCTTCCAAGTCAAAGAAATAGTGCTACTAGCAGCCTGGGGGGCGGAAGAATTCAAATACCATGAAGAAGCCAGTCACTATGATAAAAGAGCAAAGAGTTTGGAATACCATATTCTAGATTGCAAAGAATACAGACTTACAATCAAGAATAACTTCCGGGGCGGCTAAATGGCACAGTGAATAGAGCACCGGCCCTGGAGTCAGGAGTACCTGAGTTCAAATCTGACCTCAGACACTTAACACAAAAAACTAGCCATGTGACCTTGGGCAAGTCACTCAATCCCAACTGCCCTCCAAAAAAACAAACAAACAAACAAACAAACAAAAAAAACTTCCAACAAAACTGAGTATAATGCTACAAGAGGGAAAAATGGACCTTTAATGAAATAAAGGACTTCCAAGAATTCCTAAGGAAAAGACCAGAGCTATGTAGAAACTCTGAAGCTGAAGAATCACATGAAAAAGAATACATGAACAAAGATAAGGGATTAAACAAGGATTAACTGCTTACATTCTAATATGGGAAAAAATTACACGAATTCTCTCTGAAACTTATTGTCAATGGGAATCAAAGGGGAAGTCCAGGAGTAGTCTTGTTATATCTTGATGATCTTAAGAAAATAATGGAAAGAGAAGGTGAGAAAAAGGGAGGTTAGGGAAAATTATCTTATGTGATCAAGGTGCACAAGTAGATGGCCATAGAAACAAGAAGAGATCAGGGAGTAGAATAAGTAGCAGACACTTGAACCTGGTCAAAGGAAAGAAGAGCACACACAGTGTTAAAGAGAGAAATACATTTCATTTAACAGGAAAACAGGAAGAAAAGGGGAGAAGAAGGGGAGGAGATTAGAGGGAACACAGACTAAGGAAAGTGTAAGTCCTAAACAAAGCAAACTCTAAGAAACTTAAGAGTTCATTTTTTGTGTGGCAAGGAACTGGAAACTGAAATGGTGTCCATAAATTGAGCAATGGCTGAACGAGTTATAGAATACAAGGAATACTACAAGAAATTATGAAGGGGACGATTTCAGAGAAACTAGGGAGTGTGGCAAGGAGAATCAGGAGAACAATCTATACAATGACAACAACACAGTAGAGGGAAACAACTTCTAAAGAATGAGGAACTCTTATAAACATAAAGATCAACCAAGCCAGAACTGATGATTAAACACACTGCTAATCTCTAGGCAGAGAGGTGAAGGACTTAGAGTAAGGCAAACATGTTTTTGATATGATCAGTGGGGAAATATGTTTTCGTTCATAGAATTTTGTTTTTCTTTTGTTCTCCTTGGAGGGGGTAGGGGAAGGATTGTTGCTAACTGAAAAAAATTACATAATTTAAAAAAATTAAAGGCTTCATCCTTCATTGCACTTGTGTGTTCACATTTGGGGTGTGTGTGCGTACACGTGTATATGTGTGTGTGACAGATATGTAGGGCAAAGTAGTGGATAAACATAAAGACATAGATATTTGGGGGGTAAGGACTCACTATTTCACAAAAACCACTGAGAAAACTGTAAAGGAATTTGGCAGTTTTAGATCACAACATATCATACCATACAACAAGATAAGCATCAAAAA
>CM053593.1:163376087-163396997 GCA_028646575.1 Pseudocheirus occidentalis | reverse complement strand
GGGGGGGGGAGAAACAAGTCAAGGCAACTGGGGTTAAGTGACTCACCAAGCCACACAGCTTTTAAATGTCAAGTATCTGAGGCCACATTTGAACTCAGCTCCTCCTGATTCCAGGGCTGGTGCTCTATTCATTGAGCCACCTAGTTGCCCTGATTATACACATTTCAAAAAACAGTTTGCACAAACAAAATCAATATAGTCAAAGTTACAAAAGAATTAGGTAACTGGGGGAAAATTTTTACAGCAAGTTTCTCTGATAAAAAGTCTCATGGCTAAGGTATATGAGGAATTTATTAAAATCTACAAGAATAAGAACATTTCTCCAAAAGATAATGCAAATTATATCAACTATTAAGTTCTATCTCACACATATCAGATTGACAAAGCTGACAAAAAAAGAGAAAAATGTCAACTGGGGCTTCAGGGGAAAAAAGGAATAGCAATGCTCTGTTGGTAAAGCTGAATATTCATCTAGTCACTCTTGAAAGCAATTTCGTCAGTTCTAGATATCTTTCGACCTAGTGATACTGCCAGTCCTAGGTCTATACCCCCAAAGAAATAAAAGAAACT
Organism: Pseudocheirus occidentalis; assembly: GCA_028646575.1. Lineage (NCBI taxonomy): Eukaryota > Metazoa > Chordata > Mammalia > Diprotodontia > Pseudocheiridae > Pseudocheirus > Pseudocheirus occidentalis. The sequence continues at coordinate 163,396,427 of CM053593.1, read as the reverse complement.
GGAAAAGGATTTATATGTGTGTATGTGTGTGTATGTATGTTTAAACCAGCTCTTTCCAGAAACTGGAAACAAAATTCCTCACGATGGTGGCATGAGCTGAATTCCAATTAAAGTCCCAGAACAAGGAAAATACTTTATGTTTCTTGTAAAAGTCTTAAGCCATTAAGTTCTATGAATCAACATTTAACAATTTAAAATATTGAAAATAAAATATCCAGGAGGTTCTACATCACAAAACAGAGAAGTCACCAAAGGAAAAAAGTCATATTAATGTGACAAACATACACAGCTGGTTCACTCTTAGCTAAATAAATTATGGCATATGAATCTAATGGAATATTATTACTGCATCCATTAAAAAAAATGACAAGGTTTTAGAGAAAAATGGCCAAGACCAATATGAAATGATGAGTTATAGGAATAGAACTAGGGAAACATTTATAAAGTAACAATATCATATAGAAAAGCAAATCTGAAAGAGCTGAGAACTCTATTCAACGCACTTGACAATGATTCCAGAGGGCAAAAGATGAAGCATACTACCTACCTCTTCAAAGAGGTGTGGGGAACTAATATTATAGAATGAGTTGCATTTTGGGGCATGGTCAATACGGGAAGTTCTTTTGCTTGACTACACATATTTGTTATGAGGGTTTTGACTTCCTTTTTAGCTCTATTCAATGTGGAGAAGGATGGAGATGAGAGGGAGCAAAAAATAAATGATAATTTAAAATTCAAAAGAAGTAACTTGCGATTCTACAAGAAAACAAAAAATATTTTCAACCAAGTTAATAGGATATGCAATTATAATGAAGTTTATGCTGGTAGAGGGGTAAAACTGAAAAGTGAATAAGGCTTTCTCTGCCACAGGTATGAAAACAAGGAAAAGATAACAATACCTTATGGTAGGAATTCAGGTGGAAGTAGAGGAAAATTTAAGAAGTGAAATGAGAGCGATACAAGAAATTCATGAAAAAAGTGTCAATAGTTTGGTAAAGGAGGCACAAAAAATTAGTGAAGAAAACAACTCCTTTAAAAATAGAACATGCCAAAGGGTAAAAGAGGTACAAAAATCCAAAGAAGAGAAGGATGCCTTGAAAAGCAGAAGTGGACAAATGAAAGGTACTGAAATTCATTTAAGAACTCCTTAAAAAGCAGCCTTGGCCAAATGAAAAGGGAGATACAAAAGCTCACTAAAGAAAATAACTTTTTAACAGTCAGAATAAGACAAGTAGAAATTAATGACATTATGAGACATCAAGAAACAAATAAATAAAATTTTTTAAAATGAAAAAATAGAATAAAATGTTAAGTATCTTATAGAAAAAACAAATAAAATGAAAAACAGATCCAGGAGAGTTAATTTTAAAATTACTGGACTACCTTAAAGCCATTATAAAAAAAGGACCTGGACATCATCTTTCAAAAAATTATCAAGGAAAACTGTCCTGATATTTGAGAACCAGAGAATAAAATAGAAACTGAAAGAATTTACTGATGACTCCAGAAAGAGATCCCAAAATAAACACTCCCAGGAATATTAGAACCAAACTCCAGAGCAACCAGATCAAGGTGAAAATGTTGCAAGCAGCCAGGAAGAAACAAGTCAAATATCATGGAGCCAGTCAGGATAACACAGATTTAGCAGCTTCTAGATTAAAGGATTAGAGGGCTTGGAATATGATATTCTGGAGAGCAAAAGAGCTAAGATTACAACCAAGAATTCCCTACCAAGAAAAATTAAGGATAATTTTCAAGGGAATAATGGATATTCAATGAAATAAAAAACTTGCAAGCATTTCTGATGAAAAGACCAGAAGTGAATAGAAAATCTGACTTTCAAACAGAAGATTTAAGAGAAACATAAAAAGGTAAATAGGAAAGGGATATCATATGGGTTTCAATGAGGTTTAAACTGTTTGCATTCCTATACAGGAAAATGATACTTATAACTCCTAAAACTTTTCTCATTATTAGGGCAGTTAAAAGGAGTATAGTATTAAGTCTAATATGATGGGATGGTTAAAAAATAATAGTTTTCCTTATTTATTTATTAATTTATTTATTTATAAAAATGAAATTATGGGATGAGAAAGAGAAATGCACTGGGAGAAGGGTAAAGGGAGAGAGGTAGAATGGATCTTTTACACTGAAGGGGAAGATGGGGGAGGCAGGATTGGGGAGGGGACCTGAACCTTACTCTCATCACAGAGAGAATAACATACACATTCATTTGGGTATAGAAAGCTATACCAGAGGCTGCTAGGTGCACAGTGAATGGAGGACTGGTCCTACAGTCCAGAGGACCTGAGTTCAAGTTTGGCCTCAGACACTTAACACAAAAACTAGCCATATGACCTTGGGCAAGTCACTTAACCCCAACTGCCCTGCCTTCCCCCCTCCAAAAAGCAAAAAAAGGAAATCTATCTTACCTGACAGGAAAGTAGGAGGAGAAAGGAGAGGGGGTGGTGATAGAAGGGAGCCTGCATTTGAGTAGGTAAAAGAGAGAAGTAAAATACTTTTATGGATGGATAGGATAAAAGGAAAGAGAAGAATAAACTGGGTGAGGGGGGAGATAGGATGAAGGGACACATACAGTTAATACTCATAACTATGAAAAAAACTTTACACCACAAGTTTCTCTGGTAAAGACTTCTCCAAATATATAGGGAACTGAGTCAGATTTTAAATAAAGAAAAAAGCCAATCCTCAATGGATAAATGGAAAAATGATATGAAAAGGAAATTTTCAGACAAAGGAATCAAAGTTAATAATAATCATACAAAATGCTCTAAAGCACTACTGATTAGATAAATGCACATTGAAAAAACTCTGAGGTATTAACCCACAACTATCAGATTGGTTAACATGACAGAAAAGGAAAATGACAAATGTTGGAAGGGATATGGAAAAAATAGGGACACTAATGTACTGTTGATAAAGGTGCATACTAATCCAAGCATTCTAGAAAGCAACAGGGAACAATGCCCAAAGAGCTATAAAACTGTGCATGTCCTTTGACCCAGTTCTATCACTACTACCTCTGTATCCCAAAGAGATAAAAAGCAAAATCTATAGGAGCTCTTTTAGTGGTGATAAAGAATTGGAAACTGAGGAGAAGTCCATCAACTGGGGAATGGCTGAACAAGTTGTATACAATGGTGATGAAGTACTATCATGCTATAAAAAACAACAAGCTGGATGGTCCTAGAAAAACCTGGAAAAGACTTCTGCAATGTGATGCAAACTGAAATGAGCAGAATCAGAAGAACACTGTACAAAGTAACAACACTCTATGATGATCAACTATGAATGCTGTGGATGACTCAGCAATTCTCTCCTGAGAAAGAACCGATAAGAGTCTGAATGCTGATCAAAGCATACTTTAAAATTTTTACTTCTTTACTTTTTTTTTTGGTCTGTGTTTTCTTTCATACCATGACTACCATGGAAATATGTTTTGCATGACTGCACATATAAAACCCTTTATCAAATTGCTTGCATTCATAATTGGGGGGGCAGGATTTAGAATTCAAAATGCTGAGGAAAGAATGTTGAAAAGTATTTTTACATGCAACTGGAGGGGGGGATAAAATATAAAATGATTATGAATGAATGAATGGATAGATAGACAGACAGAGAGATAGATGGTCCTCCTTCCTAGATTTCATGAGTCCAGATGGCAAGTACTTCCCCATAACGATAACCTAAGCAGAATTCCAATTAATGTCCTGGACAAAGAAACCTCTTTAAGTCCCTTTTACTGTTCTTGAGCCAGCCAGTTCTTTTAATCACTATTTAACAATACTGAAAATAAAATATTGGGTAGTGAGCTCTATATCACAAAAAAGTCACAAAGGGGGGAAAATGGTCAGATTAAAGTGACAAAAATAATAACTGGTTTAAAGAATTAATGCTAGGAGAAAGAATTCCAACTTCAGGAAAATTATCTTAAACTATTAATGAAAACTTGTTACTCTGATGGCAGACAAATATTAAAATGATGTAGCATAATCAAACAAACAAGCTTTCATTAAGTCTACTGTTTGCCAGTTATTATTCAAGGCAACAAAGATTATTAAAGAGTGAAACAGTTCCTGCTCTTGAGAATTTTACATTCTAAAGGAAGAAAACAAAATGTAAACAAGTTGCTTAAATATAAGGCCACTAGCAGCTGGGGGAACTGGGAAAGTCATCATGTAGAAAGTGGAACATAAATGGCATTCTGAAGGGGAAATTTCAGGAGCCAGAGGTTAGAAGACAATTGGAGATAGGGGGCGCCCCTTGCAAAGGCACAGAAACAAGAGATGATGAAGTATTCTGTGTGAATATGGGGGAAAATACTAGTAGCTCAGTGAGGGATGGAATGGGATGAAACTTAAGGAAACAACTATAATATCTAGGAAAGAGATCAAGACCTGAACTAATGTGATAGTTATGTGTAGAGGGGAAAGGGGCCAGATGTGAGAGATGTTATGGAGGTAGAAATAAGACCTGAAAACAGACTAGGGATGTGACTAGGCAAGGACTTGAGGAACACAGAAGTTGTGAACCTGGGAGATGGGAAGAATGGTGGTGCCTTTAACAGAAAAAGGGAAGTTCTGGAGAGAAAACTGTTTGGAAGATAAAGACAATGAATTCTGTTTAGGACATATTGAGATGTCTCTGGACATCTCAGTTTGACATCAAACTGAGTTTTAGACATTAAACATCCAGTTTTAAATGTCCAACAAACACTTAGTGATGTGAGACTGGGGATGGATATATAAATCTGGTACCTATATGCTGAGATGATATAGGAGCTAATCTGTTGTTAGAAAAAGTGTATAGGTAGAAAAGTAGACCCAAGTCAGAGACTTGGGGTTCAGCCATAAGGTACGGATGATAAGATAGCAAGGGAGAAAAACATCGTTACACAAACAGTACAAGAATCAGGAAAGAGCAGGGTCACAAAAACTTAGGACAGGATTCTGGGAAGATGGTGGAGTAAATCAGAAAATTCCAGGTTCTCATGATTTACCCCTACAAAAGAGTTAAAATAGCACATTAGGGCAAACAAAACAAGGGTGCAAATAAATAAGAATAAGGGCATAACCCAGGTCTTCCTGGGACAATTTGAGAAGACTGGAAGAAAAATCCTAGGGTGAGGTTTGGTCTCTCTGAAGGGTAAACACCTCAAGGTTAGGGGTCACTTTTAACAAACAGAAGCAGGCAGCTTAAATGATAGGAAACAAGCCCTGGGGTTTGCTGGTTTGAGAAGGTGCATCAGTCTCAGCCACAGGAACATTTACTCCTAAGGATAGTGAGGGGACTTGGGTATTTGAGCCCAGGAAAATCAAGGGAATCTCTGCTGACCAGGAACACCAGACCCAGCTGTGCTGTGAAGAGTGGCAGGGCAAGAAGGAACCAGTGCAGGATTGGTAAGTTCAGAAGCAGCAGGGCAGAAAGTCCCTGGTTGTGGGCAATAAAAAGGGGTTGGAGGTTTGGCTCTGGTTCCAAGCTAGAGGGGGAACCTGAAGATCTGGGGCAAGAGGCACCATTTTCCATACCCCATGGCTAGATGTGATTACAAAAATTAAGCTATTACCACAAAAATGCACAAAGGAGAAAGCATCTGACCACAGGAAGTTATTATGGGAATAGAAGTGAACAGGTTCATCTTCAGGAGGATACTGAAATAAAGAGACCTCCAAAGAGTAACATCAAATGGTCACTTGCACAAAAAGAATTCACAGAATAACTTAAAAAATACTTTAAAAATCAAATGACAGGGAGAGTGGATCACCAGCAACTATGGCAGTTTTCAGAACTGTCAACCCATAAATGCCAAAGACAGAGTAAAAGTCCAGAGGAATCTGGCTAAATCTGGGGAGGATAGAGTGCAGTCTGTCCTCTACTCCCTGAGTGAGAAACAGCAGAGCTGGGGGGGACCTGCAGCTGCCTCTATGAGGCTGCTTCAGAGCTCCGGGGCTGCAGATGGTAAGGGGGCCAAGTGACCATTCAGAAGCTAAGTGCTCTTGCTTTAACCTTCCTGGATCAGGATCGTGGTCTTGGGTGGTGTCCCTGAGGTGTGTGACCAGTGAGCCAAAGGTGGTGGGGTCTTTAGAGATGGCACCCTCCTAGTAGGTCCAGCAGCTGCAAAAACCCCAGTGATTTGGGCCAAAGCTCTCGCCTCTGGAAGAACAGTTCTACTGTGGCAAAGAGCTCAAAAGTCAAGACTGGCAATGCAAGCAAGCAAAGGTAGCAAAGCAAGAACAGCCATCCAACTTTAGATTCCTTTTTGGGGACAAAAAGGATCAAAGCATGCAATAGGAGTAAGACAACACAGTCAGAAGTCCTGCACCACAAACTTCTAATAAGTTCAAGAAGGATTTTGAAAATTAAGTAAGAGAAGTGGAGGAAGAGAAATGAGAATGATGCAAAAAAATCATGAAAAGAGAGTGAACAACCTGACTGAAGAAAATAACATCTTAAAAAAAAAGACTAACTCAAATGGCAAAAGAGGTCCAAAAAGCCAATGAGGAAAATGCCTTAAAAAGTCAAATTTGCCAGATGGAGAAAGAATTTCAAAAGCTTTCTAAAGAGAATAATTCCTTCAAAATTAGGCTGGAGCAAATGGAAACTAATGACTATGAGAAATCAAGATACTATCAAACAACAGATCCAAACAAATGAAAAAATAGAAGGCAATGTGAAATATCTCATTGGAAAAAATACTGACCTGGAAAACAGATCCAAAAGAGACAATTTAAAAATTATTGGACTACCTGAAAGCCATGATAAAAAAAAAAAGAACCTAGAAATCATCCTTCAAGAAATTCTCAAGGAAAATTGCCCTGATATTTTAGAACCAGAAGGCAAAACAGAAATGGAGAGAATTCACCAATCACCTCTTAAAAAAGATCCCAAAAAGAAAACTCCTAGGAATATTAGAGCCAGGTCCCAGAGTTCCCAGACCAAGGAGAAAATATTACAAGCAGCCAAGGAGAAATAAATTTTAATATTGTGGAAACACAATCAGGATAACACAGGATCTGGCAGCTTCTACACTGAGGGATCAAAGGGCTTGGAAGATGATATTCCAGAGATCAAAGGAGCTAGGATCAAAACCAAGAATCACCTACCCAGCAAAACTGGGTATATTGTTTCAGGGGAAAATACGGTCATTCAATGAGGTGGAGGACTTTCAAGCATTCTTGCTGGAAAAAACCAGAACTGAACAGAAAATCTGACATTCAAATAGCAAGAGAAGCATGAGAACGTAAACAGGGAAAAGAAATCATAAGGAACTTATCAAAGTTGAACTATTTACATGCCTACATTGAAAAATGATCATTGTAACTTACGAAAACTTCTCAGTATAAGGATATTTGAAGGGAATATAAATCTATACATTTGCATACATACATATACATAAAAGGTATGTATATGTATGAATTCATATGTGAGGGTGTGTATATGTGTACAGGTATACACAGACAGAGGGCACAGGATCAACTGAATGGGAAGGGATGATATTTAAAAGGTGAAATTGAGAGGCAAGAAAGGAATATAGTGAGAGGAGATGAGGAAAGACAGAATGGGGTAAATTATCTCATACAGAAGGGACAAGAGATAACTGTTACAATGGAGAGGAAGAACAGGAAAGCAAAAGGGAATGGGTCAACCTTACTCACGATGAATTTGGCTTAGGGAGGGAATGATATACACTCTGAATTGGGAATCTTGCCCTACAGGAGAGGAGGGGGAAGGGGATGAAAGGGGGCATGATGGAGGGGAGGGCAGGTTGGCAGAGAGGGTAGTTAGAAGCACACATTTTTGTAAAGGGACAGGAACAAAGTAGAGAACAGAACAGCAGGGGGTGGGGTGGGGGATATAAGATAGAGGGAAATATAGTTAGTTTTTCTCAATATATCCACTATAGAAATATTTTGTGCAACTACACATGTACAACCTATATTGAACTGATATCTTCCCAGTTACAGTGGGAGATGAGGAAGGGAAAGGATCTGGAATTAATATTAAGTTTTAAAATAAAAATTTTTTAAAAAAATATTATCATTATTATTATTATTTACATGCAACTGGGAACTAAGATATACAGGCACTGGGGTATGGAAATCTATCTTGCCCTACCAGAAAGTAAGAAGGGGGATGGGGGAGAGAGCATTCAGTGAGATCACTGGTTTGGGGTGGTAAGTAGGAGAAAGACGGGGAGAAATTTTTTAACTCAAAATCTTGTGGAAATGAATGATGTAAACTAAAAATAAACACAAAAGTTAATTTTTAAAAATCAAATGACAGAAATGGAGGAAAAACTTTAAAAAGGGAAAAAAAAAGAATAATTCAAGAAAAACAAGACGGGTATGAAAGGAAAGCCAACTAATTAGAAAAAGAGATCCAGAATCTTAAAGAAGAAAATGACATGTAAGAGATCAAGAAATAATTAGACAAAATATGAATAACAAAAAAATAGAAGAGAAATGAAACATAAGAAAAACAACAGATTTGGAGAATAGATCAAGAAGAAAAAATATAAAAATAATCAGACTAACTGAATGTTATGATCAAAAAAAGAATCTTGATGTAATAATGCAAAAAAATAATTAAAGAAAATTGTCCTTAAGCATTAGAACAAGGGAGGAAAGTAAAAATAGAAAAAAAAAATCCATCAATCACCCCTTAAAAGAGATCCTATGAAGAAAACTCATAGTCAAATTCTGAAACTCCCACCTCAAGGATAAAATATTAAAAGCATCAAAATTAAAACAATTTAAGTGTGTTGGTGCCACAATTTAAATTACACAAGGCCTAGTAGCACAGACTTTGAAGGAGTGCAAGCCTTAGAACACAACACTTCAAAGAACAAAAGAACTGGGACCCTGGCTGAAAATATCATACCCTGCAAGTTAAATATTATCCTGAATGAAAAAAAAAATGGTCATTTGATAACCTCTCAGACTTTCAAGATTTTGTTTTAAAAAAAAAATCCTGAACTTAATAGAAGATTTGATATACATGAACGAAGAATAAGGCAAACCAAAGACTGATTATAAGGGATCCATAATGACAGACCGTTTACTTTTACATATGTAAAATGTATGCCTAAGATTAAGCTCTTAAGAAAGATTGGGGTAAACCTGAGTATGATATGAATTTTAAAAAACCATTTATGAACAGCTAAAAAGAATAATTATTTTATACAAATGAGGTGCAAGAAGAAGAACTAATATAGAGCAATTAGATGGAGGAGGGCTGGTAGTTCTGGTAAGTTACTTTCATCAGGAGTGGGTTTAAGAGTGAACAATGCATATATTTTTAGAAGAGTATAAAAGTCTTCTAAATTCAGAAGAAATAAAATGGTAACGGCATAGGGAGGAGGATAAGGACAGAGGAGGGATCTTTAGAGGAGAGGCTGAGGGAATACAGAAAAGGTGGGTATAAAAGGGTGTTTAGATTTTGGGGAATGGGAGGATAGGGGAGGGAGTCTTGGAGGGGGTAGGTAAGTAACAGGAGGACAAGACAGTGGGTAGAAGTAAAGGGAGTAGAATATGTTCAGAAAAGTGTATGTCTATATATGTATATGTATATGTACATGTATATGTATATATTTATAGCTATAGAGAAACATCTAAGCTTTATTGCAGCCTTCTAGGTGGAGGGGAATGGTGGAGGGAAAAAAGAACAAAGTACAAAAGTACACAGCAGGAAACAAAAGAAAACTCAAAAAGAAGCTAAGAAAAGATGGTCAATTCTCAACACAATATGTATTTTTTATCATACAGATTTTCTTACAATGAAAATTTATTATTACATATTTTGAATCTTCTCTTATGTTTTGCTATGCACATGATGTGCTTTTTATTTTCTTTCTAACGTTGTATTTAAGTTCCAACGTTAAAGTTTATGATATATGTTTGTTTCTTTTCTTTATTCTGTATTTATGTTTTAGAATTTGACTCTAAAATAAATAAAAAATTAAAGAAGCAAAAACAAAAACTTAAGAGAAAAGAGAGTATTCAAGGGGAAAGGATGATCAACAATGTCAAATGCAGCAAAGGGAAGGAAGGATTAAGATTCAGCCCTTAGCAATCTAAATAATCTGCTCACTCTACTTCAAGACCAACAATAGGGGGAGGTAGGTGGCACAGTGGATAGAGCACCACCCACAAATTCAGGAGGATCTGAGTTCAAATCCAACCTCCATGTGACCCTGGACAAGTCACTTAACCCCAACTGCCTCCCCTCCAAATTTTTAAGACCAACAATAACCTTAACTATTACATTCAATAAAATTTTCTTTGTCCTCATATATTTTGACTTTTCCATGTCATCAAATAATTGATCACATCAATTTCCCTTCTTGGCTCAGTTTCCTATTAAGAGGAAAGACATGATAATGTCCATTCTTCTAATTGTCCTTCTACTTCTTGGGCTGCCCTTTATGTAGTTCTATTTCTTCCTCCTGATCCCCTAAATATGAGTGTACTTCAAGGCTTAGTCCCTAGTCCTTCACACTCTTTCCCTTAGAGATCCTATGCATCCTGCCCCACCCCACCTTCAAATTCAGTTCTGAGTTCCAATCCTATATCACTCAGTGTCCACCTGTCTTGCAAAAACTTCAAGATGAACACCTTCCCTTCCGAGGATTCTTTGCATTTGATTGGTATATGCCTTGTATACACCTATACTTAACAAAAGTAACTGACAAGTCACTGACAATAAAAAAATGACTGACAAGAAAGTACATACGTACTATCTTTTGACAACCATCTTAATGAAAATTAATTTTCGCATGAGTTCAGCCAATCAAGAAGAAAAGAAAGTTTCTATTCTAATTTTCAAATGCTCTAGTAATGAAGTTTCATCATTTATAAAATTTCCCCAAAGACATTATGAATTAAAGTAGCTATTTTAGCTCTGAAGGCACACAATTCATAAACATTCAACATACGTTTCATTTTCAGCTCCATTGGTCTTGCTTTTGCGTTGTTTTTGCTCATTATTTGCTGGAGGGGTCTGTCCCATTGCAGGAGGTTTTCGTTTTGCTAACATTTTTCTTTGTCTCTCTATCTCTTCCCTCTGTGAGTTTATCCTTTCCTGTTGCCTGAAGATAGAAATAAAAAGGTTTAAGTTTCACTAATAAATATGTGAACCAGAAATCATATTTCTTCTAGATTTTAGAGGGAAAAAGCCATATCCTTTAAATATAATACAGATATGATACTTAACATCTCTTCAAAAACTTCAGTGACAAAGCAGAAAATCCTTTAGTTCAAATATAGTGAAAACAAGGATTTAATGCATTTAAAAGAGCAAATGAGACTGGGTTTATGACATCCAAAGAAAGAAATTAATTCTAGCAAGCATATATTTAAGTTGATAATGATCCCACTGAGAGGCAGCATGTTATCATAAAGTAAATTTGGATTAAGGCCTACTTCTATAACATACATACTCTGTTATATTTATCAAAATTTACCAGTTATCTGAAATTACTCATTTGAATGGCAAGATAATTATGAGGTTCTAAATAATTTGTAATAAGATTTTAAAAAAACATTTTTTTCATTACTCTAAGTAATTGTCAAATCTAGGAGACAGAGTCTGTTTAGAAATGAATATTTTTAACAAAAACCATTGCCTGATTACGAAGTGATCAAAGAATATGAACAGTTCTCAAAAGAATATTCATAAGCCATTAACAACCATGTAAGTGAATGGTACAAATAAAAATCACTAACATGCCATTGTACAGTAAATTTAACATACAAGACTTTTTAGAGTGTGGGTTTCATTCAGAATTCTTTATGTAAAGCCAAATTTGTGTAATGTGAATTTATGGAAAAAAAGAATTGTCTGTAATCATAAGTGTCTATCATTACATGTTTACCTGTGCCTTACAATGTTTACCACTGTTCTTTGCCCTCCACTGTAACCTCTAATTTCTCCATCTTTCAGTTCTGTACAAGGTTACCCATCACTCCTACATGCAGCTATTTTCTCCTCCCTTCCCTACCTTGTTCAACTCTATACTCCATCACAAATCATACCTTAACAAATTCAAACTTTGGATTACTCCCAGAATCCACCACCTTCATGCCCCTATTTATATGCTGCTGAACAGAACTAGATAAAGTTCAATGGTAACACTACAAGTTTACATTACATAATCTTAACAAGGCTCTCATTGTAGCAAGATAATCCTTTTATATGTCTTGAATTGACATTTCCCACTCATCACAATGGATATCCCAAATCTTTTCATTTCTGCTCAAGTGTCCCAAAGCTTCCTTCCCCCTAGCCTATCAGTTGAAGATTATCATATTTCACCAAAAAATAACTGAAGCCATTGAACAAGAGCTCCCTCTTCTTTCTTCTTCATGTCATCATTCAGACATCTTTCCTCACTCTCTCTTCTGTCATCCTTTTCTCTCATGAAGACGTGATTTTTTGCCAAGGCAAATCCTTCAATACCAATCTTTGCTCTCACCCTTGCTATAACAGATTTCTTACTCTTTTACACTCCTTATATCTTTCATTTCTCCTTATCTACTGGCTGATAAGCACTCCAATAGCTTTTATCCTTAAAAAAAAAAAATCTCACCATATCTGCTAGCTATCATCCTATCTCTTCTTCCTCTTTTCAGCTAAATTACTTGAGAAAGTCATCTAAAACGGGTGCCTCTACTACCTCTCTTGTCAGTCATTCAGTGAACCCTTATTAAGAGCTTTTTATGTGCCAGGCAATGTGCCAAGAGTTGGGGTACAAAAAGAAATAAAAGATAGTCCCTGTCCTCAAAGAGCTCATAAGACAACAAGCAAATATGTACAAACAAGCTATATACAGAATAAGTAGGAAAAAATTAAAAGAAAGAAGGGACTAAAATTAAGAGAGGATAGAAAAGGCATGTCAAAGGATTTTGGGAGGATACTTTTCTCTACATTTTTCGTGGGCCACCTGAAATCCTTTGGCAGGCCACAGGTCATACAAAGTTTTATAGAAGATGAGATTTTAGATGCAATTTAAACTAAGAAAGGAAGCCCACAGGTGGAGACAAGGATGGAAAACATCCCAGGTAGGGAGGTATGAGCTAAAAGATAAGAGCATCTTGTTTGTGGAACAGCAAGGAGCCAAGGGGCACTGGACGAGAGTGCATGTAGTGTACAGTGAGCAAGAGTAGGCTAAGTTATAAAAACTTTTGAATGCTAAACTCAGGATTTTGTATTTTAATCTGGAGGCAGTAAGGAGCCACTAGAGTTTACTAAATAGGGGTTGACATGGTCAGGCCTATGCTTTAAAAAAACACTTTAGTGGCTGAATGGAAGATGGGCTGCAACGGCAAAAGACTTAAGGCAGGCAGACCTACCCAATAGGTTGTTGCAATAGTCCATAAGTGAGATGATGAGGTCCAAAGTAATGGTAGTGTTAGAGGAAAGACAAGGGTGTGGTAGAAAGATTTGCAAAGATGAAATGGACAGACTTTGACAAGAGACTGGATATGGAAGGTGAGAAATAGTGAGGTGTTCAAGATAACTCCTAGGTTGTGAGCATGAGAGACTAGGATATGCTGTCCTCTATGATAACAGGGCAGTTAGAAGTGGGGAGAGCTTAGGGGGAAAAGATAATGAGTTCTGTTTTGCACATGTTTAGTTAAAGATGTCTACTGGACATCCAGTTTGAGAAGTCTGAAAGGAAGCTGGAGATTCAAGATCGAAGGTCAGAAAGTTTAAGGACAGGATGGGTAGAGATTTGGGAATTGTCCACATAGAAATAATTATAGAGAGTGAATGAGATCACCAAGTGAAGTAGTATAGGAGGGGAAAAAAAGTCCAGGACAGAATTCCATAAGATACCTAAAACTAGAGGACATGATCTGGATGAGGATATAGCAGAAGAGACTGGGAAGGAATGGTGAGACAGGTAGGAGAATAATCAAGAAAAAGTGACTTGAAAACCAAGAAAGAAGAGAGTATGACTGAAGAAAAGGTGATCAATAGAGTCAAAGGCTACACAAGGATCAAAGAGAATGAGAACTGAGAATATGTCCTCTCTCAATTGATTCTAAACTCATTACAATCTAGTTTCCAATCTCATTATTCAACTGAAACTGCTCCATCCAGTATCACTAATGACCTCTTAAACGAGAAATCTAATGGCCTTTTCTGAATTTTTATCCTTCTTTGCCTTGAAGAACCACTGACAGTGTCATTCACTCTCTTCCTAGTACTATTCCCTCCAAGTTTCCACAACATTGTTATCTTTCAATTTTCTTCCTTCCTGTCTGATCCTTCTAAGTCTTCTTTTGCTTGTTCTTCATGCAAGTGACATGACATCCACAAACCATGGGTGTCTCCCAAGGTTCAGTCATAGGCCCTCTTTCTTTTCTCTCTATACTATTTTGCTCAGTGATCACCTACCTCACCTCATAGTGATTCGCTTATTCTTTTTATACAAATCCCTCCCAGATCTATATATCTATTCATAATCTCTCTTCTGAGCTGTAGTTTTACATCACAAATTTCCCTCTGGACATCTCCAAGTGGTTATAATAATCATCTCAAATTCAATTTGTCCAAAACAGAATTCATTAAACCAAATACTCCCCTTTTTCTAACTTCATTATTTTTGAAGGGTACTACAATCCCTACCATTACCCATTCTCAACTCCTCATCCTTCAGGTTAACATATCCAATAAAATGCCAAGTCATGTAGTTCCTACCTTTACAACATCTTTCAAATACATCCCCTTTTATTCGTTTACACAACCATTACCCTGGGTCAGGCTTTCATTCCTTCATACCTGGACTATTATAATACCCTGCTGGTTTGTCTCCCTACTCGAAGTTTCTTCCTATTCTAGTCTACCTTCCCACCCTGCTGCCAAAATGATCATGGTCAATACAGGTCTGACCATGTCACTCTCTCCTACTCAATCAAAACCAGTGGCTATTACCTCCAGGATAAAATATAAAATCTTTTGACTTTTAAGTCTCTTTACAACCTAGGCCTTTCCTACCTTTCCAGTCTCCTTACAGTATATTCCCCTCAACAGATTCTACAATCTAGTGATGCTGGCCTACCTGCTTGCTGTTCCTCACGCTGGACACAACAACCCCCAAATCAATACCTTTTTACTGGCTGCTTTTCTTCCTCTTCCTGGTTTCCTTAATGATTTAGGTCAAATCTACGTTTCACAGGAAATCTTTCCCAGTTCCCCTGAACCAGTGGTTCTCAACCTTTCTAATGCCATGACCCTTTAACACAGTTCCTCATGTTGTGGTGACCCCCAACCATAAAATTATTTTCTCTGCTACTTCATAACTGTAATTTTGTTACTGTTATGAACTGTAATGTAAATATCTGATATACAGGATGTATTTAAATTTAACATAACCGACAGGTTGGGAACTGACGCTTTAGACTACTTAGGACAGTGCCTAGCACACAGTAGGCACTTATTAAGTGTTCGTTCACTGACTAACTGATTTGACTCCAAAAAGCCCAGATCTGCCATAAACATCCTAAGAAAGTTCTAAAAACGCACAAAAAGGAACAGTGATTTAAAAAAACAAACGAACCACTAGGTAAAATGGTACCAAGTGTCTCCATTAGGTCCAGGACTGCACAAGACTGACATAAGCCTCTGAATGTTCTGAGTGGATACAATCAAAAGGAGTACCTACAGCCCTCTGCCAGACACACAACAGGAGCCAGAAACAAAATAAAGTCTACCACAGCAGGAAGGAGACAAGTGTTCAGATAGCCAATGCTGAAGTAAGAGCAAGAGAAAGAGCTAACAAAAAACCTTGATTCTTGCAGAATGCTTGCAAGTGATTACCTCTGGTTGGAGCCTGTTTGGACCACAGCAATGGACATGGTCAATTCCCTTTTTAGGACTATTCAAGACATAGATGGTAGGGCTTAATTTCAGCCATTTATTTAGAATAGCAAAACAAAAAAAAAAAAATGGTGCCCAGACTATAGTGAAGACAGAATCAAACATGGCCTGACCAACCTATTTAAGAGTAAGAAGAAATTCCTTGACAAAGTTGGAAACCAGAAACTAAGGTTGGAGACAAATGCTCAGTAACATCATCTGTGTTCTGGTTTTGTTAGGTCTTCATGCTTCCTGTTTTTATTTATGTTTTTCATTATTTCCCTTCAGATAAATTCTGTTACTTTTTTCTAGCTTGAAAAAGTCATCTTTTGGTTATATGAATGGTATGACACTAAAAAAATTAAGCAGTTGTGTTATGTTTCATTGGCAAAGTTTAATCACAAATAATTAATACTTCTCCAATTAATGAGTTCTGTCTTCAATAAAGAATGTTTTGTAGTTCTACTCGTGGAGTACCTGGATATATAGCATGTTAAATATAAAACTCAGAATTTTATACATTAGATATTTTGAATGCAATTTCTCATTCTCTTTCTACTGAGTTTTGTTACTAGCATGGAAAACGATGTCTGTGGGTTTATTTTATCTCCTGGAAAGCGCTAAAATTAGCTTTTTTAATTAATTGCAGTTGACTCTTTAGGATTCTTCAGAGTGACCATAGCCTCATAGGCAAAAAGCAATAGCTTTTCTCCCCTCAATAAACATGCTCATTCTGTCCACCTTTTTCTATTTATTTCTATTTCTTTTTAGCACTACATCAAATAATAATGGCTATGAAAGACATGCTTTATTTTTTGTTACTGGAAATGCATGTAGACTTCCTCCATCAAATATAACACTGTTTTTAAAATTTTGATAGCTACAATTTACTAAATCAGGGGAAATTTCATTTATTTCAGTGGTTTTTTTAAAAAAGCATTTTAAACAGAAAAACGGTATGGCGAAAAGTTCTTTTAAAACATGTAAGGATATAACCATGTGACTTGTTATTAATGATTATATTTAATTTCTGTAGACGCAATCAATTTTACATTCCTACTGTAAATCTTATTTGATCAGAGTAATACTATTTTTTTTTACATATCTTGTACCTCTTTCACAATTTTTTAATGTTTTTATTCAATAACCATTAGTTATGTATTAGGGATACATTAGTTTAGAGTTTTGGGTTTTTTTGTTTTTGTTTTTACTAATTTGTCTCTCATTGGTGTGTGAACAAGGAAGGAATAGTATGAGTTTAGAAAAAATAACTTCTATTTTTACCAGAGTTAATATAAATACTGTGTGTAATCCAATATTCTTTGAAGATTTCATAACATTAATTTGTGAATCCAATTAGCTCTGGTTTTTTTTTTTAAATCTTTCATAGTTCAAAGAAGAATAGCATTCACACTCCATTTTACACATATGCAAATGCCTTGCAAACCTGTATGTGTTTGTGTGTGTGCGCATGTGTACACACACACACACACACACACACACACACACACACGCGCGCGCGCGCGATTCTCAACCTGTGGGTTATGTTCAATTTGTAACAATGAAAATACATCCTGCATATCAGATGTTTACATTACGATTCTTAACAGTAGCAAAATTACACATAATTTTATGGTTGGGGGGTCACCAACAACATGAGGACCCGTATAAAAGGTTGTGGCATTAGGAAGTTTGAGAATCACTGATATAAAGGTTGCCTATTATTATTAATGGACAGTTAGGTGGGTCAAAGGATAGAGCACTGGGTCTGTATTCAAGAAGACTAATCAGGGGCTGTTAGGTGGCACAGTGAATAGAGTACCAGCCCTGGAATCAGGAGGCCCTGAGTTCAAATCTGGCCTCAAACATTTAACACTTAGCAGCTGTGTGACCCAATTGTCTTGCCTTCTCCACTCCAAAAAGGACCCCCCCCCAAAAGAAGACTCAATCTTCCTAAGTTACAAATCTGGACTCAGGCATTTACTAGCTGCGTTACCCTGGGCAAGTCACTTAACCTTGCTTGCCTTGGTTTCCTCATCTGTAAAATGAGCTAGATAAAGAAATGGCAAACTACTCCAGTGTCTTTGCCAAGAAAACCCCAAATAGAGTCATGAAGAATCAGGCACAACAGAAAGGAATAAACTAAGGATTATTAATATTACTTATGGCCTGTCCTTTTCTGATAAAAAGGTTATTAAAGTAATCTACTTCTTGTTCTTTAATTGTGGTATTTTATATTTTAGTAAATAATCACCTATTTAATCTAAGCAACCCACTTTAATAAGCACATATTTGGGTAAAATAACTATTGAATGTTTTCCTTTGTCTTCAACTGATGTGAATTTTCCTTTTTTGATACTTTAAAGATGGTTTTCTTTTCTATTAGACTATTCAACTTTATTACCTCAAAATCTCATTCTAGTTTTATTTATTAACTCAATTAGTAGTTTTGCTTTTAATTTTATTAATCTTTGATTTCCAAAATGTCTAATTTAATGTTTAGTTGGTTTTCTTTTATTTTGCTATTTTACTAGTTTATCTGTTGCTTTTTTTGTTTTTTTAGTTGCATAGGCAATTTACTGATATTTTCTTTCTCTCTTCAGATGATAAGAATGCTTAGAGACACACATTTCCCCCTAAATCTGATAAGTTTTAATATGCTATGTCTCACTTTTGCTACTTCCTTAAAAAAAAAAAAATTCTATTGCTTCTATTATTCAGTCTTTGACCCACCAATTCCTTAGGAACAAAGTAGATAGTCTAAATTAATTAATTTTTAATTTCTCTGCAAATTCCCTTCATTAAATAAACATTTACTGTATCAGTCAAGAATATACTAAATATTTCTCTTTTTCTGCATTTTTGTGAGGCTTTTATGCCCTAATTTATGGTCAATTTTAATAAGATGCTAAATGTACAATAGAAGAACACACACCCTTTCTGTTTCTTATTTCTAACTTTACTAAAAAAAAATTTCAGGTAATTTCTAATCAAGAAATCTAAAAAAGTCTTGAACAGGAAGCAAGCTGAGATCATGATAGCTACCACTATTTTCTAGAGTTCACCTGAATTTTAACAGTTTATTCTAGTTACTTCTTTAAACTCTGTATGAATACTTTGATTTCCAGTGTTTGTCATTAGATTCTCAAACTGTCTTCCACATATAAGGCTGATCAAATTCATGTTCAGTTACAAGAGTTAACTGTGTATTTTCCTCCAATCTTTCTTCATGTACTTTTATCTCTTTATGAGAATCTCCTATTCTCATTCTCTATAAAGAGGACTTTATAGAAAAGTCCTCTATTCTATTAAAGGTGGTGGTGAAAGAGGACTCTGCTTAAAACAAGTGATTTATAACTGAAGTGATCTGTTTCCGCATTCTCTTTCCCTCATCTCACCCAAAATCACAGGATTTTGTTCTTTTTCCTCTTCAGTCTCTGTCCTCTGACCTTAGAGTGTGTTTTCAATATGACTAATCCCTCAAATCTTACCCTCCCCTCCCTATGTCACCATCTATTTTCCAACTGAGTTTAATATATTTCTATACCAAACTGTGTTGAACTTTCCTTAGTTCAGAAGAGGTTCACATGGTACCTTTTCTTCCTTCTACCCCTGCCAAAACACGTTCCTCAACTTTCCACTTTGTGCACCACTAATTACGTGAGGAAGTAATATTCTTCCCCTTCTTCTTGATTTCTTGCCTAATACATTTCCTTTTCGTTCTTCTATTAAGATCCTCAAAACAGAAAAAAATCATGTCCAGTATCCCGTAAGCCTTATTTAACTCCTTTATAAGCCTGGAAGACATTTGAGGGAAGTTTTAAAAATCTATTTGAATATCAGCTTCTCTGATGCTTAGTTTTTTCTAGTTTTCCCCTGAATTCTCTATTTGTGTTTAAAAATTTCTATACTGCTCTGGTCTTTTTTTAAATCAGAAATGCATGAAAAGTCCTCTATTCTATTAAAAATTCTATTATTTTTTTTTTTTACAGTAAGGTTATACCCAATTTTGGAAGGTAATTTGTATTTTAGTTACAAGCTTTTATTGTTTGTCTATTATAATATCATATCCCAAGCAATCTATTCCTTTATAGTGAGAGATCTAAAATTTTGAGTGATCTTGATAGTCATTTTTTTACATGTTACTTTTTTTTTTTCCTTCTGGCTACTTGAAGTACTAAATCTTTGACCTGAAAGTATCAATTTTGGCCAAGATGTTCCTGGGAGTTCCTATTTTGGTGTTTCTTTCAGGAAATGACTAGTGGGTTCTTTCTATTTTCACTGTTCCTACTAGTTCTAATAGATCTATCTAGGCAGTTTTCTCTGAAGCATGATATCAAGGCTTGTTTTTGATCATCATTTTCAGGTAGAAAGAAGATTCTTGGATTATATCTCTTGGATCACTTTTCTAAGTCAGCTTAAAAAAAAAAGACCTACCATTATAAATTTTGCATTTTC
>CM053593.1:163352974-163375987 GCA_028646575.1 Pseudocheirus occidentalis | reverse complement strand
TTTCCAGTCTTTTGATCTTGCTTCTAATTTCATTTAGAATTATATTTTATAGGGGTGGCTAGGTGGTGCATGAGTAGAGCACCAGCCCTGGAGTCAGAAAGACCCGAGTTCAAATCTGACCTCAGACACTTAACACAAAAAACTAGCCATGTGACCTTGGGCAAGTCAACCCCAATTGCCCTGCAAAAAAAAAAAAAAAAAGGAATTATATTTTATAGGTCTTGTTCTTCTAGGTATTGTGGTACTTTTGCGCAAGTAATTCTTTTCTCTGAAGCTCTACTTGGATTTTTCCCTTATTCTGGATTTAGCCTTTTGACAAGTCAGGCCATGATATTTCCTCACTAGGTTTGCCATTTTCTTCTGTCTAGTCATACCTCCAGTCTGTTCCTGGGTAAGGATTATATGCTTGGGTCAGATTCTCTTCCACCTCAAACTGACCCTGCTTGGTTCAGTAAGTCATGCTAAGTCCTACCTCCCACTGAATTCTTGGCTGTGGGCTCAATTTCCTCGTGGCTCCATTTAGGCTTTGTCCTTAGCTCTTTCTCTGTTTCCTTCTCTTACACAATCCCAGTCCTAAAAATGATAATATCCTTTCCTAAATCCCTGAAAAGCCCAAACCAAATGTTGGGCAAAGAGACTAATGGTGGATCTGCTTTCTAGGTTTTCCCAACAATTCTTATCAAAGAGAAAGAGAGTAATTTCCTAAGTCATGTATGTTTTCAGTTTGAGTTCTTTAGTCTGAATCATTGATAATATGCTTTTGTATTTACTAAGTAACCAGTACCAAATGCTTTGGACGATTAATGACGATATGGATATCATAGGGTTTGGGGTTTTTGGGTTTTGTTTTGTTTTGTTTTGTTTTGCTCCAAATAAATTTTATTATTGTATATAGCTCTATAAAATAACTCTTTGGTAGTTTGGTATGGCATTAAAATTAACTTTGTATTGTCATTTTAATATACTGATACAGACCATCAATAAGCACTCAGTATTTCTACAACTATTTAAACTGTTCTTATTTCTTTACAAAGCATTTTGTAATTTAATTTATACAAGTATTGAGTATACTTTGGCTGACAGAATCTCAAATAATTTAAGTATTTTGTGATAACTTTAAGTGGAATTTGCCTTCCAATAATTGGCTCTTGGATTTTCCTTTTGATATGAGATGCTATTGATTTTTGAGAATTTGTTTTATAGCCTTCAACTTTGTCAAAGCTATTTATGATCTTCATCAGCTTCTTTGTTGATTCCTTAGAATTTTGTAAATAAACCATAATGTCACCCACAAACTTTGTCTCCACTATGGCTACCTTTAAACCCTTAATGTCTTTCCCTTAACTTCTACATTAGCTGGCATTTCTGGAACTGATTCAAATAAGAAGTGAGGAAGAAGACATGAATGGTGGTTAAAATATCCAAACCCAGAGATTCCATAGCTAGACACAAAGCCTAAATAGATTACTAACAAGAGGGCTTCACAGACATCAAAAAAAAAGTATACCAACACTTTTGTGGGAATAAAGAACTATAATAAAAGTGAATGTTCATAAAGTAGGGAATAGCTAAATAAACTGCAATATATGAATGTAATTAGTCCACTTAAAGAAACTATAAATATTAAAATTGCAAATTAACTTTGGTAGCATTTTCATTTTTTAGTATAGTGTCATGACCCAACAACAAGCACTGAATGTTTTCTCTAGCTATTAAAAACATTAGCTATTATCTGGTCCATATTGCATTAAAGGATATTTTATAATTGAATCTATGATTTATTTTCTCTGCTTAAGAGCTAAAGCATTTTGCAGTCATTCTGAATGGAATTTTCTTTTTTTTGTTACTGTATTTTGGAAGTTGCTTTTTATTATATAGAAATGCTATTGATGTATGCATATTTATTTTGTAATCTGCAACTTTGCTGAAGCTATTGTCTGTAGTAGATTTACTACCAGCAACAACAAAATCTGATTAGGGCTAGTCTAGGTTTCACGAAGGGATAAAGTCAACTCTAGGTTGGTGTATGGGAAGGAAACAGAGAAAGAACTAAGGACAAAGCCTAAGTAGAGCCGCAAGAAAACCGACACCATGACTAAGAATTCTGTGGGAGGTGGAACCTAGTTTTAGCAACTCTTTATAGGGCCAAGCAGGGTCAAAGCCACACCATTCAAAAGTATGAGGAGGAGGGGAGTATGAGCCTAGAAACATAACTTAATAGAAGAAAATGCTTAACTTAGTGAGGAAATACCATGGACTGACTCTCCCAAAAGGGAAATACAAAACAAGGGTGTCAGAGAAAAGAATTACTTGGGCACAAGTAATACCTAGAAGAGTAATACCTAGAAGAACAAGAGCTATGAACTGTAATCAGCAAAGATTTAGGAAATCTTTGTTGACTTCCTAGGACAGTCTAAATAAATAATCACAGCATCTGCAAATAGAGATGATTTCATCTCTTTTTTACGTTATACTTATAATTTCTTTAATTCATTTTATAGCATTTCTGGAACTGTAATAATAGCAAGGAGTATGCAATCTTACTTTGGTATTAAATTTATTGGGAAACATTCAAATGTATCACCATAGCATATAATAGTACCTTTTGCTTTTAAACAGATATTTTTAATGATATTTTCAAAGATCCCTCAATGTCTTTACGGGCAGCTGGATGGTGCAGTGGATAGAGCACTAGGCTTGGAATCAGAAAAAGATTCACCTTCGTGAGTTCAAATCTGGTCTCAGACACTAGCTGTGTGACCATGGACAAGTCACTTAATCCTATCTGCCTCAGTTTCCTCATCTGTAAAGTGATTTGGAGAAGGAAATGGCAAACCATTCTAGTACCTTTGCCAAGAAAACCCCAATTAGGTCACAAAGAGCCAGACACAATCGAAACGAAACTAAACAACAAATGGCAAAGAGAAAACACAATTATCAATCCTAGCTGTAAATATGAATGGGATGAATACACTCATGAAATGGAGAATGGTAGAATAGGCTAGAGAGAAGGATCTAATACTAATATTGTTTAGAGAAAAAAAGTTCTTAAAAAATAAAGATTTACACTGGATTAAAATGAAGAATCTGAGTCGAATTTATTATGCCTCAAGCAAATACAGTAAAAGCAGGGAATTACAAAGATATGAGCACAAGCAACAGTAAAAATTGACATAGCTAGAAGACATAAACAGGAAAATTACATTTTGTTCATAGTATCCAGAAATAACAAACACCAATATTTAACAACATGTACAATGTATCATATGAAGTGAGTATACACCAGAAGCCTTCTTGGTGGAATAAAGGATGCCCACTATCCCTGTTACTGTTTGATATAGAGTAAAACTGTAACTGTTGAGGATCATATTATATTCTTTTCAGACCCAGACAAATATTTTTGAAGAAGAAAAAATGGAAGGAATGGAGAGAGGGACAAAAAGAGGGAAGGAGGAAGGGAGGAAGGAAGGGAAATTTTTCTGTAAAAAATTTGGAAATAGATCAGTAATAATTAATAGGAACAGTAATGAATATACATGTTTCATAGCTATATAAAGTGTCTTTATAAATGTTGACTATATGCTAAAGCACTAAAAGCCTAATGAACAAATGTAGCAATATTAAATACATCCTTAAATGATAATGAATTCCATTAAAGGAACACTGAAGAAAAGATAAAAAAATTAATGTGATGTGTCAATAAATTAATTTGTAGGTAGAAGAAAACGAGAAAAAAATCACAGACATACAAGATAACTTCATTAAAGAAAATGACAACATCAATACTATGCGCCAAAACTCAGATTTAGCCAAAGCATTCCTTAGGGAAAAATAACTCTCTCTTCAAACACTTAAATGTAGAAAATTAAAAAACAAATAAAACAAAGAAGACCGCAACAAAAAACAAAACACCCAACCTTAAAACCTTATACACAAAAAGTTTCTGAAAATCAAAGGAGATGAACAAAATTTAAAATGAAGCTGAACTGATAAAACTGATAGTTATTTGAAAAAAATCTAATATGAAAGAACAATTAGATAATATATTTTTCAAAAAAAGGAAACTAAACTAGCAAAAACAATAACAGAGTAGAAATTTTTAAAATCAGAAAGTATTTCACACAATTGTATGCCAAGAAAACTGAAAACATAAATGAAGTAGACAAATACTTACAAAGATATGTTAAATGAAGAGAATTCAAACAATCTAATCTCAGAAAAATACCTTGAATGAGCCATAAATGACAGAAGGATAGGGGAGAAATGAAAAAATTACACTTTTAAAGTACAATCGAATCTAATTTTAAGTAAATTGTTTAGAACATGGAAAGATGGCATCCTACAACAATCCTTCTGACATAAATATTTTCCCCAATATTTAAATGAGGAAGAAATGTCTATACCAGGAAAAGTCAGATGAAAAAAAGGAAAATCATAGAGCAATACTTTTCCCATGCATATTGATTTCAAAATATTAAATATTGGAAAAGTTAGTACAGCATATTTAATTGATGACCAGGCTGAATTTATGCCATGAGTGCAAGGTTCATTCAACATAAGGAAAACTATAAACAAAACATATCATATCAATAACAGAAATGTTTTTTTAATTATATGATTGTTTTAACAGATGTAGCTTTTGACAAAATGCAAAATCATCCTATGTTAAAAACAAAACCAAGAAATATAGGAATAAGTGGGTCCATCCATCAAATCATCTGCAATATATAACATCAAGAATGACCATTATCTATACTGAAGAAACTCTAGAAATTTTTCAGATATGGTCAGGGGTAAAACAACAATGTCTATCTAATCACCACTATAAAAAAGACAAGAAAATTGAAGGAATTTTATTATCATTTTTCTGCAAATGGCATGATGAAATCATGAAATTTAGAGAACCCTAGAATATGAACTAAAAATTACTGAAACGCTTAACAACTAAGTAATAATTAGTAAAAACAAACCCAATGAATCATCAATTAGCCTTTCTATATATTAGCAACAAAACTAAGCAAGAAGAAATAGAAAAAAAATTATAGTGAACATAACTATAGAAAGTATTCAGTATCTACAAAGAAATGCCATAGAAAACAGTTCTATGCCACTCACAGAAATTATATGACTACAACTACAGAACTCTCTTTATAGTTAAAAAAAAGGGAAGGAAAAATTATTGGTGAGAAATAAATTGCTCATGATTTGTTCAGGCTAATAAAATTTAAACTGTAATATGATTTAAATTAATTTAGAGAATCAGTATCATAGCAATCAATTGAAAGATGAGTTTATCCAAGAAGACAATAACAAAATTTATCTGGAGAAAGGATCAAGAATTTCAACAGAAACCATAAAAATGGTGGGAAGTAGCAGTAGAAATAATCCTAATACCAGATGTCAAAACTAAGCTACAAAACAGTATTCATCAAAAATATCTGGTATGTTTAAAAAATAGAAAAACAACAAATTAGGCACACAAGATCACAAAGCAAACAAATATAATAACAATGTGCTCAATTGAACTGAAGGATACTAATTACTGGGTAAAGGACTGACTAAATGATACAACTGCTAGGAAAATACAAAAACTCGATAACACCACTAAAAGCTCCAATTGTATTCATGGCTTTAAAACATATATATATTTTTAAATTACATCATACAGATATAGAGGACCAACAAAGAAAACATCTTTCATAACTATGGCTAGGGTGAGAAGATGTCTAAACTACCAAAATTTTAAAAAGGACAAATTTTAATGCATTAATCAGAAAATTTCTGCACAAAAAAAAAAAAAATCACTGTAATTAACCAATGTAATTAAAATGTGAAAGCAAACAATCAACTACAGGAAAAGCTTTCTGAGTTTCTCAGGATCTGCTGCCCAAGATATATGAGGAACTAATATAAAATAACAAAAGCCATTCTCTGATAGACAAATGATTATAGGATATGGTAATACTTAAAAGAGGAAAAAATCCAACAACCAAAATAAATGTTTTAAATCAGCAATAATTAGAGTAATAAAAAATAAAACAACTGAGGTTCCTCCTCACACCAACCACATCACTAAAGATGACAAAAAGGAAAAATGACAACTGTTGAAGGGATTATGGGAAAGAAATAAATTTAAAACAAAATGATTAAAATAAAAGTTTTTACAAAAATTATTGGCCATGAACTAAGAGGTCACTTGGACTAATACGCAAATTTCTACGATTACACAACTAATAAATTTAGAAATTAGCTCCTAATCAGTAAGAAGCAATTAAAGTTAGTTTCTTAGTAAAAAGATACTAGACAAGTTGCTTTCAGTGAGAATTTCAATATTTAATTCTTTCAAATGACTCACTGGGTAAGAAGATAAAAATTATACATATCTTGTTAACTTTACAGAAATACAAGTTGCCAAAAGTTGGCATTGAGTTGTCAAAACATTCCTGGAGAAATCTTGAGCAATACAATGGACAGTAAGAAGCTAAATGCTCAGGGCAACTAGGTGGCACAGTGAATAGAGCACCAGCCCTGGAGTCAGGAGAAGTTAAATATAGACAACAAATGGTACACATAAGATTCTTAAAAACCATTTTAAAACCCATAATGTTCTGAAAGTTCTCTAGTCATAAAAAAATCTGCTGAAATTTTATATCAAAGCGGGTATGAAACACACTACTTCTTGCAATAAGGAGAATTTTTAAAAATCGTTTTCAAGCTTCATTTACATAGAGATAGGAATGAAAAACACTGGGGGTTTCATCATGCCATGTTGCTGATGATGCTGGATTCCTAAAGACTATGTCAACAGACTATAAGCCTTGGCAGGCCCTATTAAATTAAGGTTGTGTTATTTAAATTTGCCCTTACTTATACTTTTAATCTAGGCATTTTATATTTTTTCTAAATATTCATTCATTACATTTAAGCCGACAGAGCTGGACAAAATATTTTATAAGAATTTTCCTCATTTTCCTCTCGTTTGTTGTGAATGTTCTTTTACCATTTTTTAACTTGACATTTGATTTCCTCTTTTAATCACAACACCTAAAATGTGTCTATTTTTATTAGCTTCTCTTTAAAAAAAAAATAGTTCCTACTTTTATTTATGTCGTTGTAAGGATTATTTGATATTTTAAGAATATCGCACTTTTGAAAGTAGAATGAAGTTGGTAGAATAAAGACATAAGCTCTTCCAAAGTCTCTTCCAAACAACTTTAAAATAATGCCTTGGGGCAGCTAGGTGACACAGTAAAAAGAGCACCAGCCCTGGAGTCAGGAGGACTTGAGGTCAAATCCAGTCTCAGACATTCCGACTAGCTATGTGACTTGGGCAAGTCACTTAACCTCAATTACCCTGTCATCCCCCTCTCCAAAAAAAAAAAAAAAAAAAAAAAAGACAAAGAAAAAAATGCCTCAAAATCATTTCTAGAGTATCAGAACCAACAAAAAACTGGGGGGAAACAATTTTCCGATCCAAGACAATTTATAAGGTTGGCAGAAAAGGTATTACTCATTGGGGTGAAAGTGGAGCACATTATAGTACAGGCCTTGTCCCAGGAAGCCAGCAGCAGGTCTTAGGAGTGTGTGCACTGACAGCGAGGCTTTCAGATGACTCAGCCCACGGATGCTGAGTGGGTTGAGCAAGTGGTCAGAAGTAGATTATAGGGAAACTTTCCTAGCAGGTGCAGGTGCATTGCACACATATGGTTACGGGTCACAGTCCTGGGGAAGGAGGAGCAAGAACTAGTGCACCGGTGCTTGCTGTCACAGGGGAGCAGAGACTCTGGTCACAGGTCTAGAGTAGAAAAGAGTGCTTGTGACCACTCCCAGACAAAAGAGCAGTGACCATACCTCTGTTTACATCATACTACCTTGGAAGAACTGATAACTTATAGACCCAAGAACTAACTCTAAAAACAGCAGCAAGAAAAACCTAAATCCTGGTACAACATCCCCTCCAACAAGGAAACACAGTCCAACTTAAACAAAAAGTTAAAATTCAAGAACTGGGCTAGAAACACACTTACCCACACACTGCGCATACACACTGACTGATACAAACCAAGACAATGAAATCGAAGCAGCTAAATGCTCCAAGAAAAATGCAAATTGGTTATGGTCCCAAAAGACATTCCCGGAAGACCTCAAAGGTGATTTTAGAGCTACAGAACTTACAAAGTGACAGAAAAAAACAAATCTCCCATTGAAGGAAGCTTGGGAGGCTGATAGGAAGGGCCTGTCGCACACAGCTCAGGGCAGAGTGCAGTCCTGCATGGGCCGTGCTGGCATAGACCTGTGGCAGATTTCAGGAATGTGAATCACTGGCTGCTGTGGCAGTTTTCAGCCTTCTCAACCCATAAAGGCCAAAAAGAAAGTAAACGGTCAGTGGGGGAACTCTACTGGAACTGGATAAGAGAAGAGTGCAGCTGGTGCTAGCAGCTACTCCTGCGGCGACTGCTTCCAAAGCTCTAGGCCCACAGATCACGGGGGGACCAAGTGACTGACCAGAGGGCAACTGCAGGAATCTCTTTGTTGGCACTGAGGCAGGATTCTCTTGTGTTACCCTACTTGGATCTGGGTTGCAGTTTTGGGTAGCAGTCCTGGGGTAAGGAACGTTAGTATAGCAGAGTTTGTCGGGACTGTGGAGAGGCAGTCATCCTCACAGTTCTGAGGCTGGTGATTAGAAGAATCTCTGACAAAAGCTGCGCAAAGCCCCAGAAATTTGGGACATAACATCCACCACTCTGGAAGCAGAATTCTAAGTGGCAAAGAGCTCAAAGGTAAAGTAACTGACTGCCAAGATAAGGAAACTGAGGAAATGAAATCAAACTATAGAAATGTTTTTTGGTGACAAAGATGATCAAAACAGAACAAGAAGACAGCAAAGTCAAAACTGCAAAAGCAAAAAAGCCTCCAAGAAAAATATGAACTGGCTGTAGGTCACGGAGGATCTCAAGAAAGATTTTGAAAATCAAGTAAGAAAAGTGGAGGAAAAATTGGGAAGACAAATGAGAACGATGCAAGAAAATCAACAGCCTGCTAAAGGAGATGCAAAAAAAAAAAAAAAGAAAATACCAAAGAAAATAGCAATTTAAAAAAGACAAATTGCAAAAGAAGCTAAAAAAGCTGAGGAGAAGAATGAATTAATAAGCTGATTTGCCAGATGGGAAAGGAAGTTCAAAAACTCACTGAAGAAAGTAATTCCTTCAAAATGAGATTGCAGCAAATGGAAGATAATGACTTCATGAGAAACCCAGATACTATTAAACAGATCGAAACAAATGAAAAAACAGAAGGCAATGTAAAATATCTCATTGGAAAAATCACTGATCTGGAAAACAAATCCAGGAGACATCATTTAAAAATTACTGGACTACCTGAAAGCCATGATCAAAAAAAGAGCCTAGACATAATCTTTCAAGAAATTATCAAGGAAAACTGCCCTGATGTTCTGAAACCAGAGGGCAAAATAGGAGAGGGCAGATTGGGGGAAGGTGTTTTTGGTGTGCTTGCCATCTTGGGAGGAGGGGGGAGATGGAAAGGGAGAAAATCTGTAACTCAAAATCTTGTGGAAATGAAAGCTGAAAACTAGAAAATAAGTTTTAAAAAAATAATACTTATATTAATTTTTTAATCTAACAACCAAATGAAGAAAAACAATTATTAAATAAATCTTCTTCAGATCATAATGTAATAAAAATTACATTCAATACAGGGACATGGAAATATACTGAAAATTAACTGGAAACTAAATAATCTAATCCTAAAAAATTATTAGGTCAAAGAAAACCATATAAACAATGAATAATTTCATTAAAGAGAATGCCGAAAGAGATCACATCACTGTAGATGCTGAAAAAGCTTTCGACAAAATACATTAATTTCTATTAGAAATGTAAGAAAACAAGAAATAAATGGTGTTTCCTTAAAATGCTTAATAGTATCTATCTAACACTATCAGCAAGCATTATCTGTAATGGGGATAAGCAAGAAGTCTTCCCAATAAGCTCAGAGATTAATGAAGCAGGGATGCCCATTATTATTCAATATTGTACCAGAAATGCTAGGATAGCAATAAGAGAAGAAAAAGAAATTAAAGGAAATAGAACAAACAAAACTATCTCTCTTTGCAGACGATATGATAATATACACAGAGAATTTACTAAAAAAAAAAAAAACCTAGCTGAAATAATCAATGACTTCATAAAAGTTGCAAGATATAAAAATAAATCCATATAAATCACTAATGTTTCTATATATTACCAACAAACACCAGCAGCAAGAGACAGAGAAATTCTACTCAAAGTAACCATAGAGAATATAAAATACTTGGGAATCTACCTGCCAAGACAAACCCAGGAATCATATAAACACAATTAAACATTTTTCACACATATACAGTTAGACCTAAATTAAGGGAAAAATATTAAGTGCTAGTGGGTAAGCTGAGCCAATATAACAAAAATGACAATTCTACCTAAATTAATTTACTTATTCAGTGCCATATCAATCAAGATACCAAAAAAATTATTTGAGAGCTAGAAAAAATAATAACAGAATTCATCTGATAGAACAAAAGGTCAAGAATATCAAAGCAATCAAATTTTTAAAATATGAAGGAAGGTGGCCTAGCAATACCACATCTCAAACTGTATTACAAAGCAGAAAATATGACACTGGCTAAGGAACAGAGTGGGAGAACAGTGGAATAAATTAGGAATATAATATACATCAGAAAATAAGTGCTTGATAAACACAAAACATCTTAAGTTTTGGGAACAAAAACTCACTATTTGACAAAAATTGCAAGGAAAACTGGAAAGCAGAAATTACATATAGACCAATATCTCACACCTTATATACCAAGATAAGGTCAAAATGGGCACACAATTCAGATATAAAGGGTGATACTTTAAGGAAATTAGGGGGGCAAGAATAGTTTTCCTGTCAGATCTATATTTAAGGGAAGAACTTATGAAGAAACAAGAGACAGAAAGCACAACAGGATACAAAATGGGTAATTTTGATTATGTTAAATTAGAAGATTGTTTGCAGAAACAAAACCAATGCAGCCACAATTAAACAGTAAGTGGAAAATTGAAGGAAAAAAATTTATAACACACTTCTCTGATAAAGGCCTTATTTCTCAAATATATAGAGAACTGATTCATATTTATAAGAATACCTGTCATTGCCCTGTTGATAAATGGCCAAATCATATGGATAGTTTTCAGACAAAGCTATCTATAGTAATTTGAAAATATACTCTTACTACTGATTGAAGAAATGCAAAATAAAACAATACTGAGACACTACTTCATAGCTATCAGATTGGCTAATTTGATAGAAAAACGACAAATGTTGGAAGGGATGTGGAAAAATGAAGACACTAATACATTGCTGGTGGACTTGTGAACTGATCCAACCATTCTGGAAAGCAACTTAAAACTATTAAAAAGGGTTATAAAACTGTACCTACCTTTTAATCCACCAATATCACTCCTAGGCCTGTAACCAAAGACACCAAAGGAAAAGGAAAAGGAAAAATCTGTACAAAAATATTTAGAGCACCTCCTTTAGAAATCAAAGGGATGCCCATCAATAGGGAAATGGCTGAATAATTTGTAATTATTTTGCTATTAGAACTAATAAGCTGGATGCTTTCAGAAAAACTTCAACTTACACGAACTGATGCAAAGTTAAATGAGCAGAACCAAGAGAACACTGTACATAGTAGCAGCAATATTGTATGATGATCAACTATGAATGACTTAGATATTTTGATCAATACAGTGATCCAAGACAATTCTGAAGGACTTATGATGAAAAATGCTATCCACCTCCAGAGAAAGGACTGACAGAGTTTGAATGCAGATATGAAGCCTACTTTTTATAACTTCAGTTTTCTTGGAGTAGGGAGTTTTTTTTGGTCTGCATTTTCTTTTGCAATGTGGCTAACATGGAAATATATTTTGCATGCCTACACAATCTATATCAAATTGCATGCCATCTTTGTGGGGGCAGAGAGGGATAGAAGAACAAAGTTATTTGGAACTCAAAATTTTAAAAATTAAAAGTCAAAAAGCGGTTTTTACATATAATTGAAAAAACATAAATGACTTTATTTTAATTTTTTCAGATTACAAAGGACTTTATTATCATTTTAATATACATATTTTTTCACCCAGTTACATGTTAAAACAATTTTTTTAAACTTTTTTTTTAACTTTTAACATTATGAGTTCCAAATTCTATCCTTCCCTCCTCTCCCCACTGCCCTCCCTGAGATGGTAAAGCAATCAGATATAGGTTACACATATGCAATTATGCAAAGCATTTCTGTATTAGTCATTTTGTATTAAAAAAAATTAAAAGAAAAAGAATGAAAGTGAAAAATAATGTGTTAGTCTGTATTCAAACAATATCAGTTCTTTTTGTACAAGCAAAAAATATGTTTCATAATTAGTCCTTTGGTATTATCTTCATTTTATTGCTGGGAATAGTTAAATCATGCACAATTTTTCATTGAACAATATTGCTGTTACTGTGTATAATGTTTCCATGGTTCTGTTCACTTCACTTCTCATCAATTCATGTAAGTCTTTTCAGGTTTTTCTGAAATCATCTTACTTGTCATAGCATAATGTTATTTCACTACAATCATATACTACAGTTTAATTATTCCCCAGCTGATGAGCATCCTTTTGAATTCCATTTCTTAGCCAAAACAAAAAGAGATGCTATAAGTATTTCCATCCATTGTATGGTCCCTCCCCCTATACGCACACACCTTTTTTTGTCTTTGGGATACAGATCTAGCAGCAGTGGTACTGGACTTCTCCAACATTCATCATTTTCCTTTTTTGTCATATAAGTCAATCTGATAAGTGTGAGGGGGTACTTCGTGGAGATTTTAATTTGCATTTCTCTAGTAGTCATTTAGACCATTCTTCATGACTACAGACAGCTTTGATTTCTTTGAAAACTGCCTTTCCATATATCCATTGACCATTTATCAACTGAGGAATGACTTGTATGTTTACAAATCTAATTCAGTTCTCTATATATCTGAGAAATGAGTCTTTTATTAGAGACAGTTGTTGCAAAAATCCCCCCCACCCCCCACTTCTGCTTTCCTTATAATTTTGGTTGCACTGGTTTTGTTTGTGCAAAAACTTCTCAATTTTATATAATGAAAACTATCTACTTTTACACTTTGAAATGTTTTCTATATTTTCTTTGGTCTAAAATTCTTCCCTTATCCATAGATTTGGCAGATCAATTAGTCTATGTTCTCCTAATTTGTTTATGGTATTACCCTTTATGTTTAAATGATATACCCATTTTGACCTTATCTTGTTATACCATGTGAGATGTAGATCTATAACTAGTTTCTGCCATACTGTTTCCCAATATTCCCAACTGTTTTTCTCAAATAATCAGTTTTTCTTCCAAACACTTGGATCTTTAGATTTTTAATATGCTAGATTACTATGGTCATTTACTTTAATGTAATTTGTGTAAATTTGGAGAACCCACTCCAAATATTCATATGGACTATTTGTGCATGACCTGTGGTAGAGCACTCTGAATTTGTATCGGGCTGATCATCCACAGTTAAACACATAGTAACTTGACTCTAATATAGTGATTTTGGCCCTTTTTGAGAAAGATGGACAAGAACCATTTCAATGATCCACCACTCTGTCTCTTGGCCAGTACCACTATTTTAATAATTACTGCTTTATAATATAGTTTAAGATCTGCTATATGGACTATGGACTGCCATATTTCTTTTTAAAAAAAATTTCAGGAGGCAGCTAGGTGGCTCAACAGCTTTCAATTATTCCAAAATTTGTTTTGTTTTTTAAACTTCATGCTTCATAGGAGTGGCTAGGTGGCACAAAGAATAGAGCACAGACCCTGGAGTTAGGAGGACCTTAGTTCAAATATGAAATCAGACACTTGACACTTACTAGCTATGTCACCTTGGGCAAGTCACTTAACCCCAAATGTCCTGCCTTGCCCTGACAAAAAAAATTTTTTTTAATTTTTTTTTTATTTCAATTCTTTTGTTAGCTTGGACTTTTTTCTTAATTTGTTAACTTTTTTACTTTTAAAAGATGCATGCCCAGTTCATGACTCTTTTCTCTCCATCTCTCAAATGATGTTTAAGAGAAATTTCCCTTGAACAACTGCATTAGCTAAATCCCCAAAGTAGTTTTCAATTGAATTCAATTCAAAATAATTCTATTTTGCAATAGATTCCATATTGTATTGATTTCACATGGTAGCAATCTGTTTAAGTCCCCTTTCTACTATCTTTAGGAACAGTTCAGGAATTCAGGTTTCCCAAGTTAGTTTAAAGGTCAGTCTGACCATAAATCACTATAATTAAAAGAAAAAGACTGACATCTACACTACTGGCTCTCAGGCAAATACTAAGACATCAGGTTCAAGTTCTGAAGCCAGCTCTAAGAGATATATTATTCCTGAATTGTCCTTGCACCATTAACAAAAGCCATTATCTCCCTAATAAGCTTTTCAAGGTACCATAGAGTCCACTAAACTCTAATCTACTAGCAAAGATTACAGGATACAGATGGATTCCATGAATGAATCAGCATTCTTTAATGACAGAGGGAAGTGGTCACTAGCCCCACATGAGTAGTAGTCCACATTCTACAGGAAATCCAATCATAAAGTTTTTGTCCCCATGATGTCAGGCCTATCACCAATTATATTTTGTTTTCCATCTGTGATGCTCCCTGTTCCCTGTTCTCCTGTACTGCTGCAACCCATATAAAAGCTAGTAAGCCCTATTCTTCATCTTTGGTCACTATGAAAGGCTGTTGACCCAATTTATTGCTTACTGCTAGCCTAACATATTGATCGTGTGTAGAACTTTGTCTTTCAGTTTACCTTAATTTTGAACTGTTAACATGCTGTTGTTGTTGAGACATTTCAATCGTGTCCAACCATGGACTATAATACACTAGGCCCTTCCAACCTAAGGGGCTCAGATTCCAATGTCATGTCTTTTAGCATTTTAATACTGTCCATGGGGTTTTTTGGCAAATATACCAAAGTGGTTTGCCATTTCTGTTGCTGTTAGCTTTGTCATGATAAGAAATGAGGCATATTAAAGTCACTTATAATTTCACTCTCACTATAATTAAATTTTCCTTTTAAAGATTTCAATGTTATGCTACTTGAGGATATACAAATATGTGCATGTATTAAGTACTGATATTCTCGTTATCTAAAATGTTTTAAAGCAAAAAATAGTTTCCTTATTTTTAATCATGCCCATTTGCACTGTTCCTTTTTGATCATGATTGCTAATCCCCTTTGAGTTCACCTAAAGCATAATACAGAGTTATAGTTCCTCATAAACTGTGAATCTTTATTGTTCAAGTGTGTTTCTCTTAATCATAATGTGGCAATCTGCTTTTTAATCCATTCTGATACCCTTTTATTTTGTGGGTAACCATATCCTATTCATGTTCACAATAATTTTGGCTAATTTTATATATCTCTCCATCATAGCCACTTGTGTGCGTGTGTGTGTGTGTGTGTGTGTGTGTGTATAATTTTCCTTCTGTTCCCCCTGCCACCAGTTGTTTAAAAAAAAAGGGGGTGGGGAATGGAGAAAAAGAAGGAATTTCATCATCACTAGTAATCTGTGAATGAATTAGTTTCAGAACTCAAGCTCTGGTTCTTTTACTATTTTTTAACTATACTCCATCATAATCCAATTCCCAAAGCTGAGGTTTGTTTTGGTACTAATTCCTACCCCCAATCTACCCTTCTCTCCTATAGATTTCCTATAGAGTTCAATGTATTTCATCAGCAGTTTGTGTGTGTGTGTGTGTGTGTATGTATGTAAATGCATGTACACTTGTAAAACCCTTCTTTGACTGCTTTAGGTTAAGAAATGACATTAATGTGGCGCCAATATCCCCATGTTTTTATACAATCTATTCAAGTATGTAAAATAAGTCCTTCCCCCATTCATCCTCATAAAGAATCCCTAAAGCATTCCTTTTTCTCTCCATTCTCTCCCTCTTAAAATTACCATAACATAATATATCCAGTATGAATGAACATGTATATAACCTATATCAATCTGCTTACTGTCTCAGGGAAGGAGGTGCGAGAGAGAGAAAATTTGAGATTCTAAAATTTTTCATGAATGTGAAAAATCATTTTTACATGTAACTGTGGGAAAATAAAATATTATTTCTAAAAATTACCATAAAAAAATAAAAATAACCCCTAGGCCTTGTATGTTTGTCTTCATGGCTCCTGCACTCTCAGAAGAAAGAAAAATTTCTGAAAGGATATTTTCCCCCTACTAGAATGTAAGCACTTTAACTAATAATATGACTAATTACTTAAATTTATTTTCCTTGGTAGGTTTCTCTTTAATATAGTGTTTTCAACTCAAAGTTTTCACATGTACCTCTGATATTTTCATCT
This sequence comes from Pseudocheirus occidentalis, assembly GCA_028646575.1. Taxonomy (NCBI): domain Eukaryota; kingdom Metazoa; phylum Chordata; class Mammalia; order Diprotodontia; family Pseudocheiridae; genus Pseudocheirus; species Pseudocheirus occidentalis. Next base: position 163,359,505 of record CM053593.1, on the reverse strand, counting down.
GGAATGCTTAAAAAGTTCTCTATTCAATTAAAGGTATATTCCCTCTTTCCTCCCCAATCCCCAACACAAAAATACTCCGTTTTATACAGTAAACTGTCTGGTAGCAAGCATTTTGAAATATTTCGTTCAATATATTTATCATCTTTATGGTTACTGCATAGTTTTTTGTGATTTTCCTCACTAATGTTCCTCAATTTTTCAATTCAATCTCTCAGGCTGCTAGCAGTAATTTTTCTTTGACTTAGAAGCTCTGGATTTTGATTCCTACATTCCTAGGTTTGCAGGTTTTGTGGGTTTTTCTAAGCTTGGGATTTCATTTAGAAAGAGACTGGTGAATTCTTTATATTTTCACTTCGTTCAGCAGTTCTAAAATTTCGGCAGTTTTTTTTTTTTAATAACTTTGAGAACCCATGTTCATGTTTATTTTTTTTTGGTTTCAGAAGAGACACAATGGTTAAAAATTCTCTCATCTGGACCTTTCTCAGACCAATTGTTTCTGATGGTAAGAAGCTTACACTGTCTCTTTTTTTTTTTTTTTTGGACCATGCTCTTAATATTATAGAACCATTGAATTATCACTGTTACAAGATTTTCCAGAGAATCCACAACTTAGGTAAGGTTTTCCACCTTTTGTGTATACTCTTTACATGACATCATATTATACGGTATATACAATAGTGTTATTCTATATTATACTTCTATTTATATTCTTAATATTTTTTCCTCTAGGATTCTAATTTAATTTAAAATTTCATTTTTTTACTGCTGGTTTTATCACTTCTAGCCACTCTTGGAAATGTGAGAAGGAACTGGAACATGAGTGCAGTGACAGATTACAACTGATGTCTTGTTAACAAATTTATGGAGGCTCATCAACCTGATGATTTTGTGAGTTTATCTTATCTTTAGCTACTTTACTAAAATGGTTTGAATTAATTTTTAATTGAAACTCGTAGATTAAGTATATCATTATAATATTCAATGAAGTGATAATTTTTTTTCTTATTTTTCCATGCTTCCCTCAGTTTTTTCTTGTCGTTTCTATAAATAACATTCCAAAAATTATATCAAATAATAATGTTAACAATGGACGTCCTTCCTTTACCTCTTATCTACAGTTTCTGTATTGCAGGCTCTTAAGTTTAAATATCAACAAGAAATACATTCATTCCCAAGTTTTTTAGTCATCAAAAGCTTTTTCCGAATTTATTGATATAGCTCTCATCTTTATATTTTTTATATCCTGCTATATTTATACTTCTTTTTTTTTTCTACTTGGAAGGGGGAAGTTAGGGCAATTTGGGGTTAAATTATTTGCCCAAGATCACACAGATGGTTTTTGTTTTAAGTGTCTGAGGCCAGATTTGAACTCAGGTCATCCTGACTCCAGGGCCAGTGTACCACCTAGCCACCCCTATATTTATAGCTCTAATAAAGAACCACCCATGAAATCCTGGTATAAATTCAATCTCATCAAAGCTGCTGTAATATGCTGCTATAGTCTCTTTGCATTATTCTATTCAATCTTTCTACACTAATATTCATTATAAATACTGGTATACAAGTTTCTCCCACTGAAGGCAATGTGAAATATCTCACTGGAAAAACCACTGACCTGGAAAACAAATTCAGGAGAGATAATTTAAAAATTATTGGACTAGCTGAAAGCCATGATCAAAAAAAGAGCCTAGACATCATCTTTCAAGAAATTATCAAGGAAAACTGCCCCGATATTCTAGAACCAGAGGGTAAAATAGAAAGAATTCACCTATCGCCTTTTGAAAAAGATTCCCAAAAATATCCCCTAGGAATATTATAGCCAAATTCCTGAGTTCCCAGGTCAAGGAGAAAATATAGCAAGCAGTCAGGACTAAACAATTTTAGTACTGTGGAAACACAAACAGGATTAACACATTAAGGGATTGGAGAATTTGGAATGTGATATTCTCGAGGTCAAAGGAACTAGGATTAAGACCAAATTCACCTACCCAGCAAAAACTGAGTATACTACTACTTCAGGGTAAAATACGAATATACAACGAAGTAGAGGACTTTCAAGCATTCTTGATGAAAAGACCAGAACTGATCAGAAAATCTGACTTTCAAATACAAGAAGCAAGAAAAGCATGAAAAGGTAAACAGGAAAAGAAAAATCATAAGGAATTTGTTCAATTTGAACTGTTTACATTCCTGCGTGGAATGGCGATATTTGTAACTCAAGAGACTTTTCTTGCAGATTTGAAGCAACAGGGTGTGTGTGGGGGCGGGGGGGGGGGGGGAGACAGAATGTATGTGTATATGTATACATACACAGAGGACACAGGGTAAGTCGTATATGAAGGGAATGATATCTAAAAAATAAAATTAAGAGGTGAGAGAAGAATATATTGGGAGAAAGAGAAAAGGAGAGATAAAATAGGGTAAATTATCTCACATAAAAGAAGCAAGAGAAAGCTGTTACAGTGGAGGGGAAGAGCAAGGAGGTGAAAGGGAATTAGTCAACTTTACTCTCGTTGGATTTAGTTCAAGGAAGAAACTGCATACACATTCAACTGGGTATCTTACCGTACAGGAGAGTTGGGGGGAAAGGGAATAAGAGAGGGGGATGGTAGAAGTGAGGTCAGATTAGGGGAGAGCTTACTCAGAAGCAAACACTTTTCCAAAGGGACAGAGTCAAAGGTGAAAACAGAATAAATGGGGGCTGGGGAGGTGGGACAGGATGGAGAGAAATATAGTTAGTCCTTCACAATATGACAACTATGGAAATGTTTTGCATAACTATATACGTATAACCCATATTGAATTGTTCGTCTTTCCAGTAGGGGTGGGTAACGAGGTAAAAAGGGGGAGAATTTGGAACTCAAAATGTTAAAAACAAATGTTTAAAAATTGTTTTTACATACAACTGGAAAATAAGATGTATAGGCAATGGGGTATAGAAATCTATCTTTTACTAAAAGGAAGTAAGAGGATAAGGGACGAATAGGAGGGGACATAAAAGACGGCAGACTGGGCGAAGGGCTATTCAGTATGACTGCCATCTTCTGGTGCGGGGTAGGGGAGACATGGGGAGAAAATTTGTAACTCAAAATCTTCTGGAAACGAATGCTGAAAATTAAAAAAAAATAAACAAACTTTGGGAAAAATAAAGAATTACAATCACATTGTTGAAGTGAAGTTCACCTAAAACTAGAAAGTTTGGGTCCATTTGGTGGTCTAAAACAATAGTTCTAAAAATAATAATGCTGAAAATATGAAAATGTCTTGATAAGTAGCATAATTTTTCTTTCATCTTTCACAATTGTAACTTCAAAAGTAAGCTAATATAGAATGCAAATTCCATGCCAAGATGGTAGAGTAGAAGGAAACAGTAAAGTTCAGCTCTATTCCACTAATAAACAACTTTATTAACAAACAATTCATGTCTTCACATCCTAAATGTGATGTAGATTCTCTTAAGGACAAAGGTGAAGGGTTTTCAACTTCAGTGGAATTAAAAAGAAATCCCTTTTCTTCCTGTGGGAAGAAAGTGAAAGACTAAACTATTCAACTTACAGTTAAGTCCTTATGGGATGGATGCAAAATTGATAGATTTTAAATTAAAACAAAACCCCTAAGTACCAGAGGAAAAGTAAAACCTCAGGGAAAAGAGAAGGGAATCTCAGTTTAGGCCAACTAGTGAATTTTTTTTAAAAAGGTCTTGAACTGCCTGAGCAGAAAGAAAATTATCTGAGGAACTATGATGAAATTGAAGGAAAAGGCCTAAATTATTTCTCAGATTTAACTAAGGATTAGAGAAAAGATCTCTCCTTCCCCTCTTTTAATGCAAAGCAAAGGGCTTCAACTAAGCCAGGTACGGGAGACTATCATGTATTTGTGGTGAAGAAAAAGACCTAAAGAATGACAACACAGGCAAAGGAAAAGCTCTAAACTTGATTTGATCTCAAGAGTAGGGGAGATTTAGAACTCAACTACTGGGGATACAGCAACAAAAATGAACAATAACCAATCAATCAATGAAGGACTTTTATGATGGCAAGTAAGATCAAACAAGAGGAATTCAAAAACACTTGTAATCAAAATTCCAAAGAAAAAGGCAGTTTTTCCACAGGAACTATAATTCTTCAAAAAGTGATGCTAGAGTTTTCAAAAGATATCATTAAAAAATGATATGGAGAAAGGAACTTGAAAAAAAATCAATACCTTAAAAAAGGAGGCACAAAACCTGACCCTAGTAACAAACTGTAAAAATAAGAAGGGACCTAATAGAAATCAGTGACTCCAAGAGATAATAAGAATTCTTAAAAGTAAAAAGAACAGGAAATTGATGGAAAATGTAAGGTATCTAACATCAACAACTGAAGAAGAAAATAAATTAAGGAGAAATAACTTAATAATGAGGACTGCCTGAAATCCATGACCAAATAAGAAATCATTAAATAAAATTGCCCACACCTATTAAGAAAACAATATGAAAACACAAAGAATTTACTGATAATTTCCTGTAAAAAAACTCCAAAATGAAAAATTCCCAGGAAATTAATTACCAAATTCCAAAACTTCCTGACAAAAGAAAAAAATACTATAAGCAGCAGAAAGAAAATTTTCAAATAATGAGCAATTACACTTTAGAAAAATTTAGCAGCTATTACTTTTGAAGAGCAAAGGACATGGAATGAGATATTTCTAAAAGCAAAAGAAAAAATTCTATAACCAATAACTTATCCAGCAAAACTAAGCATCATCCAACAAATGAAATGGAAGATATTTTAATATTCCAGATGAAGAAAAAAAAACCACTATAAATAAGGAATTAAGAGATATAAACATGGAAGTCAAGAGAAAAATTAAAAAGCAACTGTAAGTGAATAATCACAAAAGACTTTAGAAGTACAAATTATTTATATTCTAATGAGAGAAAGTAGATGTTAGAAGGTTTCTTTAAGCATCGTTTTGTTGCAAGGAGTAATAGGTATAGTCAACTAAGAAAAAAGACGTATTATTTTTGTTATGTTTTAAAGATATAAGAAAAATGAGAACAGTAGAAGATAGATTAAATGAAAATGAAAGAAAAATAGAACTTAACACAACTCAGTTGTGCAAAAACAGAACTGTACATAAACACAGAAGGAGTAAGGGGAATCTAAACTGAATAAAAGAGGGAAGAACACACACACAGAGTTTAGTGTAGAAATATATTCAATTTGACAGAGATAGATAGGAACAGGAATAGGGGAAGATTAATATAATAGAGAGGATAGAATCAGAGTTATAATTTTTTAATTAATTAATTTTCTTGTTTACATTATTCATTTCCACGAAATTTTGAGTTAGAAATTTTCTCATCATCGGTTCCCCCACCCACTACCCCAAAACAGCCATCCCACTATATAACCCCTCCCCAATCTGTTCTCTCGAATTCCACAGTATTCCCCCATTGCTCCTCTGACTTTACGGTAGAGCAAGATGGATCTCCCTACCACGGTGCCTGTATATATCTTAATTCCCAGTTGCATGTAGTTAACAATAATAATAATATATAATATATATTTTAAACATCTGATTATAGAACTCTAAATTCTAAATTCTTTCCCTTCTTCCCTCGTTACCCACCCCCACTGGACAGACAAGCAATTCAATACAGGCGTACATGTGTAGTTAAGCAGAACATCTCTACAATGGACATATTGTGAGAGACGATTATATATACCTCCTTCCTATCCCACCCCCCGCCTTGTTCTATTCTCTACCATGTCCCTGTCCCTTTACAGAAGTGTGTGCTTCCAGCAACCTGCCCCCCCCTGCATTTATCCCCCCTCATTCCCATTCCCCTAGCTCTCCTGCATGGCAAAATACCCAGTTTAGCATTTATGTCATTGCTTCTCTTAAGCCAAATTCAACGAGAGTAAGGTTGACCCTTTCCCCTTTGCCTTCCTGTTCTTCCTTTCCACTGTAACAGTTATGCCTTACCTCTTCTATATGAGATGATTAACCCCATTCTGTCTCTCCCTGTCTCCTCTCATTCTATTCCTCTCCCACCTCACAATTTGACCTTTTAAAGCAGTGGTTCTCAACCTTCCTAATGCCAGGACCCTTTAATAGTCATAAATGGGCATGTCTGCATATGGGCTGACCCACCTGGAGACCACTAGAGGAGGTTCCAAAGACCATTGGAAATGTGTTTTCCAATGGTCTTAGGCAACCCCTGTGACCCCTGTGAAAGGGTCGTTCTACCCCAAAGGGGTTGCAACCCACAGGTTGAGAACCACTGTTTTAAAGTATCATCCCTTCTTATTCAATTGATGCTGTGCCCTCTATGTACACATATATACACATACTCAGATATGTATTCATACGCATATATGCACTCCTATGTAGACATTTGTGTATGTATATGTATATATACATTTGTATTCCCTTCACCTATCTTCATACTGAGAAAAGTTTCATAAGTTACAATTATTGTTTTTCCTGTTGGCATGTAAACAGTTCAACTTTGATAAGTTCCTTATGATTTCTTTTCCATGTTTA
>CM053593.1:163335263-163346780 GCA_028646575.1 Pseudocheirus occidentalis | reverse complement strand
GAGGGAGGGAGTGAGGAAAGGGAGAAGAGGAGAGAAAAAGAAAAAAGATGTATTCTATTTGTCTATAGATCAAACTCTTTTCAAACCTTCCCTTCTCACAAAGCAAAATAATTACACAAAAACTACCAGTGACTGAATCTGACAATAAAAATAGTATATTTTCTAAGTAGTCTCCCACCTTTTCTGATATAGAAGGTTTTATTATCTAGTCCCTGGGATCTTTATTATTTTTTATTTCAAACATTAAAAAAAGAATTTCCATGCACACAACATTAAAAGGGGATCTTAACAAACAAAACTACAAATCTCATAACATTTGATTTTTGTGTTGTTTTAACAAAAGTGTCTAAGTTTCATGCTACTTTCAAACTTCACCACTTGTGTGGGCTTCCTTCTGCTTTCTTCCAAACATTTTTTAAAAATTTAATGGCCCTCTTTTTTGGGAACATTAATGCTAATGGTCTTTCTCCCCACACCCACTAAAAATAAAGGGAGGAGAGATCTCTTATAAAAAATATGCAAACCGGGGTGGCTAGGTGGTGCAGCGAATAGAGCACCGGCCCTGGAGTCAGGAGTACCTGAGTTCAAATCCGGCCTCAGACACTTAACACAAAAAACTAGCCATGTGACCTTGGGCAAGTCACTTAACCCCAACTGCCCTCCAAAAAAAAGCCCCCCCCCCAAAAATATGCAAACCAAATCCATCACAGAGCAGTAATGTACAAAAATACAGGCTTATTTCTATACTTTGAATCCATCACCTCTCTGTTAGGAAGTAGGTAAGAGTTCATAAGCCATTCAAAGTTGTTTTTCTTTTCAAATCATGCTGTCCATGTAAAAATTGTTTTCCTGATTTTTCTCACTTCACAGTGCATCAACTCAGACTACCTTAGATTTTAAAAAATCATCTTTTGACATTTCCTAAAGCATATTAATATCCCACTACATTAATACTAAAATTTGTTCAGTCATTTCCTATTGATATTTCACTACGACTGTTTGTTCGTTGTTTGTTGTTTGTTGTTTTTTTCCCCCTTTCCTTTCGATCTCCTTTTCAGAATCAGGAAGTTTATTTTGCTTGTGACTATTCTCTTCCCTCTCCTTATCAATTTCTATTTATTTATCAGTTATGCTGAAGATTACATATATATAATTTTTTTTTGGCTTTTTGGAGGGGGGAAGGCAGGGCAGTTGGAGTTAAGTGACTTGCCCAAGGTCACATGGGCTAGTAAGTATCAAGTGTCTGGGGCCAGGTTTTGAACTCAGGTCCTCCTTACTCCATGACTTATGTTCTATGCATCACGAAGCCACCCCTGCTGGATATATTTTTATAACGAAATCATTATGTATGATGCATGAGTCAGTGCCAAATATATTTGGACTTCCTTTGTCCATTTCAGCTAACAGTAAAGTTCATTTGATACATGGTCTCCCCAACCCAACCCTCCATGTTTGTTTATATATTTGTATATTTCTTTTTCTCATGTACCACAATTATAAGAATTGTATATTACTAGTATATTCCTTTTACCCTCCCTTCTTTTTCCCCTCAAAAACCTTAGAACAAAACCAATGTACTTCCAGATCCTCCATTTCTCTTATTTAAGTTCTTTAATACCCTTTGAAAGACATTAAGATCCTGAAGAGACACTTGCTTCTTCTCTCCATTGGGATGGTTTTATAGCCTTAACAAAGTGCTCAAATAAATTTACTTTTCCAAGTTTCTCCTGACCTTCTGTGTATGCATTTCAAAGTTCCTCTTCAGCTTTAGTCTTTGAATCAGAAATGCTTTAAAGTTTTCTATTCCACTAAAGGACCATTTTTCCATTGTAGAATTGTTATCCTTGGTCTGATTCCTGTATCTTTAGCCTTTTGGAATATTGTATTCTATGATCTCTCATTTTGAGTAGAAGCTACCAAGTCTACTATGATCAATATTGCAATTTCTTGGAGTCTGAAATGCTTCTTTTAGGATGTTTGTACAATATTTCTTTTTTGACCCAGGAGCTCTGGATTTTGGCTGATGTTCCTAGAACTTTCCTTTTCAGTGGATTCTACTTTTAGTTTTCCCCATGATTCTTTTTTTTTTTTTTTTGGAGGGCAGTTGGGGTTAAGTGACTTGCCCAAGGTCACACGGCTAGTTTTTGTGTTAAGTGTCTGAGGCCAGATTTGAACTCAGGTACTCCTGATTCCAGGGACAGTGCTCTATTCACTGCGCCACCTAGCCGCCCCCATGATTCTAATATATTTAGCAATATTCATTTATTATTTCTTGAAATAAAGTGCCCAGGTCTATTTTAAAATTATGATTTGCAGGCAGACTAATGAAATTCATATGGATGCAAAACAATCAAACAGGAAATAATGAAAAGAAGGAATGAGAATGGGGAAAAGAAACAAGCATTTATTAAACATCTACTAAGTGACAGTCACTTTGCTAAGCACTTTTATAAATAATTACCTCCAGTGATCTTCACATTCACCCCAGGAGGTAGATCCTATTAAGATCCCCATTCCACATTTAAGAAAATTGAGACAGACAGAGGTTAAGTGACTTGCAGAGGTCATGCAGCTAATAAATCTCTCAAGAAATTTTTTTTAATGGAGTTGGGGGTGGGAAGAAGAGAATATAGGGGTTTTAATATGTTCTTTTTTTTTTTTCTAAACAGAGGCAGAAGTGATAAAAGATGTGAAACTTCATAATTGTTATGTTTTACTTTGTTAAAAGATACTTCCCACAGAGTGGTAAACATGTTTCAATAGTTTTTAAAAGCACATTAAATTTTTTAAGTCCAGTGATTTCTTAGTTATCTAGTTTCCAAGTGAATTTTTAAAATATTAATTATATGACATGTTATAATTTTTTAATCTTTTGAATTTATCATAATAATCTATTTCATGGAGTTAATGATTTCTGCTTGGTTTATTCTGATTTCCAAGGGATCTATTATTTAAATATGATTTAGTACTTTCCTGTCTAAGGTGTTTATTCTACTTTCAACTACTCCAAAATTCGTTTTGCTTTTTAAACTTCATGTTTCATAGGGGCAGCTAGATGGCACAGGGAACAGAGCACCAGCCCTGGAGTTAGGAGAACCTGAATTCAAATTCAGCCTCAGACACTTTAACACTTACTAGTCATGTGACTTTGGGCAAATCACTTTGCCCCAATAGCCCTGCCTTTCCTCCTTTCAAAAAGTAAAAAACAAAAACAAAACAAAAAACAGAAAAACTTCATGCTTCATTTCTTCTAGGTAGTCCTTGTAGAACATCAATTTTTTTCCTGAGTCTCTATTTACAGTTGTAACAGTAATGCTCTCTCCTCCTTCTAGGTCTTAGTTTGGTGATTTCTGGAACAAACAATTCTTATAATGATCAGTGGGTGTTTTTTTCTTTTGGGGGGGGAGGCTCCCCCCCCAAGTTTATTCATCTTTCCAGTTTCAATTTCTAAACCATGACAGAGTCACTTTTGCCCCTTGTGGAGGGCTTCATCATCCTACCTGGTTTCAATCTGAGTCACAAATATTCTGATACTGACCTCCACTTTCTAGAGTTAGGGCCTCTTGGATCTTTGAGATTTAGAGTGCTAGAGTCCCTGAAGTGTTCCAACATGCTATGACCACACAGGTGACTTCCAAGACTGATAGTATGAGTTCTGGTCTACTCCAGGTCTTTCTAGTGGAAGCCTCAACTCTCAATGCCTAAAATACAGAGCCCTGCAGAGTAAACATGTCTCTAGTCACACTGGGAGGCTGCCACACATGTTGGTAGTGGCTTACTTGATGGCTCCCTGTCCTTTTTCTGGTGAGCTTCTGGCTTAATTTTCATGCAGTTCTGTGGTAGAAGTAATCATTTAATGTAGTCTCTCATTAATCATTATTCAGTCAGGTAAAATTTCCAATTTTTTTTGCTATAATAAGTACACAGGAGTAAGGCAGTCTGCCTCCATTTAAGTAGCCAATTTGGATCGAAGTTGTTCACTTTCTATTTTCACTATTTAGTCTTGGTCCTTTTTCTTCAGATACCCAAATTACAAACTGCCTAACTTGTCACCATAGTTTCTTTTTATTTTAATCTACCCTAAACATGCTTGCCAGATTAATGTTCTTGCAATACCATATTGATTAATGCTCACCTACAGGTTTATATACACCTACACATACTACTTTCTTAGCTAGCCTGGTAAAGCCTTTGGGTGCTGATATTTTATATTTACATTATAATCAATATGTTAATAGCATCTATCAATATATAATTATGTATTTATATATTCTTATATCAAGTACACATTATATCTTTTCATACTCCCAAAGCTCAGTACAGTTTCTTACGTAAATAGCAGAAATGTGTTTTAAAACGTGCTTACACTATGAAATTTTCTTTTCTCAGTTAAGAAAAAAATGTGGCCTTTCTCTGATCTGATGATCAGCTGCCATGATACTACTGATAGGCCTGAACAATAACACTATTCTCAACTGGTGTCACATGTCACCTCTTCAAATCTTTAGGAACCAATTCAGTGCCTTATCCATATAATAACAGAAAATGGTTTTTAAACTTTCTTTAAGTATTATCAACTTCCCTGCTTCCATTAAGAGTTGACCTATCCTTTAATCAGAGAACTTTATGATGGTGAGTTGTCACGATATTATAGGCTAATATGGTTAATAATTAATAATTATGGAAAGGAGGTTAATTCTTAACTGACCCTGGACCACATAATAGGACATATTTTTAATTTCTTGAAATTTTCACCCTCACATCAAAGTAAAATGCTAAATAAATGAGTAACTGGACAAAGTATTATGTTTATCCTTTAAAATTAATTCTAAATCATTTATTCCTTCAATAAGCATTTATTTCTATATATAAGGTACCATGCTAGACACCAGAGATACAAAAACAAAAATAAAATGCACCTTAATGAGCATATTTTACTAGAATCAAGGGCTAAAACAGTTTTCACCAACCCCATTCTTAGTTCCCCACCCCTATTACCCTCTGGGGAAAATCATTATATTCATGGTCTTTTATCAGTATCCCTTCCCTAAATTGGTTATAGCTTTAAAAAAAAAAATCAGTTAAATATCAGTAACAATGCCAACACCTTATTTAGTTTCAAAACTTTCTTTAGCTTACTTGCAATAACTTCAAGGGAAAACAAACTTTTAGGTTTTTGATACTAAAGTTTATATTTCCAAAGCTACTAGCATTAATTAGACTTCATTTCTTTTGCTATTCCTGGTATTCTAGAATAAAAACAAGCCCACATCACTTTATTTACACGTCAGCATATGTAGAAACTATTCTTTATGCCACATGGAATAGAATAGCCAACAAAAACTCTGGTACAATGATTACATATAAAATAACAGTATATATCAAAATGCTAAAGATTCAGTTGGGACTATTAAAAAAAATTCATTATCATAAAGGATGGCTATCTAGGAGGAAGATATAAATGGGAATATAGGCAATAAAAATACAAGCAACATGCCTAAAAATCTCCTTAAAAAAATTCAACCACAACAGTTTGTCCCATTTTCACAATGTACATATATTCCCTGGGTATATACTGACACACTGGCTTAGTACTTAAGAGAACAAATTCTAACTCAAATCTCAAAGAGCACCCCTTCACCCAGTCCGCTACACTCTATAAAAAGGCTTTAAATACAAACTGCAGGTTACTAACCTTTTCTATAAGGAGTTTCTTGCTCATTGTCACACATCTATTCAACCGTTCCTTGTATTTCTCTAGCATTTTTTGTTGTTCATCAATCTGTCGTCTTAAATCACAGTTTGCCTTCAGTGAGGAAAACAAATAAAAGTAGTTAATTACTCTTAATTCTCTTAAGTGAATCAAAAGCTAAATCAAAAACAAAGCAAGTCTGAAAGGGGGAGATAAAATAAATTCACTTACCTCTTTAGGTCAAACCAATTAGAAAACAGGTTAAATATGAACTATCATTAGAAGAAATCCTGTTCCTCCAAATAACTACCTGACCCCTAAAATCTGTATTTCATCTCATCTGCCTAAATGTTTAAAAAAAAAAAAAACAGAAAAATTCTTGCTTATGGTTTATATTTTAAATTTTTATCTGACTTGAAAACTCATCAAAAACAGATTATTAGAAGAGTTGTCAAATGGTAAAAGTATGGAATTGATTCAAAAAGATATTCTTTAGAAGGTGTGACAATGATTGTTTCTATCTTTCATTTCCATTTCCAAAAGAAACACAACAGGAATTTAATTGCCCTAAAACAAAAGTAAGGCATGCCTACGAGCAAATCATTTACGCAATCCCCACTAAAAAAGATCAATGCACAATTTTCACAAATTTCCTTGGACCTTGTGTCAGAAATGAATGCTAGAATATACTTATTCTGCCTGATTAAAAGCTTGAACAACAAAGTAAATATTCTGAAAAATCCAAGCTTCCTACTGCTAGGGAGATGGGAAGCAATAAGCAAAACATAAAGCAATTCTGATATTTTAAAATGCCAGGAATTCTGACGGTGAGATCTTTCTGCATATTTTACTATAATCATAATCACAGGGATTATATCAAAATTGGTGGCCCTCAATCAAATGATAGTGTACATAAATGCACTCTGAAAAATATGTAGTACTAGATGTCTTATTAGAATGACCTAAGCTTCCGCTAGTTCAGTTTTCAAATGATCCATTTCTATCAGAAAGTGATTTCAATGATCCCCAAATTTAACCATAATCTCAGTCTATTATTTTTCCTCCTACTACCATATTTTGATTTAGTTAAAATTTGGAATAAATATATAACTCATCTAACTTTTTAGGATATAAATGAAAAGGCTGACCTATAAATCCATGATCAAAGTGCTTATACAAATCCAAACTCATTCGTGTTAAAGTGCACATTCTTTTGCAATGTTCAACTAGGAAAAATACCAACATAATGTAAATTTTTTTAAAGCAAAATTTTTCTAAACTCTTAACTGGTAGTGAGGGATAAAAGTCTATAAACAAGATTTCGAACTCTAGACTGTTTTGTGTGTAGTCATAAAAATTAGCAGCAAAAAAAAATTTCAGAAATGTCTTTGAAACACATTTTAGATAGATATTACGACCTAGGCTTAGGATCTCAGTCTCACTTAGAAATATATTGCTAGCTCACTTGTCTGTGACACTATGTTTATCTAAAATTTTTCCTTATAACATTTATAGTACAGTTATGAACTATAGAATATTACTTTTTGTTTTGAAGACTAATTTTTTTTCACCTTAAAAAAAAAACTAGTTACCTCAAACTGATATGTTCTAAAATATTTTAAAAACAGCAGTACAAGTCTTTTTCATTCCTGGCTTTCTGGGTTTTTGTGGGGTTTTTTTTTCCCCTTAAGGCCTTGTTTGGGAGATAACAAGCCTACATACATCAGGCATAAAAGTTTTAAAATGGCTCAAAATGCAAACTTGGGTCTGGTAAGAGTCCTAGTAAAGCTGTTATAAGAATACAGGAATATTAACAATTAAGTTCTTTTGAAGGGAAAAGGAAAATTTATTTTATATGCAATCCCAATGATTAGTGGTATAATGATAGGACATTTCAAAGTTTTCTTCTCTGGTACTGCTATGAACACAAAAATTTCATTGTATTAGGCATTCCACTTCTGTCGTGACTAAAACAGAAATGGGAGTAAAAGGTGTTAAAAGCCATTACTTTTAGATCATTTAGAAGCACTAATTCAGCTCTTCATTTTCTAAATGAGAAATCTTTGTCTAATGACCAAAGAGCAGACACTTTACTAGAAGTGAATCAAATCAATTTTGACATTTTTGCTGTAAATGGAAAACCACCACAAATAAAAAGTTGCAGCTAAATGGAAGTGGATTCACGGGTTCTTCTTAGGCAGACTAAGAGTTGGTCTTACTGTGCCCAAATTTAAAAAAGTTTTAATGGGATATTTGGTTACCATTTACTTTAGACAAGCATTTGCAAAAAAGACTCCAATGAAAATAATTGTGATTTATTAAGCAGTATCCATTGCAGAGAATATGAAGGCAGATAAATCTTGTGAAGAAGCCTGAAAGACTCTCACTCGGTAACATCAATGGCAAATGTTAGCTTATAAAAATGGTGTAAATTGTGTTGGAAAACACAGTTCAGAAGAGTAAAATCCAAAAGGTCTGCCAACCATACAGAAATCTCATACCTATTATCATGATTATTGTTTCTGAAAAGAAAATCAGAAACTACTACAAAATGATGGCAATTAGCAAGTATCATAAAAGTTTAAGTTGATGTTATATAACAGGAAATTACTAGTTACCAATGTATCATTCCCAGATTAATTGCCTATGTACAGTCAGATATGTTAAAGATAAAACCAATATCAAACTGTAAGAAAAGATAGACCGTGAAACTGAACTAACTTCACCCTAATTCAGTGAAACAAGTCATAGATGCCCAAGAAAGTTTGAATTAACATAATCACCACAAGAAGGAGATCAAAAGATCTTAGAAACCTATTCCGTCAACAAAAATGCTTGATTTCCTTGGGAAACGAAAACAGATAGGGCAACCAATGCTAACATTTCAGAAAATAAATTTACTTCTAAGATCTTAAAGATGAGAACTATGGAAGATGATGAGCAGCATATTACTCTACCCTATCAAGAAACAGAAGAAAAAGAAACAAGTTTAAAGAAAGATTGGCATAGAGATTCAATTTAACCAAGTCATTTCAAGAGCATTTAAGGTACAAAATGGAGGAACAACACAGAGTTTTGTAAAGGGTTTGTTTTTTTGCCTTGTTATTTGGAGGCAGGGAGGTAGGGCAATAGTGGTTAAGTGACTTGCCCAAGTCACAGCTAGTTTTCTGTTAAGTGTCTGAGGCCAGATTTAAACTCAGGTCCTCCTGACTCCAGGGCTGGTGCTCTATTCACTGCGACACCTAGCCGCCCCTATAAAGGTTTTGTATAATAAACTCCTCACCATCAATTTTGTTTGGTAACAAGATCTAAAGTTTTGTTCTGTATCTATAGAGATCCAAAGAATATTAATAGTAACTACTGATTAACATATCTACCTATACATCACTACAAAACATTTTTATGAACATAACCTACACATGCATCCAAGACACATCTGGTGATGGTATAAAAAGGGAACAGGTAGGTTTTTACAAATGACATTCTATAGTAGTTGTTATCTTTGCCATCATACAACTAATCAAATGGAATCGAAAATACAGGATTCCCTCATGCTCCTGTTTGCACATGACTGGCTACATGAAGCCACTGTAAAGCTTCCTAAATGAGAACCATAATCACTCAAATGAATTTGGCCACACTTGAAAAATGGAATGGTGCTAAAGGAAGAGAAAAAGAGACATGTCTTTAGGAAACCACATACTGCTTTTTAATGGTCACAAATTTCTACTGAAAACAGAGGCTTATTTTTTCAACATAAACATTTTTTTCCTATGATACTGAATTGGAAAGTGATGGAATATTTTAGTCTTATGAAGAATTAAAATTGTGAATCACCCAAAGACAACAGAGAAGTGCATATTAAGGGCGAGTAGGCAACAGAGTACCAATAAAGAATTATTCACAAGACAAGGGGTACGAATGATGTCATCAGATGGATACAGGTCCAGAAAAGAAGGAAGATCAGTCAAGTGGTAAGACATAATAAACAGACAGCCCACTGCCCCACTGATAACTATGATTAAAAAAAATAATAATAACTAAAGGAAGACTCTCTTCTTCCACCCAGCACACTGGGTATAGACAGGCTCATCAATGGAGAGTAACAGGAGTCTTATGAAACAAGAGATAGCAGATGAACTTTGCTCATTAAATTACCCACATGGATAAGGGCATTGCTGCATCAAATTAAGCATGAGGCACTGCCATTGAAGAAAGTGTTTAGAAATAAGTAATGCCTCAGATAGTGCTACTGTTTAAACTGTCTACTCCCAAAATTCAACAACAGGCTAATACAGAATACCCAAATACAAATTATTTACCTTTCTATAAGCCATAGAAGCTGGAAAGAACTTTTAGAGAGCTTGTCACTTGGCTCCTTGAAACATTTTTTTTAGCTCACTTTTATATAACTCATACAATTCTTCAATATTTCTAAAGATTTGTGGCTTCACTGGCATGGCTACTCCCTTCATCCATGTAGGTTGCAATCCCTCTATGCTTTAGTAGATGTTTTCACAAGTTTCTGTGGCCAAAAAAAAATTAACATCTGGTGGCTGACCAAACCCCTATTGATAAGACCAGTTAAACTTAGCTAGGCTGGTCTTCAGATGGCATAGTCTACTACTACATCGATGCTCTTAATCCTTACCAATGTGGCAGACTCTAGTAGAGCTTCTATTCCATTGGCACAGCCTTCAAGGGTCCAAGATCACATTCACACCATGATGAGGCCCCCAAAATGGTACTTCAGGATGATAGATTTAGAGTTGGAAAAGAACTCACAGGTCACCTGGTCCAATCCTCCCTCAGTTTTACAACTGAGGCACCAGGAGTTTAAGTGACTTGCCCAAGATCACACACGTAGTAAATGTTGTGAAGAATAATCAATGGTTCTCATTTATAGAGTACTTCAAATTTTAGAGAGAAGTTAGACAGTATATTACATATATTATTTAATTCAAGGTTGTCTAACCTATGGTCTATGAGCTTTAAAAAAAATTTGATAAATGCATTTCAGTATAATTGGTATCTATTGTGATTTTATGTATCTTACATGTATGAATTTTAAAACTTCATTCTGAGGACTCCATAGGCTTTACCAGAGACTGCCAGAAGGATTCATAGCACAAAAAAGGTTAAGAACCCCCAATCTAATTTGATCCTATGCTTTGGATGCTCCAAATGTCAAAATCTATGCTTATTATGAATTCATGTTTTTATCTTAAACAAATATAAGTCAACACTCACTCTCAATAAATCGTCTATCCTCCCCTCCTTCTTCTCCAAATCAGAATTCTTACTGTTTTCTAACGCAGATATTTTTTCTATCGTGAGGTCAGACTGTAGCGAGAAAAAACAAAAACAAAGTTACACTCTAAGAATGTCACATCTACATAGAAGTATAGATTTAACCTTTTGCCCTTATGATCTAAGATTCTATAGTATTAGTATAAGTAAATGAACCATAATCCTATGCCTTAAGGAAATTAATATCCCTTTCAGCCAGCACATTCTTTAACCCTTAACTATTTTCTGTAAGCATGGTCAATAAGACTCTAGATCTGCATTTTAAAAAATGTTAACCCTAGATTCAAATATATCAATTGATAAACTACTTGGCCTCTGAGAAACCAGGGGTAATATGCCAATAAAGTATGTGAAAAATACAGAAATACAACACTCCAGAAATGAGCCAGTTTTGATTAGATCTTATATAAATAATATCTTATAAAGACCAAACATGCCACCTAGTGGGAACAAAGAAGCAAGCAGAAGAACAGACCTAAAATATAGGTCTATATACAATTATCCAAAGGATTGGG
>CM053593.1:163310762-163334763 GCA_028646575.1 Pseudocheirus occidentalis | reverse complement strand
GTCACTCATCTAGCAGTCAGTCACTAAGCTAGATTCCCAATTACTAAATATCATAAGTCCCTAATACAATCATTAGAAAACCACACACACTTTCCACCCCTTGATTTCCAGCAAACCTCAGTTTAGTCCAAAGGGAGGCCTTTTCTTCATTTTGACTTTGGGTGGTCTCTCTGATTCCCTGGATCCCATTCCTTGGTTCCAGCTCCGTCCTGAATCTGCCAATCACCTGGATTCAGAAGCAGACAGCTGCCAGGTTCTCAGAGGTAGACAGCTCCCACGTCCTTGTCCTCAGGGCAATCTCCGGCACACACTGAAGTTCACAGGGTTCAGCACATCTCAAACCCTTCACCACTTCTCTTGCCTGGAACTCAAGGATCAGCCAGGCCATGAATAAACAAAGTCTTATCCTGCTCCTGTTTCAGTCAGCTTCCAGATACTGGAAGAAGGACACTCTCTCTCTGTCTCTCTCTCTCTGGCTTCAGTCTCCATGAATCTTCCTTCACTGAAGAGCCAATTCCAATTTTGTCTTTCTGTCTCCAGAATTCTTCTTTACATACAGCACTGGTCTCCTGTCTCGGCCAATAGCCTTCTTCCAAGTAAACGGGGGAGTTCATACCTTCTCAACAATGGACAGAATTCACACCTTCTATACTTAGCCCTAAGTTACTAGGTGCTACTTAGCCCTAAGTTACTAAGGGCTAAGTATCTGATAAATTGATTACTATTACAGCAGGTTAATGGAATGTTGAGGTATTTGGGGGACAGCTGGACAAACTGTACTATATGAATATAATGGAATGGTAGAGCACCATATGAAAGGATGAAAGGTAAGGTAACAGAGAAATCTGAAAAAGATTGCTTAAACTGATACAAAGAAATGAAGAGAATTTATATAATAACACAATGCTGTAAAGATAAATAACTTTGAATTTTTCAAAGTCCAATCACTATTCTTGAGGAATGATGCTACTCCCTTCCTGAGAGGGAGGTGCTGCACTTAAGGTGCAAAAGATGACATATTTCTGGACAGAATGAATTTAAGAAGTTTCTTTGCTCAACTGCACAAATTACTGTTAAGAGTTTTGGAGTTTTTATAGAGATGGAGAAGGAAGGGTGCAAAGGAGGGGAAAAAATAATTTTATTAATTGAAAAATATTTATCTTTAATAATTCCAAATGAAAGAGCTTATGAATCTTAGGAGTGTGAACCATATGGGCCCCCTATCACCTGAGAAAGGCCTAAAACCTGGATTGGTTAAACAGAAGAAAGACATTCTGAGCTTAACCTACCACAATGTTTTGCATGCTCTGGCATAACAGATATGCACAGCTTTGCTCTCTAAGTGAACCCAAAATGCTCCTTTCTATATCAGCAACTATAAGGCCAGATGAAACTTACCAGGAACATTTTTCTATTTATATCTACCAACAACAACGGTGCCTTGAAGCAGACACTATCGTGAATAACTGGATTTTTCTTGTGTTTTCTTATATCATGTTAATGACAAAAAAAAAAAAAAAAAAAAGACACCCTGGACCTATAATTTCAATTGACACCTTGACACTCTCTCATCTTATTGTATTTACAACCTATCCTATTAAGGACTTCTTTCTCATATTATGGTTAACACAAACGAAGACTTATAATTTTGGTTGACAGAGGCATCCTGAGTTGGGACTGTGCTAAGTGTATAAAGGGTCTCTGAGTTCAAAATTACTTTCTGACTTCATCATGCATGATTCTCTGGCTTAACAAGAATAAATAAGAACATTATAGCACATGTATGTATACAGCCTGATTCTATTTGTTGCTTATTCAAATCTATGAATTTGAATGGACTGGAATAAGCAATTTGAATGGTTGTTACTGGTTTTTTTATTCAGGTGAGGGTTATCTTTTTGGGTCAGGATGTATAGGGCTTACCTATACCCACCTCAACAGGCCTCGGGCATCCCCAGCTCCCGTCCACTCTGGGAGAAACAGCTGCACAGAGAAACTCAGGACACAGGACTTGCTTCTAGCTTTTATTGAGAGTTCATCCTCTATCTTAGTGTGGCTGGACTGGACTGGCCTGGCTGGACTCAACTGGCCTGGCTCCACCGAACTGCCCCTGCCTCCTGCCTCCAAGTAGCCTGTATTTAAGTCCTTTCTCCAGGGCCCTAAGGGGCCCTCCCCTGGCCATGCCCTTGCCACAGCAAGCCAACGTGTCTCACCCCAAAGGTGGAGAGATTATCCTGCTTATTGTAAGCAGGTGCAGCCTTTGCAGTCTGCCTCCAGGTGATCGACCACGTGCACTCCTGTTAGCTGAGGATCGGTTCAACCTGTCCATCTCACGTGGAGTATCAATGACCCTCTTTAGGAGTCTCCTCCCCACGTGAGGTATCAGAGACCTAACAAATGGTAAAGCCCATTCTGTTTCTTCTTAAACAAACGTTTGGTATGAGTTAAGGAATTCCATTCTGTTTGTTCTTTAGACAAATCTTCGGTTAAGGGAGAAAATGATTCTGTTTGTTTCTTTGGATGAAACATCTGGTAAATGGTTAACAGGAATAATAAGGAATAATTGGAATTTAATAAGGGCTCCGTAGGAGGGGATATTATGGTATATTGTTCTGCTTCCACAAAAGTTAGTGGGAGATAATCAATAGCTGTGAGGAAGCTTACTTATTTTACTAAGACAATGGCCATCCTGGTCCCAGGGGGAACTAGAAAGGTAGAACATGAGAAACAGCTAGAAAACCCTAGATCACACCCCTGTCCCCAATGTCCTCACTACCATACCTACATAATCTGGGAATGTAGGGAAATAAAGTGAGGAATTTGAGGAATCTGAACTAACCCTAACTCAAGGGAAGGACAAAACTGTATAACCTCATTCCTGCTTCTGTCATTCCTAGTGAGTACCACATCCCCTTCCTCTACCCACTCTGTTTCTGACTTCTTGGATCTTCCTAAGGGTACCCAGGGAAGAAGAAGACAGTGAAAGCTTATCTGGGCTAACTCCCTGACTCTGCCTAGGAAGTCCTGTGATTTCCACAAGCATGTTTCTCACAGGGAAAAGGCATGAGCAGACCTATGCTTTGGGGGAAGGGGAAAGGAAATTATTTTGGAAGCTCCAAGAAAACTGGAATGAAACAGGAAGTTGAATTAGAAGGGCATTTAAATAATCTAAGATATGGGTGTGGAACCTACAACCTCCAGGTCACATGTGGACAAGAGGCCCCAGGTTCCCCACCCCTGGTATAAGTAATAGTCAAAGAGGGCTTGAATTAAAGCAATGGGTGTGTGACTGGAGAGAAGGATAAGAGATGTTATACAGAAAGACATTACATAGGGGTGGCTAGGTGGCGCAGTGAATAGAGCACCGGCCCTGGAGTCAGGAGTACCTGAGTTCAAATCTGGCCTCAGACACTTAATACACACAAAAAACTAGCCGTGTGACCTTGGGCAAGTCACTTAACCCCAACTGCCCTCCAAAAAAAGCAAAAAAAAAAAAAGACATTACATAATCTCTCAAATAACTAGATATGTGGGGTAAGTAAAAAAGGATGTATTGGAATGAGAAGAATCATGGGGTTTTCCACAGTCATGTCCACAAATTATTAAGCACCAATACTGGGGGTGGGGGGGAGAGAGAAGTGCTATTAACTGGGGAACATCATAAAACAAAACAACACAACAACCAAAAAATCCCACCCAAAAATTTGGTCCCTGACTTCAAGGAGCTTATAAATAAATAAAATAGGGGAGACAATATATCCAAATTACAGTGCTCTAGTTAATGCTAGGTATCTCCCAGGTCTCTTCCTGACCACTCTTCTCCTCCTATTACTGTTTGGCTTAGTAAAGTCATTAGTTCCTATGGATTTGATTATCATCTCTATGCAAATGATTTTCGAATCTATTTATCAAGCCCTAACCTCCATTCTGACCTCCAAATATCTACTAGATATCTTGAACTGGATGTGTGATAAACATTTTAAAATCAACAGGTCCAAAACTGAACTCATTATCTTTATTCCCAAATTCCCTCCTCCTCCTCTAAATCTCTCTATTATTGTTGAGGATAGCATTATCATTCCAGTCATTCAGGCTGGAAACTTAGGTATTACTCTGCCCCATATCCAATCTGTTCCTAAGTCCTAGTGATATGATTTATGATGTTATAATGTATATGATACAGTTTTAATCAAGTAGGAACATGAATGAGTAATTACTGATGTACTTTTTTGGGTTAATTCTGTTCATGTTTATTTTCAGTTCAAAATAGTCTCCCTCCCTTAAGCCCCTCCTACTCCCACTGAGACAATGAGAAATAGGATACTCTATGCATATCAAGTCACCAAAGTCATATTTTGATATGAAACATGTGGGGAAAATCAATAAAAATAAAGTGGAAAAATATATACTTCAATTTTCACTAAGAACTGATCTCTCCAAAGGTGGACAGTATTTTTCACAAGTATTAGACTTCTGGAATCATCTTGGATCAAAATAATCTACCATACTGATCAAAGTAGCTAAGTATTTTATAACTGATTACCATTACGATATTGACGTAACAGTGAATCCATCTCTTGTTTCAGCGCACTTAATTTCTCATTAACTTGGAAGTTCTCTATAGTCAGTTTTGCTAGGTAAGCTATTCTTGGTTGTAAACCTATCTTTTGCTTTCTGGAATACCATATTCCAAGCTCTCTGCTCTCTATCCCTGTGGTAGCTGCTAAATCTTGTATGATCCTGTGTCTCCTTGGTACTTTAATTTTTGGCAATGGTTGCTTGCAATATTTTTTTTCAATGATCTTGAAGCTGTGCTGTTCCTGGAAATTTTTGTTTTGGCCTTTTATTCAGGGGGTAACTTGTAGATTCTTTCTAACAAATCTGATTCAAAGAGATCTAGGAAGTTGTGTGTGTGTGTGTGTGTGTGTGTTTTAAAAATTTCTTAAAATAAAATGTCTAGGCACATTTTTGTTCCTGGCTTTCAAGCAATACCACGATTCTTAAATTTTCCTTTATCAACCTGTTTTCCAGGTCAATTGTTTTTGCTATGAGATACATTTTCATCCATTTTCCCCCCAGTCTTTAAAACTTTGCTTTAATAATTATTATTTTTTCAAAAAGTCATTAACTTCTGTTTGATCTATTCTTTTTTTTTTTTTTTTTTGCTTTTTGGAGGGCAATTGGGGTTAAGTGACTTGCCCAAAGTCACACTGCTAGTATGTATGTCAAAGTGTCTGAGGCCAGATTTGAACTCGGGTAGTCCTGACTCCAGGGCTGTGCTCTATTCACTACCCCACCTAGCCACCCCTATTTGGTCAGTTCTTAATTTTCAAAGAGTTTATTATTTGGCCAAGATTTTAAATGTCTTGTGCCGACCTACTATTTCCTTTCCAATTTTTTTTCTCCTACAATTCTCAGTGCTATTCTAATTTTATCCTCTAACATTGTGATTTCATTTGTAAAAGGATAACTCTCTTTAAAAAAAAAAATGCTCCAAATACCTTTAAAATAATGCCTCTCAAATCAAATTCCGGAGTAGAAGAATCAACAAAAGTTGAAAACAAGACATATCCCCAGTCCAAGACAACTTAGGAGGTCAGGAGGAGAGGTCTTTGATACTGGGGTGGAGATTGGTTCAAAGGATAAGTGGTAGCAACACCAGCTTTGGGTTCTGGAGATGGTAGCATCAAGAGCAGGAACTTCAGGAGCTCTCAAACTAGTGACTGGAAGAGGATCAAGCAACTGATCAGAAAGAGAGTACAAAAGACCCCTATGCTAGCACTGGGACCAGGATGGGGAAACCATAAGCAATTCCTAGCAATTCCACTGCCTATACACACTGCAGGTTACAACTCCAGGGCAGAAAAAGTACTTGTAGTCAGGGGCCCTAAGGAGCAATATAGTTTATTGTCACAAGTAGGAGCCATAAGGAGAGGGCCTATCTTGCAGTTGCAAAAAATGCAACCACACCTTTCCCCTGATTATATCACCTTGGAAGTACTGAAAACTTCAAAACCCTGAGACCTAGCTTTGAAAAAAGGCAGCTCAAAAAAGCATGAAATCTGAAACAGTCCCACACCCTAACCTTGACCCTAGGAACAGAGAGTCAAATTTAACACAAAGTTCAAAGTCAAGAAATACGCTAGAAAAATGAGCAAACAACAAAAAGGAATCTGATCATAAAATGTTACTATGGTGACAAGAGTAAGACAAACTCAGAATGTTGAAACAGCTATAAGCAAAGGGTAAAAAAAAAAATGTTAAGCCCAATGGAATTCTAGGAAGAGCTGATTTTATGGAAAACAAAACCAAAAAAATCAATAAAATTGATAAGTCATTGGTTAATTTGATTTCAAACAAGAAAGAAATCAAATTTCCAGTATCAAAAATGAAAATAATGTACAACCAGTAAAAATGAAACTAAGGAAATTATTAGGGGTTTATTTTGCCCAACTACATGCCAACAAAACTGACAATCCAAGTGAAATGGATGAAAATTTACAAAAATATAAATTGCCCAAGTTAAAAGAAGTGGAAAGAAAACACTTAAAACATCCATTTTAGGAAAAAGAAATTGAACAGGCCACAAATGAGCTACTTAAGAAATAATCTAGGGGCAGGTAGGTGGCACAGTGAACAGAGTACCAGCCCTGGAATCAGGAGGACCTGAGTTCAAATTTGACCTCAGACACTTAACACAAAACTAACGGTGTATCCTTGGGCAAGACACTTAACCCTAATTGCCCTACCTTCCCACTCCAAAAAGCAAAATAATAATAATAATAATAATAATAATAATACTCTAAGTCCAGATGGATTTACATGTGAATTCTACCAAATATTTAGCTAATTAATTTCAATACTATATATAATCTTAAAAAAAAGGTAAAGGAGACCTATCAAACTCTTTTTATGATACAGATATGGTGCTGATACCTAAAAACAGAGAAAGAGAACGAAAGACAAATTTCCTTAGAATATCAAGGCAAAAATGTTACATAAAATACTAGTAAATAAATTACAGCACTCTATCACAAAGATCATTCAGTAAGGAGAGATGTCAGGAATGCAGAGACTGTTCAAAAAATGAGGAAAACTATCAGATCAAGCCCCCATCATCTCTTCACTAGATTATTTTAAAATCTTCCTAATTAGTCTCCTGCTTCACATCCCTTACCACTCTAGTCCATCCTACTAGATGGACTATCTTCATGATGCCAAAGTAATTTTTCTTTTTTTTTCCCCCAGAATTTATTCTTTAGTTTTCAACATGCATTTCCACAAGATTTTGAGGTCCAAATTTTCTCCCCATCTCTCCCCCAACCCCCACCAAAAGATGGAAAGCATAGTGATTACCCTTTAGTCCCTCCCATTACCCCTTTACCCCATTCCCTCTTACTTTCTTGTAGGGCAAGATAGAGTTCTATAACCCACTGCCCACATATCTTATTTCTCAGTTGCATGTAAAGACAATTTTTTTAACATTTGTTTTTGAAACGTTGAGTTCCAAATTCTCTCCCATCTTCTCTCCTTATCCCTCCCCATCAAGAAGACAAGCATTTAATATAGGTTGTACATATGTAGTTATGCAAAACATTTCCATAGTAGTCATACTGCAAAAGACTAACTATATTTCCCTCCATCCTATACCACCCCATATTTATTCCATTTTCTTCTTTGACCCTGTCCTTTATCAAAAGTGTTTGCTTCTGACTATCCTCTCCCCCAATCTGCTCTCCCTTCTATCATCCTCCCTCTTATCCCCTTCCCCCCTATTTTCCTGTAAGGTAGGATGATCACCCAATTGAGTGTGTATGTTATTCCCTCCTTAAGTCAAATCCATTGAGAGCAAGGTTGACCAATTCCCTTTCACCTCCCTGCTCCTTCCCTCCACTGTAACTGTTTTCTCTTGCCTCTTTTATGTAAGATAATTAACCCTATTCTATCCCTCTCTCCTCCCAATATATTCTTCTCTTGCCCCTTAATTATATTTTTTAGATATCATCCCTTCATATACAACTCACCTTGTGCCCTCTGTCCATATATAAATATACATATATATATACAAATATGCAAACATATATACATGTGTGTATGTATATATGTATGTGTGCATATGTAAATATATTTGTGTGTGTGTGTAAATAAAATATTCAACTATCCTAATAGTGAGAAAAGCCTCATGAGTTACAAATATTGTCTTTCCATGTGGGAATGTAAACAATTCAACTTTAATAAGTTCCTTATGATTTCTCCTTCCTGTTTACCTTTCCATGCTTCTCTTGATTCCTGTATTTGAAAGTCAGATTTTCTGTTCAGCCCTGGTCTTCTGATCAATAATGCTTGAAAATCCTCTATTTCATTGAATGACCATATTTTCCCCTGAAGTATTATACTCGGTTTTGTTGGGTAGGTGATTCTTGGTTTTAATACTAGTTCCTTTGACTTCCAGAATATAATATTCTAAGTCCTCCAACCCCTCAAAGTAGAAGCTGTTAAACCTTGTGTTATCCTGACCATGTTTCCACAATACTCAAAACTGTTTCTTCCTGAATGCTTGTAATATTTTCTCCTTGACCTGGGAACGCTGGTCAATTGGGCTATAATATTCCTGGGAGTTTTCTTTTGGGGATCTTTTTCAAGAGGCTGATTCTTTCCATTTCGATTTTACCCTCTGGTTCTAGAATATCAGGGCAGTTTTCCTTGATAATTTCTTGAAAGATTACGTCTAGGTTCTTTTTTTGATCATGGCTTTCAGGTAGCCTAAAAAATTTTATGATTATCTCTCCAGGATCTATTTTCCACGTCAGTTGTTTTTCCAATGAGATATCTCACATTGTCTTCTATTGTTCCATTCTTTTGCATCTGTTTTATAATATCTTGATTTCTCATAGTCATTAGCTTCCATTTGATCCATTCTAATTTTTAAGGATTTTCTTCAATGAGCTTTTGGACTTCCTTTTCCATGTGGTCAATTTTGCTTTTTAAGGCATTGTTTTCCTCATTAGCTTTTTGGACCTCTTTTGCCATTTGAGTTAGTCTATTTTTTAAGGTGTTATTTTCTTCAATATTTTTTAAGCAAGCTGTTGACTCATTTTTCATTATTTTCTTGCATCACTCACATTTCTTTTTTCTCTACTTCTCTGACTTGATTTTCAAAATCCTTTTTGAGCTCCTCCATGGACTGTGATCAATTCATATTTTTCTTGGAGGCTTTTGATGCAGGAGTTTTGACTTTGTTGTGTTCTTCTGGCTGTATGATTTGTTCTTCTGTGTGACCAAAGAAAGACTCTATAGTGTGGTTTTTTCCCTTAATTTGCTCATTTTCCCAGCCAATTACTTGATTTTTGAGCTCTTTGCCAAAGTAGAACTCTGCTTCCAGAGTGGGGAGTCCTAAATTTCTGGGGTTTTGTACAACTCTTGTCAAAGCTACTTACTTCTAGGCACCTGTAAACTTCCAGTTCTTTTAAGGTGATATGACCAAAGGAGAGGCATTTACTCCTCTCCTGGCCCAGGGTCTGGTCTCTTTGTGACCACAAGCACTCTTTTCTGCCTCAGAACTATGAGGAGGGATCCCTCTCCACAGTCACCACAAGCTCTGCCATGCCAGCACTCCCAGGACCACCCACCCAAGACTATGACCCAGATCCAAGCAGGGCAAAGCAGGAGAATCCTGCCTCAAAACCAGCAAAGAGATTACTGCAATTGCCCTCTGATCAATCAGCCACTTGTTCCCCCCACCATCTGTGGGCCTGGAG
This sequence comes from Pseudocheirus occidentalis, assembly GCA_028646575.1. NCBI lineage: Eukaryota > Metazoa > Chordata > Mammalia > Diprotodontia > Pseudocheiridae > Pseudocheirus > Pseudocheirus occidentalis. The sequence goes on along the minus strand of CM053593.1, from coordinate 163,325,005 downwards.
CTCCAGAAGCAGCTGTTGCTACTGCTGCTGCCGCCACCGCCACACCAAAGCTAAAGTCAGACCTTACTCTTCTCTCACCCAGGTCCAACAGACCTTCCCCACTGATCTTTTACTTTGTCTTTGCCGTTTATGGGTTGAGAAATATAGAAAACATCACAACTCCTAGTGATTCATTCTCCCCTTGTGGGACTGTACTCAGCTCCCTGTCCAGTGTGATAGATCCTTCCTGCCAGCCTGCCAGGCTGTATTCAGCTAAAGATGTGTTTTGCTCTATCATTTTGTGGGTTCTATAAGCTCTAAAATTTGTGTAGTACAGACTTTTGGAGGTGACTGGGGGACAAGCTCAAGCAAGTTTCTGCTTTTACTCCACCATCTTGACCCTGCCCCTCCAAAGCAATTTTTCTTAAGCTCACAGCTGACCATGTCACCCTCCTACTCAGTCAAATCCAGTAGATTCCTACTGACACTAAAATAAAATATAAATAAAAACTCTTCAGTTTAGCACTCAACACTAGCCCAAACCTATCTTTCCAGTTTTAATAAACATTACTCCTGCCCTTATACCATGTGATTCAGCTATACAGGATCTCTATTACACACAACACTACACTTCCAGTCTTGGCATCTTTTCATTGGTCCTCTCAACATGCCTGAAAGTCACTCATTCCTCACCTCTACCTCAGTCCTTTTCTTCCTTTAAGACAAAGCTTCATACATAAACTGTGAGCCACAACCCCCGTGGGGGTCTAACATGGGAGAGGAGGGTTTGCAAAAAATTTGGCAACAAATTAAACGTTTCTAAATACCCAAGGACCAAAAGTTAATTAAAAACTAAACACATAATGAATCCGAGGTGTTTCTGGCAGTGCTTGCCCATGATGTGTTGTGCAACTTCACTGCAATCTTGGTTCTGACCACACATATTCACTTTGCAACGCACATGCCATCACGCCATGCAATGCAAAAGACACTGCCAGAAATACCTTGGCTCAGATTTGAGATGATTGTGTGCTATGAATTTCAGTGTTTTTACTGTATATACAAAGTATTCTGCTCTTACAGAAACATAATACTATAATTAGGGAAAATAAAGACAATATTTTCCTGCCACCATTACTCAGCATGTAAGTATCAAATTAGTATAGCGTTGGGTTATACTGTGTTAGGATGTTAGACTTTTTTAAGCTGCAGTTATCTCCTTTTATAGAAATATAGAAGTGTTTAATTGCAGCAAGTAAAGACAATAGCCCTTTAATATTTCTCTACCATGACCAATGCATGTGCATGTAAGTGTGAACATAAGTTTTTTTAATTAAGCAAAAACAAATGTAATTTGATAAAGTAAAGCTAGTATTTACTTGAGAAATCATTAGCAATATTTATATTTTAGGACAAAAATATTTTTCAGTTACGGATAAATGGCTAAATTCAGACAGAAGAGGTAAAAATACTGGAGACAATGAGGTAAAGTCTCCACTATCAGGTGGTTGTACACTTAATTTGACAAGAAAAAGAAAATATATTGAATTATTCTTGCAATATGGACTTACTTCTAATAAAGACGTTGGTCTGGAAAATCTTTTTCCTTAATTTGTAACAAACCTGTGGCTACACACAACATGAAACCAGTCAAACTTAATAATGAGCATGCAGCATACTACAATAACCAAAGGAATATTTTGAATAACTTTTAAAATCTTCAAATAAAGAAAAACAATGTTTTGAGAAATTTATTACTGTCAATATAAAGTATTTACTTGCATCTTATGAAATTTCCCATTTAACTGCAAAAACTAAAAAGCTTTACACAATAAAACATCCTGTGTTACCTGCTACTATTAAAATGTCAGAAATAGCTCATGGGAAAAAGTATAGCAATGAAATTCGTGAAATTCCTTTATTGAGTGATACTGTTTCCAAAAGAATTTCTAAAATTAGTAATGACCAGTTCCAGCAGCATATCACTAGGCTTAAGTGCAGCCCAAAGTTTGCAATTCAGTTAGATGTAACAACTGTTATTTCTAACATTTCAGTTATTATAAATATATGTTTATGAAGGAAGCATATATGAGGAATTATTATTTTGTTACCCTGTGGAAGGGCACACAAGAGGGGAAGATGTGTGTGTGTGTGTGTGTGTGTGTGTGTCTTAAATTTAATGAAATTTTCACAAATGAAGGTTTACAGTGGAAAAATTGTTGTTGGAGTCTGTACAGATGGTACTAGAGCAATGATGGGCAAAAAGTCGGATCTGAAGAAGTTAAAGCTGGTGGCAATGAACTTATCACTTTTACTCACTGCATGAACCATCAGGAGGCACTCATAGCCAAAGAAATATCACCAATTAGATACTGTGCTTCATGATACTATCAAAATCATTAACTTCATTAAAAGCCATGCCCTACAGTTTTGGAAAGACATAAACTTGCACAATTACAAAAGCTTATTAACAAAAGCTTATTACTTCATGAAGAGGTAAGGTGGCTCTCAAGAGGGTAAAATTTAAAGATTGCTGAAACTGAAATATGAAGTTGTTACCTTGGCACAGACTTGCTTTGTGTGAGAGCACCATAGGATGATCTAGTATAGACTAGCTCCTTAAGGGTCTGCCCCATATGGCAAACTTTTAATAAACTTTCAATTAACTTTACTTTTCTTTGGCTGAGAAGACTTAGAGGAAATTCTTTCCACAGGACCTGACATGTTGGTATTTTGGAGTCTCAGGCAGCCCTAACCCCCTTTGGGCACCCTCTTCATTTTTATGGTTTTTATTTTTGACAGCAGAAATCCAATTTTGTTCATTCCTTTCATAATAAATTACGGCTTTTAAAAGATAAAATTGAAAGTTTTACTTAAAAAGTTAACATAGCAGAAATGTTTACAGGAAGAGATTTTATAATTGAAAATAACCTTCCCAAATATTTAATTGTAAGAGTTACAATAGATCATCTGAAGTGCCTAGTGAGTTTCAGAAATGTATCCCTTCAAATTTTCATTCAAAAAAACTAAGTTGGGTTCATAAACTACACTCAACTGAAACCAAAAATGTCAGTCATCTGCCATTAAAATTTCAAGAAGAACTTGCTGACCTATCAAGCAATACAGGTTTAAAACTTGGGCTTCCTTAAAAAAAAAAATTTAATAAAAAAAAAATTTTAAAAATCACTAAATGAATTTTGGGTTGGGATTAGTACAGAATTTCCAACAATTTCTGAAATGGTCCTAAAACATTTTCTGTCATTCTGTCATTTTGTGCTATGTATTTATGCAAAGCAGCATTCTTGGTATTGACGATAATGAAAGCAAAATATCAATCAACTCTGAAAAACATGGAAGATATTCTACATTCTGCAGTATCAAATGTTCCACCAGGATTTAATTCTTTACATAAAAATTAAAAAGCACATCCATCTCATCAGTATACAAATCTGTTTTCATCTTTAATAAACAGTAAAATCATATGTATACCAAAGAACTGTTTTAAAATAAATTTATTTATGATTATCATTAAATGTTTATTTGTTTACCTATTTTATATACATATACATCGAGGGTTGCATAAAAATTTCTGGGGCAAACACAGGTCATGAGTGGAAAGTTTAAGAGGCCCTGCTTTAAGACACAGGTCAACAAGCACCATCTTCTGCAATCAGTCATTTACTTATTATTGTCCCCATCTGTTAGTGACCTAACTATTTTGTATTTGTTCATTTTATATTTATGCTATATATATTTATGTGTGTACTTATCTCTCCCAATAGAATATAAGTTCCATGAAACTAAGGATTGTTTTATTCTTTGTACTTGTACCCTCAGTGTCTAACACACGATAGTTGCCTAAAAAATACTTGTTGAATGACTGATGGAGAAACAGTATAGGCTTTTCACTTAAGCTCATGAGTAAAGTTAGGATTGTCCACTATTACCACTTTTATATGATATGGTGTTAGAAATGCTATCTATAGTAATAAGGAAACAAATTGAGGGAATAAAAACAAACAGGAAACATAATTATCACTTCTTGCAGATGACATGATGCAAAAAAGTCAACTAAGAATTGAAACAAAAATTTCAAAAAAGTAGCTGCTTTATAAAAAGAAACTCACAAAAATTGTAAGCCTTAGAATGTTCCAAAAACCTCAGTGCAATTCAAGCTTTAACAGTTTTAATACTGTAAGCAATATAGGACATCCCAAAATAAGACTTTTAGCATATCCTACATTGTCCACAACATTATCCCAAATATTCTGAAATAAGACTTTTGGGATGCCCTGTATTATCAACAATATGTAAGAAGAAGAGATAGAGAAAAGAAACATTCCACTGAAAATGACTACAAAATTTATGAAATATGAGACTCCAGTTCAAGGGTCGAGAACCTGTGGCCTCAAGTCCACATGTGACACTCTAGGTCCTTGGGTGCGGCCTTTTGATTGGAGCCCAAGTTTTAAAGAACATATCCTTTTAGTAAGAGGATTTGCTCTGTGAAGTTTGGATTCAATCAAAGAGTTGCACTTGAGGACCTAGACGACCATATGTGGCCTTCAGGTTGCAGGCTCCCCACCCCAGGTCTAGCAATTTAGACAGATAGGAATTACAACTCAAGTTATACTACAAAACACTCCTTACAAAAATACAGATCTTGGCTTGGCTAGGTGGCACAGTGACTATAGCACCATCCCTGGAATCAAGAGGACCTGAGTTCAAATCCAGCCTCAGACACTTAACACAAAACTAGCTGTCAATTAAGCCCAATTGCCCTACCTCCCCCCTTCCACAAAAAAACAAAAACAAAAAAACACCATGTATGTGTATATTTACATATATATATATATATGTACCCAAATAACTGAAGAAATATTCATTGCTCAAGGTTGAGCCAGATGAATATAATAAAAATGGCATTACTAACTAAATTAATTTAAAGATTCAGTGCCTTATAAAACTACCAAAGGGTTACTTTACAGAACTAGAAAGGAAATGGGTCAATAATTTCAAGGGATATAATGAAAACAAAGTAGGAAAGAACTGCACCTAGCAGTAGCAGATCTTAAACTTACTACAAAGCAATGATCATTAAAACTATTTAGTATGAGGTGCCACGCCACATTTGTCAGACTGTCTAATATTAAAAAAAAAAAAAGAGTAAAATATTGGGATGTTAGGAGGAGATGTGAGAAAACTGGAACACTAATGAACTGTTGGTGGAGTTGTGAACTGATTCAACCATTCTGGAAAGCAATTTGGAACTATGTTCAAAGGACTATAAAACTGTGCACTCTCTATGATATAGCATTTACTGCTAGATCTATATCCCAAAGACATCCAAAAAAGGAGAAATGATCTATTTGTAGAAAAATGTTCAGAGAAGCTCTTTTTGTGGCATCTAAGAATTGGGAATCAAAAGGATGCCCTGAATGGGGGAATGGCTAAAAAAGCTGTGGTATATGAATGTAATAGAATATTATTGTGCTATAAGAAATGAAGAACAGGATGATATCAGAAAAACCTGGAAAGAATTACATGAACAAATGCAAAGTGAAGTGAACAGAACCAGGAAAACATCATACACAGGACTCATGATGAAGCATGAAACTTAAAACTTTAAATAAAAATGTTTAAAAACTGCGGGGGGGGGCACACACCCTATTTAGTATTAGATAAAAAATATAAAAGTTGATTGGTGACACTCATTAGGTACACCAGGGGTAGAAGACATCAAAAAATGGGAAAAGGGCTCACTATTCAATAAAAACTGCGAAGAAGAAGAAGAAGAAGAAGAAGAAGAAGAAGAAGAAGAAGAAGAAGAAGCAGCAGCAGCAGCAGCAGCAGCAGCAGCAGAAGCAGCAGAAGCAGCAGCAGCAAGAAAGCAATCTGGCAAAAATGAGACTTAGGACAACATTTCACATCACATACCATAATTAGTTCTAAATTGAGACAAGGCACAGATATAAAAAGTTATTTGATAAATGTATCAAAGGAACAAGGAATAAGATACCTTTCCCAACTAAGGGCAGGGAAACTTGCTTACCTAACAAAGGTATAGTAGATATCCCAAGAGATAAAATAGGTCATTCTGATTACTAAAATTGAAAAGTAGCTGCAAAGGCAAAATCAACATATTTAAGTGAGGAAAAACATCTTTAAAGTTAATTTCTCTAATAAAGGCATTATGTATAAGATAAATAGGGAACTGAATAAAAAATATAAGAACATGAGCCATTTCCCCTAGAAAAAGGTCAAAGGCTATGAAGAGACATTTCTCAAAAAAAAAAATGCAATAAATTGATGCTAAGTGAAGTGAGCAGAATCAGGAAAACATAATGTACATTAACAGCAACACTGAAATGACCAACTTTGATAGACTTAGCTCTTCTCAGCAATACAATGATCTAAAACAATTCGAAAAGATTCATGACTGTAAAATGCTATCTATACACATTCAAAGAAAGAACTAGAGTCTGAATGCAGATCGAAGTCTATTTTCTTTTTTGTCATTTTTTTTTCTTTCTCATGGCTTTTCCCTTTTGTTCTGATTCTTCTTTCACAACATGACTAATGTGGAAATACGTTTAATATGATTGTACACATATAGCCTATCTCAGATTGCATGCCATCTTGGGGAGGGGAAATGAGAGGACGGGAGAAAATTTATAACTCAAAATCTTACAAAAGTTAATGTTAAAAAAAATTAATTGAGTAAATAAATGACACCTCCCCCAAAAATGAAACAATGCAAACCATCAACAACCATTTGAATAAATGCTCCAAATCACTAATAAGAAAAATGCAAATTAATACAACTCTGAGTTTCTATCTCTCACCGATCAGACTGGCAAATAAAACATGACAATAGTTTGAAGAGCTATGAGAAGAAGGTACACTAATTAATACTATCACTGGAGCTATGAAATAATCTAACCCAGAGCAGTTCTCAACCTGTGGGTTATGTTCAATTTAAATACATCCTGCATATCAGATATTTAAATTATTATTAATAACAGTAGCAAAATTAGTTATGAAGTAGCAACAAAAATAATTTTATGGTTGGGGGGGGGTCACCACAACATGAGGAACTGTATTAAAGGGTCGTGGCATTAGGAAAGTTAAGAACCACTAATCTAACCCTTCTAGAAAACAATTTGGAACATATCCAAAAAGCCATTGAACTATATACAACCTTGGAGCCAGCAATATCAGTGCTAGGCTTATATCCCAAAGATAACAAAGAGATAAAGAATTTATTTTATATTCTTTTTTCCTTTGTTTTTTAATTATTTTTTTGCTTTCAGAGAATGCTTGGTAGAATTGAGAAGGTATAAATTTAGGCAATTGTAATGGCAATGGTAATTTGAAGATCTTCCCTAGCCTCTAATAGGCCAAATGTAATCACATGGAACCTGTGGTGGGAGGAATTTGCTTAACAGGTAGAATAGAACCCAGAGAAAGCTGGGAGTCAGAGCAGTTAGAGCTAGAGGGAGGAGAGGACGCAGGCAAGGAGACAGCTAGGTATTGTGTGGTTCCCTGCTGTGTTATGGTGCATTAAATTCTCTGTTGCTATGATGGATTTAGTATTATGGTGTTGAGAATTGGCTTTCTGATTTGGGGATTTATATAAATAAGTGCTTTACTTCTGTCTTCTATATGGAGAGTCTGTTATATTTTGCAATTAAGAACTATGCCAACATAGTCATAGTCACTGTTGGTGCTGTGAATATTGTGTTGGCACTATAGCAACTTAAAAACAAAAGACAATATTTATTCTGAAGAGAAATCTCACAGCTGTGTACTTAAGCTTGGAAACAACTTTCTAACTTGTTTAAACAGTCACCAAATGAAGAGTTTCAATAGGTTTTGGTATCATGTTTTAGTTAAGTGCACTGAAAAATATATTTCTTCCATCTAAAATTACATACACCTGAAAAATACCTTTTTCAGCTATTACAGTCATTAAAACTAAGTACTGAAGCAAACTGAACTTAGAAGAATTCAACAGGTAGAGAAGGGACAAAGAAATCTTTGTTGAATTCTATACAAAGGAACAGACTGAGAAAAGGTATGGAGGCAAAAAAGCATATTGTGTGTTGAAAATATTTCGTTTGAAAGGAGTCTAAGTTTAATTCAAGGAAAGGATGTGCTGAAGGGTAACGGTGAACCACTAAAGATTTGAGCTGGAATGATATAACTTTCTATACATGAGAAAGATTATAATGATCTGAAGGGCAAGTAGAAGGAAGAATAAGGGGCAGAAAGTCATTTTAAGGTACTATTTCATTAGTTCAGGATGGTGGTAATAAAAGCCTTAGCTAAAATGGTCGTAAAAGGAGAGGGAGAACAGCATGGTGCTGGGCACATAAAAGAATGTGCTTAAGAAAATGCCTGGTAGGTCTAAGGCAAATCCAAAAAACTCACAGTGGAGAACACTATCAAAATCCAGAGAAAGGACTTTGGAGTCTGAATGTAGATGGAAGTATACTATTTGCTCTCCTTTTCTTTTGTGGTTTTGTTTTGTGTGTTCTGGTTCCTCTTGTTAGCTCTAATTCTTCTTTACCTCATGCATATGTTTAATATGAACGTATAAGTAGAGCCTATATCAGATTGAAGGCTGTCTTGGGGAGGTGCTAACTGAAAAGATCATGATTTACAGTGACCTAGGGTGGAGAACTTTGACCTTTGTACTTCATATCCCTTAAATAGGTCTGCTCCTTAAGAAGGCTTGAGTTAAGGACTTAGTGAATGCTATCTTTTGTTTAAACCTAGGTGACCACTTTGGTGAAACCAAAGGTTCTTTTCAGAACCTTGAAGCTGTTCACAGCAATAGTCCTCTGGGAAGTTGCTCCTGCTTGGCTTTACAGTAGGGGGGAAGAGAGAGGGGAGGAGAAAATCTAAAATTTAAAATCTTGTTGAAGTGAATGTTGAAAACTAAAAATGAATTATTTTTTAAAAAAAGAAAATGCATGCTGGGTAGTGTGACAGGAAATGTTTCTGTGCTTCAATCAACAGAACTTGTTAACTAATTGGATACAATGGTTGAAAGAGAAGAAAGAATCAAAGATAACCACAGAAATTCAAATATGGGGGCTAGCTGAATGGTAGTACCAAAGACAGAAGTAGTGAAAGATCATAGTTATAAGAGAACACAAGCTCAATTTTGGACATTGAGTGGGGTACGCTCTCTGCACCCTCTGTGAAGACTCCCCAGAATGAGAAGGGAGAGAAACTATGTCCAGAGACAGACTTTTCTAAGACTGGACAGACCTGAGTCCTGAGTTTACATGACTAGGACCCTTCCCCTTTCCCTTGCTGTCATCAGCATTAGGCCCCTTTCAGGAGTTTTAGACCTCCCTCCTTGTATACCACACCCTTAAAAGCTTTAGACCCTTTTTCAGGAGTTTTTGATCTCCACCCTTGCTTATGACCTTTTCCCCCTCCCTTGCTTTGGCCTTTACCAAATAAGGGCGTGGATGATACCTTGGCTTCCTGTCCCACCTCCCTGCCAATAGGAGATAGTGGTGGGCTTCTTTGTTATCCATCATTGGGTTAGATTTTGCCCCAAGACTGAGAGCCCACCTCCTAGCCAACTGGAGAAGGGAAAGCCGGGGGAGGGGACTTGACCACCTTAGGATATAAATTCTTATTCTGCCTTTTGTAACACATCTTCTCTCCTCCTCCTCACCATGGAGAGTACTACCCTCTTCCTCTGGGGGAAGAGAATAAAACTTCCTGTTCCTTCCTCAAGATGCCCCTGAATTTTTATTTTTCTTGGGGAGGGGATTTTTGGGGTCCCTGGATCCCACACAACATGAAGTGTAATGTATAAGCAGGACATCAAGATATACTACTGATACAGCTGGGAGACCGGAATCTAAAGTATAGGAAAGGTTACAACCTCTATCTAGAAGGGATAGTTATTTATATATGTGGTAGATTAAGCTATGAGAATAAAGACTCTCCAAGGGCTACAACCCACATAATGAGTGTCAGGGAAATTTGAAAAAGACTTTAATAGAATTCCTACTAACCATACCCTTTGACCCAGTGACTAGATAGACATATCAAACACAGAAAACTCCCACATATGGAGGTCCCCAAAATATGAATATATGTGTATACACACATACATACACACACACACACACACACACACACACACACACACTCAGTACTTTTTATGGTGGCAAGAAATTGGAAACAATGTGGTGCCTATCAGTTGGAGAATGAGTGAATAAATTATGGCAGATGAATGTAATAGAACATTATTTCTAATCAGTGGAAAAGATTAGCATATACGCATTTAAGGAAACAAACCTAGTAGCCTACTATCTGATAAACCCAAAGACTCAAGCTACTAGGTGATGAATAAATCATTACACAAAACTGAAAGCAAGTCTGGCAAAAACTACACATAGACCAACATCTCACACCATACATATGCTGAGATCCAAATGAATATGTGACTTAGATTTGAAGTTTAGTATCATAAACAAATTAAAGGAGCAAAGAAGGGGAAGTGTAGATAACCAAACAGAGGACTGAAAAGATCATAAGAAAATAAAATGGACCAACTTTGATAATTTAAAATTTTAAAAGTTTTGAACAAAACCAAACCAATGCAGCTAAAATGAGAAAAGAAATACATAACTGCAACAGGGGTGGGGAGGGGGGGAAATCTTTGCAGTAAGTTGCATTGATAAGGTCTCATTTCCAAGATAGGTAAGAAACTTATCCAAATTAATAAGAATGAGAATCATTTCCAATTAATAAATGGTCAAAGGTTATGAGGGAAGAAGTTTTCTAAGAAAGAAGTCTAGCCAAAATGCACATTGAAACAACTGAGATTCCACTACATACCCCACGAAAGAAGTAAAACTGACTAAAAAGGAAAACAACAAATGTTGGAGGCGTTGTGGAAACCGGCACCACTAGCAGGGCTGCAAACTGGTATGGCCATTCTGGAACAATTTGTAACTGTGCCCAAAATATTATCAAACAGTGCATAACTTCTGACTCAGCTATACTACTACTAAGCCAGTATCTAAAAGAGATTAAAGAAGAAAAGGACTCAAAAATTAAAAACTGATAGCAGCAAAGAACTGAAAATTAAAGGGTGCCTATCAATTGAGGAATGGCTAAACAAGTTGTGGTATATTAATGTAATGTAATATTATGGTACCATAAGAAAGAATAAAATGAATGATCTTTGTGTAACCTAGGGAATTACATGAACTGCTGCAGAGTAAAGTAAGCAGAATTAAAATGTATACAATACTGGCTGAGGAATAGAGTAGTAGATCAATGGAATATATTGGGTACATGAGACTCAGGAGCCAATGACCATAGTAATCTACTGTCTGATAAACCCAAAGACAGCTCCTGGGATAAGAACTCACTATTTGACAAAAACTACTGGGAAAACTAGAACATACTATGACAGAAATTGGGCATAGACCAACATCTAACACTATACATCAAAATAAAGTCGAAATGCGTACATGATCTAGGTATAAAGGCTGATATTGTAAGCATTCTGGGAAAGCAAGGAATAGTTTACCTGCCAGATCTATGGAGAGGGGAAGATTTTATGATGAAACAACAATTAGAGAGCATTATAAAATGCAAAATGGATCATTTTGATTACATTAAATTGAAAAGTTTCTGTACAAATAAAGCCAATGTAACCAAGATTAAGAGGGAAGTGGAAAATTGGGAAAGAATTTTTACAACCAGTGTCTCTGATAAAGGCCTCATTTCTAAAAAATATATAAATAACTTAGTTAAAGCTATAAGAAGACAACCACTCCCCATCTGATAAATGGTCAAAGGATATGAATGGGCAGTTTTCAGAGGAAGAAATTAAAGATATCTACAAGCATATGAAAAAATGCTCTAAATCACTAGTGATTAGAGAAATGCAAATCAAAACAGCTCTGAGGTTCCACATCTCACCGGCCAAAGTGGCTAAGATGACAAAACAGCAAAATGATAAATGCTGGAGAGGATGTGGAAATTCTGAAACACTATGTTGGTGGAGTTGTAAACTGATCCAAACATTCTGGAGAGCAATCTAGAACTATACCCAAAGGGATATAAATAAGTGCATACCCCTTTGAACCAGCAATACCACTTCTAGGATTATATCCCAAAGAGATTATATCCCACAGAAGTGGAAGGACGACCTATATGTACAAAAATATTTATAGCAGCACCTTTTGTGATGACAAAGAACTGGAAAACAAGGGGATGCCCATCAATTGGGGAATAGCTGAAGAAGTTGTGATATATAAATGTAATGGAATACTGTTGTGCTATAAGAAATGAGGAGCAAATGGACTCCATAATAACCTGGAAAGACTTATATAAACTGATGCTGAGCAAGAAGAGTAGAACCAGGAAAAATCTGTACATAATCACAGACACAATGTATGTGTGATGACTAACTTCAATAGACTGGGCTCCTCTAAGCAATGTAAGGTTGTAAGACAACTCCAAAAGACTTATGATTGAAAGAAATATCCACATCCAGAGAAAGAGCTGAAGAGTCTGAATACAGATTGAAACAAACTACTTGCTGTTTCTTTGTCTTGTTTTGTTTTGTTTCCTCTTTCCCAGTGATCATTCCACTGGTTATAATCCTTCTTTACAACCTAACTAATAATTAATGTTATTTGTAGATCCGATATTTGAGTGTATGCTGCCATTATGGGGAAGGGGGATTGGGGAGGGAGGAGGAGAAAATTTTGAAACGCAAATGACTGTGGAACTGAATGTTGTAAACTGAAAGTAAATAAACCAATTTTTTTTAATGTATACAATATGAATATCATAAAGACAAACAATACAAAAGTTTTAAGAACTTTCTGATAGGGGGCAGAGGCAAGACGGCAGAAAAGAAGAACAAACTTGGTGTGGACTCTAGCTCCAACCATTTCCAATACATGTAAAAAAATTACTCTAAAAAAACTTTAGAGCTACAGAACCCACAAAGTGAAAGATACAAATCTCCCACTCAAGGCAGGCTGGCAGGCCAACAGGAAAATCCATCACAGCACATTGGGAGCCAAATGCTGTCCCACAAGAGCTTCCTGGTTGTGGCCCGAGGGCAGCCAGGCCAGCAGTGGCCAGAGCAGACCTCAGGAGAGTGAACCGCCAGGAGCTGTGGCAGTTTCCAGACTGCTTAACATATAAAAGTAAAAGGTGAGTGGGGAACTCTGTGGGAACAGGGGTGAACAGAAGAATGGTGTGGCCCCTTCTCACCCCCAAGGTGAGAAGCAGTGGAGGCACAGCAGCTATGGAGGTGAGGCCTCAGGAGCACCTGGCCTGCAGATTGTAGGGGGACCAAGGAACCATTCAGAGGGTAATCACTCTTGCCTTGACCTGCTTGGAATTGGATCACACTCTTGGGTGGAGGTCATGGGGTGTGTGGCCAGATGCCAGAGCATGTGGGGGTTACAGAAAAGGTGCCCTCCTAATTGCTCCAGCAGCTGCAAAAACCCAAGCAATTTAGGACAAAGCTCTCTCCATTCTGAAACCAGAGTTCCACCATGGCAAAGAGCTCAAAAGCCAAATAATTGACTGGCAATATGAGCAAGCCGAGGAAGCACAAACAGACTATAGAATTCTTTTTTGGAGATAAAAAAGGATCAAGGTATAGAGCGGGAAGAAGACAGTGCAGTCAGAACTCCTGCATCAAAAGCCTCCAAGAAAAATATGAACTAGTTAGAGGCTATAGAGGAGCTCAAGAAGGATTTTGAAAATTAAGCAAGAGATTTGGAAGAAAAATTGGGAAGAGAAATAAGAATGAAGCAAGAAAATCAGAAAAAGCAAGTCAGCAGCCTGCTAAAGGAGACCCAAAAACACACTGAAGAAAATAATACCTTAAAAAATAGACTAATGCAAATGACAAATGAGCCCCAAAAAGCCAATGAGAAGAATGCCTTTAAAAGCCAAATTTCCCGAAGAAAAAGGAATTTCAAAACCTCACTGAAGAGAGTAACTCTTTCAAAATTAGACTGAAGCAATTGGAAGCTAAAGACTTTATGAGAAACGAAGATACTATTAAAGAGATCCAACAATTTAGGCAATATGAAATATCTCATTGAAAAAACCTGGAAAATAGATCCAGGAGAGACTATTTGAAAATTATTGGTCTACCTGAAACCCATGACCAGAAAAAGAACTTGGAAAGCATCCTTCAAGAAATCCTCAAAGAAAATTGCCCTGATGTTTTAGAATCAGAGGGCAAA
>CM053593.1:163280908-163310262 GCA_028646575.1 Pseudocheirus occidentalis | reverse complement strand
GCTGAAAAAAACCAGAGCGGAACAGAAAATTTGACAATCAAACACAAGAAGCATGAGAAGGTAAACATGGGAAAGAAATCATAAGGAACTTGTCAAATTTGAATTATTTACATGCCAATATGGAAAAACAATAATAGTAACTTATGAAACTTTTCTTAGCATGAGGACAGGTGAAGGGAATACAAACGTATATATATGTATACTTATAGGTCCATATACGAGGCTATATATGCATATGAATACATATCTGAGCATGTGTGTGTATATGTGTATATAGAGGGTACAGGAGGAATTGAATACGAAGGGATGATACAGTCATGATCAAAAAAAGAACATAGACACCATCTTTCAAGAAATTATCAAGCAAAACTGCCCTGATATCCTAGAACCAGAGGGCAAAATAGAAATTGAAAGAATTCACCAATCAGCTCTTGAAAAAGACCCCCAAAAGAAAACTCCTAGGAGCATTATAGCAAAATACCAGAGTTCCTAGGTGAAAAAGAAAATACTACAAGTAGTCAGGAAGAAACAATTTGAGTATTGTGGAAACACAATCAGGACAAAAAAAAGACCTAGAAGCTTTTACATTAATGGATCAAAGAGCTTAGAATATGATATTCTGGAAGTCAAAGGAGCTAGGATTAAAACCAAGAATCACCTACAGCAAAACTGAGTATAATGTTTCAGGGGAAAATATTCAATGAAATAGAGAATTTTCAAGCATTCTTGATGAAAAAAAAAACCAGAGCTGAACAGAAAATCTGACTTTCAAATATAAGAACCAAAATTAGCACGAGAAGGTAAATAGGAAAAAGAAACCATAAGGAACTTATTAAAGTTGAACTATTTACACTCCTACATGGAAAAATTATTACTGTAACTCATAAGACTTTTCTCAGTATGAGGCTAGTTGAAGGGAATATATATGTATACATATATATGTATCTATACATATATATTATGTATAGGAGGGTATATGTGTATATAAATATATATGTGAGTGTGGGCATACGTATGTTCTTCATGTATACATAGAGAGCACAGGATGAGTTGAACAGGAAGGGATGATATCTAAAAAATAAAATTAAGAGGTGAGGAAGGAATTTATTGCAAGAATGAGAAAGGGAAAGAGAACGAGAAAGGGTAAATTATCTCATATAAAAGAGGCAAGAAAAAACTGTTACAATGGAGGGGAAGAGCAGGAAGGTGAAAGGGAATGGTACAGCCTTACTATCACTGAATTTGGCTTAAGGAGGGAATAACATACACATTCAATTGGGTATCTTACCCTACAGGAAAATAAGGGAGGTAGGGGATAAAAGGGGGGATGATAGAAAGGAGGGCTGATTAGGGGAGAGGGTAGTTAGAAGCAAACATTTTTTAAAAGGAATAGGGTTAAAGGAGAAAATAGATTAATTGGGGGACAGGATAGGATGAGAGCAGAAATACAGTACATAGCATAACTACTATGTACATAGCATAACTACTATAGAAATGATTTTGGTAACTACACATGTACAACATATATTGAATTGCTTATCTTCCCAGTGAGGGCAAGTGAGGAGAGAAGAAGTGGGGAAAATCTGGAACTCAAAGTTTTAAAAACAAATGTTTAAAAAATTTTTTTATTTACATGCAACTAGGAAATAAGATATACAGGCAGTGGGATATAGAAATCTATCTTGACCTACTAGAAAGTAAGGGGAGTAATGGGGAAGGATATAAGAGAGAACGTATTGGGGAAAGCAGTATTCAGTAGGCTTGCCATTCTGGGGAGGGGGACAGAAGAAAGACTGGGAGAAAATACTGTAACTCAAAGTCCTGTGTAAATCTATGTTGAAAACTAAAAATAAATAAATATATTTATTTTTTTAAATTCTTTAAAGAACTTTCTGATCAACACAAAGACCAACTACGCCAAACACAATTACAGAGAAGTGAGATGGGTGCTATTCACTGCCTGGGAAAAAGGCAATGGACTCAAAATACATAAGATACCTACTTTTTAAAGATACAACTAATGCAGTATTTTGTTTTGCTTGACTACTCATGTATTAACAAAGGTTTTGTTTTTCTTTTTTCCCTCAACTGGGTAAGGACAGAAAATAATTTTTAATTAAAAACGTCGTTTAAAACTACCATTGTTCCATAAGAAATGGTAGCTAAAGCAGAGAAACAGAAGAAATGGCAAATATAAGTAAATCAGAGACATACAAGAAGGCTTATTTGGTCAAAGAATGAAGAAAACAGAACTAGGAGAATAATATACACACAACTACTATGATAATGTAAAAGAAAACAAAACTAAGGGAAGATAAACTCAATAGAATTAAACAAATATTTGTTAAATACAAACTTGGTCCTGAAAGTCATATTCCTGAAACATATTTCTCTCACTCTTATTTTTTTTTTTATTTTTTGCTTTTTGGAGGGCAGGTGGGGTTAAGTGACTTGCCCAAGGTCACACGATTAGTTTTTTGTGTTAAGTGTCTGAGGCCGGATTTGAACTCAGGTACTCCTGACTCCAGGGCCAGTGCTCTATTCACTGCACCGCCTAGCTGCCCCTCTCTCACTCTTAATAGACAAGTGAGGGACAACATATATATACTATTGTATAAGCTGTTGGAAGAAGGTCTTTTGTCAATTTATTTTGCTGAACTATTTTATTACAAAGGAGGTTTATATCAGGAAATTACTGAAGTAGAAAAACAAAAGGCATGAGTAATATTTTTCTTTAAATCCCAGTAATAAACATGGCAGTGCATTTTAAGCAAGAGCTTTCATTTGAGTTTTTTCATATTTGTCAGTATACTCATAGAAAAATAATGAGGGGAGATAGGAGAGAAAAATCAGTCAGTTTTAAAATAATTCATTTGAAATTACCTTAGAAGTGGAAAAAGAAAAGGGTGTTCTTATATATCTCAAAATAGTTAACTATATAAAACTAGATAAATCATGAAAACAAACTAAATTCCAAAAGGTATGATTCATCATCACATGACTAATCTGCATTTACTCACTGATGAAAAGCACTAAAGGTAAGAATTTGAAATATATTTTATAACAAGGTCAAGGTCTTTCCCTCAGTTTTACACTGGCCTATTTTTACCATCAAGGTTAAACTACAAAATGCAAAACTGTTAGAAACAGTTATGTTGATTAATTTTACTGAACTACTTTTTTCTTCTTTCTTTTTTAATATTTGTTACAAGCGATGATTTAATAAGTAGGGGAAGAGATAAGGATATATTTGGAAACAAATTTGATGTAAAAAACAAAAGGCCAATAAATTTCAGTCTAAAAAAATAAGAAACAAAATTTTAAGCACACATAATCCACTGGTTTGCAATGGTACAACAGCCAGAAAGGGAGCAATAGCAATACAGTTACTGCTCAATTTTTTTTTTACCAAGTACCAATGATTGACAATTCAGCAAATCACAACACTGAGAACCTATATGAAAAGAGACATTTATACCCTAATATCAGATAGACAAATAGCATTCAAAAATAAAAATAAAAAACCAACAAGACCAGAAGACTTAGTACCAAACATCTTTTTCATTGCTCAAAAAAAAAAAATCACATTATTAAGGTTCAATCAAATACTTACGGTGATCAAATTGTCAATAAAAAAATGTTGCCCATTTTTCTCCCGACATCCAGCCCTAGTAGGCATACCTCATTAAAATAGGAGTTGGATAAGAATTAGAGAAGAACCTACGAACTATTACTGTCTATTGTCTGAAGCACTAAAATGGAATTTAAATGAATGGTTCTATTCTTGGTTTTGCCATTCACTTACTAAGTCTGGGAAAGTAGCTTAATCTTTTCTGCCTAGGTTTTCTCATCTATAAAAACGGAAATACATGTCAAGTTCCATTGAAGAAACTTCAGAGAGTCTTCAAATTTTTATTGTACTACAACTTTGTTGTAATGAATACTATTTGAAATAAGCACTGAATGGGACTTAAGTCTCATTACTTTGAGGTTTATATCAAACAAGTAAAAACCCATAACTTTGTTTCTAACTCTCTTAAATCCTGTATTAAATAGGTGAGGCAAAAATCCTAAATGTTTTTAAATTAAAGCATTTTGGTTACTGTTTCAACAGACTCTCCTCTCTACTGGTGCTCTCCCAACAGACTAGGAATATGCTCAGATTACCCATGTTCTTTTAAAAAAAAAAAAGAAGAAGAAAAAGAAAGCCTACCCCCTTAACCCTGTAACCTCTCAAATTATTATCTTGGTTCTTTTGCTTTTCACTGCAAGCATAGCCATCCAACTTAAGATTCCCTTTTTTGGGGACAAAAAGGATCAAAGCATGGAACAGGAGGAAGGCAACAGTCGAAACTCCTGCACCAAAAGCTTCCAAGAAAAATATAAACTGGTTACAGGCCATGGAGGAGTTCAAGAAGGATTTTGAAAATCAAGTAAGAGAAGTGGAGGAAAAACTGGGAAGAGAAATGAGAACCATGCAAGAAAATCATGAAAAGAGAGTCAGCAACCTGACTGAAGAAAATAACACCTTAAAAAATAAACTAACTCAAATGGCCAAAGAGATCCAAAAAGCCAATGAGGAGAAGAATGCCTTAAAAAACTGAATTTGCCAGATGGAAAGAGAATTTTAAAAGCTCACCAAAGAGACTAATTCCTTCAGAATTAGAGTGGAGCAAATGGAAGCAAATGACATTATAAGAAACCAAGATACTATTAAACAGATCCAAACAAATGAAAAAATAGAAGGCAATGTGAAATATCTCATTGGAAAAACCACTGAGACCTGGAGAACAGATCGAGGAGAGACTATTTAAAAATTACTGGACTACCTGAAAGCCATGATCAAAAAAAAGGACCTAGAAATCATACTCATCCTTCAACAAATTCTCAAGGAAAATTGCCCTGATATTTTAGAACCAGAAGGCAAAATAGAAATGGAGAGAATTCACCAATCACCTCTTGGAAAAGATCCCAAAAAGAAAACTCCCAGGAATATTAGAGCCAGGTTCCAGAGTTCCCAGACCAAGGAGAAAATATTACAAGCAGCCAAGGAGAAATAATTTTAATATTGTGGAAACACAATCAGGATACCACAGGATCTAGCAGCTTCTACACTGAGGGATCAAGGGGTTTGGAATATGATATTCCAGAGATCAAAGGAACTAGGATCAAAACCAAGAATTACATACCCAGCAAAACTGGGTATACTGTTCCAGGGGAAAATATGTTCATTCAATGATGTGGAAGACTTTCAAGCATTCTTGATGAAAAAACCAGAACTGAATAGAAAATTTGACATTCAAATACAAGAAGCAAGAGAAGCAAGAGAAGGTAAACAATGAAAAGAAATCATAAGAAACTTATCAAAGTTGAACTATCTACATGCCTACATGGAAAAATGATAATTGTAACTTATGAAACTTTTCTCAGTATAAGGATAGTTGAAGGGAATATAAATGTATACATATGTATACATACAAATGCATATATATATATATATATATATATATATACACACACACACACACATCTATATGAGGGCATATATATGAATACATATGTGAAGGTGTGTACATATGTATACAGGTATACATAGAGGGCATAGGATCAATTGAATGGGAAGGGATGATATTTAAAATGTGAAATTGATAGGTAAGAAAGGAATATAATGAGGAGATGTGTAAATTATCTCATCTAGAAGAGGCAAGAGACAACTGTTACAATGGAGGGGAAGAACAGGAAGGCAAAAGGGAATGGGTCAACCTCACTCTCATTCAATTTGGCTTAAGGAAGGAATGACATACACTCTTAATTGGGAATCTTGCCCTACAGGAGAGTGGGGGGGGATGATGGAGGGTAGGGCAGGTTGGGGGAGAGGGTAGTTAGAAGCACACACTTTTGAAAAAGGACAGAGTCAAAGTAGAGAATAGAACAAGGTAGGGGATTGGAGAGAGGGAAATACAGTCAGTATTTCACAATATATCCACTATGGAATGTTTAAAGTATTAGTATTAGTATTAGTATTTACATGCAACTGGGAAATAAGATATACAGGCACTGGGGTATGGAGATCCATCTTGCCCTACCAGAAAGTCAGAGAGGAATAGGGGAAAATATAGGAGAGAACAGATTGGGGAAGGGAATATTCAGTGGGACGGCTGTTTTGGGGTGGTGGGAAAGAGAAAAGACAGGGAGAAAATATGTAACACAAAATCTTGTGGAAATGAATGATGTAAACTAAAAATAAACACAAAAGTTAATGTTTTTAAAAAAGAATGCAAGCTCCTTGTGAATATGGATTGTTTCATTCATTTTATTTGTATCCCTGGACTAGAAGATCTCTAAGGTTCCCTCCAGCTATAACATCCCATGACTAGACTGATGAGTCAATAAAACAACATTTATTAATCACCTACTATGTTTTACTATGGGGCAGCTAGGTGGCACAGTGGATAGGGTGCAGGAACTGGAGTCAGGAAGACTAACTCATCTGAGTTAAAATCTGGCCTCAGACATACTTACTAGCTGTGTGAGCCTGTTCAAGTCAAAGAAGTGTAGCAGGCACTTAAAAAATACTTTTTGATTGATTGCTTCTAGTGGGCTGGGGGATGGGGGGTGAGGAAGAATATGAGAGAAAGTTGGCTTCTGACTTTGAAATAAAGTACTTCAATAAGCAAAGACTGGAAGGGAGAATATTCTAGCTATGAAGGACAATGTTAGCAAAGGCAAGGGGCCAAGAGAAGACAATTATCAAAGAATGATAAGTTCAACCTGGATGCAATATAAAGTATATGAAGGGGATGAGTAAGATAAAAAGCTGAATATGTTAAGCTAAATCCAGAATGAAAGATTTTGCCAGGCTATGAAGTCTGCATGTAATTTGGTAGATTGGATATAGTGAATTAATGAGGATTTTTGAGTAGAGTAACAGCTGTGCAGCAGAAAAATTAATCAGACAGCTGGTCATATGTTGTTGTTTGTCCTTCATTCTTGAAGAAGACCATATCATGGAGGTGATGCCATGACATGCAAGTAAACTGGATTTTAAGTCTGCACAGAACTATTCAAAGTCACCAGTCTCACTTTCTCCTCTGGAGTTATCTGGGTCCAGAGGGGAGATACGGACTAGGAAGACTAGAGATGGCTCTGGAAGCAGTGGGAAATCTTGGCCTTTTTAAGTTAAAGTCTTTAATAAGTCAAAAATAAGTAAAATATCAGTGGGGAGGGAAGACCCTCAGAGTTTCTGGTCAAAACAGAAATAACTGCTATCTACATTCACTCTAAGCCAATCAGAGACAAACACTGACCAAGTGGAGCTTGGCCAGAGACCTGAATGCATATCATGGCATCACCTCCCTGATGTCATGGTCCTCCTCAAGAAGGAAGAACAATAACTTCTGTGAGTAGAAATAGGATCTTCCCTACTACAGACCCAAATGGAACTGGCCAGTTAGGCAACACAGCTGGTTTTTTTTTTCCTTTCTTTCTTCCTTTCTTTCTTTCCCTTCCCTCTGTCCACACTGGCCATCAGTACCCCTTACCTGTGAGTGGTACTGTGTCCAAAGGAAATGTAAATTCTGATTGCTGAAAAGCTTTTTTTTTTTTTTAAAGGATTATGGCTTAAACCCCAATCAGACTGTCATATGAAGGAAAGACTGAAAACAAAAAGGACTACAGCAAGTAAAAAGGACCAAAGGTAAATTAGGAAGATGATGAGTAAACGCTGGAAACAAAAAAAGGTAAGTTAAGGTGAACTGATAGGAAAGCACATGTGATTGATTGGACATGAGGGTAAAGAGTGGTTCAGTCAGAGTTGATGATGATCCAATTAAGACAAGTCAGAAGTAGCAATAGGTTTAGGGCAGAAGATAGCTCAAGTTCAGTCTTGGAAATGTAGAAATACCGCCTGACGTGCCAACACGTAAAGATGGCCAGCAGAGAGTTGGAAACATGAGATGCAAAACCAGCAGATCAAGGAACAGGTAGGTAGGTCTAGGATGAAGTTACAGATTTAGAGGTTATCTGCTCAGATGATAATTACAGCAATGAAATAGAAGAAATGTCAAAGAAAAGATGGCCAAGAAGAGAGCTTTAAAAAAAAAATCACCCATACTGTACCAGAATTTAAGACTCCTCCTGACATGGTTGTTGTCCTTCATTCTCAAAGAGGACCAAAATGACATCACTGTGCTACAGTCAAGTTTCAATGCGTCTGACTGTGGCTGATTAGGACTATGGCTGATTAGAACAATATTGGCCACAGGTCAGACACAAATACTCTGTGTGAACATTTGGGGCGGATTCTCTAAATCTGCAGATCTATGTTTCCTTTGAGCTGTTTCAATGGAATCTCTTTGAAAGGAAAAAATAGATATATCCTGAAAAATAGTAGTGTGTGTGTGTGTGTGTGTGTGTGTGTGTGTGTACACACTTCACTTGAGTTTTATACAAACCAGATTTTTTTTGATGGGGACGGGTAAGGGGGGGGGAGTAGAGCATTCAAATCAATGTAATTAGCATTTTATTGAAGTATTTCCACAATACTGTTTTATTATAAAGCAAAAAAGACACTTTTAGATCACTGCAGAGATGGAAAAGAATGAATTCTAGTTTCTCAACATTTCAATTCTATAAATTTCAAATTGTGAACTTTCAAAATTTCACTAACCAATTCAGAGGCAATTGCAAAAAGGTTACCTTTACTAACCTCAATAATGTTAAAACTGACTATTGCTATTCCTTCCCTAAAGCTAATTATCTAGTTTTAAAAATCAACTTATAGGCATCAAAGATAACCCCAGGACTGGACAACAATCAATTATCCTGACTTCATTCTCTCTTATCTCTTAAAATCAAATTACACTCTGACAAAATTGAGTCAGCAAGTCTTCCCAATAGATCTGCCCTTTCACTGCCACTCCCCATAGACTTCAGAAAAAAAAAAAATGCTGCCACAAGCAGCTGAGAGTGGAATTTGGCCCAAATGATAAATGTTTACTATGACTGTGATTTAGAGGTTGAATCAAGGCAGAAGTAAAATTCTTAACTAGTTAGATAATCACAAACCTAGTACTTGGTTGAATATAGATTCCTCCACACAAAGGGTAATCTTGTTATTTCCCCAGATTCAGCTACTATCTCTATGCAGAGGCCACCCAAAACTTTATCTTCAGTCTTATCCTCTCTTCTAAGATCCAGACTGCACAAATCTGGCTGCTTATAAGGTCATTTCTATCTGACAGTTTCACTGTCATTTCTGATACAAAATTTCCAAAACCAAGTTTGTTATATTTTCCCATAAAACCATTTCATAGAATAAGAGAATTTCAGATTTGAAATAGACCTTAGTCGGTAACTACCTAGTTGGAGGTCAACAAACTATGTCCCAATATGTAACTCATAAGACTGCTCTCAGTATGATAGTTGAAGGGAATAGATGTGTATATGTATATAAATACATACACATATATGTATGTATAGGAGGGTATATGTGTATATGAATGCATGTGAGTGTGGGCATATGTATGTTCATAGATATATAGACATAAGGCACAGTATGAGTTTAATATGAAGGAATGATACCTAGAGAATAAAATTAAGAGGTGAGAGAGGAATTTATTGGAAGGAGAAAGGAGGCGATAGATGCCGATGAATCGTCTCATATAAAAAAGGCAAGAGAAAACTGTTACAATGGAGGGGAAGAACAGGAAGGTGAAAGGAAATGGAAAACCTTATTCTCGTTGAATCTGGCTTAATGAGGGAAAAACATACACACTCAATTGGGTATCTCACGCTACAGGAAAATAGAGGGGTAGGGAATGGGGGAGGGATGATAAAAGGGAGGGCAGATTGGGGGAGAGGGTAGTTGGAAGCAAACATTTTTGAAAAGGGATAGGGTCAAAGGAGAAAATGGAATAAGTGGGGGGCGGTATAGGATGGAGGGAAAAATAGTTGGTCTTTCACAATATGACAACTATGGAAATTACTTGGGGTTATTCGCACATGTACAACCTATATTGAATTGCTTGTCTTCCCAGTGGGGACGAGGGAAGAGGAAGGGAAAAAAATCTGGAAATCAAAGTATAAAACAAAACTATAAAACAAACTATAAAAAAAAATTTTATTTTCTGCATGCAACTGGGAAATAAGATTGTACAGGCACTGGGATATAGAGGTCCATCTTGCCTTGCTAGAAAGTTAGGGGGATGATGTGGGAGGATATAGGGGAGAACGGATTGAAGGAAGGGGTATTCAGTGGGCTTGCTATTTTGGGGTGGGGAATAGGGGAAAGACAGGGAGACAAACTTGTAACTCAAAATCTTGTAGAAATGAATGTTGGGAACTAAAAACAAATAAATTCATTAAAAATTTTTTTTAAAAATTTAAGGGCCAAATACAGCTTGCTGCCTGTTTTTAATGCAGATTTTATATCTTAAAGTTTTATTGGTATACAGTCATTCATTTACATATTGTCTAAGGTTGCTTTCACACTACAGCTGCAGAGTTGGGAAGACCATATGTAGTGGCACCATCAGCGCCTTGCCCTGCTGCTCAGCTCACTACAAACGGCAGTGATGCAGTTACTGCAGTTACTGTTACATGGGAATTTCAAGTACATGGTATTTCAAATGCCATGAGAATTTCTATACAATGACATTTTTTAATTGCCAATGCATACCCATCAAGGAAAAAAAAAAGCCAAAACACCCCCCCAAAGTTTTTATTACAATTTTTGGGGGTCAGGGTCAAAACTGAAATTTTTCTGAAAAAGAACCACTCTCCACCATTATTATTAAACAGAATGATTTTGGAATTTAGCTTTCACGGCAGACTTGATATTTCTTAACAAATTCAAACCAAAATCAGGAGGCAAAATAGCACTTATATGAAAAATTTATACTGTGGTAAAGGTATTTCGACAACTAACACTTGAATCACAAATAATGTCAAGGCTGCTCAGTACACTTCCTGTGTTGTCAAAAGTTAAAACAAGAGGGGCGGCTAGGTGGCACAGTGAATAGAGCACCAGCCCTGGAATCAAGAGTACCTGAGTTCAAATCCGGCCTCAGACACTTAACACAAAAAAACTAGCCGTGTGACCTTGGGCAAGTCACTTAACCCCAACTGCCCCCAAAAAGCAAAAAAAAAAAAAAGTTGAAACAAGAATTGAGACTGCCATTCCCATACAAACATGTAGCCTATCTATTCTCCAAGCTCAAACTAAAGTTCTAGAAGCATTTTCAGATCTTGATGCAAGTGCAAAAGAAACTTCCATGTTTCAAAATCCATTTAACTGTGCAGTTAAGTAGCTTCCACTTAACCTTCAAATGGAAATGATTAACAGGTAATGCAATGACATGATAAAAGGCAAATATCTAGAGAAGAATCTACAAGAATTTTATAAATGCCTTCTAAGCAATTAATACACCAGTAAAAGCATATGGTGGAGAAATGATAACTTTTTTGGCATACTTATCTGTGTGAAAAGACATTTTCAATGATGAAATACATAAAATTTCATTTAAGATCAGCATTAACAGATGAATATTTGTGACCGATTTTGATGATAGGGAACACTAACTTTGAACTCCAATTAAATGTTATCACCCAAAAAAAGAATCCCAATCTTCTCATTAGTAGACCTCTATTACAAAAAAATTATACATTATTATCATATTTTGAATTTTATCAATAAAAAACTTGTGGAAATTTGGGGGATTTTTTCCTTTTATATAAGTACCTATGTAATATTTTCCATTTTTGCCTCAGTCCACAAAACCTAAAATATTTACTATCTGGCCCTTTACACAAAAAGTTTGCCAACTCCTTATCTAGTCCAACTAATAACATCCAAAAAAGAATCCTAAGTATAAAGCCTTAACAAGTAGTCATTCAACATTTGCCTTTTAAGGCCACCTTGAAAGATGATGATAACTTCCTGAAGTAAGCCATTCATTTTTAGACAATGATTACAACTTTTGGCCATTGTTCCTAATTCTGCTCCCAGGAACTAAGCAGAATTAGTATAATCTCTACTCCACATGCTATCTGGTATCCCCAGATTAAATTAAATATCTAAACTAAATATCTCCACTCCAATTTCTCCAAATAATTCTCTCCTTCATAGGGCAAGATGTTCAGGTTCCTAAACTGGGAAATAAGTTCCTAAACACAAAGAAAATTTAATGAAGTTTGGTCTGTGCTACCTTATTACATAGAATCCACATTAACATTCATATCTACTCAGAACTGAGTGTTACTTCATCACATAAGGATTAATAATAACTAGTATTTATACATTACTTTTAGATTTGCAAAGCACTTTACGTATTATCTCGTAGGTGCTCCCCATTCTACAGATGAAGAAACTATAGTTGAGTGAGATCAAATGACTTAACTCTCAATCATACAACTAAGTAAGGGTCTGAGGATGAATTCATATTTAGGTCTTTCTGACTCCAAGTCCAGTCCTACACCACCTGAGAGAAGTTTGAAAGGCACAGCTATCTACAGACTCTACTCTTAATGTCAGCAGCACCACAATTTGCTCTGTGCCCCAGGTCTGAAATCTTGGGTATCACTGTATCTTCAGCTTTTACTTCTGTTTCCCCTTCACATCTATTCAGTTACCAAATTCTGCTGATTTTGCCTCTACAACATCTCCCTGAGTCCTCACTTCTCTGTTCTGACCTACCTGTACATTAATAGCCTTTTCGAGGTCTTCCATTCTCCATTCTAATTCATTCTTCATACCACTGCCAGATCCATAGACATGGATCTATTCATGTCACTCCTGTCTTCAAAAACATTTCGTAGTTTCCTCGTCTTCTAGATTCCTATCCATTCTTGACAACTCAAGTATTTTCTCTTCTTATTCAATCTTCCATGATCCCCAATATCAGGGGACAGCCTCCTCTGCAGCCCCCAACAAAAAAAAAATCACAGAGTCTCAAAAGGTTGGAAGGAACCCCAGAGGAAGATTATCTAGTCCAACCTCTAACATGAAAGGGAACCACCTCCAACTCACAGCTAATAAGAAGTCTTTTAGCCTAAGCCTCAAGCACTCCAGGTAGAGAGAACTTGAAAATGCTTGAAATCAAGAGACGTATACCTCCCAGGGTTCTCTTTAAGATTCAAATGCAATAATATTTGTAAAGCACTTAGTACAATGCCTAGCACATAGTAGGTGCTAAAGAAGTTATTGTTATTTTTATTGTTGCTGTTATTAAATGGGCTAAAATCATGACTTAAGACATTTAGTAGCTCTGTGACCATGATCACTTGGGATCACAGAGTCTTGGTTTCCTCATTTATAAATTGCAAGAATATCTACCACACCTCACAGAAAGAAAGCACTTGCAAAGCACTTATATATAAATGTGAATAATAAAGGCAATTATAATCTCTGAGGTAACCCATTCCACTTTCAGATAGTTCTGTTAGGAAGTTTTTCCTTACATCAAGCCTTAATCAGCCTCTGTAACATCATTCTCACAAGAACAGAAACAATACCATTCTTAATTCAGTTCTTTGGGACCAAAGAAAACAAGTCTATCCCTCTTCCACACAAGAGCCCTTAAAATAATTAAGAGATAGCAATTATGTTACCCTTAAGTCTTTTCTCCTAAAGGTGACAAGCCCAGTTCCTTCAACCACTCCTCACATAATATACTCTCACTTGCTATTCTGATCACCCTTCTCTGGAAGTACTCCAGTTTGCCAGCATTCTTTGCAAAATATAGTGCCCCAAACTGAGCACAATGCTCCAGATGTGGTCTGGCAGAGTACAACAGGACCTCACATAGCATTTTATTTTTCACTTCTCTAATACATGTATTATGAACCACTGTAAATTGCTGTTTTCTAGCCCTTTACTTCTGTGATTATCTCCAATTTATCCTTTCTACAGTTGGTTCCCTGTTGTCTCCAGAGTAAAACTCAAACTCCTTTGCCTGGTATTCAAAAGTACCACGATATGGCACCATCCTACCTTTCCAGGCTTATCTCATTCTTCCTTTAACACTTATTTCAGTTAAACTCAATTATACTCTTTTCCCAACATATACCCATAATTTCCTTGTCTCCATGTCTCTGCTCATTCTGTTCCCTATGCCTAGATAACCTTCCCTTCCCTTCTTTGGTGGATTCCTATCAATCCTTGAAAGCCCAGTTGAAATATCCCTTCTATGAAACAATCCATGATCCCTAAGATCAGTAACAACTGATATTGTTTGTACATAGTTGCTCGTATGTTCCTTTAAACTGTGAACTCCTTGAAAATAGGAATTGTTTACCTTTCTTTGTATTCCCCAACTCTAAGTACAGTTCCTGGCACACTGAAGGTACTTAATAAATGCTTATCAACTTGACTAGGAAATGTCTTAGCCCCTTAACAGAATGTCCACCCTCCCCACCAAGGACTTAGTACATTATTCTTCCTTCTCTCCTTGAATTAAATTAACAACTATATATATAAGATATATATATATAAGATTATGATCAAAGCACAAAACTACAATTCCAAGGTATGTCATTCTGTAGGAAATAGCAGTGAGAAATATAGCTCAATTTTGAGAAAGTTGTCATTATCAGAGTGGCTAGGTGGTGCAGTGAATAGTCAGGAGGACTACAAAAACAAATTCAGCCTCAGACACTTAACACAAAAAACATGTGACCTTGGGCAAGTCACTTAACCCCCACTGCCCTACTTTCCTCCTCCCCCCCCCAAAAAGGCAGAAAGTTGTCAAGTATCTACTGCATTCCCTTCCACCAACTTTCCAAAAAGTAGATCATGATTCTTCAGATTTCCATCCTGAACTAGGAATTCTAGCATTTCAGTAAGCATACCAAGCTAACTAAACTATAAGAATCAATGACCAAATCCATTTCAAGAATTAAGCATCCTGTAATCATACAAAAGAAATTTTTTAAAAAAGGAGTGGGAAGAAGACAACTTAAAACACTTGTAAATTGGTCTGAAAAGTTTCTCTGCATGGATTTGCTATGCAAAAATACTAGTGGAAATAAACTGGCTCTTTTCCACAATCTCCTCTCTATATCATTTTGTTACAGACACTTTTAGAAAACCAAAAAACAGTTAAGCTGTAGTTCTAAGGTCTGTGCTTTGAGGATCTATAGAAGTTTAATAAATATTACCTTGGATTCACTGATCCAAAACAAAATTAGCACTATGACATATCTACTAGAAAAAAGAAACAGAAATATTTCTACATTGCAATAAAGATATCTTTGACTAATCTCTCCTCTACTATCTCTCAAAGTCTAAAACATGCAAAAATTATTTAGAAAATTAATATAATTATAAATACATGCAGCTCCCAAAGTCCTAAATTCCAATTTCATATACACACACTCATACACCCTCCTATAGAAAGACATCCCAAACTTATGAAAATTTGAACCGATCATGCCAATTCAGAAGTCATTTCCTGCTGCTGTTAACAATGCCCTCTAGTCACTGCCAGAATTATTTTCTTCTTCCAATTTGTCAGAGTCCTGGCCTTGTTCCTCTTGCCACAACTACGTTCCTGTTATTTCTGTTGGACAAGAAGCTTCTTTAAACGTAGGGCTAATCTGTGACTCCTTTCTTCCTTTTTTATAACCTAGCATCCAACGAGGGACATGATACTAAGGGTCTCCCTAATCAGGAAATAATAGACCAATTTCCTGAAGAAAATTCCTTCCACATAGTAACTCTTAAGAATGCAATCTCTGCCATGGAAACTGGGGACAAATGGAATATCTGACACAACTTTAACTCCTACAGATGGTCCAGGAATTTCCATTGGTGACAAACACATCTCCCTAAATGAAAAACGATTACCCAGGGATGTTCTCAAGTGATTAGGAAATGGAACTAGTTTAATATGTGCCAGGCTAGTCACTGGCGATAGAGCAATAAAAATGACAAAGTCTGGAAGGCCCTTGGAAATTGTTCACCTAGCCAGGGGTAGGGAACCAGTGACCCTCTAGGTCCTCAAGTGCAGCCCTTTGACTGAATCCAAACTTCACAGAAAACTTGAAAACCTAGAAGGTCACATGTGGCCTTAAGGCCACAGGTTCCCCTCCCCTGATTCTAGTCCAATCCATCATCTTACAGATGAGTAAACTGAGGTCCAAAGAAGTTAAGTGACTTGACACACAGGTAAGGAAGTGGCACCAGTCTAGATCTGAAGTCAGTTCCTTTGACTCCAAAGCCAATTCTCTTTCCCCTGTACCACTCAAGACAATAATGTCAATGCAGATAACATGCCAAGATAGGCTTATCAATCAACAAGCATTTATTATGTGCCAGGCACTGAGGACACAAAAATGAAACAGTCACTGCCCTCAAGGAGCTTACATTATAATAAGGAAAAAACAAATACAAGTAAACACAAAGAAAACAAAGTAATTTTCAGAAGGGGGCATCAATGGTGAGAACAAATGTTACCTTAGTCAAGCAGTGAAAGGATCAAGGTACTCTACTAAGTGGAGATGAGTAGGGGATGCAAAAGCATAGAGAACAGAGATAGAATGTTGTTTATGAGAACCATAAAGTGTTTAAAGGAGAACTGGTGGGCTACTGTCTGACTGTGAAAGTATATAAACCTCAGAAGAATTTATATCTGATCCCAGAGGCAACAGGAAGCCCCTGGTATTTTTTAAGCATGGAAATGACTAGGTCAAACCTATGCTTCAGGAACAGTACTTTGGCAGCTTTGTGGGAGATAAGTGGAATAAAGAGAACTAAACACATGAAACCAATTAGGAGAGTGTTAAAATAGTCCATGTAAGGCCTGAACTAAGTGGAGAGCATGTGAAAGGCAAGACAAGGACAGATAACGAAAGAAATTTTTGGAGCTTACAAATCTGGGTGATTAGGAAAATGGTGATCCCTTAAAAGAAATATAGAATAGAGGGAGCAGGAGAGAGATGGAGAAAATGAATTGCTTTGAACATGTGAACTTGAGATGCTTACCAGTGGGAAATGTCCAACTGGCAGCTGGGGATACAGGACATGAGCTCAGAGAAAAGAATAAATAGAAAAGTGTTCACCTAGGGGTGGCTACATGGTGGTGAGTAGAGCACAAGCCCTGGAGGCAGGAAGAACTGAGTTCAAATCTGACCTCAGATACTTAATACCTACCAGCCATGTGACCTTCAGCAAGTCACTTAACCCCAGTAGCCCTGCCTTCCCCTCACCCCCATTCTCACCTTACCCCCCCCCCACAAAAAGGGAAAAAAAAAAAGGGAGTCATTTGCTTAGAAATAAAAAATGAATACATGGGAATTAATGAGATCACTAAGAGAAAGTATATGAAAAAGAAAAGACAACAGAAACCAGAGGAGAACACTGAGGTATACCCACAGTTGGAGGGACAAGTATGATGCACCAGCAAGACACTAAGAAGGAATGGCAGGCCAGAAAACCCAGACAGTGTAACATTATAAAAACCCAGAAGAGGAGAAATAGTAAGAGACATGGTCACAAACACTACAGAGATACTGAAGTTAATGTACAGATTTCACATTATACAAAACTACCAAAAGAACACTTTACAGAATTACACAACATAACAACTAAATTCATTTGGAGTTTAAAAAAAAAAAAAAGGATCTAGAATATCAAAGGGAAACCGTGGGGGGAAAAATAGCACATGCAGACATCAAACTATATTACAAAGCAGCAACCATTGAAACAATATTACACTGATTAAAAAAAACAAAAGCATATGAATGGAACAGATTAGACAAGGAAGTATCAGAAATAACTGAACTCAATGTCAGTATTTGATAAACCAAAAATCTAAGTGACCTAGGAAAAAAAAATTCCTTATTTGACAAGAATTGTGGGGGAAACCAGAAAGAAATCTGGCAAAAACTAGGTTTAGACAAATGTCTTATACCACATAGCATAATAAATTTAAAATGGATACATTATCCATACATTAAAGATATCATTAAAAAACTAAGAGATAAACCAATCAAATACCTTTCATAAATATGGACAGAGGGCAAATTCTTAACCAACTGAAGAATAGATAAAAAATAAGTTCCAATTACATGAAACTGAAAAACTTTTGCAAGAAGAAATCAATGCAACTAGGATAAGAAGAGAACCAATCAAGTGGGGAGTAAATCCTTTGTATCAAATCTCTGATATATAAATATGATAATAAGCTATATCTATCTACATATCTATATAAAATCAAAAATCTTTTCCAAATAGATAAATGATTAGAGAATAGTCTTCAAAAAGAACTGCAAACTACTAACATAGAGAATATTCTAAATCACTAACAAAAGAAATGCAAATCAAAACTACTGAGGTTTTATCTCACATCCAACTAGTTGGCAAAGATGACAAAAGATAATATTGAAAGATGGGAATGGAATACTGATGAATTTTTGGTAGAGCTGTAAACTGGTCTAATAATTCTGGAAAGAAATTTGGAATTATGCAGAGAGTGCCTAATATGTTCATACCTTTAGACCATAAGATCCCACTTCTAGGCATACACTAGGATTCAATGACAGGAAGAGCCCCTGAACAACAAAATATTTATGGTAACACTTTTTGTGTTAGCAAATAAATGGAAACAAAAGAAACGTTCATTGATTGGGAGATGGTTAAACAAGTACACGCATTACTTCTGATGTAAGAAAAACTGAATAAGATGAATACATGGGCAAACATGTGAACTGATGCAAAATGAAGTAAGCAGAGTCAAGAAAACAACATAGCCAATGATTCCAAAAATGTAAATGGGAAGAACCGCCAAAAAAAAAAAAATCAAAAGTAAATGTTTTAAAGTTACAAAGACGAAGTATGGCTCCAAAGAAGAGATATGAGAATGCAGGTTTCCCCTTCTCCTTTCTCTAGAGTTTGCGGAAACAATGTGTGGAACACTATACATAATACCAGCCTTTTCAATGTGTTAGTTTTGCTGAACTTTTAAAATTCTTTAGCATAAGAAATGGATTTTTAATAAAAGGCACAGTTCAAGGGGAAAGAAACTTTAAACAAAAGATATCAACAAAAATTTATTTTTTTAAAAAAATGATCACTGAGAAAAGTCCAACCTGGAAGCAATTAAGAGATCATTAATACTTTTGGAGAGAGCAATTTTAAGTGAGTGATGAAGCTAAAAGCCAGACTACAAAGCAAGTGAAAGGAAAGGAAGTAAAGGCAACAAAAGTGCACACAAATTTTTTTCTAGGAATTTAGCTATACACTGGAGAGGTACAGAGAACAGCTTGAAGAAAGGGTCAAGTCAAGTGAAGGTTTTAACATCAGGGGGACACCTAGGCATGTTTATAAACACCAAGGAAGAACTAGTACCTAAGAGGGAGACAGAAGCTTGAAGAGGTAGAGGTGATCACAGGGAAAACCTAAAAGAGATAAAATTAAGAGTACAAGTAGAAGGATTGTCCTTAGTAAGAAGGGCACTTAATCTTTATGCCAGTAATTAATGGAGAGGATGGGGGATGATTTGATTTTGAGATTCAAAGTAGGAAGACTGAGTTCACTGTGAATGCCTTCTATTTTCCTCAATCAAGTGAGAGGTGAGGTCCTTGGCTAAGAAGTGAAAGAGAAAGGAGGGGTGGGAGTGGGTTAGGAGACTTGAGAGAACACTTTCAACAACCTTTCTAGAGTAGGGATGTCAATTAAGAACAGGTCACACCCCTGAGTTCAAATCAGGCCTCAGACACTTGACACACTTACTAGCTGAGTGACCTTGGAGGAGTCATTTAACCCCAATTGCCCTGCCCTCTCCCCTCCAAAAAGAAAAAAAAAAAAGGAAAAAAGAAAGAAAAGAACAGGTCACACCATAAAAATAATTAGAAAAGAATGAGATAAATTACCTTTCACAACTTAAGACTACAGGAGGAATTCTTTACCAGACAAGGGACAGAGATAACAAAAGATGAAATAAATCATTTGTATTATGTAATACTGAAAATTTTTCATAAAATACTTGATTAGGTTCTAATATTAAAGACATAAATGGAAGAAATAAAAATACAATATCAAGGACCACTAGCCATTGGACACAAAGAAAGGGTTCTCAAGAAAATGTCTACAAACTACTGAAAAATCACTTTAATAAGGAAAAAACAATAATAATTCTGAGACTTTTACCTCACATATAACAAAACAGCAAAAATGTTAAGACTTAAGTATTGAGACAAATACACTGCTGATGAAGCTATGATCTGATTTAACCATTATGGAAAACAAACTGAAATTATGCTTAAAAAGGAGTGACTGACATACCCATACCTTTTTGATAGAGCAATCTCAGTTAATACACAAAAATACTCATAGCAGCACTTTCTGTGAAAGAACTAGAAATAAAGTAGGTGGGGGCGGCTAGATGGCACCAGCCCTCAAGTCAAGAAGACCTGAGTTCAAATCAGGCGTCAGACTTTTAACACTCATTAGCATGTGACCTTGGACAAGTCAGATAATCCCAATTGCCCTGCCTCTCCCATCTTCAAAAAGTTTAAAACAAAAAAAAAAAAAAAAAGAAAGAAAGAAAGAAAGTAGATTGCCCATCAATTGTGAAATGGGTAAAGAAATTGTGGTACATGAATTGTTTTTGTTTTGCACCAAAACTGTAATTTAGTATAAGGCAGGTGTCAAAAGATACTTACCTAACCAGATTGAAATGTAATTGGAAAATGTTTAGCAAAATAAAAATACAGTACAACATAGATAATGTTAATTTGTGGCTTTCTAAGTCAATATGTAACCATCAGAATACATTTCTGTCTGTACAAGGAATATACAGTATAAGCAACTCCCCATGAGTTCTGCCAGTGTAGATCAGAACTTGCTCTGTAATTTACAAACCTGAAGAGTTGCTTAGGACTAAGAGGCTCCATGACTTTCCCAAGTATGTTAGAGCTCTCCATCCACTATGCTCAACAGCCCATATGTATCAAAGGCTAGAACTGAAACCAAGTATTTCTGATTCTGAAGCCAGCTATTCACTATGGTACTTCCATTATATTCATGCATCTCATACAGTATCTTAAAGGGTGCCCTATCTTAATGTACCATAATAAACAACAGAAGAATATAGAAGGGAAGATTTGTATGAACTGACAAACAGTAAAGTAAGAAAACCCAGGAAAATAACATACACAATGAATACAAAAACGTAAAAGGAAAGAACAAAAAAGCTAAACAATATCATTATAGTGACCAAGTCTGACCCTGAAAAAGAACTGAGAAAATGTATCTCCCTCCCTTATCTGAAGAGGTCAGGGTCTAAAGTTGTGGAACCTGCATATAGTCTCAAATTCTGTTGATGTGTTAGCTCTACTGAAGTGCTTTTCCTCCTTTTTAAATCAAGAGATGAAATAGTGGGTAGGGAGGTATAGATATGTAATGTGATATAAAAACTCAAGCTGTTTTTTTTTAACTGGAAAGTGAAGTAAATGAAGGGACTGGGGGTGGAGTGGAGAGGGGGTTGGCTTGGTAAAAGTTCCAAACAAGGGAGGAATTGCAGAGGCCACTATGAGGCCAAAGAGATTTAAGACCAGTAAGATACCAGGAGAGACAGAATAATAACTGAGTAAGGTCCAATGTAGGAAACTCTGAATTCTTAATCACTAGATCAAAACACTGGTGGATGATGGTAAAATATATGTGTAGCTGAGGTAGAAGATAAGTGTAGGTAATAGAAGCTAAGGGAGTTAATGAAATGGTAAGCCACAGTGTTCAAGGGAGTATTAATAGGTATACTGAAATCCCCTAGACAAGGCACGGGTTGGGGTGAATTTTGTTAACTGACCAGAAAGCTGATAAGACAACCACAACCAGGATCTGGTTAAAGTCACAAATCAAGAAGGAATGTACTTTAAAGGAAGACAAGGTGCCAAGTAACAGAAACAGCAAAGATCTAGAACAGTGGTAGGCAAGGAGGATGCCTTCTCTACCTTCTTGGATACAGAGTAATAAGGAGAAGGGAAA
This sequence comes from Pseudocheirus occidentalis, assembly GCA_028646575.1. NCBI lineage: Eukaryota > Metazoa > Chordata > Mammalia > Diprotodontia > Pseudocheiridae > Pseudocheirus > Pseudocheirus occidentalis. The sequence continues at coordinate 163,288,277 of CM053593.1, read as the reverse complement.
AAATGATGAAGATGTATCCATTGCTGCAGGGGACTGCCATAGGTGCTGTAGGTCTTCTGGAGGAGGTCAGGTCTCCATGAGTAAGAGAAGATGAAAAGGACATGAGAAGAGAACACAATGGAATTGGGAGGGATAGGACTAAAGTGCATATGGAAGAAAGTAAAGCAGCAAATGACAAGCGGATTTTGCTTAGGCAGCTGGGGATTCTGTTATCATCTAGATTGGGAGAGGAAGAGATGAACATAGGCCTAGTGTTACCAAATCTGTCTAAAGGTGAAGTCCTGATAGCAAGAAACAAAGTAAGGAAACAAACACAGAAAAGGTACAAGTCTAAGGCCTTAAGGATAAGTATAACAAATCTAGGAGAACAATTCCTTAAAAAAAAAAAAACTGGAACAAGAATAGACTATTATACATTTGAATTCCTATTACTTAGAATTTTTTTTTTAATCTTTTTGGAGGGCAATTGGGTCAAGTGACTTGCCCAAAGTCACACAGCTAGTGTGTCAAGTGTCCGAGGCTGGATTTGAACTCAGGTCCTCCTGATTCCAGGGCTGGTGCTCTATTCACTGTGCCACCTACTTACTTACATATTACTTACAATTTTCACCTACAAAATGTTTTGTAATCATTTATCACGTGAAATATACTTGATATATATCTCAATTTATTACAAATTGTAACTAGCACTTCCACGTTCAACAGTTAACACTGTATAATTAATGCAACTAACTCCCAAACACTTCAGACTCTTACTCACTATAAACATCTTTTTATTTTTCTATTTGGCATTTAAGAGTGAAGTCTTCCTGCACTAAGAAATCAAATGTCAAGGAACCACTAGATCAATGAATGGCAAATGGATCCCCCTCACCCCAAAATGCCTTTCCCCATCTTGTAAGTGATAGATGTCAACATTTCTTTTGTTGACTGTGACCCTAACCACCCCTTAACCTCTCAGTGCCCCAGAAAACCTCTAAGACTATTAACTGCACAGCACTTGCTAAATTTTCCCACTAAAAAAATTGAAAACAGAGACTACCTGTATCTTCCATTACGTAAAGGATACAAAGAACATTTATATCGATGATCCATAAGCCTTCACTAAAAGCATTATGAAAATGTAAAATACTAGGGTGGCTAGGTGGCACAATGAAGAGCACTAGCCCTAGAGTCAGGAGGACCTGAGTTCAAATCCAGCCTCAGACACTTGACACACTTACTAGCTGTGTGACTTTGGACAAGTTACTTAACCCCAATTGCAAAATACTTCCTATCAGAGTTATCTATAGTCAATACTTAACAAAAAAGTAGGATGTCTCTAATAACCAAATTGAACAGATTTACTCTTCAAAATAGTGGTTTCGGGTCCTCTTAAGAAGTAGAACAGAATTCTGCCCCCTCGTATCCCATTTCTAGAATTACCACAGGAAATTTTAATTCTAGAGTTGTTCCTGAACCACTCAGAAAGTATCTACACTACTGCCATCAACTAGTCCCCATTCAGGAAATCTATATTAAAGACTATTATTTTAGAGAGAGGCAGCACAGTACAATTAACAGAGTTTTGTTTCAAAGCCAGGGGGACCTGAATTCAAGTCCCATCTCTGACATATATTGGCACTGTGACCCTGGGCAAATCACTTAGCCTCCCAATGCTCTAAGCAAACCTCTAAAACTAACAGTTGCAGAGCAGGTGCCGATAGGCATTGGGATTTTCCTCACCAGACAGTTCTTCGTACCAGTGAAATCACAGGTCCAGTCTCTATTCTTATATATAAGTGTCTATGTAGCACATACCAAAACCAAGTACAAAAGATTTTAGACTAGTTGTGATGAGAGGCATTATGTCACAAATAACTGAATAACTGAACATTATTCCAAGTGTCTATGGAAGTTAAGGAACCATGAAAAAACTCAACTAAGCACAATGTACTATTACATATGCTTGATCATTTTGTTTAGACCTAACTTTTATAATGCACATCTAATTCAACTGCCAAAAAAAATAAAAATGCAAGTGTCATGACTGAAAAGTTACATGGTGGCTAGTAATTTTTAAAACTGTGAGTACTACTGAGCCACATGCTTACTGGTAAAGAATCCATGACATGAACCTTTATTTTCTTCCCTCTATGGACATCAAAAAGTAATAAATTGTCATAAACAGTTAAGAAAAACACAGATAGTCCAAGAGATTGTGCCAATCCCACTAGATGGCACTAACAGAGGGAAGTAACTCATGTTTTCTGAAAATGCAAGTAAAACCTCTCAGGCCTTTGCAAAACTGAAATCTGTCATGGGTTCTTCAAAAGCATTATTATGAATATCCTGAACTCCAATAAGGGAATTAAAGGTGGGGAGTAAACTTTCCCAAAAAAGCATCATCTTCACTCCAGTTCCCTTCCTTCACTTCAAATAGGGACACGTGAGGGCTACAATGACTTATTAATGATAGGTAAAATAACCTGAAAGACACCACAAAACACAAGTGTTCTCTTCAACTTCTATTTATGATATAATTTACTAAAAAGTTTCTTTCAGTTTCCTTGATATCACAAATCCTTCTAACTGCTCCTTTTGGAACATCATTCCTTTCAATCAATATAGTTTTCTTATTGGCAAATAAAAACCATATACAATGAATGGTATAAAAATAGGTATGGGTTTTTTCCTTTTGCACAGAGATACCAAAGCAGAATTTCCCATTTTGCAGTCGGAAGGCTTCTACTACTACATTAAGATTTCCTGCCACTAGCTAACTTTTCCACAGTCTTAATTTGAGCACTGAACCTGTCATTTCTCCTCCATCTCCTCCCTCATACTCCCTCATACACATAGAAAGTCAGTCATATTTAATCTTGAAAATTCAAACAGTGAAGGACAGATCATGGAATCTAAAATTGAATGGGATCTCAAACATCATCTAGTCACAGCATAATAGATTAGAGCTGGAAGAGACCTCGGAGGCCATCTAAACCAACCTCTCTTTCCCCACCTACCCCCATCATTTTACAGATAAGGAAACCCAGGAAAGTTAAGTGATTTAACTAAGGTCATACATGTAGCATAGAATAGCGAAGAATTACAATTGTTCTCATTTATATAGTGCTTTAAAGTTTAAAAAGTGGTTACAAAGCACTTTACATATATTATCTAACTTGATGCCCCAAATATACTTTTAAATATACATATGCATATATATGCACACCAATACTTACTATAAATTATTTCACATTTCTCTCTCACAAATATCTAACTTAACACTCACTCTTAATAAATCATCCATCCTTCTCTATTTCTCCAGAACAGAACTTGTAGTTTTCTATCATTTTTTTTTCTACCACACAGTTTTCCAATATCCTTATTTTAAAGACACAAAGAAATTAAATCACATAAGATGTCGCACAGGTAGTAGGCAATACAGCTAATGATGAATTAATGAATGAAAAAGCACTTTACTATGGGGAAGACACAATGTTTAGTATGCTCTGAAGAAGCAAATACAAAAAAATGAAACAGTCTCAAACAACAAAGACCTCACACTGTAGTAGAGGGGGAGACCACACACCTAGAAAAGTGACCAGGGAAGGGCATTTTGGTCAGCTTTGGTATATTCAGCCACTGAACACTCAACTGAGAAGCTCTTTCCAATAGCAAAACTGATCTAAGTACTCAAAACTCCAAGCCATACAAATAATAACAAAGTCCAATGAATTTAAGCCCCAAACAACTTGGTCATAAACATACACTATATAATATCTAGGAACATTATTCTCCATGAGGATACTGAAGCAAGAAATTGGACATACATAATTTTCTAAATCGAAATATCCTTTGAGTATTCAAATGAACCAAAGTGTAATATTTTTCCAATAGAAAAATCTCTCATGGAATAATATCTTATCTGAAGGTACAGGGTACTCCTTAATCACATTTAATAATAACAATCAGTACATGAAACCTGACTATCCACTGTCCAAGTATATAGCTTCTTCAGGTTGTTACAAAAATGAAGAAAAGTAGATTTAAATGCATATAATCCCTAAAGAGAACAAGAGCTACAAAACTTGCACTAAGTTCATCAAAACCCAATCATTTAACACCAGCAACCAAATTTGTAACAGATTCACATACACAGGTACACATCAATGTATGGAGAAGCACCCAAGAGAACACCTTCTACCTTAATAAGAATTCACAAACAAAGCTTAATCTTAAATAGGTTTGTTTTCTGCAATCAATTCACCAACCAGTTATGATACATGTCCAATGACAGCAATCCTCAGTGCTACCTCCAGAAAAAAGTTAATTTTGTAAAGCAAAGAATGGTCCAGCATATGGTGATTCACATATGAAATTTTTTTTTTAAATTCAATCCACACTTCTTGAACCCAAGTCATCTGGGACTTTGGATTGTTAATGGTCTTTACAGTTAAGAAAATGTATTAGAATACATACTACTAAAAATAATACACCTGCCAGTCCTTAATCTCATTCTATTCTCCAAATCTCCCCTAAAGAAAGTTAAACTATAAACTATAATGGAGAAAGCAGGCTGACTGCGCAACTAGGTAGAATCTGCTATGTTGTGGAATAAGAACTTTGCAGATCTGCAGAACTTCAATACTATATTGTAAAAGTACTGAAAAAGCCACAAACTAGAAAGTTTAAGAACTACAATGTACATGATACTACTATTTGTGGAAGAAAAACAGAAAAGTTTAAAAACCTTAAAATTAAACCTGACAACAGGTGCGTGCTTTTTTAAAAATAAAATCAATGGTACCAAAGAAAAAAAATCTGATTTACAGAAAGTATGTCAGTGACTAGCAAAGACAGAACCAAGAATACGGTCTAAACCAAGCTGTTCTCAAACAGGTGAAACATTCCAATTCATTCATTCATTCACACACACGTACATCTACATATATATATATACAGATAACATCAGTGTTTAATGTAGACTAGGAAATGTGTTCATTAGCATCACTTTTACTCACCTTACTAACACCCACTCCAGTAAACCTGGCCTCTAACAGTTCTTGCCGCCTTGGGTCCAAGCTATGCAATTCTTCCATCATTTCTAGTAGAAAAAGAAAAAAAGATGTGAGAGTACGAAAATTTCAAAATGGCAAAAACAGTTTTTATGTCTGACAAAATTCAAGAGTGATTTTATCATTGAATGGTCCACTGAATTCACCCCCTTAAAGTAATATAGTATGCATTGAGCCATAAATTTTATTATGCTACAAAGAAAATAAAACGGCATTTATAAGGGTATTTAGAAATCATCTTTTATAACTTTAAGAATATCTTATTCACCCATAAATCTGAGAAACTTTAGCTGTTAAGACAGAAATATCTTAATCCTTTCTTAAAACTTCTCTGAAGTTGTGAAAAGCAAAGGCAAAGGGGTATAGGAAATAAGGGCTTGCCCCCTGCCCTGCAAGAAAAGATATACTAAGCATATGAATCTGGGTAGGTGGTTTTAGATTTTTCTTTCCCTAAGAGATAAAGATATGAATCATTAATGACAAAGTCATAAGACTATAGAATGAATCAGAAGCCACAGACAACTCTAAATAATACTATGATTTCTCTGAAGAGGTCTCAGGAGAAAAGGCCTTGCTCATTTTTAATGTAATGGGGTACTGATGGTAAAGTCATCCTTCAGTGAAAGTAGAGCAAACGTATCCACACATAAAACCATCCTTTTTCTAATTCTCTTTTTTTCTGACCACTCCCTGCAGCACTATATTTCCCTAGACTACACATCTGTCTTTTAACACTACTTCCAAACAGGGAGAGGCAAGAGTACACCATATTTAAAATTGCTCTTATTACTAAATAACATACAAGCTACTTTCAGCAAACCTATTCATTTATATTCATGGACTAACCCCTGCAAATAAGACCCACAGGAAATCTCTAACACAAAATTGGGGGTTGGGGAGTGGGAGCAGAAGAAATGTACCACTCTTACAGTTGACACCTTCAAAAACACAGTTAACCAGTTAGGAGGATGCAAATAGGGGTGGGGATGGGAAGAGGAGGGGTGATAGGATGACTTTAAAGTTCACTGGACCCATGATTCAAACCTCTCCTTGGCAAGCTAACATACCCACAATTTCCAGTAACAACCAATATATACATCCTTCCAGTTTCATTTCCCTTCCCTTGCTGAATCAAGAACCTAAGCCATAGGAGATAGAAATGGTAGATATTCTAAAGTTTCACCACACCTTTCCCCTACCCCCAATACACACACACATAAACACACTGAAGTGTAGCGGAATTCTCCTAGGCGGGAGGGGAGGTAAATACCACAAAAGACTTTGAGCTCCCCTCAAATAACCGGCCTTACTCGAAGTCTCGCCCTTCCCATTAACTGAGGCCGGTTTCGCAAAGGCTGCATCCTTCTCCCAAACCACGAGATCCATCGGATCTTTTCCAACTCCCATCCACAGCCCAGGCCTACAAAATAACGCCTCGGCAGTTGCTACGTTTAATGTCAAATCACGTTTGGAAAAAAAAAAAAAAAAAAGCGCCTCATCCCTCTCCAGCCTTGGCTCCGGGTAAGCCCCAGGGCCGGGCCAGGGACCTAGCCGCTCGCCCGCCCGCCTGCCCGGGGCCTCGTAGCGCAGCCGCCGGCTGAGGCCTGCTCCCGGAGCTCTCTGCCAGCTGCCCGCAAACTTTCCCCAACTTCGGCCCCACCTGTCAGGCAGGGTAGGGCAGGGCAGGAGGCCGAGCGGCCGGGACCCCGGGAGTCAAGGTACGCTCCTTGGTCTGGGGATGCTTCGGCTCTCCTAACAGCTCCCACCCAGAGCCGCTGCGGGGCCTTGGCCCGGGAAGCCTCGGGCCCAGCTCCCGCATCCATGTGCGCCAGGGGGCCCGGGAACGGTTACGAGAGCCCCGGGCTCTCCCGGCCCAGCCTCGGCCTGAACCCTGGTCCCGGCCCCGGCCCGGCGCCTGCCCCCGCCCCGGGCTTGGCTGGGCCGAGATCTCACCTGCCGCCGCCGCCGCCGCCGCCGCTCCTCCCTGGAGGGGCCCCGACCCAACCCGACCCGGCTCCGGGCCGCTCCGCTCTTCCCCTGGGCAGGCCCGGGGCGGAGCCGGGGCCTCTCCTGAGCGCCGCAACCCCCCGCCCGGGCAGCCGCCGCCGGCGCCGGGCTCCACGCGAGGGCGGGCGGGCGGGGGAGGGAAGGAGGGAGGGAGGGAGGGAAACGGGGAGGGGGAGGGGGCGGGGAGGCCGCAGATCCCCGGGCTCGCGTACCGAGCCGGCCGCCCGAAGGGGGCTGGGGCCGGGGAGGCCGTGGGGGGCCGCGGAACCGGCCTCCTGGCGCCGGACAAAGGCCGGGGAAGGCGC
>CM053593.1:163265348-163280408 GCA_028646575.1 Pseudocheirus occidentalis | reverse complement strand
CTGGTTGTATAGGTGTTATAGCCAATGGAGTGAACAATGAGAAAAGAGAAACAAAAGCCAAACATCGAAAAGAATGATAGCATGCATTGCTTCAGTCTCCTTTTAAACTCTGATCTTTCTGGATCTTTCTCTGAATGTAGACAAAGGGGATGTGGTTTTAAGGTTCAGGTTAAATTTCTGATCACTGTTTCTTCAGTGGAGAAGGAAGACTCCAAGCTTTCTATCCAAGGCTTGACTTACTTCCCACAAAATACTAGTTGCACAATGGTAAGTAGTAAAGAAATCCATTTATCCAAGCTGACAGCAAAACAGAAATCAGAGAAAGTATACACAGGAGACAATATACCAGACAATATATAATGCAGGAGCTCTCCCACTGAGAGTGAGGTAACTCAGCCCAAAGGAGAGTCCCAGATTTCACAAAAGTTCTCTTGAAGTCTCTAGTGTAGCCAACCAGTGATAGGGACATGATGGGGACCGCCAGATCTTCTCTCTAGCCATCTTCTTCCCAGAATCACATTTTCCTTCAGCAACCTGAAGTGGAGTTGACATTACCCATCTATTCTTTTGAAGCTAGAAGTCAGAAGTACCTGAACCTGAAGAGATTCAAGAGCACAAAGAAGAGATTCAGAAGGTCAAGAGACTGAAGACATCAGAGTTCTCCTTTCTTGGGTTCTTGCTATCTCATCCCCACCTTTCACACAGGTATTGGGCACTGATCTCCATCAAGGAGTAGAGAGTCCTATCCCAGTGGGCTTTAGGACTTGGTTTACACATGAAATTGAAAATCTTCTGCAAAAACAAAACTAATGCAAGGAGGATAAAAAGAGAAGTAGGAAACTGGGAAAAATCTTTGAATTAAATCTTTCTGATAAGGATCTGAATTCAAGACAACAGAAATATGTAAGCTCAAAAGCCATTCCACAATATACAAGTGGCCAAGTATTTCAAGATATGAACAGACTGTTCTCAAAAGAAGAATTGCAAACTATTTACAATCATATGAAAGAATGCCTTAAATCACCAATAACCAATAATAAGAAAAAAGCAAATTAAACAATCTTGAGATTTCACCTTATGGGCACAGTAAATTGGCGAGGATTACCAAAGATGGTTACAGCCAATGTTGGAGAAATTGTGGCAAGACGGACATGCTATATCACTGTTGATGTAGTAGTGAACTGGTCCAGTCATTTGGGGAAGCAATTTGGAATTATGCAGAGAAAATGACTCAAATATCCATATCTTTTGGCCCAGATATTCCCATTTTTGGAATGTATTCCAAGAATTTCAATGAGAAACAGAAAGACCACTTAATCACCAAAATATTCATGGTAGCAAAGAACTGGAAACAAAGTTGTCACTCATTGGTCAGATCACAGATTAAGGGCTCCTCAGGTATATTCTTGGAGCTTAGAAGGTATTAGAAAGGGGGATTGTCTGCTCCTTGGCAGCTCTGACCCCTTGCTCTGTGTCCAACGTCTTTTTTGGAGAAGTTCCATAAAAGTTGGGACAAAGGGATGATTTGACTAGATCAAGGCTATTTTATATATATTCGGTTACTCTGAATGGGTGCTATTGGCTCTTAACCTTTGCCTGAGTTCAGAAAGCTGTGGGTTTTCAAACACTTGGAGCTTCCTCATTTGACTCTTCTAGCCCTGCCCTTTTCCACAGATGGCTACAGGCTTTCAGTGCTCTTGGGACACCTCTGCTTTATGCAAGCAGGCTTCCATCTTGTTTTGCTGGACTCAGGATGGCTTTTCTGGTGCAATCCTTTTCTTAGAGCCTATAGGTTCTTGGTTGTCATTTTGTGCTGCTCTAGCCTGTGAAAGGACACTAACTGTTCTTTCTTGTATAAGGACACTGTATAAAGGATTTCTGTATAAGGATATTCTCTTTCTTGAAATGAGGAGGGAAGTAAGCATTTATATAGTGCCTACTATGTGTCAGTCACTGTGATAAGGGCCTTTTTACAGATATCTCCTTTGATCCTTACAGCAACTCTAGAAGGCACGTGCTATTATTCTCACAGTTTAAGAAACTGAAACAAACAGAGGTTAAGAGGCTTGCCTAGAGTAACACAGCTACTAAGTGTCTCAGGCTGAATTTTAACTCAGGTCTTCCTGATTCCAGGCCTAAATTATTATTATATCTGGGTTTATTTTTATTTTTATTTTTTGCCAGAATACATGTGTGAGATCCGGGTTGCTCTGCCACTATCTTAACTGAAAGTCCTTCTGCTTAAGTCTTTGCTTTAAGTGAGACCACTAACTTTAGACCAGGATGCTGTCACTATATTATTTAATATTTTATCACACAATTGAGGTTTAATTCTGCATGTTTCCACATATCTTAGCCGACCTGTGTCATTATGTGATCATTTTGATCAGGCTTAACACAGCATAACCAGGCTAATGAGAAGTAAAAGTCTTGGAATAACTTTGGATAAAAATTCACACGGTACTTCACTATCAGCCAGTCAATAAGCATTTATCAAAGAACTGTGCTAAGCGCTGGGTATTTAAAAAAAGGCAAAAAACATGATCTCTGTTCTTATGGAGTTCGAGAAGCACATATTCTTTTTTTTTATAATTTGATTTTTTAATTTAATTTTAGTTTACAAGATTCAGTTCCATAATCTCTTGAGTTTCAAATGTTCTCCCCTCTCTTCTCCACCTCCCCCCGCCATGGTGGTGTGCAATCAAGTATAGGATCTGCAAATATTTTCAAATTGGACATTAATCTGGTTGTATAGAAGGGCTGTAACCAATGGAGTGAACAATGGGAAAAAAAGAAAGAGAACCAAACACGAAAAAGAATGATAGCATGTAGATTGAAGAAGCACATATTCTAATGTTTACATGTACAAACAACTATGTACAAAATACAAGTTACATCCGATATAAATGAATGATAATCTCTCCCCAAAAAAGGCACTAGCAGTGTGGGGAGGAGGAAGGAACTAGGAAAGGCCTTTTGAAGAAAGTAATATTTGCTATGGGTTTTGAAGGAAGTTGGGGTAGCATTCCAGATGTAGGGGTCAGCCAGTGAAAGGCAGAGTTGTGAGATGGAGTGTCATGTGTGAGGAACAGCAAGAAGGCCAATGTTGCTAGATCGCAGAATATATGGAAGGTAGTAAAGTATAAGAAGACTGGAAAGGCAGGAAGGGGCCAGGTTGTGAAGGGTTTTAAAAGCCAAACAGAGGAAATAAATGGGGCTTTCCTTAAAATGCAAATAGTATCTATCTAAAACCATCAGCAAGCATTATCTGTAATGGGGATAAGGTAGAAGACTTCCCAGTAAGATCAGGGGTGAAGCAGAGATTTGGGTTGTTACTTCAAACTCCTCCTAGAGGATTTTATGTTTCTCCACACCCCAAGGGAGCAACTCAGTGACTGGAAACTGTCTTAATCAATGCCTAGGCATACATATATAATAGTAATGATAGTTAACATTTATACAAAGCTTTAAAGTTTGCAAAACTTTAGAAAATATTATCTTATTTTCATTCTCACGATATCCCTTGGGAGGTGGGTGCTATTATAACCATTTTGCTGAAAAGGAAACAGAAGCTGAGAAATGTTCAATGACTTTTCCAGAGTCACTTTAGGTCTTCTAGACTCTAGGTCCATAGCTTTATTCACCTAGCTGCCAAGTATCAGTTTGGCTACCTGTCACATGACAAAGTGAATAGATGTCAATAGCTCTGACACACTTGTATATGACCTTCTTCTTACTCCATGATGTAAATAATGCCCATATTGTAATGTTAAAAGGAAAATGTGAAATAAAAATAATAAAACTGAATATTTTCATGCTCTCAAAGAAATGGTTGGGGAAGAACATGATTACCAGACTTCTTAGACAACAAATATTTATCAAAACCTCTCAATTCTGAGAATTTTCCCTGGCCCAGAACTCTCTTCCTCCTCACCCCAGCTTCCCGGCTTCCCAGAAATTCTAACTGGAATCCCACTTTCAGTGAGAAGCCTTTCCAAGTTCTCTTTAATCTAGTGCCTTCCTTCTGAGATGATCTCCAGTTTATCCTGTATAATCATTTGTACATATTATTTCCATGTTGTCTTCACAAACAGATTATGAGTTACTTAAGGCAGGGTGTTTTCACCTTTCTTTGTATTCCCAAAACTTATTACAATGCCTGATACAGAGGTGTTTAGAAAATTATTGTTGACTTGACTTCTTTGATTCTTTCCATGTAATAGGAAATAAGGTTGGACAGGTAGAGGGATTATGCAAAGTCTTAAATCATCACCATCTGCCTTGTAATTCTAAGCACATATAAGCCTATATAATCTAAATCTATATAAAGCATGAAACACTATATAAAGGACATAGAGCAGGAATTGGTAACCTATGGTATGCATATCAAAGGTTGCAAAGAATATTTTTAACAACTCCAGGGCTGCAGCAGCGAAGATTTGGTGGCTACCAGAGCCTTAGGGTCTCTATAGCAGAGTCCCATTCCTGCTAATTCAAGTTGATACCAAAAGCTACAGGTATAACTCCTCTTAGGGGAATTTTTATTTTAATAAGAAAATCCAGAGAAATTGGTTAGGAAGGACTACAAACTTGGCACCCTACTTTAGAAAGGCTCCTAGTTCCAGATCAAATGAGAGAATATACGTATAGTGTTTCACAAACCTTAAAGCGATATATAAATGTCAACCATAGTAATAATAATAACTACTAGTAGTATACATATAGACAATGTTAGGTTTGTTTCCTTGAGTCTGGACTGTTCCTGTTCACAAATCCTCAAGGAAAGGTTGTATTTTAACCCTTTCCATGATGCTATGGTATGAACTGAGATTAGGATCAGAAGCTGAATCATTCAATTAATTCCAATAACACTATTCCTAAATGATACAGCAGAATGTACAGAGAAAGTTATAACACATTATTTGAATGTCTGAACTATCTAAATGGGTTAAATCCCCCCACCAAACCTGAGAAGAGGAACCTATGTCACAACATGCAGAATAAATGAACCATGCAAGAGTCTGCAATGCATTGGTGTAAAGAGATTCTGGAAATGGCAGCTGCAGCCACGAGCGAAAGAAAAGGCTTTTGTAAGTATAAATGTGACTGAGACTGTTTGTCCCAAGTTGGTCTTTTCAGTCACAGATAAAAAGCACCATGAGTAAAATCATCTTCAAACAAGCAAAGGAATTATATCCTTCCAAATTACATGCTTCCAAAACAGGATGAGAATTGGTGTGAGATTTTTTTTTTCTTTTCCTGTGACATTTACAAAGATATAACCTCACAGCAAAAGCCTGGAAGGGGATGTGTTTAATTGTAGAGAAATGGAGAACATTTATGCAAATAGATGCATTAGCTCAGACAGCACTAGCGGAGGCTCTCAATGAAGCACACGGAAGTCACTTAAATGCTTCATGAGTCAGAGGGCACCACGGATCCTCTAGCTAACGTTCTTTTGCATTTAACATCTCAGTTATCAGCAGGCTTCAATGACACAGGTTCTACTTCTCTTCCACCTGCCAAGTAATTTTACTCTAATTGACTGCCTCCTCAATACTTGTCACTGAAACCATCTTCTCAGTCAGATGCTACTCAGGATGATGTGCATGTGACTTTCAGAAATTAAATGGCTCCCACATCTCAAGAATAAAACCTGTTTTGGAGATAGAATTAGCATTCACAGCCTTCTGCCAGGGTGCTGCCTCTTTATCCTGTATTGAGTCCAAAGAAATGATAATAATAGCACTTGATAGTGGTATAAAGGATTTATAAGATGGTAGTTTCCCTCTTGAATGTGTCATCCTGAGAATGGACTTGGACCATGTTGCTTTTCACTTACATAAAACATTAGATATTTATGCACATAAATTGGCCTAAAATCTTCCTGAATCTATGTTTTCAATTTATTATGAAGACTAAAAAAATATTAACAAATTTGTTGGAACTGAAATTTTTAATACAAAAATGTGAGCTTCTAAGCTATCAAGTCAATACCTGGGATGATATTTGGATCAATGCCTTATGAGTCTAGTGCATCCATAGTCAAAGGCCACTAAAACAAAAAGGCCAAATGTATACACAGAACAGTCTGAAGTTTGGGAGAACATATCTGAAACTGAATGCTGTCAAATTACTAAGAACAAAGAAATTTGCATTGGTGGGAGACTCTGGCTGCAGAATACTGCACTTAAGTTTGAACTTGGCTCATGTATTTGGTTTTGCTAAGCTGATTTTTCTTTGGCTGACAAGGAGGGGGAAGGTATATAATGGGAAATATATAAAACTACATCAAGAAAAATGAAAAAGTCTGACTGTAGAGAACAAATGAAATAATGTGTTAGATTCAGTTAGAGTACTGGGGTTCAAATCTAAGGCTGGTCAACTTTGGGAAGTTGGGCATTGTATCAGCAAGCACCCAGCATACTTAGGATGGCTGCTAGCACAGGTTCTTAGATCTGCTTTTCTAAAGGAAAGCAACTCAAAATGGGTTAACAATCTTACTTTTAATAATCAAATACCTATCATTTACCTAGTTTAGGGGAAAAAGTCAGCACCCTGAACTTCAGAGAATACAAACAGAATAAAAACACAAGTTACAAACAGACAAAGAAACAGATCAGTAGACGGGCTTCTAGCTATCTGACCATTACATCCATACCTAGTTAGTTACCAGAGGGGGAAGCACCAACATCTGGGTTTTCAAAGCCGGGGGCTCAATGGCTGCCCAGAGTCTCGTCTGGCCAAATCACACAGCTCTTTCCAAAGTGATCCCCAAAGCAAAACCTCACATCAGGGTATATATAGCCTTCTCCTGGATCAGAGAATGTCACAGCCCTCTTGACCCACTGCCCAATTACAAAGTAATAAGGCCTGGGCATTCCTGAAGAACAAGTCTCCCACCACGAGCTCCATGTGACCACATTCAGCTTATGAGGGGGCAGAGTATACTTTCAAATCAGGGAAGGTTCTCAGAGCCACTTAATCCTATCAAAGAGCCTGGCGGCAAGGAAGATCTTCAGATTCCCATAACAGGCATATTACTCCATTTCTTTTCTTCAGTAATTTTTCAGTCACATCCACCTCTGTGATGTCATTTAGGGTTTTCTTGATGAAAATACTGGAATGGTTTGCCATGTCCTTCTCTAGCTCATTTTACAGATGAGGAACTGAGGCAAACAAGGTTAAGTCACTTGCCCAGGATCACACTGCCACTAAATGTTTGAAACTAGATTTGAATTCAGGAAGATGTCTTCCTGATTTCAAGCAGTGTTCTATCCACTAAGCTATCTAGCTGCCCATTCCATTTCTTTGAATTTCAGTAAATTGTCTGTAAAAAGAATAAATTGGATGGACTACATGACCCTCTAGGGTTCTGTCTAGGCCTAAATCTATGATTCTGTATGTGAGGAGGGAGGGAAAGATGAGTTTTTCAACCCTAGCAGTGACAGCCAGATCGGATCTGCAAGACAAAACAGCCTAGATTTTAAACTTGTTTAAATGTGTTACTTATTGCATCAGGCCATTTAGTGATAAGGCAAGGTACATGGCACCCCTGTATCTATTCCAAGAGAAAAAATGAGAAATGTCTACAGTGATCATAGCTTTTCCCCATTTTCAGCTGAGGACAACTTGCTTCTCTGGAAAGTGTCTGTGGAATCTCCTTATGCAGCCCAAGTTTTTTGCTACAGAATAAAATTTCCATCTTGTGATCATTTTCAAATGATGAAGTATAGTAGAAGCAAAGGATTTGGAGTCAAAAGACTTGAGTTTGAATCCAGGCTTACTATCTGTATAGGTTATAGTCCGACACTTTCATTCTTTGGCCTCTACTCACTTCCAAAAGAAGGGAATTGTAATCGGTGGTCCTCAAGGTCCCTTCCAGTTTTAATGTGATCCTATTCTCCATTCATGCTGAATTTTCATAAGCATTAATATCTAGATGCAGTCTCCAGTTTCACAATGTATTTTTCATAAAAGTTCTGCCTCTAGTAAGGAAATTTTTGATAATGATGAGGATGCATCTGCTTCACTGATATCTCACAGTAACCATATGAGTCCAAAATTCTGTTCCTGATAGTCAAGTTTTTGCCTGTATTTTTTTTTTTTACCTGTATTTTACCTATGTTAGAAATGGGTTACTAAGAAAGAATGTTAGTACTGTGATTGGTTCAGTCAAGCTCTCAACCTCAACTCTTGCTTCCTTATTAGGGGATTTCAACACATACAATAATGTTCCCTTAGCCATCCCAGCTTCATAGTTCCTCAATCTATTCAATTCCCAGGACCTACTTTTCTACTGCCTCAGCTACATGCAGAGATAGTTATACTCTTGATCTGGTGACTAGTGATCTTGAACACAAATTTCCACTTCCATGTTCATTTTTTAATCTGATCAAAATATCTTTATCATTCTATCTTTCTCTATACCTACACTCTTCTGTGCTTGGTCCTATTCTTCCACCCTTCAGTTGTTTCCCAGATTATCACCCCTGAATTAAACTCTTCTCCAATCCTTATCTTGACCCTTTGGTGAATTAATTTAACTCTACCCCATATTTTAACCTTGAATCCCTTTCCTTCTTGTCTCATGATCCATCTTGTCTTGCCAAATCCCATCTCTGGGTCCCATGTTCTGCCTCATTCACTGCTACTCACATGTGGAAGAATGGAAGCTGGAAGTCTCAAAACCATGATGATTAGATCCACCAGATTTCTTATGGTAACCTCAACCAGCTCCTCACTACAGCAAAATAATCTTCCTCCCTCACTGATTCTCCATCTCACTAACTAAATAAAAGACTTAAGTTTCCCTTCTCTTTGCAAGGTTTTCACAGGACTCTCCCCAGATGCTCACAACTGAGGGCCTAGCCTCACTCTCTAAAACTGAGGCCAGATTTCTTTTTTCTCCTCTCCTCTTTCAAACCTCTAACATGTTCCCCACTATCTCTTACTCATCTTTGATGGGATAGCCCCTTTGATATCCTCTTCTCCAGACTGCACCATCACTACACTCGAATCTTCAAATTCTTCCTAGCTACTAGCTCCTTGTCTGCTACATACAAACACACCTTGTCTCCTCAACCTTGAGAATACTTAGTTGCACATTCTTATAATATCCTTATTATATCTAAGCTCTTCACAGCCTGACCCCTTCCCTTCTCTAGTCTTACTTTACTTTCCTGCACATGATGACCCAGACACTGGCCTATTTGTTCTGTTTATGTGACAGTACATCTCGTGTCTCTTGCCTTTGCACTGGTTGTCCTCCATGTCTTGAATATTCTCCTTACTTATCTTTGCCTCTTCAAGACTCAGCACAAATGTCACCTCATGTAGCAGATGATGGACAACACATCCATCTATCTATATGTGGTTTCCCCCTTAGAATGTGCAGTCCTTGATCATGAGACTGTTTTTACATGTGTCCCTCAGAGCTTAGCGCAAGGCCTGCCAAATAGTAATGCATAAGTAAATGCTTTCTGATTGACAACTGACAGTGAGGTTTGTAGGGGGCATTGTATATATCATCTCCATTACCTTTTGGTAATGGAGGCACAACTTAGTGGAGGTGTAGACAATTTCCTTTAGGTCCCTACTCCATGGAGCACCTGAAATTTCACCAAAGGATTCCTGACAATACATTAGGAGAATCCAAATCAAGCTCTCAACTCACCCTTCACTTGGACAAGTTAACTTAAAAGGAAGACAAACTAGGAAAGGCCCTCAAAGAGCTGTAGGGTTTCCAGACTGGGAGTAAACATGTGGAAAATTACTTAGGATATCCAGGATAGCTGGAAAACCTTCTATAGACTAACAGTTCACAAAGATGTTAGAGCTGACTAGGTCAGTTTAAAAAAACAAGAAAAAAGAACATTTCATAAGGCATCATAAGCATGTTCTCAGTGAAATGCTAAGCACCAGCCATTTTAAGGATGTAGAAAACAAGAATGTAAAATTCGTAATGCTCAGGGTAGCTACATCATAAAGCAAACTAGTTGGATGATCTTGAACAAATGAGTACAGTAATGGAGTAGATATTAGTTCTTAAATATTCAAACAAAAACATTAGCTCAAAAGTAACTGATCTGAGCATACATCAGGAAAAAAAGACTACTCAATTATAACAAAAAATAAAAGAGAAGCTTTTTTTCTCTAGTGCAGAGGTTCTTAAACCTCTTTTGTGTCATGGACTGTTTATGGCTCCAGTGGTGACTTTTGTGGCAGTTGTGAAACTAATGGACCTCTTCTCAGAATAATGTTTTAAAATGCATAAAAAGTAACAGGATTATGAAGGAAACCAATGATATTGCACTCAAAATGTAAAAAAAAAATGAAGTTTAAAAACTTCTTCAGTCAACTAATCTCAAGATTGAAATAATTTTTCTTATCTATCTTTCCTCTAAACTAAGTCATAAACAAAATCTGAATTGTAAGACCAAGAAGGTGCTTCAAAGATGATCTGTGCTTGTACTCTGATGGATTCATTTGTTCATTTTTATTAAAAAACTGACAGGAAATATGGCCCAGTAACTTAAGTCTAGTACACAGTACAATAAATATGGTGCCAAAGGCTAAGGTGAAGTTTTGTTGTTAATTAACTCCTTGGAGTTTACACATTTAAAGATTCCCACAGATAATGTTTTCAGGTGGTAAGAGATAGCAAGGCTTCTGTTAAGACAACAGGCCAAGAAAGCAGGAAAAGAATAAAACCAGTTCTAAAGCACTTTGCAAAATACAAAGTCAAAAACAGTGCTCAAAATAAGAACTGTAGATAAAAAGTAATTTTTCGAATTGAAAGCTTTCTGATTCATAGACCCTTAAAATGTTCCGCAAGAAACTGACACAAAACACTGTGATTGTATAAATCCTCTATTCTTATAAAAAGGCACAGAAACATATCACTTATTAGTGCAATACTCATTCCAATGTCTAATGAGATAAATAACTGTTTCCTCTCAGCTTGTGTTTGAGGAAAAGGGTTTGCGGTATTTGCACTGGATCCAAACGCGATACATTGTCAGTTGTTTTCCCCGGTTTACTTGGAGCCGGTGATCCACTATGTTCTGAACTTTTTCCAATCCAGCAGTAGTGAAGAGTGTGTCTAGTTCATCTGGTTTAGGAAAGATAACATTGACAAAATTGTTTGTCCAACAGAAAAAACATTCAGTTCACCATACCTCATATTAACCTAAACTCTTTGTGATTTTCCTATGATGAAATGCCTGCTCTTCCTTCCACAAATATGAAGATCCTGAGTCAGTGGTTTCCAAAAGTCTGGATTGTGAATCCCCATTTATTTACAAATTAAATGCATATACTACTACAGTATTAATTTTTAAAAATGAGATAAACATGATATAAGACTTGATTTTAGTGGCAACAGGGAGACCCTGGAGTAGGGGAATGATATGGTCATACTTCCTTTAGGAAAATCACTTTGGCAGTTGTGTGGACTGGAGAGGAAGAGACCAGAGGCAGGGAAACTGATTATGAAGCTGCAGCAAAGGATAAAGTGATAGGTGATAAGACCTAAACCAGGGTCATAGTTATGTGAATAGCAAGAAGGGGACAGAGGAGAAAAGAGAGTACTAGACTTGGCAGTAAGGAAGATCTGGGTCCAAATCTATCTCGAACATTAGCTGACTGACTAGAAAAGTCTCTTAAACCTCTTTGTGCCTCATTTGTAATACTAGGGGACTGGATTTAATGGTCTCTAAGGTCCCTTCTAGCTATCTGTAGTATTATGAGAAACTAGAAATGACAATATTTGGAAAATGACTGGATATGTGGGATGAGAGTCTTGAGTTGTCACCTAGGTGGTGAAGCTGGAATGACTAAAAGGATAATGATACCCTTGATTCTTTTAGGGAAGTTTGGAAGAGTAACATACAAGGCCCACTCAGGGTAAAGTGCTCTTCCTTCCCTCCTCTCCAACTTCAGTTCACCCAGCCCCACTGGACTGCTTGGAAGGAAGAGCAATATGGCTGCTCACATCACACTGATGAGTCAGCAGTGACAATTCTTCTGCTGAAACAGGATCATTGAACCATATCATTATATTATGTCCTCTGGACTCGTTGAACTTTCATATGCCTGGCTGAGGCACCTTAAGGACCTCTGGATCTTACTATGTACCTCACCGTTGGACCCTTAGAATTTCTGAACCTTCCTCTGCCCCGAAGCTAAATTTTCTTACATGTTTTATGTCCCCTATTAAAGCATGAGTTTCTTGAGGATAGTGATTGTCCTGATTTTCTATTTGTATCTCCAGCACTTAGCACATAGTAAGCATTTAAATGGATTTTCATTCATTCACATGGTGAGATTGGCAATACAGATGTTCACAGCAGAGCAAGAGGGCCAAAGTGGGGAAGTATTAGAAGGAAAGAATAGACGTGGCTTTTTAGAAACAAGCCCCATCATCTGTTATCACGAGGATGGTGGAATGATACTCAACTTCCCACTCTTTAATTCATAGCCTCACCCTGGAGACCACTGCTCTGAGTATACTCTGATTTGGCTGAAATTAGAACTCTGTAGCGTGATCAGGAAAGGCTTTTCATAAAATGTGGCACATTCATGAGATGTAGTGCTGAGCAGAATTTGTGACTATAACTTACAAATCCATGTATTGTTTTAATTGTCCAATATTTCATACTACAGTAAAAGTAGTTTCACATCTAAAAAGGCTGAAAGACGGTTATAATGTGCAAGTGATATACTATGGAGGACCTGGCACATGGAATGGGAATGTGAGGTTAGGCTTTGATTTAAAGATTCAAGTTTTTAAGAAGATTCTGTGTTTTCTTGGTTGGTTGTGGCAGAAGAGACCAGTGGCAAAGATAATGAACCCCCAGTCTCAGGGTGTTTCACTATGTAAGTACTATGTTTTGAATGCTTTCACTATATGTGTGTGTGTTCATCCCTATAAAAAGCTTACCTCTACTTTTAAGTAGGGAAAAGATATGGCAGAGTATGATTTATGAGGCCATTGGTGTCTGAGAGATCAAAGTATAAAGGAGTCTCTGTGGAGAATCATATTTTCATATTTTTAACAGCTGGAAGGGACCTTGGAGATCTTGTTTTATAGATAAGGAAACCGACACAGGTCAATGCAGATGGAAGGAGGAAAGCTTTTTTTCTGACCATTTGGAGGACAGAGCTTCTGACTATTCCTTGACAACCCTTGACCATGTTGTCTGTCTTTAATCCTTTCATTGTTTTGTAGCCCGGAGTAAAGATAGGGAAAGATGAAGAAGCTATCAAGTTTTGTATCAGGACTAGGCTGGCAAAGGAGGGAGATAGCTGCTGTCTGTATCCCCCTCCACCCTGATCTTCTAGAATACTGATCAAACATTGAGGTGAAGGGAACTGATTGAGATGGAAGGCTGAAGCAAGAAACACAAATTTCCCAGAATGGTGGTGGGGTTAAATTTCCACATCCCATTCTACCACAGCAACCACTTCATTAACTGTGGGTCAAGGATATCTGAGAAATTCTGGTGAGCTTGAAATATGCAAACCTAATATCATTTATAATCTTGAAAAAGAGAAACTTCACTACTGCTCAGCTAATGACTTAAAGAAAATGGATGCCTCTGGACACAGGGCAGCATATTATCTAATATAACAGGAATTCACAGACCACTTAAAAGCAGGAAGTCAGTAACCTCAGTGCCCAATACCTGGAAGTAATACAGTCTATACATGTCGGGGAGCAGGAGAAGGGGATATTGAAGGGAAAAGGGAAGAAGTTAATGGATACAAGGAAGGGGCTGAGGAGAAAAGGAAAGAGAGAGTAAAAAATAAGACAGGAGGAAGAGGAGAGAAAAAAAAAACCAAAATGATGATGCCAGTGGGAGTAGCACCAACAGCTACTTAAGATGACTTTCACTGATACCAGTTGCAGAATGCTTCACTTCAGCTCTAAAATACCATTCCATTAGAAAAGATCTGTCAGTATATTCTTTTGCACCTTCTGCCTGGAGTTCCTGGGTCACTGAACAATTCTAACGGTTAAGATCTTTTTGGTAATATTTACAGAGCATCTGTGGTCTATTTAAACCATGAGAATAAACGTATCTTATGTATAACAGAATAAAGTTGATGACATATCATACCTTGTGTGAAGAAGTAAACTCTGGTACCATCACCTCTCACATAAAAATTTTCAGACAAACACCGACCTGAAGAAAACACTGACATGTTGTAAAGGTCATGTAGCTAAGGTTTCTCTTCTAGGTGAAGATAATACTAATTACTAATTAGTATTATCTAATTACTAATAACTGTAAGAAGATGCTTTTTCTAGGCAAAGAACATCATTCTTTTTTGGTTATACAGGGTATTCTGAAATCGCTGCCTCTTTTCCCCTACAAAAAATAAAACAGGCCCTAGAACAGAACAGCTCAGTAGATCTAATTAAAAAAACTAAGTAGGGGGGCGGCTAGGTGGCGCAGTGAATAGAGCACCGACCTTGGAGTCAGGAGTACCTGAGTTCAAATCCGGCTTTAGACACTTAACACAAAAAACTAGCCGTGTGTCCTTGGGCAAGTCACAACCCCAAATGCCCTCCAAAAAGCAAAAAAACCCCAAAAAACAAAACAAAACAAAAAACTAAGTACGATAGTTGAAGGGAATATAAATGTTATATATATACATACACATGTCTATATAGGAGGGTATATATATATGAATACATATGTGAGTATGTGTATATATGTGTACACAGACAGGGCATAGGATCAATGGAAGGGGAAGGGATGATATTTAAAAGGTGAAATTGAGAGGTGAGAAAGGAATATAATGAGAGGAGATGGGGAGAGACAGAATGGGGTAAATTATCTCATACAGAAAAGGCAAGGGATAACTGTTACAATGGAGGGGAAGGACAGGAAGGCAAAAGGGAATGGGTCAACCTTACCCTCAATGAAGCTGGCTTAGGGAGGGAATGACATACACTCTAAATTGGGTATCTTGCCCTATAGGAGAGTACGGGGGAAGGGATTGAGAGGGGGGATGATGGAGGTGAGGGTAGGTTTGTGGGGAGGGTTGTTA
>CM053593.1:163245706-163265248 GCA_028646575.1 Pseudocheirus occidentalis | reverse complement strand
AGATGGGGAGAAAATTTGTGAATCTAAATCTCATGGAAATGAATGATGTAAACTAAAAATAAAAGTTAAAAAAAATATGTAAGAATAAAGAAATTTATTTTTAGAGGGGGAAAAAAAAACAAAGTGTCCAGAAATACCTGTTTTAAATCGGAGTTGAGCCATATCATAACGGCCATAATCTCGCAAAAGAATCATTCCTCCAGGTTTCAAAAGATAGCTTAGTCGGTTGATGGCATTCTGCATCCTGGGTGAGGGGAAGGGAAAGAAAAAAAGGGGAAGAGGCCATAAAGAAAATTAAGTTCTCCCTAATGATAGGGCATTCTCTTCATTCAACACTTTATAAAAATGCAGTAGAATCCTTTTATTTTGGGAATCATTTTAAAGTTTTAGCTTTTGTCTCTGATCTGGTAAGAATCAAGGTGCAATTGCATTTCTCTGGTTGCAAATGCTGCCCAAATACACCTGTTGGCCCGAGGCTACCTAGCAGGGAGCATAAAAAGAAGTTAAGAGGGTAACTGGATTCTTCCCTAGGATCAGGCTCACTTTGTTGTTTCTCATTACTTAGATCACTCTCTTGAACTATGTGACCCCTTCTTGACTGTTGTTTGATCCCTGAGGCCTCTTTGTTCTAAACAGCTTTGACTAACTCTCTGGCTCCTAAGCTTCTGATTTTCTACCAACAACAGAAAATGAAGAAACTGCCTACTTTCTACTGCTATACACTACTTGGTATTCAGATTAATGGTATATATTTTGACCATCATTAATTACAAATACCTTGGCCTCTGTATTGTTTTAAGGATTTCTAAACCCCTGACTTGCTCTGCCTTCTGGCACCAGTATCCTCAATTCTTGGTCTAGCTCCAAATCTATCATACCTGGATGGTTCATGTCTTTTCTGTCTATCCCCTACATATCAGAAAGAGGAATAACACCTGCTTTATAGATAGGCAGTCTTACATGAGGCACATAATGAGGTTTCAGAGAACATGAGTTGTCATATTGTATGAGTGAAATAATGTTAATCTTGCCATAATGGAGTTCTACTGTTGTTTTCCAAAGAGATTAAAATAAGAGAAAATTTAAATGTTATCTAACCACTCACCACTTTGACCTTCAAATCAAAATTAATGCTTTGATAAGGAGGTTAAATTAATTAAAAATATCAAGAGTTCAACCGGAGATGACCTAAGACTAACTCCACATAACCTTACATAAAAGACAGGAAATTAGCTGTGGAAATTTATTTTTATACAGTCAAAACTTGCACTATCTAGAAAGGTTAAATCAAGTCAGCACAAAGTCAAATGTTGACTATTGTAGTCAATGGTTAAGAGAGCCAGAGGTTCAAACTAAGGTGGATCCCAAAATGGAGAATAAGATGAGAAACAAAGATTAAAAAACGCTACCCTCGGGGCAGCTTGGTGGCACAGGGAATAGAGAACTGACCCTTAAGTCACCAGGACCTGAGTTCAAATCTGGCCTCAGCCACTTAACACTTACTAGCTGTGTGACCTTGGGCAAGTGACTTAACCCCAATTGCCTTGCCTTCCCCCCTCCAAGAAGAAAAAAACAAAACACCCTTCCTGGTTAAAATTTATAAGCATCCATAAAGCATGGATGGGATGAGCTATCTACATGAAACTCCAAAGGAGTTCACCCAGGAGGCCTGTAAATGAGATTAGCATTATGCCTGGAAAGCAGCCAATATATGATGCTATCACTGGAAATAAACTGTACATTTATGAATGAGTCCTACACTGTCACAACCATCCTGTATCTGGAATACAGTGGTCAGTTCTTGGTGCCACAGTTTAGGAAGGGCATTGTAGGGCCTTGAATCTATGCCATAAGAGAACTGGGTAAATAAATTGGGGTTACTTGGCCTGAAGACTCAAGGTAGACATGATACCTGTTTTCAAGCAGCATGCTCCTCTTTCCTCTGTACCCTCTGCTGAGGACCTCACATCATACCCTTCACTAAAAGAAACAGACCATTTATGGAGAGCTCCCTCTTCAACTCTTTCTCATTTCACATTTTCTGTAATACTGTCCCTATCTCCTCTTGGTCTTTAAAGAAACAACCCTTCTACTTGCCAAGGACATCTCTCCATGCTCCCTTGGCCCATCACGTTTCATCTTCACTGTCAGATTGTTCCTCCTGTAATTCACACTCTATAAACTTTAATCTTTCTCTACATGCTGGCTCCTTCTCTGCTGTCTATCAACATATTTATGTCTCCTATTCTTTTAAGCTCTTCCTGGCCAACTCTTTGTAATATTTTAAAAGCATATTAAGGTACCAAGAGTCCCTCAGATTACTGACTACTCTCCCCCCAGGATATTCTTTCCTCTCCTGGCTTGTATGGACACTGCTCTCAGTTCTTTTACTTAACTGCTTCTTCTTAGTATCCCCTGCAGGATAATCCCCCATCTCCTGTGCCCCTGCTCTGCCCTTGGTCCTTGTCTCAATTTTTTCTCCCAGAAGTTCCATGACCATCTCTCCACTACTGACTCATAAATTTACCTATCTAGTGCTACTTCGATGTTTTGTCAAGATCTCACTCAATATGTCTAAATGGATTAACTTCCTCCTAAATTTGTTCCTTCTCTAAACTTTTCTATTTCTGTCAAGTGCATTCCATAATCTTCTAAATTTGTAAACTTTCAATTATTTTTGTCTCTTCCTTCTTCCTCAACTCTCATACTTAATCAGTTGCCAAATCATTGTGACTATGTCTCTTCTTGTATCCAAACTCCCTACTGTCCACTAAAACAGCAACTACTCCAATTCAGAATCACATTACTTCTAACCTAAAATGCTGTCATAACCTTCCAACTGCTCTATTTCCAAATTTTCCCTCCCTTTCTAATCCAACAGCTACCAAAATGATCTTCCTGTTAAGGGTCTGACCATGTTACTCTATTGCTTAAAAACCTGCAATGACTCTCCAGGGCCAATAGGTTACAATAGAAAACTTTTAGCCTGGCATTTAAAGCCTTCCAATGGTTCCCACCTTTTTAGCTTTGTCATACTATTCCTCTTACAAACCTTACACTCTCTAGACTATTAGCTGATGTTCCATGAACTCAACACTCCTCTCTAACTCTGTGCCTTCACAAGCTGTCTTGTGGTTGAACTTTCTTATTTTCACCTTTTAGGATCTTTATCTTCCTCAAGACTTAGTTCAGTTACTATTGCTCTAGGAATCCTTCCTTGATCCTTGAGGCTACTGATGCTTTCTCTTTGATTTTCCTCATAATGCTGTACTGTTATCAGCCCTACCCTTCTGTGGAATTAGAACAGACCGCTTGAGAACAGCAACTACTTTTTAATTCCATTCAATTTTAAAAAACATAAATTAAATCTGTCTAGTATAGTACCTTGTACCCAATATACTGATGTTTATTAATATCCACTGAATTGCTGAAGATGAATTTGATTGATGGTCACGTTTAGCCAATTATGAAGAAAGGTGGTTTTTGATGCTCTCCCACTTAACTAATCAGTGTTTCTTTTCTCATTCCTGAAAACTTCTAAAACTATACAGGACATTTTGTCTCCTATTAACCAAAGTGGAATATGCTTTTAGAGGATGTTTACAATCGAAGAAAGTACTAGTGAACATGGAAAAGTAGTAGTCACGACCCAAAAGAATAAAGCTAAGGTGGCAGAATGACACCATGAGGGGATGGGGTGAAAGGAAGCGTGAAATGTCATGTAATCTTAAGGTAGGTCATAGGTATGGATGTTGGGGAATTACAAAGGGTACTTGAAGGTATGTGTAGAATCTGTAGAATCCATTCCACCATTTGTCCCACCTGTTTACTTTGTGAGTAGCTGAGATTCAGAGGAATATTCTGCTAATTAGGGTATCTGACCTTCCTGGTCAAAGGAACTGATCAAGTTGACTCATACCAAAGAAGTTTCTTCAGAAGGGGAAGGGAGGGAGGGTGTGTGTGTGTGTGTGTGTGTAGAAAGATTGAGTGGGTGTAAAGGGTGTGTGTATAAGGAAGGGGAAGAAAGGCACACACAAAAGCATGTGAAGAACTGTTATGAAAATGACACTAGTCATCAATTCTTATGTCTACAGATGACTGAATAAGAAGACTGTGATTAAGGGCGCCTAGGTGGCGCAGTGAATAGAGCACCGGCTCTGGAGTCAGGAGGACCTGAGTTCAAATAAGGCCTCAGACACTTAACACAAAAACTAGCCATGTGACCTTGGGCAAGTCACTTAACCCCAACTGCCCTCCAGAAAGCAAAAAAAAAAAAAAAAAAAAAAAAAAGACTGTGAGTAAACTCTTTTGAGAATTTAATTATGAAACAATTATTTTTGGTGTCTGGATTTATATTTTCAGTCATGCAGGTAACTCTCAGTACAGAAACTCCCTTCACTGGCAATTACTTTACAATTTGTAGTTTAACAGAATTGTTTGGGTCACTGACAGACTAAGTAATTAGTCTGAGTATCATACAGCTACCATGCATCAAGAGGAAGGACTCAAAGACTCAATTTCTGACTCCAAGGTGGCCTTTATATTCAGTATGCTACACTTTCTCCAAAGGTATATGATAATAATTGATGCTACTTATATAGCACTTTATAGTTTACAAATTGCTTCATTCATTTGCTTAATCCGTTTGATGACATGGCAGTTTTAATAACTGAACTGTAAAGAAAACATACTTTAGGGATTTTGTTGTTTCTTCCATGGTTCCAGGGGCAGCTAGAAGGGGGACATGACAATTGCTAAGAAATACTCATTGCCTCTCTGGATATTTTATTTGCAATTGAGAGTCCCCAGATAGACTAAGTTTTATACAGAAGACATGATCATCAAGCAGAGCTTTGTCTTTTGTGACCAAGTGCAGAAAGATCTAAGACTTACTTGTCTGGGACAATTGATGAAAGGACAAAGATGAGAATAATGATATCAAGACTCTCCCTGGGCATCGGGTAACTCTTATCCTCATCACAGAGATCGTGAACGAAGGCAAAACATCGAGAAGGATCATACTCTGAATTTGTCTGTAGCAACATTTTTAATAAGGACAAAAAGGGTGGAAATGTCAACAACAATCTTGAGAAATATGCCGTGCAGGAAATGTAATGATTACCTGCTGAATGATTGCTTTAATGCTTATATGGATAGGGAGCAGACCTGTGATTTCGTTAGTAAAGGCAATTCCTTGGTGAGGAGACTGTCTACTAAGGCAGGTCAGCATTTTCTCTGCAAAATATAGTATTAGAGAGAACACTAAGAAGTTAAGTGACTTGCCCAGGGTCACAAAGCAAATACACATGGGAGGCAGGAACTGAACCCAGACCTTCCTACTTTTAAGGCTGACTCTCTATTGTGATGTGCTGCTTCTCACTAATGCTTAGAAGTGCTCTGCTTGTAACTTAGGGAATTTACTGATGTATGGGCTATGTAAGAGGGTAAAGGAAAACCTTAAATGAAGCAGGCATTGGTAATCCCTAAACTAAACTCCTTTAGCTTCCTAATCTGATCATTTAACCCAATGCTGCACTTGATGCATCAGGAAGTGAGATATGGAAAAAAGGGCAACTTGCTTCTTAGAATACTAAGAATATACATGAAAATGTCCAATGTTAAAAGATTGACCTGTCCTTAGTCTTTCAAATATTCCTGCCTGCAAAATATTAGAGAAAACCATAGGATTCACTAAGAAAATCAACTTCCCTAAGTTATTTAGCTATTAAAGAAGCTAAGACACTTTTTACCAACTTGTACATAGTATGTATACATTTATTTGGTTATAAAAGAAGCTAGGACACCTTTTGCTTCTATACTGTATTATTCAATTGTAGACTCTTGAATACAGGGACCATATCTTATTTTTGTATTTCTCTCAAGAGCTGTGAATATAATAGGTACCCTAATGAAATTTTATTAAGTTAAATAAAACCTCATCACAAAACTTTAGAGAAGGCTATCTAGAGAGTATTTGGTCTCCCCCTCATTTTTAAGAGAAGGAAATCCAGAGAGTCTGCATAGTACCTGGTACAAAGTAGGTACTTAATAAATGTTTGCTGATTGATGAAAGCCATACAGTGAGTTAATAGCAGAGATAGTCTCATGTTCTTTCTATGACAACATGCCAAAAAAGACAAAAACAAAAAACAAAAAACCTCTGGTCTTTAGCAAATGGGGGTTCTAACCTCTCAGGGGTGGGGAACCTGTGGCTTTGAGGCCACATGTGGCATTCTAGGTCCTCACATGCAGCCTTTTGGTGAGTCCAAGTCTGACAGAACAAATTCCTTTATTAAAGGCCACACACATGTGGCCTTGTTTAGGCAAAGAACGAAGGAGATATATATTTTAGAAGGAATATCAAAAATCTTTTTTTACTTTTAAGCCTCAGTATGAAGAGAATACAGTAAAGTACCTTAGATATTTAAGAGATTAATCTGTTTCCTTAACAGTTCCCTCAGGTGAAAGTTTTTGATATGTAATTCTACTTACCTGGACAAGATCTACAGCTGTGGTAGAAAAGTCACAGCAATATACAAAGAGTCCTGGGTCACTAAAATAAGCAAAAGAAATAAAAATGACAATTTCTTTTTTTTACCATCAATCGCAAGATGTTACATTTCTATCCAATACACAATTATTAGAGAAAGAAAAGAGACAGAATAAGTAGATAAACTGGCCAACATTTCTATTTGCTCTTTTTCCCTTTCTTGTGTTTTTAAAACTGATACATGTGATAGCAGCAGACACAAACTAGCTGCTGCTGTCAGTGCTATTAGGTTCTACTCTGATTAAAATTCTTATTTATACTCTGAAGTCTTGTGTCTTGTAGGGCCAAGTTACCTTGTATAGCAGACACACAATAGGAGAAATTCTTTAATGTGTTTGTTGTATCAAACACCTATAACTTACTGGTCATTCTAAAACATTACTTATCTTTTTATCATTTCACAACAGTTGCAATTCAAATTAACAATGACTAAAATCCATTTTACTCAAATCTATAAAACACTGTTCAAGTTAAAGGCAATTTACTCCTCATGCTTAAAAAGCAGAGCAAATTAAATGCTCTAGGATCTGTATGTATTTAAATATCACACGTCATAACTAAATCATGATTCCTTGTTCTTTTATTTGGTTATTCCCTAGTAAATTCATAATGCAGCAATGTGTTCCTCATTTTTCCCTAGATTCTCTTTCTTTCTTGCAAAAACTTCAATGAATGTGATGTACAACTTCTATCGTAGCAATGTGGCAATAACTCAGTTTATCAATCGGATGCTGATCTCATAATGTCTTGGAGGGCAGTGACTATAATTTCCTTTGTTCAGCTCGTCCCCTTTTATTAAGTGAATGTGATTAAAAATAACCAACCAACCAAAAAATATCAGGATGATCCAGCTAGTTGATTATATTTCAGACATGTCTGGTATTATAGAGAAGAGAGAACTATTTCTAGGGGCTGGAGCACAGATAGTCTATGAGACCCAAAATGGATGGAGAGCAAATAGGGAAGGGGAAAATTAGGGAACAATCTTTATCATCTTCACTTAAAGTAGAGGACTCTTAGGCTAGTTGTCTAGGGTAAGAAATCCTTTGGAAGGCCTTGATTTGGGGAGCTACAGAAAAGAGGTATTTTTAAAAAACTGACAACTATATTTCAACACAACTGGCCTTCTTCTTTAATCTTACACATCTTATTTTACACATTTAAAAGTAATTCTGAAAAGGGGTCCATTGGCCCCACCATAGTGCCAAAGGGCTCATCACACAATAAAGGTTAATGTTAAGAAATGTTAAGAACCTCTTCTTTTAATGTCCAATGTGAAAGTATTTGCAGATCCTATACTTGATTGCATGCTGCAATAGGGGTGGTGAGGGGGGGAGAGAAGGGGAAAAAAATTTGAAACTCAAGGGATTGTGGAACTAAATCTTATAAACTGAAAGTAAATAAACAAATCAATTTAAAAAATAAAACTCATTTTCAATCTCTTTGCCGTTAAATTTAAACTTTACAACACTTACTTGTTAGTATGTAAAATTGGAAAGACTGTGTTTCCCACACCACAGCCAACCTGCAGAGGGAAGAACTGTTATTCATAAAAGTTTCCAGTTATTCTACTGATTTGCCCACTACAGTTATAATCTGCTTGTAACAAGTTGTCTTTTTTTTCCCCCTACTCCTTTTCCACCACCACTATCCACTGACTTCAGGCAGATACAATCACTATTTCTGAAAGCTAATTACTCAACAACAATTTGACCTTAGACATGGAGAAGCAGGCCTAAAAGAAAACAGTATACACTCTAGGCAAAAAGAGTAGGTACAGAAGGAATTATCTTTCGCTTTATGGAAGAGATAAGAGTTCCACAAAATTGGCTCTAAAATAAATACTACTTTTCTAATAACTTTCATTATACAATCAGAAATAATCTCACAGAAAAATCCCTAATGAACCACGTGGAAAATGTTTTAGCAAGTATTTCTGGCCCATTCTATGAAGTATTGGGTACTGGGAGTTATACTACACAGACACATCATCAATTCCAGGATCTCCCTTCACTCACTGTTCAATTTTAGACAGAAAAAATTTTACCCACGCCTTGGAAACTCTAATATCATCTTCTGAGCTCTTAGAACTACAAGTGGCAGAGGGCAGAAATTACGTGAAGGCATACGAACCCCCCTTAGGATTTAGTGCTACAGGGCAGCACTATCTTGGGACCATTTACGTGATTGAGACAACACAGCATACAACCTTCGTGTAGTATCGCTTAGTTAATGACAACTGGTGATTATAGGGTATCTGAAAAGTCACAGCACAGTTTAAAATTTTTTTTATCTTATTTTTAATTTACGGAACAAAACAAGCATTTCTATAACAGTGTAATAAAAAGATAATTGCACATGAAATGACATATTATGTACAACTTGCTATTCCTTTTAAATATAAAATGTTATCACATAAATTTCTCCCCCCTTAGCCCTAGAGATGGCTACCAGTTTTAACTGTAAATTTTGTTAAGTCTGACGAGTTTTAAAGTTATTTCTTTTAAAGTTTTAATAGATTAGAACTGCATTAAGACTTTTGGGAAACTGTATATTTGAATGTAGTCCACTCCAGAGTAGAATTACCTCTAAAATTTTGATCTGGTCCTGTCTGGATCACTTGTCTTTTAAAAGATCTCAAACACATGACAGTGACATGAGTATCAACCCAGAGGCTTAATTAAGCCTGCTTAATTTTTGTCACTGTCATCATCAAACAGCAGTAGTCTTCAGTCTGCTGTTATTTTTAGGGCATCAAGTACAATTGAAGTTTCATTATTTAAATTTTAAAGTTTTATGCGTGAGTTACCTCTAGTATGCGGTAGGTGGCTGAGGAACCAGGAAAGCCATCACTATTTATATTTAGATGACAGAGTTTCTGAGTTGCTTCATCTGTGGGGTGCTTCTGCTCCTTATGATCAAGGCCCTGTGAAGAAGCCTTGTGCTGTTCTTGAGTATTAGATACTATTAATCCAAGCCCATCTCCACAGTCTTTGTGTTCAGTTATTTCATGGTCACAGTCTTTTAACAGGTTACTTTGGTTCTGGCGAGGAATCAGTTCCGGAAATTCAGTAAAAAGCCAGTGTCTGTCTTTGAAAAACCCATTTTCATGGATTTTGTAGAAGTTATTCCAGTATTCATGTGCATTGACCTCATACTCAACTGTAAAAAGAAAAAGACAATTATAACTCTTATGTATATAGGGCTTTAAGGTTTACAAAGCACTTTTATAAAAAAACAAAACACCACCAGTCATAAAAATCCATCTTCCAAATATTTTATATCTAACTGAATTAATTTATCTATGGATACAAAAGGCATCCTCCAACACTGTTTCTAATTAACAGGTCCTCAAATTACTTCAGATTTTTAAAAAAGCAAAGACAGTGAAACTTTGGCTAAAGGGGAAAATGTTCTTGTGAGAAATAAAAAAAGTTACTGAATGAAAGGACAGTAGAGAATAAAAACAGCACAGGTTACAGAAAAGATGCTTTTTATTTAGGATAGTCCTGGCATTTGATTTTCTGTCCTTTTACCCAATATGTTACCCAAAGGGTTTTACATCCTATATATTTTATCAGACTCTTCTCTTCTTTCCTTTACTTCGGTTCATCTCCATATTAGGAATGGAATTCTTTTTACCTGCCTGGAAGAACTTTTCTGGGTAAAAGCTATTAGGTCCAACCTCCTTCCAGCGTTTGATAGCAAATGCCAGCTCTAACACAACATTCTATTTTCCAACAACTTTGAAAGACTTTAGAACTCTGATCAATGCATGGATAAACCACAACTCAAAATTAAGCACACTATCCACCTCCTACCAGGAAGGTGATGTCTTAAAATATAGAATGAGAAATATTTTTGGACAGGGCCATTTGACTATGCATATTTGTTATGAGGGTTTCCTCCTCTTCTTGCTCTATGGAGGAAGGGGATTGGGAAGGAGGGAAAACAAATTTTCTTAATCCTATCTTTTTTTTTTTTTTGGAGTGGGGAAGGTAAGGCAATTAGGGTTAAGTGACTTGCCCAGGGTTATACAACTATTTAAGTGTCAAGTCTCAAGAGGTCAGTTTGGTGCTCTATTCACTGCACCACCTAGCTGCCCCCCTTAAACCTATCTTCAAAGGATTATTTCACACTTAAACACTACTACCTCTTCTGACTGTTACTTAGCAAAAACATTAAATTTATCCTGTTCTTCTTAATTGGCTGGGAACTAAAGGCTTAATAAGTAAATAAATTTACTTATTTAAACTTATTTATTTAAAAATGAATCACCTGTTGAGTGATCTCCCACTTCATAATCCAGGCAGGCACACAGGGAAAAAGTATTTTCAAAAGTATGTTGTTCAAATGACAAGGTATTTGTGAGGTAGGTCAAATCACATTCATTTTCAACTACAAACAATGTTAAGGAGACCACCACAGATGCTTTCTTTGTATCCCCAGGGTTCAGTACAGTGCTTAATAAACACTTGCTGATAGAGGTATCTTAATTGGGATAAATGCTGAAAAGGTGATCCTTAGGATACAAGGCTTTTTTTTTTTTTTAGTACAAACACAAAAACTAAATATATATGTATGTATATACACAACAGAAGTTCCTTTTCTTTAGCAAATGATTTGCCTGTATTAGAGCTCTATCATAAGAGTATGGCTTAGAGCAGAAACACTGAATTTAGTGAAGAAGCATCAAACTCTGTAATGCAACACTCTCAAGTGCTCCTAAGCCAGATTAAAATGTAATTGGGAAATATTTAATAAAATAAACTAAAAAACAATAAACCAAATAATGTCAACATTCTCCTGACCAGGGTTTTAGTGGCCCTCCTTCCTATGAGTGTGACACTATTGATTTAATGGATAGGGCACTGGGTTTGGAGTCAGAAAGCCTCAGATACTTACAGGGAGTGTGATGGTGGGTACATCACTTCATCTATCAATGTCTAAGTTTCTTTATCTGCAAAATGAGGGGTGTTACATTCAATGTCCTCTAGATCCCTTTCAGCTCTAAATCTAGAACTGAGTAAAAATAAGTAAAGACACAATCCCTTGACTGACAGAAGGAAAAGGTTATCTACATTCAGAGAAGGATTTATGGAGTCTGAAGCAAATGACTTGCTCTTTTTTTTAATCCCTTCTTCCTCATTGTTTAATCCCTTGGTTATAATCCTTTACAAATTGACTAATGTTTAATGTGAAAGTATTTGTAGAACCTATATAGGATTGCATGTCACCAAAGGGGTTTGGGGAAAGGAGAGGAAAGGGAAGAAAATTTGCAACTCAAAAGCTTGTGGAACTGAATGTTGTAAACTAAAAGTAAAAAACTTAATTAAATTAAAAAAAAGATACAGCCCTAATCTTTAATTTAAGAGGAGTAGGGTCGGAACAGGACAGCAATACAAATAAAGATTGGAAAAATGCGTAACAGGAAAAAAATTTTGAGAATTCAAAAGAAGGAAGCAAAGAGTGTGTGTGTGTGTGTGTGTTTCCCAGAGGTGGGGAACTGACTTGCCTAAAGACAAACGTAACCAACGTTAAGATACTTGGAGGCCCTCGCCCCACCCTTTTAGGTTACAGGACCCTCGGTGGGTCCGAGCTTGGAGCCCTTGGGGGTCGGCCAACACCTTGCTTTTCGGACGGCACCCGCTGGGCGCTGTTCTCCCGGACTCTCCTCTCTGCGGCCGCCTCCTGCTCTTCGGACCACTCTACGTTGTCCCTGTGGGAGAAAAGCAAATGAGTGTTTCAGCAAACCAGGGAGACGACCCTCCCCATCCTGCAGGGGTGCGGGAACTCCTGGGAAAAAAAGGATTCCTGGAACGGCAGCACGTGACCTTCGACCACGGAGGGACCTGCGGGAGACTCGGGCTGCGCCCAGGACAATTTTCAAGGCGACAGTGAGGGAAGGACAGGGGCTGGGGAAGGGGGAGGAGAAAGCAAGGGCGGGGGGCTCTGGATGGGGAAAGGCTGTTACCAGGCATTATGGTGGAAAACACGGGCCGGATCGTTCAAGAACCGAGTGCCAAACTGTACTCTCTTTCCGCCGTTAGTAGCGGAAACATCTCCAGAACAACAGTCGGCCATGACGCAGGAAGCGGAAATACTTTCTCCTCCCTGGAGTGAAGGCCCCCAAGAGCCATTCTGGGAGGGACAGAGGGCTGGAAGGCCTAACGCAGGCGCAGAGGCAAAATGACCGGGCGGGAAAAGGAAGACGAAGAATCTAGGATCTGATTGGAAGAGAAGGAGGAAGTTGGATACGGTTTGGGAGATGGGGCGGGGCTGACTCCATCCTTCTCTAGGCTTGCTTTCCGGTTTACTTGAGCCCCGCCTATCGGGGAAAGCCCTGGGCGGAGTTAGGCTTCTCTCCTGGGAAGTTTGACGTGGCTTTAGAAAAGAGGGAAAAGTGGCCCCTCAGCCAAAAAACAGGGAAGCGAATCCTGATCTAGTCACATATATACATTCTAGGGCCTAAGAGCCTAGGCAATTCTCTAAGGCTAAGCCAAGAAGGTCAGAGAAGGTCTCTACCTGCAATGATAGAGGGAGGTCCTCGTGAGGGAGTCCCCTCTATCAATGAACTCATAGGACCAGTCTCTGAACTGTATCTAGTGCAGCAGTTCATCCTTCTCATTTTACAGAGGAAGAAACAGATTTAGGGACGTTGTGACTCGCTTAGGATCACACAGGTAATAACAAGTAATAATGTCTAGCATTTATATAGTACTTTACGGTATGCGAAGCACTTCACAAATATCTCATTTGATCCTTAAAACAACCCTAGGAAGACGGTGCTATTAAGCACCCCCATTTTACAGAGGGGAATACTGAGGTTAAGTGATTTGCCCAACTAGTTCCGAGTCTTCTAGACTCCAGATTCAGCAGTCTAGCCAGGGTGACACCTAGCTGCCATGAGTAAGAACCACAGGTTATGAACCTAGAGCTAGTGTTCGTTCTGGATGGAAACATACCTGAGGGGGCTCTGAAGTCTCCGAGGAAATTGGACCTGGCAGCCTAGAATGCTCAAGAGCTGGAAAGGTAGATCATAGTATGTCTGAACTAGAAGGATCATGGGAAATTTTAAGCTAAAGTAAACAATGAATATCCATTAAGCATTTGTTTTTATATTTTTCTTTATTTTTTAAACTTATGCACCACATGTGTATTAATAATACAATGATTTTTAAAATCCAAATGATGTCCACTTTAAATCTTGTGCACTAATATTTTTTCAATTGATATTTTTCATTCACTCTCAATAACCAGTATTAATAGCACTCTTCCTCTATTAAGACAGTGCATTGAAATACTTTTCATTCACTCTCAATAACCAGTATTAATAGCAACTCTTCCTCTATTAAGACAGCGCATTGAAATACTTTTTTAGCAGGAAAATTTATAGTGTATTTTAACAATAATTATTAAATTAATAATAGAAGTTGTTAATGACATTAATAATGCTCTAATAATTGTTAATGACATTTTAAACAATAAATTTAAATTTAAATTAATATTTAACAATAGTATTTTCAGTATTCTTTTTTGGCAGTGTGGGTCAGTACCTGAGTTTTCATTCAGAGCAATATGTTATGCTGAAATACGTCACAAAGCATAGCATAAATATCTTGTTGATTTTCTGTTTTAAAAATTTGTTCCTTCCATTACCTTTTCCCTGCTCCCACATTAAAAATAACCTAAAAAATAAAGCATTCAATACATGGCTGCATAATCCAGCAAGATAAATTCCACCATTAGTCCTGTCTGTAAAGGTATGTCTTTTTCTGCATTTAAATCTTTCAGTCAGGAGGTGAGTTATCTTCCCCCATTAGACTGTTAACTCTTTGAGAGCTAGGACTATTTTTCTTTTTTTGTATTTTTGTCTCCAGTGCACAGTACCCTGTCACATAGTAGGTGCTTTATTTAATGCTTATGGACTAACTCACTGACTTTCCTTATATGGCTATTACCCTAGTTTATGCTCTTAACATCTTTCACCAGGACTATTTTAATAGTTTTCTTATCACTCTACTTTCCTGAAATCCTTTCCTTCTGTCTATCCCTTTATACAATTGTCAAAGTCATGTTTCTAAAATCTGATTGTCATTCTGAAGAGGTTTGGGAAGACTGGGTGTCTGAGGGATCTCATATGAATCCCTAGTGGGTTCTTATCTGGAAAAAATTTCCTCAGACCCAAGCTGTCTTTTGGCAAAGTTACAAAGTTTATTGTTATGCTGACTTAGCAGCAGGCAGAAGTAGGGGGACCTGCAAAGTGTGGGAATCTAAGGTTGAGTTATAAAGTTTTATGCTCTGCAGCGGGCAGGAAAAGGTTAAGGATAGCCTGCAAAGAGGAGGGGCTAGAGGTACAGTTTTTATAACTATAAAACTGTCAGTCAAAGGTTAATTATGCTAATTAGGTGGGCAAAGGTGGAGTTAGGGAGGAGTTTGGGAGTGGTCAATGCTTAAAGGGACATGTATTTTGTATATCAATTGGCAGGCAAATTGCCCATAATTCACTGGGAGATCCCCCTGGCGGGGCTAGGGGCAGGTGTGGTCTTTTGCTTGAAAGGTCACTAGGTTACTTTTGGTCAAGAATGAATGAGATATGTCCAATATGGCTGTTGGGAGGACAGACTTGATTGTTTCCAAGTCTGGGAACTAGACTGATTAGGGCTTCAGGAGGTACCATATTGGGAGGGAGTTATCTCTCTGATAATGTTGTTCAAGGCTTTGGGTGCAGCTGGCCACTTAGAACAAAGGGGCTATGCATTTCTCTTAAGAGTTTTTTTTTATAGAATACTATTGAAGGATTCATAGGTGCTTGTCTCTAGGCAGACTAGCTAGCTCAAGGAAAAGACTTTCATGCTAGGGGAAGGGGAGAGGCAAAGTTAATGCTCTTATGGCTGGGGGGAAAGTGTGACTTTTACAGCTTAATTGCACAGGCTTGTTATAAACTGATGTTACATACATAGGTACCCAAACACAAGTGAGATTTTACAAACTGAGGTTACAGACAAAAGCATCCCAGATCGCATTAATTCCTCTGCAGATAAAGCTCTAGTGGCTTTCTAGGATCAAATATGAATTGTTCCAGTTTTCATTTAGAACCCTTCAAAATTTGATTATTACCCAAGTTTCCAATTTTATTGTACTTTATTCCCTTTCATGTGTGAGTCATAGAAATTCATCCTAATACTACAGAGCAGATGTTACACATATACTTTTCAAAATAGTTTTTTTTTTAATATTCCTCCCAAAACATATCTCCCATCTCCATCTATGCCTTTGCACAGCTTGTTCCTTCATACCTGGAGTCCAACTCTCACCTCTTCCACAATGCTATTTAAAATAAAAATTTTAAGTTTGCCATATGGGGTAGACTCTTAGGGAGCCTATGTATCTGTGATGCTTACACTGGGGAAGCAGGCCAGAGTAAGTCTGACACAGAGCAAGTCTGTGCTAGGTCATTCTATGGCACTCTCACAGAGCAAGTCTCCTAAGTTATTCAATGGTGCTCTCACAACACATGGAGGGAAGATGGGGTCTTATGTACAGAGGAATCTAGGGGTGGTCTAGAGGAGGAATTTGGGAGGGTCTTCAGAAGGAGTTAATGAGGTCAATGCAAGGGTGGATTGATATTTTGATAGGCTCAAGGGTGGGAAGTAGATGAACAATGGAAGGCTAGGCTAGTAACAGAGGTTTGGGCCCAGCCACAATGAAACATTTATGGTCTCTGCAAATGCCTCATCAAGTGGAAAGATTTAAGTGGTTTCCCAGAGCCTGTACCTCAAAGATTCAAGGAGAGCTTATGGGGGTTCCCAGAGCCTGCACCTCATCAAAGTGACTTGCCCAGGGTCACACAGTTAGTATCTGAGGCTAGATTTTTGAACTCAGATCTTCCTGACTACAGGCCTGGAACTCTATCAACTGAGCCAACTAGATGTTCCATGTGTATTGTTTTTATTGATGTTTATTAAGTTCAGAATAGGTTCCCCAAGTGTACCTAGGTCCCTTTGTGTTGGGAGGGAGCTACTGATACCAAGACTCTGGAACTTTCAGGTTTTAGAGCACCTTCCCTACAACCTTTTGAATTCCTTAGGCCATGAGATTTTACTCCCTTCACTTTGAATGGAAAAGAACAAATGCAGAAGCCAAAGACTGAGACCTGTTTGTCTGGACCATATGGCCTCATAGGGGAAAAGGCCCTGGACACTGTTAAGGAATCTCTGAGATGTGTCAGGATACTTAGGTTGATACTGACAGTCTTTTTTGAATGCCTCTGAAGCCCAGTCAAAGAATTTTTCCTCTCCCTACTGGTTAGCCAACTGAAATCAGTTATGGAATATCTAGGTATACTTTACCATCTCTCCAAGGCACTTCATTTATAGCAAGCTCCCCAATATCCTCCACATGGCTGTACCAGCTAAGGAATCTGATAGAGATTTTCACATACATCAGACACACCCTTCCCCACCTCACCAATTAAATTCTGACATAGTGTCTCCAACACAGAAAAAGATTAAGTGAACTTAAACCAAAATGCACCTAGCCACAAGTGAACCTCCTAGAATTCTCTTTTTGGGAAGGGCTGGAGCAAGCTCTGTTGGGGCTATTGCTTCAAGAATCTTTTGATCCTTTGTCCTTACTTGGAAGCTTAATGAAACCTATCCCCTTGAGGGGCAGAGTCAAGGGCATTGACTAAAGAGAAATTCATGCCTGGAGACAGGAATTGGGAATACTAGAAGCCACCCACACAAGGGTAGTAGTCAATCAAGAAGGTGTAAATAACCTTTCACCCTCTACTCCTTACAATGCTAAATGAACATATATCTGCTATTTAAAAGTATTAGGCAAAGTAGAACCAAGTTACAGAATAACAATAGTGTATTCTTTGTATTAGCAGCTCCCTTTTAACACAAGGGAGCAAATGTACACTTTTGGGTCCTTTTATAAACTTAAAAATCACCAACAAATACAAAGGATAGGATTTTATGGGAAACTGGCAACTTTTGTTAGGTAGAGTTTAAAAAATATATATATATACATACATATACACACACATGTAATTGTTGTGGGCTGGGGTGTTGGGAAGCCTGAAATGCAAGGTTATAGGGCACAGGTCTGCCTCAAAAGAATTCAACCACTAAAGCCTTCTAGTCAAACTAGGTAATTTATTTGTGACACCAGTACAAGCAAGCCAAACTCTTAGTTCCTCTATGCATTTGATAGAGACAAGACCCATGTTTTTACAAGAAAAATACTGTGGGAAGATTTGGATAAGGAGGGGATTAAGGAGTGGCAAATAGTGTGGGTGGACTAGAGGTAACAGAAAAAGAGGGTCCAGATGGGAGTGTCAAGTAAGTTTAAGCTAATTAAGTAACCAAGGTGGGCAGGTGGACCAGATGCCTTGGGTGGAGGCTATGCTATGCCAGCATAGCCTTTGAGACCCCAGGGTCATTGCATGATGAAGCATCAGAATAGGATTTTAGTGGCCACTTGATTACTAACTCACTCTCAGCAAACATAATTTCATTTTGAGTTATCTGTGAATCACAGATATCTGTGAATAAAGTAGAGCAAGTATTATTATCTATTCTACTGATTAGAAAATGGACCCAGAGAAGTTCTGTGTTTTATCTAGTAGTAGGACCAGAGCCCAAGTCTTCTGATTCAATGTCTAATGAGTTCAAGAGGCCATGTTGCTACTTTGTCCACCATTTTGTATTGTCCACACTATGGTTCATGTAGCACAGATAATCAAAAGGTGATTATAAAATATTCCTTTGTGTGGGGTATGGGGTCCCCCAAATCCCCTACCCAAGAAAAATCAAAAGTCAGAGGCATCTTGACTAATGCTGATGACAAAAAGGGAAGGGGGGAAGGGTCCTAGGCTTTGTAAACCAGGACTTGGGTCTGTCCAGTCTTACAAAAGTCTGTCTCTGGTTTCCAGATAGTTTCTCTTGCTTCTTATTTTGAGGAGTCTTCAGAGAGGGTGCAGAGAGTGTACCTGACTCACCTTTCAGCTCTTTTGTTCTTAGGATTTTATATTTAGAACAAATGTTATATATCAGGGAATATAAAGTAAGGAAAAGTCAACATGGAATAGGATTATTCAAGGAATACTTCGAGAAGGAAGTAACATTTGGTTTAATCTCTAGTGAAAAAAATGAATAAAAACTTGGGAAAGAAGAAAGTGATGTGGTTAGGTTAGGGTCGCTCTAGAGACCCCCAAAATACCAATTTGCCAGGTCTTGCT
Source organism: Pseudocheirus occidentalis (assembly GCA_028646575.1). NCBI lineage: Eukaryota > Metazoa > Chordata > Mammalia > Diprotodontia > Pseudocheiridae > Pseudocheirus > Pseudocheirus occidentalis. The sequence goes on along the minus strand of CM053593.1, from coordinate 163,246,451 downwards.
AAATGAATTAGACTCAAGTCTTCTCAGCCAAAGAAAAGCAAAGTTTATTAGAAGTTGGCTATTTTGGGTAGACTTTTTTTTTTTTAAAGCTTTTTGGAGGGTCACATACCTAGTAAGTGTTAAATAGCTAGTAAATGTTAAAGTGTCTGAGGCTGGATTTGAACTCACATCCTCCTGACTCCAGGGCTGGTGCTCTATTCACTGAGCCACATAGCTACCCTGCATTGGATAGAGTCTTTTTTAAAAAATTGACTTGTTTGTTTACTTTTAGGTTATAAGATTCAGTTCTGGAGTCACTTGAGTTTCAGATTTTTCTCCCCTTCCTTCCCCCCCTCCCCCCTCCGCAATGGTGGCATACAATCATGTATAGGATCTGCAAACTCTTTCACATTGTACAATAGTCTGGTTGTATAGGTGTTATTGATAAGGTGTAGGCTCTGGGACCCCTCCCCCCTTTTTGAGCTCTCCTTGATTCTTTGGCTCTGGGAAAGTAAACCTTCCCAGGGAAGACATTTGTCTGCGGTCATGGGCCTAGAGATGCCGCTTTGCCCAAGTCTTTAGCTTGCTTTGTTCCAATAGTTTCCCACCCTTGAATTGGCCTGGCCCACCATTGTCTATGGTCTCCAGGTAGCCTCCAGCAACTTCCCACCCTGAACCACTCATTACTGGAGTCTGACCTCATCTGACTCCTCCTGAAGACCCTCCCCAATCTCCTCCTCTGGACCACCCCTAGACTCCTCCCACA
>CM053593.1:163191906-163245206 GCA_028646575.1 Pseudocheirus occidentalis | reverse complement strand
CTGGGGGGTAGGGGCAAAAAGGGGAGAAAATTTGTAACTCAAAACCTTGTGGAAATGAATGATGTAACCAAGAAAATTAATTAAAATAAAAAAAATACTTATCTTTGTACAAGACATGAGGTCTAAATTGAATCTCTCTCATACTACTGTCCAATTTTCCAAGCAGTTTTTGTCAAATAGTGAGGGCTTATTCCTCTTCTTTGAATCATTGTGTTAACTAACATTGGGGTATTAGGTTCATTTACTTGTGGATGTTGCATACCTAAACTGCTTCACTGATCAATCTACCTTTTAAACAGTACCAAATTATTTTAATAATTACTGCTTTGTAGTATAGTTTGATATCTAGTACTACTGGGCCCCCTTAATTCCTATTTGTTTTCATTATTTCTCTTGAAAGTCTTGACTTTTTTTCCTCCACATAAATTTTATGACTATTTTTTCTAATTCTTTAAGGTAATCCTTTAGTAGAGCTTGATTGATGTGGTACTGAATAACTAAATTTAGTTTAGGTAGTACTGTCTTTTTTATTATGTTCATCCTACTGATGAGCAATTTATCTTTTACCTATTATTTAATTGTGTTTATTCCTGTAAATAACTGTATCTGCATTTATATAGATCTTGTACATATCTTAGAAGGTAGACTCCCAAGTATTTTATACATTATGTAATTATTTTCAATGGCATTTCTCTTTCTATCTCTTTCTGTTGGGTTTTGTTGGTATCATACAAAAATACTGATAATTTTGGTAAATTTATTTTATATCCTGCAAGTTTTCTTAAGTTATTATTTCAATTAAATTTTAGGTGACATTTAGTATAGCATCATATCATCAGCAAAAGTAATAATTTTGTTTCTTCTTTACTTGCAGTTATTCCTGCAATTTCTCTTTTCTGTCATACTGCTAACAACTGCAATTCTAATACTACATGAAATAGAAACAGTGGCAATGAACATCTTTGTTTCAGCCCTGACTTTACTGGAAACGATTCTAGTTTATTTCAATTACAAATAATGGTAACTCTTGATTTTATATATACACTATCAACCATTTTAATGAAAGATATTTATGTCTATTTGCTGTTGGCATTAACCAAAATAGCTATTACATTTTGTTAAAAGGTTGTTTCTGCCTCTACTGATAAAAGCATATGACTTTCATTGATATTTAAATTAATATGGTAAAGTTTTTAGTTTTCTTAATATTAAGCCAACCCTGCATTCCTGGTAAATCCAACCTGGTCACAGTGTATAATCTTTGTGATATGTTGTTTTAGCCTCATTGCTGATATTTTATTTAAAATTTTTGCATCTATTTCTATTGTAAATGTATAAAAGTCTATAGTTTTCTTTTTCTTTTTTGATTCTCCCTAGTTTATACATTTAGTATATTTCTGTGTCATAAAAAGAATTTGGTAGGGTCTCCTCTTGCTATTTTTGCAAACAATTTGTATGACATTAGAATTCATTTTTCTTTGAATGTTTGTTTGATACAATTCACTTGCAAATTCATTCAGTCCTGAAATGTTTTTCTTTGAAAGTTAAATTATGACTTGGGTTGCTTAAATTCTCTAAATCTTGTTCTGTTAATGTGAATATTTTATAGACTTGAAAATATTCACTTATTTAACATAAGAGGCTCGTTTTGTTTGCATATATTTAACAAAACAGTGTCTAACATATCCTTTTATTTCTTCATTTGTTGTGAATTTTCATTTTTGATATTGGTAATTTCGTTTTCTTCTTTTAAATTTTTTTTTACATTATAATGCTTTTATTGTATAAATTGTTCTTCTACTTCTGTTCATTTCTTTGAGACATAGACCTAGTGGACATATAACTGCGTCAAAGGATATGCACAGTCTAGTAACTTTGGGTTATAAATATAGTCCCAAATTGCTTTCTAAATGACTGAACCAATTCACAGCTCTACCAACAATACATTTGTGTGCCTGTTTTCCCACAGTCCTCCCAACATTTTTTATTTTCCTATTCTGTCATCTTTGTCAGTCTGAATGATGTGAGATGGAAGCTCACAATGTAAGCCTTAATTCACATTTATCTAATTATTAGTGATTTGGAGCATGTTTCATGCACTTATTAATATCTTGGAGTTCTTCCTCTGAAAACTATTAACATCCTTTGACCACTTATACACTGGGAAATGACTTTTTTTCTTGTAAATTTAAGTAAGTCCTTATCTATCTTGGATTATGAAACCATTATCAGAGAAACTTAGTGCAATGATTTTTTTCCCCATTTACCTGTTTCCCCTCTAATTTTAACTACATTCAATTTGGGCAAAAAAAAGTTTGTTTTATATAATGAAGAATTTCCATTTTATTTTCTGTGATTCTATCATTTATTTATTCATGAACACTTCCCCTATACATAACCTGAAAGATAATTTCTTCCTTGCTCCTCTAATTTGCTTATGTTACCTTTTATGTCTAAGTTATGCATCTATTTGGAGTTTTTCTTGGTGCACAATATGAATTAAGGATCTATCTAGTTGCGGCACGACACCTATGTCTTTATCCCAATCACTGGTAAAAAAATGTTTGACAAAACAGAGCTAAAAATTTAGGTACTCTATTAAAGATCTCCTTCAGGTTAACACTGATTTCAATTACCCTTTCTGCATGCAGTCTAAATCCACCTAACTATACTATCATCCAACTCACATTTCTCCAGCTTGTCCACAAGGACCTCATGAGAGATTTTGTCAAATATCTTGCTGAAATCCAGGTATTACATGCATGGTATTCCCTTGATCCCTGTCAAAAAAGGAAATGAAGTTAGTCTGATATGACTTGTTGTTGGAAAACTCATCCTAGCTTACACTGATCACTACTTTCTTTTAAAATTGTATGTTAACAAGTTATCCTTTAAGCAATATAGTCTGGAATTATGTTAAGAATAAAGTTGGGTACAATGGTCTACAGTTTGAAGAAACTACCTGCCTGCGTTCCTCTGGTCATTCAGCAACGGGACCAATTTAACTTTTTGAGTGACTGATTATTTAATTTTCATTTTTAAGTAACTGATTTAATTTTTTATCTTACTCTTCTCAGAGGAGGGAGAAGCAGAGAGAAAAGGAGAGGAAGAGAAGGGGAGAAAGGAGAGGGAGAGGAGAAAAGACAGAAGAGGGGAAGGAGGAAGAGAGAATGAAAGGAAGGAGAAAGAGGGAGATGGAGAAAGGGTCAGATATGGAAAGCGGGGAGCTGGGCAAGGGAAACACAATTATCAAATATCAGGTTAAAAGTACAAAAAAGCAAGGCTAGAAATGATGAAAATAAATTTTACCTAAAATTAGCCTTATTAATTCTGTTTTATCTGAAGATAAATAAAAAACGCTATTCTAAGGTATCTGGTATGCGCACACTCGGGTATTGGTATTAAATTCTACGTTCTACCCTAACACCACTCTGTTTTTACAAAGAGGTTTTTGGACTTAACTAAAGGATTCAATGCAGCTAGACCACACTTACTTATAGATCATTCCTCAGCCTGCCCACTTAATTTGTTTCCATATAAATTCTCATCAATCTATTGCAATCCAAAGGTTAAGTTTAGATATTTCTTCTTTAATTATTAAATTTTAATATCTCTCATTAAATAATCAAGTAGGTTCAGATTCACCTATAGTCATATCTACAACTACACACTACTTCTTATTTCTGGAAACACATTTCCACCATAAGATTAATTCAGGATAATCAAAATCTCTTTTCAAGAATTAGGTTTTTCACAAGTTAAAGGTTAAAAGGATTACATCTGAAAAGACATTTTTCTTTATTTTCTTAGACCTTGTCAAACCTTCTCTCAGTGGTTTCTTTCTCCAGCTTCTCACTCCTTACACAATTCTTTTTACAATGTTTCTAGAGGAGTTAAACAGTTCTCCCAAAAAAAGTATTCCTTCACCTTATTCCAAGACACCAAAAAAAAAAAAAAAAAAAAAAGACTTCACAGTTTCTTTCATATCTTTCTCCATTAACTATCTTTGGTTTCTTGGTTTCTCTAGAATCTTGTCTCAAAGAATTGCATTTAAAACTGGTACTCTCTAAGCTACCCTGCCTCTTAAAAAGACAGTAAGTTTCTATAATCTCTATAGGAAAGACTACTGAAGATGGGGTAACATTTTGTTTTTGTTTGGGTTAGTTTGTTCTGTTTTGTTTTGTGCCTTTGCTGGGGTTGGGGGGGGGGGGAATGTAGGCTTTTTTCTTTTTAAAACGACCAACTTCAGTCTAACTACAAACAAAACAAACTTCATTCTAAGATAACTCACTCATTCAATTCTTTCTGCAAATACTCCTGGAGGTCCTAAACTAGTCAAGTTTCCACCTACTGCAACTGCGAGACAATTTACACAGAATTCAAAAAGATTCAATGTGTTTACCACTTTAAGTACTGCCTCCCCTCACAAAATGCCTCCTCTACAATTGACTGGTACTTGAGACAGTGTTGAAGTTAGTTATTCTTAAATCAACTCCATGATAAGCCTCTCAAAACTCTGGCTAGGCTGGTAATTGTACAAAAGACATATAGTCCATCCTCAGGTCATAAGCCAAGCCTTTCAAGACCTATTAGTACTTATGCTCTGCTACTGGCACAGTGTTTAAGAAACTAGTATCACCCACACACAGAGTATAACTTTAATAAAAGTATTCTATGATTTTCCAAAATTCATATTTAAAACCCTATTTTCTACCTCATGTTTTTCACTACTTGAATCTTATACATGGAACATAATCAAACACAGTCTTCTGAAAAAAGGGGGTAAAGAACTATTACTGCATGAGGAAAACATAGCTCTGTCTTTATACTCTTCCTACAATATTTCAAGTTTGTAAGAGATATGTACTATTAAAACATATACATGTTCTTGACCCTTGCAACTTTCATTTTTAATTTCTTGAAATCTAGTAGCATTTACTACTAGAGATTCCGTTCAAATAAATGTCTGAAAAGTTGTCCAATGCAATTATAAGAAGGTCTATGTTTACTTTTATAAAGGAACTATAGTACTTAATAACTATAGGCAGAATAAGTGGGATATGGCAGTTGAGTCACAATTAGTTCTAAGAAAAAAAAATACTAAAAATCAAATAAATTTCCAAAATGGTTCACAAGGAATCCAATTATTGTCCCAAATGAAGAGTGCTACAAAGTATTTTTTTTTAATAGAGCAAACATGATAGTTTATTCTGATTTGTTTTCAGTGGGGTGGGGATTTGCGAGAGAGGCAAACAAGAAGCCTCTATCATATAAATCTCTTAGCATGCCATCTTTATAAACTAAATTAAGAAAAAAAACTAGTCATCAAAATAACAAGATAGAGTAAGCTAAAACTAATAGATGAGTGCCTTCAAGGTACAAAAGGGGGGGGAGTCTATAAGACTGAGAGGAAAAAGAATTTTGAGATATCAGCTTTTTGCTGAAATCAAATTTCGATATTCTGGATAAGCAAGATTATTATAGTCAATCTCAAAAGTATCTGTAAACACAAGGTAGGAGATAATTTCCAAATCTAAGGTATAGAACCCAGTGATGCTCAAGAAAAAAATATATAAATTCAATCATTTTTACTCTATTCTAAGAGAAAGAAGGCCAGCATTCGATGTATTAGTTATCAGCACATGTCTGTAGTAAGCTATCTCACTGTCAGTGAATTAACCAGTAAATGCAATCATTTCCAGGATCTATTTCTGCCTCAATCTAAGTAGCCCTATATCAATATTGCCATAGAACATTATGGGGCTTCAAATTTACTAATGGGATACATATAAACTGTCTCAGTACAATCTGGAAATAAAAAAAAAAAACATAAAGAAAAGAAGATTCAGAGATGTTCTGAAATCAAATAAAGGAAATTACGCCTTATATTATACCCAAGAATTCTTCCTCCAACCTCAGACATTTAACGCTTAACTATCCGTGTGACCTTGGACAAATCACTTAACCCCAATTGCCCTGCCTTCCCCCCTCCAAAAAAGAAAAGAAAAAAAATTCTTCCACCTAGTATTTTATGCACATATAATTTAATTACCTAGAGGAACAAATAAGAATACACAATTCTCATAAAACCTCCACTCATAAGAAAAAAAATTTTTTTTTAAATCTGATTCAATGAAACAGAATTTGGGAAGGAGTGTAACACTGTCATACATAACGGCACTGGAAAAGAGACAGAGTAAAGAAAAAATAACCCATAAATAAAAGAGTGTGTTTTGCTGTTATTGTTTCCTTTTTGCTGTTTTAGGTCTGTTAGGTTTGGGGAGTTTTCTTTTTTGAGGGTGTTGTGTTTGTCCTTCATTTCCAGAGGACCGTGACATGAGGGAAATGATGACGTGATTTGCAGTTGACTTTGATTTGAGGGAGGGATATGCTTGAAAGGGTAAGGGAAGAAGCAAAAGAAAAGCAGATTGGTTGCATTCAAGTTAGTAAATATTTATTTATAATAACAGAGCAGCTACGTGGTGCAAGTGGCTAGAGCATTGAGCCTGGAGTCAGGAAGATCTGAATTCACATTTGACCTCAGACGTGTACCAACTGTGTGACCCTGGGTAGGTCACTTCACCCTGTTTGCTTCAGTTTCCTCATTTGTAAAATGAGCTAGAGAAGGAAATGGCAAACCACTTCAGTACTTGTGCCAAGAAAATTCCAAATAGAGTCACAAAGAGTCAGACATGACTGAATGACAACAAATTTGTAATAACACAAGTTAAAACTCTAAGGTTTCACTTCACACTCATCAGACTCACAAAGATGCCAAGACAAAAATGGTAATCTGTTGCAGAAACTGAAGACAGGTCCATTAATGTATTACTGGTAGAGCCCTAAACTGGTTTAAAAAAAAAACTACTCTGGGGGAAAACAACACAAAATGCTATTTTTTTTAAAGCCACCAAATTGTACATAACCTTTAACCTGTGATTCCACTGTTGAACATATATCCCAAGAAAGTCAATTTTGGCACAGAAACATAAAGAAGTCCACAAGAAACAACAAATAATGATTTAGAGAAATGTGGGGAAACTTGTATGAATGGATGCAGAAAGAGGTAAAAAGCACCAAGAAAACAATTTACACAATGATCACAATACTCAAAGTGTTGTGAAATTAAAGTATTTACTAAAAGTAAAACTGTTACTGTGCCTGATGCAATTATCAATCTTGACTTCAGAAAATTGGCAGAGTAGCGCAACTCCTGCCTCTTAGCAAAGTGATGAAATATAGGTCTGGAGTAGGGCATATGTTGTTATTAACTTTTGTTTTACTTAACTGTTTTTTATACATGCAATGGGGAGGGGGTATCACCAGGAAGTGACAGTGATATAAGAAAGTGTCAATAAAATGTTGCTTTTTTTTTTTAAATAAAGCTTTAGAGTGGAAAAGTCACAGCCTGAACTAGATTAAAATGAACTAGTCAGCATTATAAACTGGAAAGCGTACAGTTCCTAAAAACACTGAACTTACTAAACTTTTTGAGCTGTCTAAATATATGCCATGGTTAAGATTTTAGACATCAACAACTAATATTTATTGAATTCACATTAACTTATGTACATAAATGTATAGTAAATATTACAATTTAACAAAGCATATTTATTAAACTCTTTCTACATTCAAGGCACTGTTCCAAACAATGGAAATAAAAAGACAAAAGTGAAATTGCCCCACTGTCAACAATCTTATGTGCTATACTGGGAGACAACATGTACATATGTAGGTATACAGTATACAAAATAAACAAAACTCATGTCGTTTTGGTGGGGGGAGAGAGCAGATGAAGGAATGTCAGAGAAGGCTTCCCATACAAAGTGGTGCCTCTACTCAGCCTTTCAGGAAACCAGAATTCTAAGAGGAGGAGGTAAGAAGGGAATGCATTCCAGGCATGAAAGACTGTCAATGTACAGGCAGAAAGAGGAGGAAATAGAGTGTTATGTAGGGTGAACAGTAAAAAAAAAAAAAAAAAATGCCATTTGGGCAAGACAACAGAACATACAAAGGGGAAAATGTGTAATAATGCTAAAAAGATAAACTGAAGTCAGACTGCAAATAACTTTAAATTCCAAAAAGTATAGTTAAACTTGATCACAAGAGATAACAGAGAGCCACTGGAGCTGACAGAGTAAAGAATAAAAGATGATTTCATGTTAATTAGGGGAAAGGACGTCTGGCATTGTGTGTGTGTGTGTGTGTGTGTGTGTGTGTAATAAAATGAGTTCTTAATTGTGTCTTAGAGGACAGACACTTGGAAAAGGGGATTATCAAAGTGGGTAACAATTCAAGAAGAGTTAGTAGCAAGACATGAGACTTGCCTATCAAAAGTAGTCAGCATGCATAATACCAATTTAAGAAGGTACCAAATGACTATCACAAAAACTTTGATTTAAAATTAGTAATTTGCCTATGTAGGAAAAAACATCAAAGACTAAATTCTCCAAAGCTTTCCTAGAGAAATTTAGTACTTAACTGAAACTGGTCTTTAGTGAGTAAATAGATCCTGAGACACACCACTAAAGATTACTTTTAAAATAACATAACAAACTTCAGTCGTATCTACTTGTTTTATATTTAACAAAAATGATCACTGAAAAGAGATGCTGCCTCCTCTCACTCATCCCCTCCAAAAGGTGGTCATAAGCACTGAAGAAGACTGAAAAGTGTCATTTTAATAAAAACAGATCCACCTAAGGTGACTTGAAGAATCAATCAATAAAGAAATATTTGTTAATACCTACTACAGAATATAAAGACAAAAATGATACAGCCCCTGTCTTCATGGAGATTACATTCTATCAGAAGATTTTGAGCCAAAGAGAGCTTTGGAAGACATCTAAACTAGTCCCTTCATTTTGAAAATAATGACACTAGGGTTGAGTGACTTACCCAAAAGGCCACCTGGGAAGTAGCAGTAAAAAGTTGATCCAAATGGGATGTTCTTCCAACTACAACTTTGAGTTCTAAAATGCCCCTGAAAAATTACTGCCATAAAAAAAAATCTTTGCCCTAGCAGTACTGATTTCTCTCAAATCTCAATCCCAGAGATAAATGACCATAATATACACCTGAAATAAACTTCCACATACAAATTATTCTATGTAATTATGTATTTTTGTCTGTACTTTGTGTATTTATGTAAATCTTACTATGTTTTCCTAACCCATAATTGATATTTGAATTATTATTGATAATCCATAATTATCATTAAGTGCTATACTGGAACACAATGAAAAGCTTTGCAATCTAGCTAAAATTTGATACTTTTTAGAAGCTAAAAAAAAAGGTATCCTATTTACTTCAGACGAATTCCACTTTAATAAAATCCTGAAACTGTGGTGTTCCCTTTCAAAAGGTATTAATATGCATACCCATTAAGGAAGAAAAATGGCAGGAATTAGTGGTTCCAAAGGAGTGCAAACTATCTACTTATTCCCCTACCAAAGGAATCCATTCCACTCCACTGGGGGGCAGTAATAACAAGGGAAGATTGGGGCAATGAGGTACTTTTTTCTCAGGACAGCCAGTGGGTGGCAGCAGTTTAGGCTACAATCAACTAAAACATCAATTCTTATTCTCATCTGACCTGCATATTCAATGCTCTATTCCCAAAAGGACTCCAAAGTGAGGGTGGCACCTCTTAAAATTTAGTTGCCAGCACAAAAATAATCACCCAGGAAAGTCCAGTTTGATTTTGTCTGCAAAGAATTTGAATCTGAGTTACCCAAGCAAAGTAGTATGAATTTTCAACTTAACTAGCACGATGCCATAAGGACACTATTAACAGAAATTATTATATTCCTATAAAAATATCAGTTACATCAGAGCATATGCCATTTCACTGACTTGGTGTCATAGCATGACATCATCATGAATGCATGTCTTACGTTCACAAAGTATGTGCATGAGGTTATCTTTTGTTACTCCTAAAAGAAATTCCAGCTATGCTTCAGCAGATAATTCTCTGGAAACACAGAAGATATCTCATGAACTGTAGTCACAATTGCTGCATGCTTTCCAGCATGTACAGAAATTTTAGATACAGATTTCAGGTTGATATTCTGTTTGCAGCCACACTTCCAAAGATGTTCCTTCACCTGTGAGATGCTGCAAGAGCTTCTTCACGATTCATATCTATGTATCCATGTTTTTTGTTCTTTATCCCACATTTACTGTATCCAGTTTTGTCTTTGTACTTCATCCTTGCCCCCAAATCAGAAACCAAACGTCAATGCTGCACTACTAAATATCACACTTTACCTTTAACTAACAGCTTTCGGCTCCTATACCAAAAAGAAAAACTACATCCTCAACATGTATTCTTTTTCCTTTCACCATACTGCCTCATTTTCCTTATTCCAGATATTTTCACCTGTGTAAGAAAAGGGGGGGGACCTAGATATTTCCCTTTTCCCTTAGTGATCTCAAGTGAAGAGAAAAGGCTTCCTTTTTACTTGGAGATGAGGAAGGCGGAAGAAGAAAGTCATCAAAGACCAAAAATAAATCTTCTTAGTAATAGCAACGTTTTACATAAACCATTAAACACTGTCCACACCTGGAACAGAAGGAAAAAAATGCAGCCCTGTGGGAGCTTCACACTCTGAAGGAGAAAGAGGCCAAGGTATTTAGGAAGCCCATATCTTTTTCCCACGTCAAACCCACCACAGATTTGGGGATTTTTTTCGTCCCCCTTCACGTGTGCTTTTTTTTTCCCCAAAAGAAAGCTAGCTTCCAATCCTGCCTTCTCTAGACTCCACAAGAAATACAGCACAATCTCTACCAAAGAGTCTTTTCCTCTCTTGTTAGCCTTTTATTCTATTCCTTTTCCCAAAGGAATTACCCTCACTCTCCACAGCAGTTCCGTGAACCATTTCACGCCCCACTGGCCAAATCCCCATCCTGTGCCTTAACCTGGCACCTTTCACAAATAATTTTCACAGATCATTTTTAGCTGCATTCCCGCGGCACCTTTTGTAGCTCGTTGTAGCTAGCACGTCCTCTGCCACGTTTAGCAAGGGAGGCTTCTTCGCATCGATTCCTGGGTGCACCACCCTAAGCTGGAGAGAGGACTCGCTCTTCTGGTACCAAATTCCATGACACTACCGCCACCGCCGGGGACATTGAAGCCACTAACACTAACCCCCCTCCCTCCCCCTCCCATGAGGCCCGGTCAGTGGGTGCCTGCCACTTGAGGTGCCCCCATTTGGCGCCTACTGGGCACCAAGTCCCTCCGTGAGCCATCCCCACTCCCCTTCCAGCCCTATGCCCCCCATCTCGGATTCATGGGAGGGGGAGGAAGAGAGGGGGGAAGAAGAGGATGAACATTCACAAGTCATAGGAACGAAGAACAGTTCCCTTCCTTCCTTCCTTCCTGGCCCTTTTTCTCTTACCTGCTGCTCAGATGGGTGGCCTCGCTGCAACCCGGCGTCAACGCCCACCCCCCAGTCCCAGTCCCGGCGAATCCGGGGAGGTGGGGGCCTGGGGGGGTCTTCTCTGCAGGCAGAGGCGACGATCCTCCTTACTCGACCCCAGCAGGAGCCTCCCCGAGCCTCGGGCTCCCCTCTATCAGCGGCCCGGGTCTTCTTCGTTAGGAGCCGTGTGGGGCCTCCCCCCACGGGCCAAGTCCAATCCGCTGTAATCTTATTCCTGTCACAGGAGCCGCGGGCGGCGGACACGGCGGCGGCAGAGGCGCCTCCTCCTCCTCCTCCTTCTTCTTCTTTTCCCCCTCCTCCTCCTCTTTCTTCCCCTCCTCCTCCTCCTCAGCCTCCGCCTCGCTCCTGGGGATGAGAAGGGTCTCGGTCTCTCTCGTGCACTCGCGCTCGAGCCCGGGGAAAAGGAGGGTCCCGCGCTCGCGCCCGTGGATGAGGAGGGTCTCGCGCTCGCGCTCCTCTCCTCGCGCCCACAGCCGCACAGTTCCCCCTTCCAGAGCTCGGGGTGGGGGTGGGGGGAGAATGGGGCGGGGCCGCTTCGGAGGAGGTAAAGAGGCGGGAGGCGGGGGGTGGGAGGGAACGAAAGAAGGAGGTGAGATGGTAACCTCACCGGTTCTCTTCTCTGTCGGTTGGGGCCCCAGCAGCGGGCAAGGCGTGTGCGCGGTGCGGAGCCCGGCAGCTAAAGCCACGGGCTTGGCTCCACTAGCGGCGCCCACCGAACCGCTGGGGGAATCGGACCCCTAGGATGGGGTGGGGTAGGGTGGGGCGGGGAGGAAAGCAAACCCCGCTGCTCCCGGGCCCTCCTACTGGGATCTGAAGAAGGCGGAGCGAACCAGGAAAGGAGAGCGCGTGCGTGGGGGCGCGTGCGCCCCCGCCTCGCAGTGTCCTATACTGTTAGGGGAGGGGCAGGGATGGGAGGAGGAGATGGGTCTCGGGCCACCCTGCTAGTCTAAGCCTTATTCGTACGAGTTCTGAGCATCCTAGGATCATAGATTTAGACCTGGAAGTTACCATCTACTCCTACAACCTTCGTTTAACAGATGGAAAAACTGAAAGCTTTTAGAGGTTGAGTGACTTGCCCAAGGTCATACAGGCAGTTAAGTAAAGCTTGAGTTGTTTTTGCATCCCTGACCTGTACAAAGTGCTTGTTGAACTGAAATGACAAAGATCGATTTGAACCCAGGTCCTACGACTCCAAATACATTATACTATGTTCTGTCTAACTCTCTAGTTGAGATATCCACTGATATCTCTGATAAGGAAGGGAACCTCAAGAGGCCTCATTGAGAGGTGAATGACACTGGTTGTTTGGCATAATATGAAATAATTGTGTGAAGGGTATTGCAAACCTAGAAATGATACATGAATGCCAGCAAATATATTATTACTAGAAGAGAGATAGAAAGGCACCACCCTCCCAAAATGTATACTTACCTGAAGTAATATCTGCAGTCAGGGGCTCCCACATTAGGAGCTAGCTTTCTATTTTTGCTGTTTCAAGTACCCAAGTCTACCTCCTACACAAGGCACCCTCCCAAAACCCTCCAGTATTCCAGTATCCCAGTCCCAGCAGAGTCTTCTTACATAAGGGTCCTCTTGGAGGCATTTCCACAAAATCAACTTAAGTGTTTAATGTATTGCTAGCTGATCTCTACTTAATGCTGCAATGCTGTCCTCACCTAGAATTTTTAATGGTAACAGTAAACTTTTTTCGCACAACTTTCTGCAGATAGATAAATAGTAAGGAGATCCCAAGGTTTCCTCTATCAGTCTGATCAACAATAGAAGCTCTTTCCTGCAGGGCTACCAGTTCTGGCAAATGAAATGACCAACCAAAATTTCATCTTGTTTGGGTTCCCTCTATCCCCAGCCAGGCCTGATCAGGCTCAAGTGTGGAACAAAATGAGACACTCAGTCCAGCTAACATTTAACAAAGGCAAATTTACCAAACACTAGCATGGGAAGAATATTCAAAAATATTCAGTAAGGAGGAAGCATTGATTTGGTTGGACTCTAATTCCCTGCTTCTGTCTGCATCTGCCATTTTGGAGAACATCAGAAGCATGTGTTAGGTACCCACCCCCACTCTCTAGTGCTGGGCTTCAGTACTTACCTGATCAAGTTTTGTCAATTTGTTGTCTCCTGAACCAACTAAATTTCAAGGACAGTTTCATGGGGGAAAGTAACCTAGCTTAGATTGGGAAAGACCTTGGTAAATGTTGCTCCTTTGGCATTTGCTTCTGTCTACAATGACTGTAACTGTATAAAGACAGATTATTACTCTGAAATAGTTCTTTAGTGTCATTCCCACAGCAAAAATATCTAGATGGAAGATGGTAGATGGAAGAAAAATCCCACAGATGACAGAAAGAAGACAAAACTACTCAATTCCTATTTTTCATCTCTTTCTCTACCAAACTGAACTTCAGGCTATGAAGTACAAAACAAAAAATGGGAACTGAGCAAAACCCAAGCTAAATTGGAAGATGCTGGTCACTCTCATTTAGTAAAAAATCACTCTGCTTTGATGGACTGCATCCCAGGTATATGCAGATGTGACTGTGGGGCAGCTTTTATTGATCTTAGAAAAGGTATGGTTAAAAACGAAGCATGTAGATTGGGTGACAATATGCTTAAATTGACTTGACAACTGGACCTACAATAATGACCTATGTATTGATATCAACCTGGAGCAAGATCTCTGGTACAGTGGTCTCTTTTTTCAATCATGCATCCCTTTCAGTTAAAAAAAGATTGCACAGTACGAGTTTATTTGTTTACTTGTAAGGGGTGCTGTTCGTGTAAAATGTGTATATCCACATTGGATGATTAAACATATAGACAGGCAACTGAAGGGGAAGCCTGGATAGATATCTTAGCAATCTTGTTCACCCTTCTCCAAGGGAGATAATGATTCCTACCTTTAAAGTAAGAGGAAAAAGAATTACAAGGCTTACTACTCTGTTCTCAAGTGAGAGATAAAAAGGTAACAGACCAGGATTATGTCTGCTCTCCCTATATATTACTGGTCTAGGGGCATGATTTTTTTAGATTTGAAAGCTGATACCTTTCCTGGTTGCTATTCCCTAATAGGGGAGGATACCCCAAGCTTACTCATACCCACTGGCTTCTTTCCAAGTCCTAGTTACACAGAAGACCGACACAAATAGTGAATAGCCAGTAAACTCATTTATCCAAGCAAATAGTAAACAGAAATCAGAGAAGTTATACAAATTAGACTATATCAGAAAATAAATAACTATGTCAGAGAAAAATGACTCTCTAGACGGGAATAGGATGAGATCTCCTTTCAACCAAGAGAGAGTCCCCAGTTTTACCCAAAAGGAAATTCCCTGAAATCTCTAGGGAAGCAAAGTGGAAAACAAGGGACAGGTTGAAGAGCCCACTTTGCCTGCATATCTGCCTTCCAAAATCTGTCTCCTCAGAGCAGGGACCCAAAATAATCTGAAATCACATGTATCTTCTCTTGAAGCAGAAATGAAGAATGTCTCCTCTTCAAAGCTCTCCCACCAACTCCATCGCTCATGCAGGCTTGCACCTCTATTCTACCTCCCTATCCTGAATCATGTTCTTCAGGCAGTATGTAACATAGAACTGCTCTTTCCCCACCCAGTCTGATTGGGGAGTCAGGTTACATATTTATAAACTGGAAGTGTTTCCTGTTGTTGTTCAGTCAATCAATTGGCCTTTATTAAATGCCGAGTATGTGCCAGGCACTGGATATACAAAGAAAGGCAAAAACAGCTCATGGTCTCAAGCAACTCACAGTCTAATGATAGAGACAATATAGAAAACAATATGAACAAACAAGATACATGTGGGAGTTCAGATTGTTTTGCTACTTTGTTTTATGGGCTGCCATTACTGGAAAATACAAATAGATAGATAGATAGATAGATAGATAGATAGATAGATAGATAGATAGACAGATAGACAGACAGATAGACAGATAAATGAATATATGTGTGTATGTGTGTATATTGTGTATATATATATATATATAAAATATGTGTAAGTGTGTGTATACATACACATACACATATATGCAAAGGCTTCTGTTGAAATTCAACTAGTAAATTTCTATCTTCCCTGATATCAATCAACTTGTTCTTACAAGCTAGTAGAAAGTATTGCAATTTAGCATTTTTAATAAATAGGTCCAAAACCCATAGAAGTCTCTAAAAGATTTTCAAACAGGTTAGAAAATTTTGTTTCTAACTTGTTAAGTATGTATTATGGGAATTTTTATAAGTGACACACTTCAATCATTTTCACTAACAAAAGCTTAGTTTGCAAATGTCTTGCTAATCATGATGGCTTCATATTATCATTAGATAATATCTCAGCACACAATATGTACTTAGAATAAGGTTTATCATTGCCAATAAGTGGATATAAATCCATGATTCAAATAATCTTCTTGATTATTTGGAATTTGGGGGCAGTTGCTGATTTCTTGTTGGATTTCATTAGATCACCATTGTTCTTACCTCATCATGTGACTAATGAAGAATTTAGACCAGGAGTACACAAAATGTCAACTGTGCCATTTTAATGTGGTTTTTTTTTTGCTTGTACTTTCATTGTTCAAATTACCTTTAATTCCTAGTTTCCTTCAAAGAACTTTTTAAGCCACATGCCCATTATGTGAGTGTTAGTGTAGTTAAAATTAGATAAAAATGATCTATTAACCCACTTAATCAAACACGTGGAACTGTGATAAGTGTCAATATGCTGAATGGATAAGGCTGCTTCTGTGAACCCCTCCATGCTGCAGAATTCCTATTCTTTCCTTTAGATAGATCATGTTCTGCATATGACAAGTGACCGTTTGACAAATGAACTAAATGAGCCAGTTCTAGGACACCAATGTCAATCTGCATAGCAAATATTAGTAGTTAACAAGCAATATTTATTAAGCACCTATTCAGTGCCAAGCCAAGCAGTGCGCAAAATACTAGGGATATAAAGAAAAGGGCAAGGGAGGGTAAAGTTTAATTTCTTTCTTATTTTCTTAGGTATCTATCTATCTATCTGTCTGTCTGTCTAAAGAAGTTTTAATATTTTCTTCTTGTTCTCCTATTTTGCATTTCCATAAGTTGCAAATATCCCACTTTGGAGACCACTACCTGAATGGAATGTTTTGCAGGACTCTGTTCTTGACCCTATTCTCTTCAACATGTTTATCCAGTGACTGGGAAGCATAGATATGATGCTTATGAAATTTGCAGATGACACAAAGCTGATGAGAGAGATAGCTAACATGATGGAAAATAAAATTAGGATCCAAAGATATCAGAACAGGCTAGAATGTGATAGGCCAAATCTAATAGGATAAACAGAATATCCTGCATGTAGGTTAAAAAAAAATCCACCACACAAATACATAGTCAATGGATCAACCAATCAACTAACATCAAATAGATGTTTACTACATGCCAGAGCCCAGGAAGGACTAATAAGACAACAGCTCATGTGAAAAAGACCTAGAAGTTTTAGTGGACTTACAAACTCACTGAGTCATGGAACATAGCAAGCAAGAAAGGTAATGCAATTTTAAGCTGCATTAGCAAGTCAAGTACAGAATAACATCTGAGCTTCCTATTTTGTCCCAAACGCTTTTACATCTTCTCTCATTCTCTCTTCCTTTAGCTTCTAGCAAAAGCATACACAGACTTACACAACTTGGCAGTTGGTTTGGGCTGCAGATAGGTTAGACTAGAGACAGACTGACGATGCTTGGTTGCTGCAGGTCATGTGACAAACAGGAGAGTGCACAGTGGCAACCCTACATTTTTTGTGGGCAGCCTTAAATTCTTTGGCAACAAGTCTGGCATAGCAGCTATGCAACAATGTGGATGAAACACCACACCTAGAGTCAAGAAGACCCGAGTTCAAATCCAATCTCAGACATTTACTAGTTATGTAATCCTGGGTCTGTCTCTTAATATCTGTTTGTCTCAGTTTCCTCATCTTTAGAATGTAGGTCATAGCACCTCTCAGGATTGTTGTGAGGATCAAATGAGGTAATATTTGAAAAGTACTTAGCATAGTGTCTCGCACATAGTAGAAGCCTTTCTTCTTTCCTTCCTTCTCAGTGGAACCAAACCCTGTACTTGTTCCCCTAATCCTGTCTCCTGTGATCTCTTCCAGGAGGTTGGTTGTGCTATTCTCTTTCCTCTAAACCTCAAGTCTCTTCCCATCCTCTCTCTCAAACATGCTCAAATATGACATTACCCATCCTAAAACAACAACAAAACCACTTTACTTGATACTACCATCCCTTAAAGCTATTGTCCTATGAGTTATCATCTCTCTTTGATGACCAAACTCCTAAAAGAAAATCATCTACCTTAATTGCCTCCTCTACCTTTCCTGATTTCTCAGCCCTTTACAATCTGGCTTCCAATTTCACTATTCAACTGAAGTTCTCTCTTAATTGTCCAATCCATTGACTTTCTTTTTCAACACTCTTTGTCATCTCATTAGATTCCATGAATTCAATTACCCCCCTTGAATATGATCCTCAGATCTAAATAGCCAAAACTAAACTCTCTCCTATATTATCAACTTCCTGTTGGATATCTCCAGTTGGATTCCCATGGGCAAATAAACTCAACATGACCAAATGAGAATATATTTTTTTATCCTCCAGATTTCCCTATTTTTGTTCAGGGTACCATCATCACTCCAGTCACCCAGGTCCACAGTCTCAGTCATACTTGACTCTTCCTTCTCTTTCACCTCCCATATCTGTTCAATTACCATCTCTTATCCTTTTCACATCCATAACACTTCTCATATCTGACTCTTTCTCTACTCAGACAATCATACCGTAGTTAATATAGGCTTATACTTGCCTGGACTTCTCAGTAGCTGTAGCGTCAATGCAATATTCACAGTGCTCACAGTCACTATAAATATAACTGCATGGTGCTCAATCACAAAATACAATATACTCTCCATATATAAGACAGAAACAAAACATTTATTCAGATACCAGAAAACCAAATCCCAACACCAGGAAACTGAATCCAACATAGCAACATAGAATTTAATGTACCACAACATAGCAGAGAGCCACACTATCCTTTAACCTTCCCACAAACCAACAGAAGACCAATATTTACTCAGAAGTCTATCTGTCTCCCTTTGGGAGGAGAGTGTCCTCTCCTCCTAACCATCTAGCTTGCTCTGACTCCCAGCTTCCTGTGGGCTCTGCTCCACCCTTTAGCAAACTCCTCCCTCCACAGGCTCCATGTTATTATATTTAGCCTATTAGAGGGCAGAGTATATTTTCAAAGCAGGGAAGTTCTTCAAATTCCCTTAGGCTTATTAAGGGAGCAGGGAAGATCTTCAAACTACCATTACCGTTACAGTAGTCTACTAATTGTATTCCCCACTTTCAGTCTTTCCTTTCCCAATCATTCTTTAGCACAGCTGCTAAAATCATTTTGCTCAGGTACAAGCCTAATCGTGTCACTCTTCTGGATAAGAACATTCAATGGCTCACTACTGCCAAATACAAACTCTTCAGCCTGGCATTTAAAGTCCTTTACTATTTGGCTCTGGCTCATTTTTCTGGAATTATTGTACATTACTATTTTACAGTTGTTCTAAAGTTGAATGACCGCTCTGGAATTTAATAAATTCCCCTTTACAGAAACTGGGTGTCTACTTGTTAGGGCTATTGCAAAAGGAACTCTACTTAGATAGATGTTGGATTAGATAACATCTTAAATAGAAACTGTTAGGTGGCATAGTGAATCAAGAAGACTGCATAATCCTGGGCAAGTCACTTAACCTCTGCCAACCTCATTTTCCTTGTCTGCATGTTTCCTCATAGCAAATGGGATCAATTAAAATAATATATTTAAAGAACTTTGCAGACCTTAAAGCACTATATAAATGTTTGTTTTAAATAACCAGCACATGAACATACAGACATTCCTCCAGAGTCTTCTCTCTGGAGCTTATTGCTGTCTTGTCCTGAACTGTGATGTCATGAACTCTGACTGTGTTGTTGGTTATGCCTAACCCTTGCCCATTTGTCCTTACAAAACTGCTAGTTACAAAGTGAGGTACCCTTCACTCAAAGGACCATACCCTAGTTCTCTAGGTGCTGGCCAGTCCATCTTAGTTCATCCTGTTAACACCCATGAAGCACCAGAGAATATTAACATATACACAGAAAACAAGTCCCCAGTAACCATCATAAGTTACATATGTTACATGCTGTGGCATGGTAGATAGAGTGTGAGCCCTGGAGTTAGGAGGACCTGAATTCAAATCTGGCCTCAGATACTTACTAGCTATGTAACCCTGGACAGGTGACTTAACCCTGTTTACCTCAGTTTCCTCATCTGTAAAATGAACTAGAGAAGGAAATGGCAAACCTCTCCAGTATTTTTACCAAGAAAACTCCAAATGGGGTCAAGAGTTGGACACAATTGAAAATGACTGAACAATAAAAATACAGCACTCTGAAGTGTGTAAAACACTTTACATATACCATTTCACTTTATCCTCACAAAAATCTTGGGAGGTAGGGGTTATTATTATCTTCATTTTACAGATGAAGAAAGTAAGGCAAACAGGTCTTACCCTAAGTCACAGAACTAGTAGGTGTCTAAGTTGGATTTGAATTTGGGTCTTCCTACCTCCAGCTCTAGTTATGCTGTGTCTTAAGGGACTGTAAGATTTATACCTAGCAAAGCATCTCAGAGATTATCTAGTCTAATCCCTTCACGTTTCACATGAAGAAAATGAGACCCAGAGAAGTTAATTGACTTGTCCAAGGTCAAACAGGTAATTAAAATAATAGGCATTCTGTATGCATATATAATTTATAAAAAATCCTAATGAATGTGAATTATCTATAATGTGTGTGTGCATCTATCTCTAAGGCTCACCAAGTACTTCACACTCAATAACACTGTAAAAGTGCTCTGGTGAGTAGAACATTTCTCCGTTTTCCTTCCATGACACTTTCCTTTGATGACATTGCAACCTTTTGCTCCCTGTCCAGTGACTTCTTTCTCAGTCAGTCATGTGCTTCTGTATAAGAATAACCTTAACAACAGCCACATTCCTTTCCATTTTCTGGAAAATAATAATGATAATTGATATTAAAAAGTGTTTTAAAGTTTTCAAATACTGAGTTTCAAAGGGCCTCACAACAGTTAGGATCTATAGGTATTACTAGCCCTGCACTATTTCCAAATGACAAAACTGAAGCTTTGTGAGGCCAAGTGACTTGTCCATAATGATAGAACTAGGAAGTTTTAGAAACTGAATCTGAACCCATGATTCTTTTGACTCTTAAGCCCAGCAGTTCTTATTATATCACAATGTCATGCCCTCTAACTTTAAAGCCAGTGCTTTCCCAAACTGTATTCTGCCTCGAACTCATTCCTGGTCTGTGTTCTTGAGCACAGGGATCCTGTACTTATATTGATTCAGCCTGTCAGCACATCAACATGTGGATGGCTATATTTGGCTGGGTGAGAAGTAGGAAAGAGCAAAGCAAATTAACGTTCATGACAAGGTGGTCCTACGCCTATGGTGACAGAGGAATGTGATTATTGAGAGGAAACAAAGAGGTGAAGGACTATATATTCTTTGAAAGAGAGTGTTGCTGATTTTGTGTGAGTGAAAATGGCAAGGCAGATAGAGTATTAGACTTGGAATTAGGACAACCAGGATCCACATTCTGCCTGTTGATACTTACTGGCTGTGTGACCATAAGCAAAACATCAAGCCTCAGTTTCCACATTTGTCAAATGGGGATGATAATACCTCTCATACCTATCTCACAATTTTGTTATTTTGTTCAAATGAGAGAGAATATATATAAACACTTTGCAAACTTTAAAGTATTATCTAAGTTTTTATCATTATTGTGTCTGTTATTATTATTGCATTGGTACTTAAGTGGATCAGTGGCTAGAGTACTGGACTAAGAGTCAGGAATAATAACAACAACAACAAGCATTTACATAGCAATTTGAAGTTTAAAAACCATTTTACAAATATCTCATTTTCATCCTCATACCAACCTTATTAACTCCATATTACATATGAGGAAACTGAGGCAGACAGTGAAGTGACTTGCCCAGGGTCACACAGATAGTCAGTGTCTGAGGAAGGATTTGAACTCAGGTCTTCCTGACTGCAGGTCCAATGCTCTTTCGGCTATGCCACCTGTTGTTCTTCCTTCATTCTCAAAGAAGACCGATGATATCATGAGGGTGACATCTTGACTTATGCATGAATTGGATTTAAGTAAGGCAGAGCTATGCACAGCCATCAGACTCACTATCTCCTCCAGATTCATTAGAGTCCAAAAGTCCACTTAGTTTCCTCTTCCAAGAGGAAGTCCTGAGTTTAAATTCTGCCTTAATAATTGTTTATATGACCCTAGGTAAATCACTTAATCTGTCAAAGCTTCAGTTTTCTTCCCTATAAAACAGATAACAATAGCACCTACTTCACAGAGTTATTGTGAGGGTAAAATGAGATAGCTTATGCAGAGCACTTTACAAACCTTAGAGGTCACTATAGATGCTAACCATTATTGTTGTTATTGCTAACTATAATTATCTCAAAAATTGAAAGCACTTATTTGTTGCTCTGGTATAGAAGCAGGTGACTAAACATCACGGACAGTGGAAATCATTAAAGGATTTTAAATTTTAAATTTTTAAAATTTTAAAATTTAAAAACTTTTTAAATTTAAAATCTAAAATCATTAAAGGATTTTTGTCATTATAGATTTTATAATAATAGCAGTTATGTATATCACACTTTAAAGTTTGCAAATCACCTTACATAAATAGGTGTACTGTCATCGCCATTTCTCAGATGAGGGGACTGAGACTGAGAAATATTAAAAGATTTGTACAGGGTTACAAAACTAATAAGTACCTAAATTAGGATTTGAACTCAGGTCTTCTTCAGTCCAAGTTCCATACTCTTATCTGTTGCACCACCTAGTTGCCTCAGAGATAGCACAAGTCACTTAGTCCAATTCTCTCATATTACAAATGAGGAAACCAAAGCCCAGAGAGAATTAACTTTTCCAAAATCACAGATGCAAAAAAAAGGTATTTTCCACTTAATTGTCACAGATTTTATGCTAAATTTTTTTTGCAAAAAGTAGGGTGAGACCATTATGTGAAGTTTTTAAAGCAATTTGTGCTGGTATTACTTTAAAAGCATTTATTACTAAACTGTCTTTGGTGCAAGATTAGGATGCACAGAATACCCATGAATATACATTAAACTTGGGAAGATGCAAGTCCTGCCTGTTCCCTTTGCAACTATGACTTCATTGGGTTCAGTGACAATATGTTAGTACTGCAGCTCCCTAAACAAACCATGCAAGTTAGTTTTTGAAAATATACTGACAATGTGCACGCCCTGAGATTTCTAGGCTCTCCAATCACAGTGCACAAGAGATAAATGAATATCCATATGTCACTGGTGAATACTTTGCTGTTATGTTTTCCTTTAAAGCAGGATCACAAACAGAATTATATCATGTGATGGTTATGCAATGAGAGGTTATAAAGCAATTTTGGGACTAAAAAAAAGAAAAAGAGAGAAGTGCGACTGTTATGCGATGAAATTAAGTAGCAGAGGCAGAATTTAAGACCTTGTCCTTTGACTCCAAATCCAGTATGGTGGCCACTGGAGGGAACCACCTGCTGAGGGAGGGTATGAATTTGCCTGCCTGGAGTGAGGGTACTAACCAGGCCTGGGGATGATTAATTTGAATTGCAAAATGATTTGACCTGAATCTTGTTAAATGACAGAACCTTGGATAATTTAACCTGTTGACTTTTTAATTGTTGGTGTGAATGTATGAAAAATTTCCCACAATCATTAGAATATACTGTGTTGGAAGAAAAAGTCATTCTTCAAATGCCAATATACAATGCATTTCAAAAGTATTTCACTTTATAATGTGCTTTACCCATTGCAATCTGATGTCTGAAGTTTCTACAATTAATAGCCTTGAAAACTTGAATCATCCTTGAATAAGCTAAAGGATCTGTCAGGGTGGTTGTCTGTGAAGGTTATTTCTACTGAATTGTGGGAGAAGAAAACAGCATATTCCTCTTCCAAGGTTCTCTACCACCTGACCTCTCCAATCTCATCTCTTGATATTCCTCAATATAATTCCTTTTTAAGCAAAATCAGCCAATTTACTGTCACTCTAACAATTGGTTTACTATATTCAACTCCCATGCTTTTGTTCTTACCTTACCATTCTCTCTACCTGAAAACTTCTTCCATCACTCCCTCCCTAACCCTCATTCCATTTCTAGCATATCTTTCAAGACCCTACCTCAAAATTCATTACATCCCAGTAGTTTTCTGTGATCACCCTCACCTTTACTGAAGTATTGCTCTATATTTGTTCTCAAGTTGCTGAACATGTACAGATTCTGTTTCCCAATTCTGTAATAGCAGAAAAAGCTTTGAATCAGAGAACTAGAATTTAAGTACTGAGTCTGCTAATTGCTAACTAGGTAACCTTAGACAAGTCACTTTACGTCTCTTCTCATCTGTAAAATGAGATAGTTAGATCAGTCAATCCAAGTCAACAAGTATTGTTTAAGTACCTACTATATGTCAGGCACTGTGCTAAATGCTGAGGATACAAGAAGCTCCCAGTCTAATGGGGGAAGCAGCATGTAAGCATCTATGTACATGCAATATAAATACAGGAAAAACTGGTGATAGTCAACAGAGAGGAGGCAGTAGTATTTAGGGAAATTGGGAAAGTCTTCTTGTAAAAGGAATTGTGAGATTTTAGCTGAGACTTAGAAGGCTAGAAAAGTAGGAGGGAGCCATGTTATGAAAGACTTTAAAATCTAGATAAGGTAACCTCTGTGGTCCCTTCCCACTCAAAAATCTATGATCTTATGGCTAACTGAAATCAATATCTGTTTGGTGCCTATTAATACCACAGTGTTGTACACATATATAATATAATAAATGCTCTCCTAAATCAAACTAGTTCAATATTTTATTTCCAACAATGACTGAGGAAAGTTTTATGGGAAAGAATAAGGTCAAACTCCAAAGGATAGGGACATAAATGTATCCTACCCAATTTATTCTTATTAACCCACTATGAATATTCAATCTGGTAACTTATCAGAACTTTTCTTTGACTGGGAAACAGAATGAATAATGGAAAAAAAAATGAGGAAAATGGTTTTGAAAAGCCATCTCTGCCACTGGCTACTTATGTGAACTTGGAAGTGGTACTTTGCTTCTCTTGGACTTCAGTTTCTTCATTTGTAAAATTAAGAAGTTGAATTCTAAGGTCCCTTCAAATTCAATGAATTGATATCATCTCTTTCAATCACCTCTTGGGATAAAATAATAGAGGTAACATGCATGGTGGCACAGAAAAATAACTGAATTTGTGTCAAAGTCTTCATTCTGCCACTTAATAGCTATATAACCTTTGTCTCAGTCATTTTTGGTCCTCCACATGTTCTGGCTAAGTACTAAAAGATTTGGCACTTTGAAGCAACAAAATCTACACAGTCACTTGGTCCCTATGATAGCATAAAGGAGAGATAGCTGCTTCAAAGAGAATTCACCCCTCAGGAAGAGCCTCACACTCAATAGACTTTAAAAGGAATGACCCCACCCTCTAGACTTGTGTCTGTTTTTGCCTGCTTGGTGTATCAGACCTCTTTAAACCTCTCCCTGAAAGAGTTGGGGAAAGGCATCCTTTCCCTCCCTGAAAGAAATGTCAAGCTGTTCATGCATAACAACCAGTACACGTGCTGGCCAAGGTGAACTTGAGACTGGATCTTGAAGTCCTGCCTCTTCT
The DNA here is from genome assembly GCA_028646575.1 of Pseudocheirus occidentalis. Classification (NCBI taxonomy): domain Eukaryota; kingdom Metazoa; phylum Chordata; class Mammalia; order Diprotodontia; family Pseudocheiridae; genus Pseudocheirus; species Pseudocheirus occidentalis. The sequence goes on along the minus strand of CM053593.1, from coordinate 163,219,889 downwards.
GCTTTCAAAAAAATAAACTGTGTGCGTGTGCTGACTCTGAACAACATAATGCAGTTTTCTTTCCATGGAATACATTTATATACATTACTAGCATACCAGCTTCATGGGATATATTTGGATATGTCACTTCTGTATCTGTTACTTGTATTTGGATATATTCCTTCTTTGTCATATTGTTGGTATTGATATTGTTACCAGAAGTGAGCAAATAGTGATCTTGGAGCTACTGAGTTCCTTGGTAGGAGCTGCATAAGAAGAAGAGTTCTGGGGGATGATCACTGACAAGAGGAGTCTTGGCCTCCAGCACTTGGCCTGGCTTACCAGTAGACATCAACTTTGAGAGACAGAGACAGACAGAGACAGAGAGGGGGAGGGGGGGAGAGAAAGAAAGAAAGAGAGAGAGAGAGTACAAAGCAGAGTAAAAGGTGAAATGCTGATGTTGCAGGATCACAAAATATTACATAATTTAATGTTTTTTAATATCAGACTCCTGAGAGAGTATAATAGCAGTTCTAAGTTAACTGCTGTTGGTTATTTAATTTTTTGTAGAGACATGCTCGTGAGGTTTTGTGTGTGTGTGTGTGTGTTAAATATTTCTTTTGTGCTGAAGAAATAAATACCTGTCCTATATCTGATTTATGTAGTATAAGTGAGACCCTTTCTACTCATTTTGGAGAAACTCTAAACATGAGCCAGACTTAGAAGTTAGTGATCCTGGGGTTCCTGGATAGGAGGTAAAGAACCAAAGAATTTGATGGGGTTTTTTTTGGTTGGTTTTTTTTTTAAAGATCCTAATCCATATAACATATAAAATGAGGATATTGGGCTAGATAATCACTAAGATCCCTTCTAACTCTAATGCTATAACTCCGTGAATAAATACTATTAATTCATATGGGAGGGACAGATTCTTATAGGCTGGAATCACCAGACAAGGCTTTGTAAAGGAGATGGTACTAAAACTGGGACTTGAGAACACGGATAGAGAGAAAAGAGAAGAACATTCATTGCATACAAGGAGAACCATATAACTTTTTCTATGTGAGAATATATATTTTATGTGTGGGTATAGGGAATATGCCATCCTTCCTGGATTTAAGAGTTTTTAAAAGGAGAGTAAGGGGGCAGAGAAAGTCAGAAAAGTAGATTGGAGTCAGATCATGGAAGATTTTGAATGTGAGGTTAAGGAATAGAACCTTGTTTTGGCAGTGAGGAACTACTGAAGGCTTGTCAAAGAGTTATTGAAGTGGGGAAAAAATAAATTTAGAGTTGTAGGCAAATTAGTCTGGCAGCAATGAGCAGGATGGATTATACGGGGAAAGAAACTGAAAGCAAGGAGACTGAATGAGAGCTACTGCTGTAATCTATAAGTAAAATGATAAGGACCTAGTTTAGGGTATATGGTTATTAGAGGGAATTAAAATGATGGAATAAATTTTAAAAGTTTGAAAAAAAAGAATTGACAGAACTTGGCAACTGATTAGATTGGTAAGACAGAAAGAAAGCAAAATGAGTCAGAGCATTTTGTAAGGACTGTGAGGACTTTCCAAAGGATAGAACCTTTTTCTTTTAGCAAAAGCTTTGGAGGATTAAATGCCGGTATTCTTCATTTAATTATGGATAGGTAAGACATCAGTATCTAAATGGGAGGAAAAAATTTAGCCCAACATGATTATGATGATAGTAAACAAAGGCTTTTGGTAGAAAACTCACATTTGAGAAGCTTCAGTTATTGGATTTCAGTCAAGAAAGGTCTTAAATTTGTCCCTAGTAGAAAACATTCACCTTAATTTAATTGCAAGTGGATTATCATCCATTGGACAAACTCCTTACAGGTTCTGACTTCTGATTCCTTGCTTCTATGTAGACATGGTCAAGGCAGGAGATTTACATTTCCATTACTCCCACAATTAATGACCAAATAAAAGTAAACAATTGAATGAACTAAAGAGAGGAAATTACCAATCCACATAAATACATTAAGAATAGGAAATATTTAAACTCAGTCACATTGGAAATATCTCCAAGTAGTATAGAATATTAAAAAATATACAGAAGCCATTTTTGAGTGTCCTGACTCAGAAGAACACAATGTGAAGGGATGCATTTACATACATCACTAGGATACCAGCTTCATAGAACCTACTTGAATAGATTTTGCATGAAAGTTGTACTTTATTTTTTCTACTCTTGGAAATGGATAACTGTAACAATGAGTGAGTTACCAAATACTATCAGCCAACAGTGTACTGAAAGATTTCAATATTAGAGATCCACAGGATTCTGAGCTTGAAAAATCAAATGGATTACATATTTTAAAATTTTATAGTAATTCTTTTTGCTATATCAAAGAACTGGAACTTGTGGGTCATCCATCAATTGGAGAATGGCTGAACAAATTATGATATACAAATGGAATAGAATGTTATTGTGCTGTAAGAAATGATGAAAGGAATAGTTTTAAATAAACTTGGGAAGATTCATATGAACTGATGCAAAATATCTTATACAATGACAATAATAATATAAAGACAAATAACTTTGGAAGAATTTAAAACTCTCATCGATGACATGACCAATCATGATTCCCAAGGACCAGTGATGAGGTACTCTCCTGATAGAGTGTTGATGGACTCAAGATGCAGAATGCAACGTACATTTTTGAGACTTAGCTAGTTGTTTTCTTTGACTATATGTATTTGTTGTTTGAGATAACATATGTAACACACTTTGCTAACTTTTAAGCACTGTATAAATACCAGTTATTATTACAAAGGTTGTTTTCTTTTCCCCATTGGTGAGGTAGGATAGCAATAGTTTTGCCAAAAGTAAGCAAAGTAAAAAAGAAAAGGAGTTTGTTGACACATTTTTTTAGTGCATAGAAGAGAACTAAAGGAAGGTCAGAAGGAAGCACAAATAAACAGGACAGTTTTGAAAGGTAGATATTGAATTTATTGCGAGTGTTATGATGGGACTGATCAGTAAGGGACCAGTCCTGGGAGCAGGAGCATTTGGTTAACCTACTTAAGATGAAACAGCACACAAGCCTGGCTCACCACTTCAGAGAATGCATAGATATTCAATAACTTTATTGTAAGCTTCTTGCCTAGTAAAGAAAAAGTTCTTTGGTTTGCTGTTGACCCAGAACTATGCGTGCAAAAAGTATTAATTAGCCATCTAAACCTTTTTTTCCTGGTGGTGATAGAGGCAAGAACTCCTACAAGGGAAAAGGAGATGGCAACAGTGGCCTGTTCTCCCTACCTAGGCCAATAGGCAGCTGACAATATGACATAGTTGGTTTTTTTCTCTCTTGTTTATAATTTTTCCTGATCTTAAATGGTTTATTATAGATATTTATGGTATCGCAAACTTTGAGAGATCATAAGAACTGATGAAGTCTGAATGTAGATCAAAGTATATTTTCCCCTTTCTTTGTTATTGTTTTTTGTCTGTTTTCTTTTGCAACATGGCTAACGTGGAAATGTTTTGCATGACTGCACATGTATAATCTATATCAACTTGCTTGCCTTCTCAAGAAGGGGGGGAGGGAGGGAGAAAGGGAGAGAATTTAGAACTCAAACATTTTAAAAATTATGTTAAAAATTATTGTTTATATGTATTTGAGAAAAAATTTTAATTTAAAAAAGAAAGATCATAAGAATGAACTTACAGAAGTCCAGCAACTAGAATCCATACCAGAGTTTGCTGGCAGCTGAGGCCAATATGCCCTTGTGTCCTTGAGAAGAAAACTACTTGATCCAGTGGCTGAGATACCATATCCCTGAAGAAAGGAAGTAAAACTTCCTGTAGCTATGCTGAATTTGGAAGTGTACTTGGTGGAGTTAATGCTTTGTAGCAACCATTTCAAAGTTTGAGTATGCTCCTAATTTAGGGGCAGGTACTTTTGTATTTACATTCTTGCTAAATCTTCTCAGAAAATATTCCTTTGTTAATTAATGTTAACTAGTTAAATGATATCAAAGCGCTATTCACTATACGGGGAAGATATTAACCGGCACTGGAATAAAACTCAAGCTGATATCCACAACCCCTCAGGGTTATCCCTAGAATCTTGAGGATAAGATGTAGTAGCTGCCCTCTGTGAACCCAACTTCCCAATGAGAGTAGAAGTTGGATAAGAATCCCCCAGAATATATCTGGGCTACATGTGGGGCCATATCTGGGCTACAAATTGGGTTCTTTGCATTTGTGTGGATGCATTGGAGAGATTGTGTACCTGACTTTAGTTACCAGATTCCCTAATTTAAGTCACATGTCCTTAAAAGAAAACAAGTTGTATGAAATATTTTCATAGCTTCATGTACAATTTTCTTTTTCTGTTCTACTTCATATATGGAAAGGATCATTTTATTTGGTATTTATTAAGTTCAGACCTTTTAAAAATGAGGAATCATTTAGTTCAAAACAATAATTGTTTTTAATGTCCTTTACGATAAGACTAATATTTAACTATCTTTTCCCTTGGTATTCCTTCATTCACCTACTCACAACATAGCAAAGTCCAGGCACCTCCTCCTTTCCTAAGTCCCTGGGGGATTTATTTAACTTTCCCTAAAATGAGACAAAATTGTTTCTGGGACCTGATTGATTGGGCTTCCCCAGTGAATCTTCTGTGTGGCCTAAAGAGATAAAAAGTTCCATTTACAGGCAGTAGGAACCCCTCAGACTTGGTGGATTCCAGAAAATCATTCAAGTCACTATGTCCTGCCCAGATGACCAGACACATTTATATAGAGCACTGGTTCTCAACCTTCCTAATGCTGCGACCCTTTAATACAGTTCCTCATGTTGTGGTGACCACCCCCCCCCCAAACATAAAATTATTTTCGTTGCTACTTCATAACTGTAATTTTGCTACTGTTATGAATTGTAATGTAAATATCTGATATTCAGGATGTATTTAAATTGAACATAACCCACAGGTTGAGAACTGCTGATATAGAGAGATTGAGGGGGTGCACATCCAGAGAAGCTCAGTGCCACTAAAACCTTGCTGCATATATTTGCTCTGTTGAGGGCAAAGTAAACCTCCATTTGTTAACTGTTCAGTGACTTGTAAGGGCCACATTTCATCCCAACATCAAATCTTAAATAAATGGGTGTTGACGTTAGAGTCGCCTCTACACCTTTACAGATGCAAGTTTCTGTGTACAGAGAATGAAGAACAACAAAATCCTGAATTGTGACTACTGGATCATAAACTCAAGTGTGTAGATCACAGGAAAGATGGAGACAATTCATTAAGCAGAGCAGAAATACAAAGCTGCTCAGTACTTTAAATAATGATCAGCTGCTCCCTACACCCCCCCCCCAAAATCTTTGAAAACAAAAGCAGGAGTGATTCTCTGGAGGAAGCCACATGATATATTAGAAAGAAGGAGAGTTAACTAGAAGAAGTGTGACTCTATTTCATATCCTCGCAAAGGTACATCACAGAGGGGTCACCCAACGTGTTGTAGACCTTCTTTGTTTCTCCTGACATTAGGACAGTATCAGTGGAGTATTCTGGTCATCCACCTGTCTCACCATTCAGCTAGTCTATCTTTTCTTATGTCATACAATTCATTGCTAATATTGTTGTCATTCAGTTTCAATCATGTGTGACTCTTCATGACTACATTTGGGGTGCTCTTGGCAAAGATAATGGAGGGGTTTTCCACTTACTTCTCCAGTTTATTTTACAGATGAGGAAACTATGGCAAACAGGGTTAAATGACTTGCCCAGGGTCACACAGCTAAGTAAGTATTTGAGACTGGATTTAAAGTCAAGTCTTCCTGACTCCAGGCCCTGCACTCTACCCACTGGGCCACCTCGCTGTCCCAACATCCTTGCTGGTCATAAGTATTGAAGGCTGCTCATATTCATAATGTATCTTTCCATTCCCCTCTGTGGGATGTCTAGCTAGAATTCTTTGGAAGTTGTGGTATTCCCCATCTTGATGCCAAACAGCAACAACGGTGAAAACATCTATTGAATAAATGACCCTTGTTACTATAGGAAGTGTGGTGTCAGTAAAAGCTTTGCAATTTCCAAAAAGCAATTCAGCTCACTCTCTTCCTCCTTTTCAACTCGAGGCCTAACTCACTATTTATATTGCAAACCTAGATATACATGCTGTTGAGCAAACTCTTTAAGGTATTCATTTGGCTACGTATTGAAATCTGGACAAATGGACATTTTTCATCCATCTGGCATTTTTGTGTGGATGGACATACCAAATTCCTTTCAGTGATTACAAATCTCTTCTAGGAGCCTCTGAAATATCTTGAGGCTTGCTGTAATCAACACGACGTCATTCACAAGCAAGGTCATCTAGAAAACCTCACCATCTAAAGATAATTTCTCCTCTATGTGGACCCTGGACTGGATCTCCTATGACAAATTCTTTGGGTGAGCATACATCTTGATATTTTGTACTTTATCAGATGTTTATTATCAGAAGGACACCAAAAAGGATGTTTTCTGTTCTTACATTTTCCGAAGAATCCTAAATAATCTTGATATATGAATGAGAGACACCTTGCTGTAAGAGAGTCTATATTACTAACTGGCATTTCTATAGGATTTTGCAAATATTGCCCCCATTATATCCTTACTATAATCATGGGAGGGAAGCATTATTATTATCATCTCTATTTTATAGATAAGAAAACTATAGATAGACTTACTATGCTGAGTGACATAGGGCAGGCAACCTTTTATCTTAGGATAAGAGTTTAAATAACTTGCCCAGCTATATAATACTGATTTGTGTCCAAGGCTATATTTGAACTCGGGTCTTCCTCTCTCCAAGTCTAGCTCTTTATCCACTGTATCCACTGTCCATCTAGCTGTTTCATAAGACAGTTATATTTTGCAGTCCCCTAGGCATTCACAGTTCCACTTTGTTCACCACTGACCTAGATTTTTGTAATAGTCTATAAAATAGTCTTCCAGTTTCTAGTCTAATCCCTCTGCAATATTTCATATCATTCTTAAGTAATCTTCCTAAAGCATCATTATCATCATATCATTCCCCTACTCAAAAACCATGAATAATTCCTTATTGCCAAGTACATAACAGTAAAAATTAGCCAGACATAATAGGAGCAACATCTACTAAGCATTCTGCCATGTAGGCTAAGCTAAGTTTTTCCCTAAAAGGTGATGAAACTATCCTTGGGAATTAATTGGTCTAGGAGATTAAAGCTTGAACCATGGGTATAGTTTCCTGGTCCCCTAAGTCACCTAAATTGGGGCCTCCTCAGTCTTGGCACATGCTTTAACATGGTCATTTCCATCATCATGGCAAATGCAAGGGACTCTGTAGCCAAATCAATGGCATATCCTTGTTGAATATTCTCTCCATGTTGTTGTGAAGTGAACTATTTTATGTTGTTATTAAATTTTAGATGATCTACAATATCTTCTTTTGTTTCAATCCTGAGCCTATATCTGAGTCAGGCCTGGTCCAAAACACTTTGTGTTCAAGGGTTTTTACAATTGGAGTCAACTGTCCTACAACTACTATATGGGTGGATTGGGTTCTCCACAACCCCCCCACCCCAATCATTGCCCAGCTCTGTTAATTCAATCACAGGTGATAAAGTGTTAATGTATTAACACCCAATGGCCAATATGAAGTGTGAATGAATACCTTTCTCTGAGTGAATTAACAGAGGCTACTTCATTGGCTAACTAAAGTTACTTATGCCTCTAGCTAATCCTTAAAAGATAGTTCAAAAGTCATTTTGAAATCACTTAAGTAGGGGAGGAAGAACCTGGTCTCTGAAGGACAATTGCTGGGGGTGGAGGAATGGGGGGAGAGAAGAGGCAGTAAGGAAAGGATTTCTCTCTTTGTTTTCTTTCTTTTCTCTCTCCCTGTCCCCCTATGTAATTGTAAAAGAGCTTTCCACCTGATTTGAAGGAAGGGAGAAAAGAGGGTAGTTTAGAGTTATATTTTTGCTATGTCATCTTAGTAAATGCCTTTGCTAACAGTTAATTGTGTCTATTGACTGTGTTTTAAGGATGAACCACCAGTGAGGGCTCATGAGCTACAGTTTTAAAAGTTAGACCACACCAAGATAGCAGCTACCTTTTGATAATCCAACCCACACATGTGAGTACAAAGTAAGGGAGGCATCCCAGAGAGGGTACTACATTATTATACAACTTATACTCTATATTACAGCAAAAAGACTATTTTTTGTCTTCCATTCTCATTCTGTTCTCTGCTGTTTTTAGGTTTCAGAACATGTCATCTTTCTTTCCTGTGTTGCAGGTTTATAAGCATCCTCTGAGTATGAGCTTAAAACAGGGATGACGCTGACATTTTGCAAGTGAGTAGGGGAGCATGTCCCTGTCCCCTGGATTGTTTTCAAAGGCACTGCTCAGAGCGAGGCTGTCAGTCTGTCATTATATCACATTCCTTCCATGTGGGGTAGATGGGCAACTTCCTGCAAGCTAATTGTTTTCCTTTTTACTGCTTTTTGTGGCTTCAGTCAGACTCAGGGAAACAAAAGACAGACTGGGACAGATCCTAAAGAACTATGGTGTCCAAATAGAGTGCAAAAATAGTGTGGTACCAGTAAAGACAAGACTGGGCATGGCTATATGGACTGGACAAGTGGACTTTAAAGGGACTAACTAGGAGCTGCCATGAAATGAGGGACATGCTAGAGCTAGCTGGAACCTGCTCTGGAAAACCAACAGTTAAATTTTCAGTGTGAGCATTTACACCTCAAAAATCAGCAGATAGTACAAATCAGGGCTTGACTTCTTGTGTTGTTATTTGTATAGCCTTAAGAAACTGTTAATAATGAAGATTAAACTTAAAACTTTGTTGTGTGTTGTTAAACACAGTTGTTAAACATTTACCAACACACCCTTGCATAAAGCCAACTGTTCATGGTGAGATCAAGCAGGGGACAGTTACATACCTTAGAGCTTTCTCCTGTTTTCTCTAAATATTTGCCAAGCTGATCTAGGCAAATTCCAAACCCAGAATTCTTTCCCTGGATCCTTTTCCTAGTGCCCTGGGTAGCCAGTAGGAGAGTAGATCAGAGGTAACTCAGTTGGAAGAAGCAGTTTTGTTATTGTCCTATTTGGAAGCTTCCTGACAGCTTCTTTTTGATGTGCTAAGGCTCATTTAGATTTATCCTACTAGGTTTCAAAAAATCACACGGCCATTAAAATATAAATCATCTCTTATGAATGAAGTTGATCAGTCTAGAGTAGAAAAATGTAATATGGATTAGGTCTCAGAGCAAAGATGAGAAATGTTACTTTAGTGATTTTACATGTGTGTGTGTGTGTGTGATCTTTTGATTCATATCTAAATGAATTGGCCTTACTCTGTCCTCCAGAGTCACGTAGTCCAGTGGCAGGACAGAATTAAGACAGCTGGTAATGGCTCAAGATGTAGTGGATGACTTCTCAATGTCTAACCAAGCTCTAAGCACTCCACAGCACCTGCTTCAGCTACCTTCATGGCCGTTACAACAAATTATTCTCATCCTCCCATTCCACCAGGGGAAGTCCTCATATGTTTGGAGTAGACACCCCCCCCAACTCACCAATGAGTTTGAGATCCCTTGGTTACCCTCAACCTGGTTTAGATTATCTGATGAAACAGTTTGCCAGGGTGCGGCTGCTGTGCATATTATATCTTCTTGGAGTCACAGGTGAGAATTGGGTGAAACAGGTGAACACCAAAGGTGGAAAGCAGCCTTGAAAAGGGCTTGGCAGCCATCACACCAGAGGTACCAGACCTCCCTGAACATGCTCTACATATGGTTTTCAGCCATGTTGTCAAATGCTTTCAGTGAGGATGAACATGGCATCAAGGTCAGCTACCACACTAATGGTAAATTCTTCAGTTTGAAAAGACTACAAGCCAAGGTCAAAGTGGAAGGAGTGTTGGTGCATGATTTTCTGTTTGCAGATGATTGTGTACTCAATACAGCCTCTGAAATTAAGATGCAACAAAGTATGGATAAATTCTCTGCTGCTTGTGCTAATTTTGGCCTAACAACACCAAGAAAACACAGATACTCCATCAGCCACCACCATACCATCCATACATGGAACCATCAGTTACAGTAAATGGAGAGGTTTTGAATGCTGTGGGTAAGTTCACTTACCTTGGTAGTATACTTTCCAGGAATGTACACATTGATCATGAGGTTGATGCAGGTATTCCCAGAGCTGACTCAGTGTTTGGGAAGCTCCAAAGGAAAGTATGGGAGAGAAGAGGTATTAGACTGACTACCAAACTGAAAGTCTACAGACCTCAATGTTGTATGCCTGTGATACCTGGACAATCTACTAGTACCATGCCAGGAAACTGAATTGCTTTCATTTAAATTGTCTTAGGAAGATTCTAAAGATCACCTGACAAGATAAGGTACCAGACACTGAAGTCCTTACTCAAACTAAACTGCCAAGCATTCAAACTCTGCATCAGAGAGCACAGTTCCAATGGGTGGACCATGTTGTTTGAATGCAAAACATACACTGGCCAAAAAGACTATTTTATGCACACACAGGTCAAGTATACACATGGTAGTCAGAGGAAGTAATGCAAGGATGCTCTCAAGGTCTCTTTCAGGAACTTTGGAATCTATTGTGCGACATGGGAGACACTAGCATAGGACTACTCATCATGGTGTGCCCACAGCAGAAAAAATACTGTGCTCTATGAGCAAAGCAGAATTGAAACAGCTCAAAGGAAACACAGGCTGTGCACATTTAGAGTAAGTGAACTCTAAATGTTCACACAGACTATTTGTGCCCAACCTATGGTAGAGTATTCCAAGCTTGTATTGGTCTGATCAGCCACAGTAGGACACATTGAAACTTGACTCTAGCATAGTGATGTCATTTTGATTCTCTTCGAGAATGAAGGACAATAACCAATCAATATATGTACACACACATACATGTTATATATATGTATATGTAAACATACACACATACATGTATAGATAGATAGATAGATAGATAGATAGATAGATAGATAAACCTGGGATTGGCCATGCTGGCTTGGAAATTTGGAAAGAGGAAGCTTGGAAGCCATAATCCTCTGGTTTTTGTTGTTTAGTTGATTTAGTCATGTCTGACTCTTCATGATGCCATTTAGAGTTTTCTTGTCAAAGAAACTGGAGTGGTTTGTCATTTCCTTCTCCAGCTCATTTTACATATGAGGAAACTGAGGTAAATAGCATGAAGTTACTTGCCCAGCTAGTAAGTGTCTTGAGTCCAGATTTGAACTCAGCTCTTCTTGACTCCAGGTCTGATGCTCTATCCAAAGGACCACTTAGCTGCCCTAATCCTCTGGTTGATCGTGAATTTATTGCTGCCATTGAGAAAGCCTGCCCATATGCACTGAACACCCTCTGAAGCAGCCACTGAGCATATGGTCCAAGGGTAATGCTGACTGGTGCCAACTCGGGTGCCAATTCTTGCATAAAACCTTTTCTAACTCCTTTCCTGTCCCATCCTTAAAGTGATCTTCCCTTCTTCACATTTCTCAAAGCACTTTTGTTGGCCCTTGGCTTAGAATAAGAGATTTAGAGCTGAAAGAGATCTTAAAGAGGGCTTAAAGGGATCTGGACTGAAATCCAGAGAGGTTAAGTGCTTTGTCTCCCTACGTTTTATACCACACTGTACATACTGTGCTCCCATTAATTATTAGCTCCTTGAAAACATGGCCTATTTTATGTCTATCTTTGTATCTTCTACACCTATTAGATGCTGTTATTGAGCTGTTTCAGTTGTGTCCAATTTTCTATGATCCCATTTGGGGTTTTCTTGGCAAAGACACTGGAATGATTTGCCATTTCCTCCTCCAGCTCATTTTACAGGTAAGGAAATTGAGGCAAATGGGGTTAAGTGACTTGCCCAGGGTCACAAAGTATCTGATGTCAGATTTGAATTCACAAAGATGAGTCTTTCTGACTCAAAGACCAACATTCTATCCACTGTACCACCTTGCTGTCCTCTTTATAACCTAGCTGCCCTCAGTTTAAGATAGTAACAAATCCCAGATGCCTCTGCAGCCTCAATACCCTCAGGTAAAAACCAGGAATAGTTCCTTCTTCCATTCCCTTACACCACCCCCAAACCCCTGATCATCCACTACTTTTTTAATTAGTTTTCCTTATCAGCTTTTTCTCAATGAATTCGTTTTTTAAAATAGGAAATACGCCTAGGGTATGCATAATTTTATAATCTTTATCTTATTGATAAACTGCAAAAACTATCTAATTGGCTTTGGTTCCCTGCTAGCTTGATTGGGGGAAGATTTAAAAATCTTAATTTAGGGTTTCAGGAGAGCAATTTGGAACTATGCCCAAAGGGCAACCAAACTGTGCATACCCTTTGATCCAGAAATACCACTACTAGGTCTGTATTCCAAAAAGATCATTAAAAAAGGAAAAAGGATCTACATGTGCAAAAATATTTATGGCAGTCATTTTCATGGTAGCAAAACATTAAAAAGTGGGAGGATACCCATCAGTTGGGGAATGGCTGAACAAGCTGTGGCATATGAATGTAATGGAAGACTACTGTACAGTAAGAAATGACGAACAAGAAGAGTTCAGCAAATCCTTGAAAGATTTGTATGAACTGATGCAAAGTAAAATGAGCAGGACCAGGAAAACATTGTACACAGTATCAGCAACATTGTGTGATGATCAACTATGAATGACTCAGCTCTTATCAGCAACACAATTATTTAAGACAAATACAAAGAAATCACGAAGGAAAATATTATTCATAACTAGATAAAGAACTGAAGGACTCTGAATATAAATTGATGTGGTTTTTTCACTTATTTTATTCTTTCTCATTTTAAAAATCTGTTTCTTCTTCCACAACTGTAACTAACATGGAAATACTTTTTACATGATAACACATGTATAAACTATATCAATCTGCCCACTATTTTCAGAAAAAGGGAGGGGAAGGAGGAAGTGAGAAAAATTTGGAACTCAAAATCTTTTTTAAATGAATGCTAAAAAATTTGACATTCAAATACAAGAAGCATGAGAAGTAAACAGGGAAAAGAAATCATAAGGAACTTATCAAAGTTGAACTATTTACGTGACAACATGGAAAAATGATAATTGTGACTTATGAAATGTTTTTCAGTATGAGGATAGGTGAAGGGAATATAAATGTATATATATGTATACATATACATATGTCTATATAGGAAGGTATATATGCATATGAATACATATGTGAGTGTATGTATATATGTGTACATAGACAGAGGGCACAGGATCAATTGAATAGGCTGGGATGATACTTTAAAAGGTGAAATTGAGAGGTGGTAGAGGAATAGAATGAGAAGACAAAGGGAGAGACAGAATGAGGTTAATCATCTCATATAGAAGAGGCAATGGAGGGGAAGAACAGGAAGGCAAAAGGGAATGGGTCAACCTTACTCTCATTGAATTTGGCTTAGGGAGGGAATGACATACACTCTAAATTGGGTATCTTGCCCTACAGGAGAGTAGGGGGGAAGGGAAAGATGGGGTAATGATGGAGGGGAGGGCAGCTTGGGGTGGAAGGGTTGTTAGAAGCACACACTTCTGTAAAGGGAACTGAGACAAAGTAGAGAATAGAACAAGTGGGGGGTCGGATAGGAAGGAAGGAAATATAGTCAGTCTTTCACAATATGTACATTGTGGAGATGTTCTGCATAATTACACATATACGGCCTGTATTGAATTGCTTGTCTATTGAGTGGGGGTGGGTGATGAGGGAGGAAGGGAAAGAATCTAGAATTTAAAGTTCTAAAATCAAATGTTAAAAAACATATATGTATATATAATAATAATAATTATTATTATTATTATTTACATACAACTGGGAAACAAGATATACAGGCACTGGGGTAGGGAGATCCATCCTGCCCTACTGGAAAGTCAGAGGGGTGATTGGGGAGGATATAGGAGAAGAGCAGATTGGGGGATGGGGTATATAGTGGGATGGCTGTTTTGGGGTGGTGGGTAGGGGAAAGACTGGGAGAAAATTTGTAACTCAAAATTTCATGGAAATGAATGATGTAAACTAAAAAAACCAAAAGTCAATTTAAAAATGAATGCTAAAAATTTTCTTGACATGTAACTGGGGAAAAATGAAATGCTATAAAAAATCTGAGGTTGCATTCCCCATTTTCTGTCTTAAATCTTATACTCCTTGAGTATAAGACACAATCACAGTAAAATAAATCATAGTTTAATTAGCAGTTTTAAGTAATATAGAAATTCCAATAAACATCATAAAGGCATGGATTTTTAATCTTTCAGTACTTCAACTTGGAGAGTACTGGGTTATTTTTCTACCTTCCTTTCCCACCCTCCATTCCTCTTTACACTCTGGAATGTATGAATGTAAGAATAATGGAAAGAGAGTAGTCAGTTAAAAATATGTAATAGAGGCCATTTGCTCAATCCCCTGGAGTAAATTCAGCCACCATTCCTAGATCTGGAGTCATGTAGAAGCTTTGGGGTAGAGGCTACTTCATAACTCATCTCTGATGGGCCTGCACTATGAGATGACTAGATATCCCCTGATTGTCTGTGGAGATAGAAGTGTTGGATTCAATGAATGTACAAAGGGGAGTGACCCAACTCTTCGTCTCTCTCTTCCTTTCTGGGTGCAAAGAACTTAGGACTCTTTTCAAGCTGCATCCAGTCAGACAGGACTCTACCCTGATCTACCTTAATGCTAGTGCCTTCCCTCTTGATCATTTCCATTTATCCTGTATATATTTTGTTTATACGTGGTTGTTTTCATGTTAAGGGGACCAAGATAGTGATGTCACTTTGGTACTCTTTGAGCACATAGGGCAACAACTAACCCCCAGTAGACTGTGAGCTCCATGACACAGGGACTGTCTTTTTCCTTTCTTGGTATCCTCAGTACTTAGCACAGTGCTCTGTACATAGTGCAAGCTTAATAAATGGTTGCTGTTGTTTGTCCTTCATTCTCAAACAGTATCAATGGCATCATAAAGGGGATGTCCTGACTTAATGGGATGTAAGTGAGGTAGAGCTGTGCCAAGTCATCAATACTCCTTCTTCCAGAGTCATTGAAGTCCAGTGCTTGTTGACTGACTGACTGACCAACTCTCCCAAGAAATTTAAACAAACTTTCTATCTATCTAGTAAAAAAATGCCTTTGACGGATTGATTCAATTGAGATGTTCTCATCTAATAAAAGCACCAGGGCTAAGTGGAATGGTGTGATTGATTAAATGACTTAATCAACCCACACCCTTAGATCTAAATAGCTGTCTACAGCAAGCAATGTCAAGATGGATGTATCCAGGCTTGGTAGTGACTTTCTAAGTTCAAAAGATCTACACCTATGGTGTTGGACATATATACTGCAATAGAGCCATTCACTGGAGTAGTTGGTCAAGGTGACGATAGGATTGCATGACTGTGGAAGCAGCTAAGTAAAAGGTTCAGAGGAGGCTTGCATTTGGAGTGTCTCGATAGTACAAAGTCTGCAAGCAGGGGTAGGGACCAGACCTGTGATTTCACTGCTATAGGGAACTTTAGGATGAGGAAATTCTCTCTACTGGTAGAGGTCAGCAACTTAGTTCTAGAAAGTGACTTGGAGCATTAAGAGGTTAAGTGACTTGCCCAGGGTCACACAGCTAGTAGGTATCAGTAACTGCACTTAAACTCAGATCTTTGCTGTTCTGACACCAATTCCCTATCCTGGAGTGAAATATAAAACTAGTAGTTCTGAAAACTACTTTATGCTAGGATGGAATTTAAGTATTTGCCTCCTAGCAGACTGTGACAGTAGTTATAAGTTGTTACTTAATGCTATTTTAAGTTTGTATTCTCGTTAATTTATCCTGCTTGGGGGTGTCCTATAGTTTGCATTTCTTATATGTGTAGGAATAAATTGCTTTTCCCTTACCTGATTCATATTATACATTGAGTACCTCTTTGACTCCCTAATTTTGGGAAACTGAGATATGAACCTAAGCCTTAAGCAGTTTTTCCCTAGAGGTCCCACTAAATCATGAATATGAAAATAGAGTACTTAGCTCCTTCTGGTTAGAGGAAGGATCCCCCAGGATTAAACCCAGTTCAAACTATATACCGTGGTACAGGTCTGCTGATAAATATTTATTTTATTACTAAGAATTCCCTGTACTACTATATAGTCATAGGTCTGAATCTTCTCTCTTCCCAACCAAAGCTATATTGACGAAACAAGAAAGATAACAAAATAAACCCTTTTATAAGAAGACATTAAATATCCCACTAATGAGGCGCCATATAAAAGGTACCAGATAAATACTCAAAGAACAAATAATCTCTATATTACATGAACTGTTTTCTAAAATAGAGAAAAACTTGCATTAAAACAGAAAAATTAAAATGTAAACTAACATATCATCAACATACTAAAACTAATATAATTGTTATGTAGTAACATCAACATATATGTTGATATCAATATCAATTAATATTGGTAGGATACAAAATATTAATATTTTAATTCAAATAAAAATAAAGCAATATATTATCCCTCTCCCCTAAATCTTTAATTTTGATTTGAGTAGAGTTTTAGCAAGAATGCAGGAATGGTTTAAAATTAGGAAAATAATAAATATTTCCATCCTTATTGTACACTATTCTCCCTCCTAACCTCTGTGAATCTGTGAAATAGGCCTTCTCTTTTCTCACACATGACACTTCATCTCTTGTCTTTTCATTTGCACTGACCGTTACCTGTATCTGGAATGCTCTGCCTTCTTACCTCCACTTCAGAGAAGTCCTCTCTTTTTTTTCAAGGTACAGCTTGGGCAATACCTTTGTGTATATGAAGCCTTTTCTTATCTCTGCAATAACTAATGTTCTCCCTGCCAAACTACTTTGTGTTTAACTACTGTGTTTTTATATTTATACATGTATTTATGATGTCCCTTATCGAACAGATATAAGATTCTTGAGAGTAGAGATTATTTAATTGTTTTGTATTTGCACTTTGCTCGGTGCTTGGCACACAGTAGGCAATTTAACAACTGCTTGTTGATTTACTAATCAATTGATTGATTGACAGGGAGGGGTAAATGCCCCAGTTCCTATGGACCCCTCAGAAGTTCTTCAATGTTAGATTGGGAATAAATAGGTAGATTCTTTTGGCTTTCCTCCTGTAGAAGAGATGAAGCCAAAAGGACACTCTGACTGGTCCCAGACATTTCACCATAACACACTTACTGCTTCCACTCCATTAACTCTTGGCAGTCTCTGGCCAGGCCCTGATCCACTTGCTGTCATTTGCATCTGTCACCATCTCCTCTCTTCTCCTTTGCTCCTTTTGGCCACAATGTTATTGGTTTATGGTTGCTCAGTGAGCAATGGTAATCTGCCATTCTTCTGTTCCCTGTTCATTCAGGAAAGCTAGAGTCCTCCTCTGGGACTTAGCAGTGCCAGGTAAGTATGTCAGCCTCTCAAGCCACCAAGAACTGGAAGAACTTGAAATCAGGAACTGTACACTCCTGCACTCTCTAGCCTTTAGTCTTTAAACTCATATTTGTCTCTAGAGAGGAGCATTAAATCCTCTGTTATAGGGGACGGCTCTTTAAGAAAGGGATATATTGGAAAATGTAGTTGATGTAAAAAAAATGAAAAACTGTAATGCCTATTTGGTAGCATTGAATTCGAGAAAGTATTTGATTTGATAGAGTAAAATGCATCCTTGAAGGTATTCCTTAGATAAGTTGTCTTTCAGGAACAAATAAAAATTGGATAAAACTTAGTGACAGAAAAGACTACAGAGAGAAGTTCACTTAACTATTAGTTGAGTGATAGCATCAAGCAGGGCGTCACAAAGGGGAGATCTATGTTTTCTAGTGGTGTGAAAGGTGTCATCTACAAGAACAAAAAATAAGGCTGTCACGTTGATGGCAATCAGGCGTTCATTCTGGAGTCAGGAAGGCCTACATTCAGATCCTACCTCTGAAACTTCCTGATTTCAGGGGCTATGAGACTGCAGACAAGTCACTCAACTATTCTGAGACTTATCTATTGAATGAAGATAATAATACTCTTAGTATCTACCTCATAGGATTGTTTTAAGGCTCAAATGAGATAATGCATTAATTATTTTACAAATGTTAAAGTGTAATGTAAATATTCATTATTATTATTAGGCTAAGATTCTCCGAGTGATCTTATTTGAGAATAGTGTTGTATTAGTTGTATTAAGCCCTAGCTACTTTAGTAAAATCTTTATTAATGGGAAGTTTAACCTAATGATTCATACTGGAAAAACAAAGTAGATGAAAAACATGTACTACTCAGACAAAACATGACATAAAGCAGGCTAACAGCTCATTTAATTAATTCACTAACATGTGAAATTAGTCCTGGTATGGTGAGACACACATCTTAACCCATTATTTTTTTTTCTCACCTTCAAGATCAGGTTATTCACTTACTAGGCTAGGGTCACCTTGTATTTTGGAGCTTTATCAACTTCCCTGGATATCTTGGATACCCATGTCCCAACCGACCTGGTGGTTCACAGCTTTTCTACTCAGTCATTTCTACCCAATCCCTGAAATATCACGTACTTCCTCTTGAGTTTTCACTTTAAAAACCATGATAATATGAATGCCATGATAAAATAAACAAGAGAATAAAATAAAGACAAAAGGAAAGGTCTTATAGAGCTTTATCAGTTAATCCTGATCCTACAGGTAACTATAATGTGAACTTAGTAAGCAATGTTCTCTCTGGTCTCCCTCTCCTTGTTTGTACTGTAACTATGGAAACCTAGCAGAGCTACAAGGTGCAGGTTAAGTACATTGTAAATAACTGGACTGCCTCTCCTGTGATTATGTAGAGCCAAGGTTTAGCTGAGGGCATTTAGGGAGAAGCCAGGATAGAGACTATTGCTAGATGATTTTGAGAATGTTCACAGTGCTGCTGTCCTTGGGTAGAAATGTCTTTATCTTTGAGAAGGGCTGCTCCCAGGTACTTCTTTCATGGCTTCCTGAAGGGAGTAATAGCAGTGTGTGGATATCCCTGGAATCTTCTCTTATGTGGGCATTTCTGTGCATTCCTTCAATGTACTGATTAACTGTAAAGCGACTGGTGGGTGATGAAAATTATGGTGTATCTTCTGCATTAAAATGGCAGAGCGATACAGGAGAAAAAAATATTAAATTTGGAGTCTGAGATCCTGTCTTTTTCTACTTGTGTGATTTGAGGCAAGTCATTTAACCTCTATGAGTCTATGTTTCTCTCATCTTTAAAAGAAGAAGGGAAGGGGGAAGGGAACAAGCATTTATTAAATACCTATTGTGTTAGGCATTGTGCCAAGTACTTTACAAACATCTCAAGAAAGTCTAGAACAGGATTCTTACATTTTTGTGTGTGTCTGTAATGGACCCTTTTGAAGTCTTGCAAAGCCTGTGGACCTATTCTCAGAATGATTGTGTATTACCTACATTCATAATTGAAGGAAATGCCATTTTTAAGTTACAGTTAGTGAAAATAAAGATACACTGTAATTTTTTTTCCATCTAAGCGAAAAAAAAAAACCTGAAATCCGCTCCCCAGTCAGTTTAAGAATTCCTGGTCTAGATCATCTGCAGGATTCTTTTCAGCTTTCAATCTACTATCTTTTTCCCCTGGCATATTGTGTATTATGAGGCTTAGTACCCTTTCTCGCCTCATCTGTCAGAAAAGCAAATTTGGAATGGTTATTTCTTTTTTTAAAATTCTAAACTTAGTAACCATCAACAAGAACAAACATTCAAAAAGAGAAACAAAAATTTTAAAAAAATGATCATACATGAAATATTAAATTAAATACATTAAATATTAAAAATTAAATAAATAATAAATAAATTATTTATAGTTAGTTAAAACCTGTTTGTTTTGGGGTACTCTCCTGAGTCCTTTTTCTTAAATGTTTTTGTTGTCATTATTAGTGATATTTTTGTAGCTGCCCTTGGTATGCATGGGTTTGATACCTTTAATTCACATCACTTATTATAAGGATCTTATTTCTTTCAGTAATTTGCTGACTATTTCTTGAGTATCCACTATATTCAAGGCACTAAGCTCGGTATTCAGTTGAGAAAGAAAAAACAAAAGAATCTTTTCCCTTAATAAGAAGCCTGTTTCTGGAGGTTGACCAATGTTACACATTGCACATATACTTTCTCATGACTTTTGGTCAATTTTGCTGATTTTTGTCTCTTTTTTTTCTTTCTTTTTCCTTTTCTTTTGTTGTCTTTAAAAAGTACTATTTGTGATCCTGGATGACTTTCTGGGAGGGGTAGAGGGAAGATAGTAGGGGGATTATGGTGATATAAAAGACAAAAGACATGAATAAAAACTTATTTTTTGAAAAAAAGAAGTTTATTTCTCTTATTGAGATATTATATATGTGTGTATACATATATATATATATATATATACATACACACGCACACACACAGATGTGCAAGAAGCATGGACTGGGTATGTGGGCATACCTGGGGAGAGCATTATCTCTGTCCTTTTTTCTGGGGAAAGTTTGATGTCCTTGATAAAAGAGGAAGGCCAACTATAATAATCACTCTATGTGTATTGGCACACCTGGCCATGTTCTATGTGCCCTTCTTGAAGGATGCATAGTTAGTTTGGGGGCAGCTACATGGCTCAGTGGACAGACCACTGGGTACTTAAGTACTTGAATTCAAATCCAGCCTTAGACACTTACTAGCTGTGTAACCTTGAACGAGTCACTTAACTTCTGTTTTGCCTTAATTCACTGGAGAAGGAAATGATAACTAGTATTTTTGTCAAGAAAACCCCATAGACAGTATTGACATGATATGGTCCATAGGGTTAGAAAGAGTCAGACACAAATGAACAACAACAAAACCAATTAGTATAGGTCAGCAGTCTGATGTATCAACCAAAAAAACAAATTCAACCTTGAGCTACGTTGAGAGGGGGATAGATTCTAGGAATAAGGAGGTTATTGTTCCTTTGTATTCTGCCTTTATTAGACCTCAGCTGGAATATTGTGCTCTGTTCTGGGCACCACAGTTTAATCAAAATATTTATAATCTAGAGAGTATTCTGAGGAAGTAGTTTGGTAAAGGACCTTGAGCCCATGTCATATGAGGATCATTTGAAGGAACAGGGGATGTTTAACCTAGAGAAAAGAAGACTTCAAGTAGGGGTTAGAGGCTCATATAATAGATGCCCTTAAATATTTGAAGGGCTGTCCCGTGGAAGAGGGATTAGATTCATTCTGTTTGGTCCCAAAGGGCAGAACCAGGAGATGGCTAGAAGTTGCAAAGAGGTAAATTTGGGCTTAGTGCCAAGACGATCTTCCTAACAATGAGAGCTATATAAACAAGGAATAACCTATCTCAGGAGGTGGCCGATTCCTCTTCCTTGGAAGTCGTTAGGAAGAGGATGGATGGTCACTTGTCAGGGATGTTACAGGACAAATTCTTTTCAATATGGCACCTTAAGACAAGTGCACACTGACCCCAAATGCATGTTCAGCATCTGGAGAGGGTTAATGAATGAGTCTAATAATTATAATGTTACTATTTTCCTAAATGCAAATATTTGGCAAGGATATATAAAGAAATACTCAGAAGGGATTTACATTAACTGGTCCCTTTTGGGAGACACAGGAGGAATCCAAGGTTGATAATTACAATAACTAGCAGAGGAATAAATTGTATCTCAGGTCCAAAGAGCCATACCTCCTTCTCAATGCTAGTTTATGTAGGGTTTACCAAAATCAAAGAAAACCCCAAGAAGTTAAGTGGAACAATAGATAGCTGGACCTGAAGTCAGGAAGATATGAGTACAAATCCAGCCTCAGATACTTAGCTATGTGATACTGGATGGATCAATTAATTTCTCTATATCTGTTTCCTCATCTGTAAAATGAAGATAATAATAGTGCCTGCCTCCCGAGGTTGTTGTGAAGATAAAATGAGCTAATATTTGTAAAACACGTTCTGAACCCTTAAAATGCTATGCAAATTCTAGCTGTCATTGGGATTATTCTTTTTTCTAGGTCTCCATGATTGAGGATTATGAATGTGTTCTAAATAATAATGTGGCCCAGTTAGCCTTTTAGGGCCACAGGCCTGGATAGAAGTACTAATACCTAAACTATTTCACCTGCACTATTTGACCAGTAATGGCCCTTCCAACTCTCAAATTCTGTATGAATGTCCTAGGGACCAAGATCAAGACCAGATGATATATTTTGGTAGAGTAACCCTAAAAAGAGAGGAGGCAGCTATACATTGGCAGCAGAGGGAGGGTCTGGAATTGGCAGTAGGGAACAAGGAATACAATTCACCATCCAGAACCCTCTACCACCATGGTTCTCAAATTGTTTTTGCTCATAGCCTAGATTTTACTATGAAAAATCATGGCACACTGAACACTTAGGTGGGCAATATTTCAGGAGAGTCCTTTATGTATAGGTTCCTATCCATAAAAGCCACAGTCTTAGTTGAATTCATTGTGAGTTCAAGGTCTGGTGTGTTTAGTGGTTACTGCATATATGTCAAAGACAAATGTATTTATTTTGTACATGCCATGGCCTTAACCATATCACATATGCTGAGTAGGTAAAATTTATACTTAAAATGATTTATCTGCAATAACATACTGTCCAAAATTTCCTGATGAACCTAATGAAACTCTTGGTAGACCAGTGTGCTGTGGCAAATCCTTTAAGAAAAACTGGCTAAATTAAAAGAGGCTAGTAGAGTAGTAGGTAGAATAGGTAATCACTCTGACAATATAATAATTTTTATACTGAGCTCTAGAGTTTGCAAAGCACTTTATAAATATTATCCCATCTTATCCTTGCCATAGTTCTGGGAGGTAAGTGATTTTATTATCCCCTTTTTATACATGAGGAGACTAAGGCACAGAAAATTTAAGGGATTTATCCTGTTCAAATAGTTAATAATTGTATGGTGCTGAATTTGAACTCAGATCTTCTTGACTCCAAGTCCTATATTATGTAATAATAATAATAATAAGCTAACATTTATATAGCTTCTTATTATATGCCAGGTACTGTGCTAAGCACTTTATTTCATCTCATTTGATTCTTAAAACTACCTTGGGATATATATGCTATTATGATCCACATTTTACAGTTAGGGAAATTGAGGCAAATAGAGGTTAAGTGATTTGCTTGAGGTCACACAGCTAGTAAATATCTGAGGCAAGTTTGGAAATAGTTCTTCCTGATTCCAAATCACCTACCTGCCTAATAACAATATTACAAATCACTGAAGCATTGGAATATGGCAAAATAATATGCTGTTGAATTCATATGCCATATTTTATTTAGCTATTCCATAGTCATTGTACACATAGGTTGTTTTCTATGTCAGTTTGTTGCAGAGCCTTCAGAGAAAGACTTTGGCAATATACCTGGAGGAAGGAGCTGTGGAAAGGTGGTAGAAGGAGATTTTTGAAGGGCAGGCTAGAAGCTTCCTTGTCTCATATATGTACAGGAACCATCTTCATCACATTCCTCGACCTTTGGAACTGACAATTCTAGAGGATACCAACAGGGAACCTCCCCTGGGTGAGATTGTTCCTCTTCTCCTGGTTTGAACTAAGATCTTATATCGCACCAGCTGAAGAGCTCATTTATGTTGTATATTCTTTGGCATACTCTGATCAGTAGAATGCTGATTTATGTTTGATTTGTTGCTTGGAGAAATGAATTTACTCACTTTTCACTATTTGCATTTGGTGAGAAGGTACTAAGTTGGCAAGTATAAGCTAAGGACTACTTCATCCTCCAAAGAACTATCTGGGAAGTGGCTTCCTTCTGGAATCATATTTCACAAAGGACAGGGCTAACACATGGTAGTCATTAGACAGGATCCCAGGAAGGAAAAACAAAAGAGTACATTAGGTGTATTAGAGGAAAAGGTCCAAGTTGTAAGAAGAACAAGTTAAGGAAAAGATTCTGGTAAGATGGCAGAGCAGGTCAGAAAATTCCAAGCTCTCGAGATTTTCCCACACAAACCAGTTAAAATAGCACCTTAGGACAAAGTGTGAGTGGAGACAAATAAGAAAAGGGGCATGATTGTGTGACAATTTGAGAAGATCAGAAGAAAAATTCCAGGATAAGGTTTGGTCAATGTGAAGAGTAAACATTTCCAGGCTAGATTCCCTTTTAACAGCTAGGGGCAAGCCTCTTAAACAATAAGCCAAAAACCCTGGGTTAGTTGGTTTGAGAGGCTACCCCAGCCCAGCCAACAGAACTTTTACTCTGTACATAATGAGGGTAGTTAGGCATCTGAGCCAGGAAAGATTGAGGGAAACTCTGTTGACCAGGAATGCCAGATCCAGCTGTGCTCCAAGAAGGGGGAATTGGGAAGGGGACCAAAAAGGAACCAGCACATGCTTGGTAAGTGCAGAAGCAGTGGGGCAGAAAGCCCCTGGCTGTGGGCACTTACAGGAGGTTGGAGGTTTGACTTTGGTTTCATTCTAGAGGGAAGAGCTGAAGATCTGGGGCATTTAATAGCAATTAAGCTATTATCACAAAAAAGCACAGGTGAAGGAGAAAGAATACAACAATAGAAAACATTATGTGAATAGAGATGACCAGAGTTCATCTTCAGAGGAGGATATGGAAGTAAAGAAAGCCCCCAAAGAGGAATGTCAAATGGTCACCTGCCCAAAAAGAATTCATAGAAGATCTTTTAAAAAGACTAAAAATCAAATTACAGAAATGGAGGAAAAACTAAATATAAAAATAAAAACAATCCAAGAAAAACAAGAAGAGTATGAAAGGAAAGTCAACCAATTACAAAAGGAGATCTAGAATCTTAAGGAAGAAAATGACACCTTGAAAATTAGAATTAGGAAAAGTAAAACCACTGAAATTGTTAGAGATCAAGAAATGATTAAACAAAATATGAATAATGAAAAAATAGAAGAGAAAGTAAAACATAAGAAAAACATCTGATTTGGAGAATAGATCAAGAAGAAAAATATAAAAATAATTAGACTAACTGAAAGTTATAGCCAAAAGAAAGAATCTTGATACAATAATACAAGAAACTGATTAAAGAAAAGTATCCTGAAGCATTAAAGCAAGGGGAGTTGGAGGGGGTGAGGAGAGAGAAGTAGAAATAGAAAAAAAATCTATCACTCACCACTTAAAAGAGATCTTATGTGGAAAACTCATAGAAATATCATAGTTAAATTTCAAAACCTTCAGCTCAAGGAAAAAATATTAAAAACTTCAAGATTAGAACAATTCAAATATGATGGTGCCACAATTAGAATTACACAAGACATAGCAGCAGACACTATAAAGAACCACAGGTCTTGGAACACAACATACTGAAGAACAAAAGAACTGGGCCTCCAAACAAAAATATCATACCTTATGAAGTTAAATATTATACTGAATGAAAAAAACGGACATTTTATAAACTCTCTGACTTTCAAGACTTTGTTTAAAAAAATCTTGAACTTGACAGAAGATTCAACATTCAATAACCAATATAAATATAAGGTACATAACAAAAAGTGATAATAAGGGATCCATAAAGACACACTGCTTACTTTTTATATATGTAAAATGTATGCCTAAGATTCTTTTTCCCCCTGAATGTATTTATTTTTAGTTTTCAACATTCATTTCCATAAGACTTTTGAGTTCCAAATTTTCTCCCCATCTCTCCCCTACCCCCCATTCCTATATGGCAAGCATATGGATTACTCCTTCCCCCAGTCTGCCTTCTCATATGTTCCCCTTTCCATCCCTTCCCTTCCCCCCTCCCTCTTATTTTCATGTAGGGCAAGATGAATTTCTATACCCCATTGCCTATATATCTTATTTCCCAGTTGCATGTAACAACAATATTTTTAAATTTATTTTTAAAACTTTGAGTTCCACATTCTCTCCCTTCTTCGCTCCTTCCCACCCCCACTGGGAAGACAAGCAATTCAACATAGGTTATACATGTGTAGTTATGCAAAACCTTTTCATAGTAGTTATGTTGTGAAAGACTAACTATATCTCCCTCTATCCTATCCCACCCTCATTTATTATATTTTCTCCTTTGACCCTGTCCCTTTTCAAAATTGTGTGTTTCTAACTACCCTCCACCCCATTCTGCTCTCCATTCTATCACCTCCCCCTTATCTCCTTCCCCTCTACTTTCCTGTAGGATAAGATGCTTAATTGAGTGTGTATGTTATTACCTCCTTAAGGCAAATCCAATGAAAGTAAGGCTGACTCATTCCCTTTAACCTCTCCATTCTTCCCCTCCATTATAATAGCTTTTTCTCTTGCCTCTTTTGTGTGATAATTTACTCTATTCAATTTCTCCCTCTCCTTCTCCTAATATATTCTTCTCAGCTCTTAATTTTATTTTTTAGATAACATCCCTTCATATTCAACTCACCCTGTGCCCTCTGTCTATGTATACATGTACGTACACATACACACACACAGAAATATACACACACACACACCTATACATACAGATATGTGTGTGTATACATATATAGATTCAACTATCCTCATACTGAGAAAAGTCTCATTAGTTACAAATATCATCTTTCCATGCAGGAATGTAAACAGTTGAACTTTAATAAGTTCCTTATGGGGGGGCGGAGCCAAGATGGCGACATAGAAGTAGCAAGGTCCCACAGCTCCCACACCGCCACCCTAAACACCCATAAAATTATGAGCCCAGACAAAGTCTAGGACTCTCAGACTCAAACAAAGATACAGAAAATACATTTCTCACTAAAGGCAGCTCGGCAGCAGAGACTCAGCGTGGTGGCCAGGAGCGGAGACTGGCCCAGCCTGAAGCTGAGACCGTGGCCAGGCCCAGGGTGGTAGGAAGGAGCCGGGCTGAGCTGAGCTAAGCCACACTGCAGCCAGTCTTCAGAGGTTCTACAGCTTCCAGCACCTCCACATCTGCCAAGGCATGAGGAATGGGGAAGGGGACGTGAGAGGGGCAGCTCCCACCAGAGCAGAGACCGGCCCAGCCCAAAACCGCAGCCATGGCTAGGTTAGGCCCCAGGGTGGCCAGGAGGAGTGAGCCTCCCAAACCGCAGCTTGAGTCTACTTCAGAGGAGATCTAAAGCACCTGCCTGAGGGGATCTTAAAATCCTGGTCAGAGACGGTTAGTGAAAGTGAAACTTCGAAATTTAATTTGGGGAAGGTAAAGCTGTTTGGCCAATCTGCCCCTGGGGCAAGGAAGCAGTTGGGGAAGGGAACTGCTGGAACCAGGGGTGGCTCCCACCAGGCTGCTTCAGAGCCCCTGGCCTGCAGACTCCGCAGGGGGACTGAATCGATTGATCAGGGCCAAGTGCTCTTGTGTTGAGAAGCCTGGATCCAGATCATGGTCTTGGGTGGTGGTCCTGGGGAGCGCTTTCAGCAAGCCAAAGCTGGGGGGACTTGCAACACACCACTAATAGCTCCGGCAGCTGAGAAAACCCCAGCAATTTGGAACAGAGCTTCCCCACCTGGAAACAGAGTTTCACAGAGCTGAAAAAACCAACCAATTAATTTACTGGCCAACATGAGGAAAAGGAAGCAAAATAAGAACAGCAATAAAACTCTAGAATCCTTTTTTATGGACAAAAAGGGTCAAAGCATGGAACGGGAGGAAGACAGCCCAGAACTCAGAACTCCCACACCAAATGTTTCCAAGACAATTGAAGAATGCCTAGAAGCTATACATCAGCTGAAAAAGGACTTTGAAAACCAAATAAGTGGAGGAAAAATTGGGAAGAGAAATGAGAATGATGCAAGAAAGTCATGAAAAGAGAGTCATCAACCTGACTGAAGAAAATGCTTGAAAAATAGATTAACTCAAATGTCAAAAGAGGCCCAGAAAGCCAATGAGGAGAAGAATGCCTTAAAAAGTCGAATTTCCCAGATGGAAAAAAATCTCAAAAGC
>CM053593.1:163075401-163191406 GCA_028646575.1 Pseudocheirus occidentalis | reverse complement strand
GTTCTTGGTGCGAGCTGCCTCTCCCGTCCTGCTCCTCAAGCCTTGGCAGATGTGGGGGTGCTGGCGGCTGTAGAACCACTGCAGGCTGGCTGCGGGGCTCGGCTCAGCTCCTTCCCACCGTCCCAGGCCTGGCCGCGGTCTCCACTTCCGGCTGTTCCAGCCTGCCATCCGGAGGCCGCGCTGAGCCCCTGCTGCCGAGCTGCCTTCAGCGAGAGCTGTGTTCTCTGTGTTTTTGTGAGTCTGAGAGTCCTAGACTTTCCTAGACTTTGTCTGGGCTTGTATTTTCTGGGTGTTTAGGGTGGCGGTGTGGGAGCTGCGGGACCTTGCTGCTTCTACTCCGCCATCTTGGCTCCGCCCCCCTCCTTGATAATTTCTTGAAAGATGATGTCTAGGTTCTTCTTTTTTTATCATGGCTTTCTGATAATTTTAAAATTATCTCTCCTAGATCTATTTTCCAGGTCAATGGTTTTTCCAATGAGATATTTCACATTGCCTTCTATTTTTCATTCTTTTGGATATGTTTTATAATACCTTGATTTCTCATAATGCCATTATTTTCTATTTGCTCCAATCTAATTTTGAACAATTTATTTTTCTCAGTGAGCTTTTAAAGTTCCTTTTCCATCTGGCCAGTTCTGCTTTTTAAGGCATTCCTCTCCTCATTGGTTTTGTGGACCTCTTTTGTCTTTTTTGTCAGTCTATTTTTATTTATTTATTATAAATTTTATATTTATTTTCAGTTTACAACATTTATTTCCACAAGATTTTGAGTTATAATTTTTTCCCATCTGTCCACTATCTATCACCCCAAAACAGTAATCCCATGAATACCCCCTTCCCCAGTCTGCTCTTTCCTATATCCTCTGCCATCTCCTCTCTGAGTTTCCAGTAGGGCAGGATGGAACTCCATATCCCAGTGCCTGTATATCTTATTTCCTAATTGCATGTAATAATAATGATAATTTTTTAAGAACATTTGATTTCAAAACTTTGAATTTCAAATTCTTTCCCTTCTTCCCTTGTCACCCATGCTTACTGGGAAGATAAGCAATTCAATATAGGTTGTACATGTGTAGTTATGCAAACATTTCCATGGTGTATATATAGTGAAAGACTGACTATATTTCCCTCGATCCTATCCTGCCCCCCACTTGTTCTATTTTCTCCTTCGACCCTGTCCCTTTTCAAAAGTATGTGCTTCTAACTACCCTCTCCCATCTACCCTCCCTTCTATCATCCCCCTTCTTATTCCCTTCCCCCATACTTTCATATAGGGTAAGATACCCAATTGAGTATGTATGTTATGCACTTCTTAAGCCAAATTCAATGAGAGTAAGGTTGACCCCATTCCCTTTTGCTTTCCTGTTCTTCCCCTCCATTGTATCAGTTTTCCCTTGCCTCTTTTATATGAGATAATTTACCCTATTCTGTCTCTCCCTATCTCCTCTCATCATATTCCTTTCTCACCTCTCAATTTCACCTTTTAAATATCATCCCTTCCTATTCAGTTGATCCTGTGCCCTCTGTCTATGTACACATATATAAACACACTCACATATGTATTCACATGCACATATACCTTCCTATATAGACATATATATGTATACATATATATGTGTGTGTATGTATATAAATATACACACACACACACACATACACTTATACATATATGTTTATGTTCCCTTCAACTATCCTCATATTGAGAAAAGTTTCATAAGTTGCAATGATCATTTTGTCATGAAGGAATATAAATAGATCAACTTTTTAAAGTTCTTTATGATTTTTTTTCCCTATTTACCTTCTCATGCTTCTCTTGCCTCTTGTATTTGAATGTCGATTTTTTTTATTCAACTCTTGTTTTTTCATCAAGAATACTTGAAAGTCCTCAGTTTCAGTGAATGACCATATTTCCCCTGAAACATTATACTCAGTTTTGCTGGGTAGGTGATTCTTGGTTTTAATCCTAGCTCCTTTGCCCTCTGGAATGTCATATTCCAAGCACTTCAAACCCTTAATGTGGAAGCTGTTAGATCTTGTGTTATCCTGATTGTGTTTCCACAATATTCAAATTGTTTCTTCTTGGCTGATTTTAATATTTTCTCCTTGATCTGGGAACTCTGGAACCTGTTTATAATATTCCTAGGAGTTTTCTTTTGGGGATCTTTTTTAAGAGGTGATCAGTGAATTCTTTCAAGTTCTGTTTTGCCTTCTCGTTCTAAAATATCAGGGCAATTTTCCGTGAGAATTTCTTGAAGGATGATTTCTAGGTTCTTTTTTTGATTGTGGCTTCCAGGTAGTCCAATAATTTTTAAATTATCTCTCCTGGATCTAATTTCAAGGTCAATAGTTCTTCCAATGAGATATTTTGCATTGCCTTCTATTTTTTTCATTTGTTTGGATCTGTTTAATAGTATTTTGATTTCTCATAAAGTCATTAGCTTCCATTTGCTCCAGTCTAATTCTGAAGGAATTATTCTCTTGAGTAAGCTTTTGAAATTCCTTTTCTGTCTGGCAAATTCAGCTTTTTAAGGCATTCTCCTCATTGGCTTTTTGGACCTCTTTTGTCATTTGAGTTAATCTATTTTTTAAGGTGTTATTTTCTTCAGTCATGTTGTTAACTTGTTTTTCATGATTTTCTTGCATCATTCTCATTTCTTTTCCCAATTTTTCCTCCACTTCTCTTACTTGATTTTCAAAATCCTTCTTGAGCTCCTCCATAGCCTGTATCCAATTCATATTTTTCTTGGAAGCTTTTGATGTAGGATTTCTGACTTTACTGTTTGCCTCCTGTTCAATGCTTTGATCCTTTTGCATCCAAAAAAGGAATCTAAGGTTTGATTTCTGTGCTTTCTTTTTGCTTCCTTTGCTTGCTCATATTGCCACTCAATTACTTGACTTTTGAGCTCTTTGACATAGTCAAATTCTGCTTCCAGAGAGGAGAGTTTTGTCCCAAATTGCTGGGGTTTTCATAGCTGCCAGAGCTATTATTTGAGTGCCCTCTCTACTGTTCCCACAAGCTCTGACTCTCTGGTCACACACCCCAGGACCTCTACCCAAGACAGCGATCCAGATCCAAGGAGGGTAAAGCAAGAGCATTTAGTACCTGAATAGTTGCTTGGCTCCCCCTATAATATGCAGGACAGGAGCTCTGAAACAGCCATGTAGAGGTGGCTGCATGGCCACCAGGCCTCTGCCACTTCTCGCCCTGGGGGCAGTAGTTGGACTATACTCTCTGTCCCCCTGTTTACACAAAGTCCACACTGAGCTTTTACTTTGTCTTTGGCATTTATGGGTTGATAATCCTAGAAACCACCACTGCTGCTGGTGATCCACTCTCTCGAAATCTACTCTAGTTGCTGCTGGTCAGCGCTGCCCTGGAGCTAAAACCACAGGCTCACACAGGGCTGGGCCTGGCTCCCAGCATGCTGCAATGAACCCTTCCTCTAGGCCTGCTGGGCTGCCTTCAGCAGGAGATTTGTTTCTCTCTGTCACTTTGTGGTTTCTGTAGCTCTAAAATTTGTTTAGAGTCATATTTTTTAGGTATTTAATGTGGTTATAGGGGGAACTTACAGAGTTTTCCTGCTTCTATGCTGCTATCTTGGCTCCACCCCCAAGTTAGTCTATTTTAAGGTGTTATTTTCTTCAGTATTTGGGGGTGTCTCCTTTAACAAGCTGTTGACTTGTTTTTCATGATTTTTTTTACAACACTCTCATTTCTCTTCCTAAGTTTTCCCCTGCTTCTCTTACTTGATTTTCAAAATCCTTCTTGAACTCCTCCATGGCCTGTGACCAATTCATATTTTTCTTGGAAGCTTTTGATACAGGACTTCTGACTTTGTTGTCTTCCTCCCTTTCCATGCTTTGATCCTTTTTGTCCTCAAAAAAGGAATCTGTGGTAGGATTGCGTTTCTTCTGCTTGCTCACGTTACCAGTCAATTACTTGACTTCTGAGCTCTTTGCCATAGTAGAACTCTGCTTCTAGAGTGGAGAGTGCTGTGTCCCAAATTTCTGGAGTTTTGTGCGGCTGTTGTCAGAGCTTCTTCTAGGCATCTACATCAGAACTGTGAGGAGGACTGCCTTTCCATAACCTCAACAAGCTCTGCCACACCAGTGCTTCTCACCCCAGGACTGCCACCCAAGACTCTAACCCAGATCCAAGCAGGGTAAAACAAGAGCCTCATCACTTATAGAGAGATTCCTGCAATCGCCCTCTGGTCATTTGCTTGGTCCCCCCAGCATCTGTAAGCCTGAAGCTCAGAAAACAGCCACCAGGGTAGCAGCTGCAGCAGCTACCACCTCCGCTGCCCTGTGGAGAGGGGCCAGACCATGCTCTTTTCTCACCCAGTTCCAACAGTTGCCCCACTGACCTTTTACTTTCTTTTTGGCATTTATGTGTTGAGAAGTCTGGAACCTAACCACAGCTGCCAGTTATTCGATTCCCTGTGGTCTGTTCTGACTGGTCTGTGTTGCTGGTCTGTGGCGATGTAGTCCACCTGGGACTGTGCTTCACTCCCAACCGGTGAGCTAGACCTTTCC
Organism: Pseudocheirus occidentalis; assembly: GCA_028646575.1. NCBI lineage: Eukaryota > Metazoa > Chordata > Mammalia > Diprotodontia > Pseudocheiridae > Pseudocheirus > Pseudocheirus occidentalis. The sequence goes on along the minus strand of CM053593.1, from coordinate 163,186,870 downwards.
TGTTGGTTTGCTATGCTGTCCTCAGCTGGAGGCATATTTCATTCTGTCATTTTGTGGGTTCTGTAGCTCTAAAATTTGTTTAGAGTAATTTTTAAGTGGATTTGAGGTAATTGGGGACAAGCTCAAGTAAGTTCCTGCTTTTACTTTGCCATCTTGGCTCTGCCCTGTCTAAGATTCTTCTTAATAATTGGGTAATTCATAAGAAAGATTGGGATAAGCCTGAGTGTGCTATGAATTTAAAAAGTAAAACCATTTAGGAGCAGCTTAAAAGAGTAATTATTTTATTTAAATGAGGGGCAAGAAGAAGAACTGATATAGAGTACTTAAATGGGGAGGAGGGCTGGTAGTTCTGCTTTCATTGGGAATGGGTTTAAAAGGGAACAATACATATATATTTAGATGAGTATAAAAGTCTTCTAAATTCAGAAGAAATAAAACAGTAGGGGCATAGGGAGGGGACAGAAGACAAGGCAGGGATCTTTAGAGGGGAGGGTGAGGGAATAGGTAGATAGGGGTATAGAGGGGGTTTGGATTTATGGGAATGGGAGGATGGGGAGGGATCCTTAGAGGGGGTAGACATGTCATAGGAGGGCAAGGTATTGGGTAAAAGTAAAGTAGAGGAGGCAGGAGGGATAAGAAATAAGAGATGTACACATACATAAAAATAAAGATCATGAGTAGAATAGGTTTGGAAAAGTTTATGTATATGTGTACATATATATCTATAGTATGGGGAAAACTAATCTGTAGCCTTCGGGGGGGGTGTGGAGGAGGGTATGTATATAGTTATAGCTACAGCAAAACATATCTAAACTTTATTGTGGCCTTGGGGGAGGGGAGAAGGAAAAAAGAACAAAATAAAAATATACACAGCAGAAAACAAAAGAAAACTGACAAGGAAGCAAAGAAAAGATGGAGAATCCTCAACACAATGAGTATTATTTATCATAGAGGCTTTCTTGAAATGAAAATTTATTGTTACATATTTTGGATCCTCTTATGTTCTGCTATGCACACAACAGGTTTTTTTTCTTTCTAACTTTGTATTTAAGTTCCAATATTTAAATTTATGATATGTTTTTGTTTCTTATCTGTATTCCTTATTTGTGTTCTGGTGTTTGAGTCTAAAATAAAAATTTAAAGGAAAAAAAGAACAAGTTAAATTGAAAAACCAGATTAGATTTATACTAGACTGTTTATAGAACATCAAAGTCCAAGAGATGAGATAGGTAAGGAGATTGGTTGATGGACTGAGGTTTACAGGTGGAATATATAGATGAGATTAGAGAATCCAAATTCAGGGAATGTTAGGCAATTGGCCATTTGACTGACACAGTTCTCTCAGACCTCATTCTGATTTCTCCTGCGTTGGTGAACAATGGGACTTTGAATGGGATCCACCAGATTTTCTTGGGATTTAGCTTTCCAGGTCAGACCATGGAAATTTGTTATCTGTATAAATATGTACTGATATGGATGCAATTCAGGTTGCATTCAAAGTCCTTTGCAGCTACCAATCCAAGATATCTTTTAGCCCATTTTTCAAAAGCAGACTGAAACACTGCCATTATAAAGTCAGCTAGTGGAGCAATTGGACACATTCCCAAGTAGAAGCCAATTGGGCAGCCTAGAGTCTGGTTGTTTTTTTTTTTTTAGTTGAGTGGTGCATATATATTTTCCACTGACATATAGATTATGCATAATCACTCTCTTTCAAGCTATTCATCAAACGCACAGGGATATGAAAACCAGAAACTGATAAAAATAGCTACACAACATTTTTACCCCATTTTAATACAGTAGCATCATGAGGCAGAAAGGTAAGAAAAAAAGAAAACCAGTACCAAAGACATTCTGCTTCCCCTAGTAGAGCTGAGAATCAAGGAAGTTGCTAGAATATTGGCATGAATCCAATCACTGACTTTTCAAATAACTGTAAGCATATGAATTACTGAACTTAAAATTTTTTTATTATTTTGATGATGCATTTCCAATATGTTCTCAGTTTCTAGGTTTTTTTTAGTTGTTTACAAATCACACAGATTTAGAAGTGACTAATAATAAAACTGCCTATTATTTCCAAAAGCTCACAGCCCCCTTTCATCATGCCTCCCGCCTCCAACATCCCCTCCCTCCTATAAAAATCAACACTGAACACCCCACCCCCAACCACTGTGAGTTCATATACTCAGAGTCATCTATATTTATACATATAAGAGGAGAGTGGTATGGTAGAAAGAACATTGGACTTAGAGTAAGAAGACCTAGACTTGACTCCTAAATCTGCATGTGGTGGTATAATTTTGGCCAAGTCACTTCTCTGAGTCTCAGTATATAAAAGGGGACAGCTAGGTGGCCAGTAGATAGAAAGCTGGGCCTGGAGACAGGAATACCTGAGTTCAAATCCAGCCCCAGACACTTACTGGTGTGATTCCAGCCAAGTCACTTAACCTTTGCTTGCCTTGGAGGCAGCTAAGTGGCTTAGTGAATAGAGTACTAAGCCTGTAGTCAGGAAAACTTGAGTTCCAATATGACCTCAGATACTTAGGATTGTATGACCTTGGGCAGATCACTTAACTCTATTTGCCTTAATCCACTGGAGACAGAAATGGCAAACCACTCTGCCAGTGAAAATCTCTGCCAAGAAAATCTTATGAATAGCAATTGGTGTGCTATGGTCACGAATTGTCGAACATGACTGAACAACAATAAGAACAACAAATTATGTATATGTTATAAGCATGGCTTTATAACCATCGAATATTTTATTTATTTAAGTTATTATAGCTCTGCCCCATATAAGTTTGCCTATAGCAATTCATTAATATATTATATAACCAAATACCACTGAAAAACTACCAAAACCATATGTTGCCTGCAACTCCATCCCTTGTTTTTGCCCAGCCCTTACCAGGTACTCTCTTTCAGAACAGAGTCCTGGAGTGAGATATACTGTTCTAATACAGAATGTAATCTTGTGACTTTGACCAGTGCTCACTGCACATTGGAATATGTTGCATATAGTAACACTAGCATCTAAGCCACAAACCCTACTACCCACACATATGATTTTACCATAAAGAAGGAGACTGATGGCAAGCTCTGTGATACTGAAGGAGCTTAATTTCCCCTACTCACCTGTTCGTTTAACTCTGTTAAAATGAAGACATTTTGTTGTTATTCATTAATTTTTCAGTCTTCATAGCCCCTTTTGGGTTTTTTTTTGGGCAGGTTTGCTGGAAAGGTTTGCTGTTTCCTTAGCCAGCTCACTTTACAGATGAGGAAACTGAGGTAAAGAAGATTATGTGACTTTCCTAAGATCACACAGCTAGTAAATGTCTGACTACAGGTTTGAATTCAGGAAGATGAATCTTCCTGAATTCAGGTCTGGCTCTCTATCCACTGTGCTACCTAGCTGCCTCCAATGAAAGAAATGCATACCTAAAACACATACTTCCCACAACAGCTTCCTCAATTTCCATGCAAGTGCACTCAAATTATCCAGATTGGCTTCAAATCAACCCAAAGCTCCAAATATCACCTTTCTGTCAATTTCCTGGCACCACTCAACATTCACAATGGAATTACAACCAATCACTACCATTACAATCATCCTTACAGTAGCGAAAGACAATAGGAGGAATTTTTTTATGCAAGGATCATCACCTACATATGTATTTTTTTAATCTATAAAACATCTCGGTTCCTTGATGTCCTACTGTGATAGCATTTGACCAATTCTCCATTTATAGCATTTTCTGCATTATTTCTATAGAACTAACTTCCCCATAAAACATCATTTCATCTAACAGTGTTTGCATATTCAGAAGTACCTAATCACATCAGGTGGAATATATTAGTAGTAGCAGAATGGTATAGTCAAAAGAACACTGGATTTGGAATCAGGGAAACTGGTTTCAAATCCTGGCTCTGGTACTTACTGCTCACATGGCCTTTGCAAGTCAGTTTATGTCTCTCTCTGCATCAATTTCTCATCTAAAATAAGGAGATTGGACTTGTTAAGCTCAACTTAAACTGACTGGCTACCTGAATATCTAGAAAGATTTAGTTGGTGGCACAGCGGATAGAGCACCAGGCCTGTAGTCAAGAAGACCTGAGTTCAAATCTGGCCTGAGACATATCCTAACTGTGTGAACCTGAGTAAATCATTTAACCATGTTTGCCTCAGTTTCCTCATCTGTAAAATGAGCTGGAGAAGGAAATGACAAATAACTCCAGGATCTTTGCCAAGAAAAACCCAAATGGGGCCATGAAGAATCAGATACAACCAAAATGACTGAACAGCAACAAACAACGAGAGAGAAGGACAGTGAAGCTTAGAGATGGAAGGGAACAGAAAATAAATCATTAACCGAACCCAGGGGAGACTGAGATTCCCACCAGTGTCCAGCTGCTGAGAGTGGCTGGGATGAAAGGAGCTGAGTGCCCCAGAACTTGCACCTGGATCTGAGGTAGCATGAGTATATAAGTGAAATACATAGAACAAGCTTTGCTGGGTGGTTTTTTTGTTTGTTTGTTTTTTGAGACCGATTCTACGGATAGTAATGAGTCTATCTATGAGAATGGAATGAGGAGACCGATGAGAGTCAGCATGACTTGATAACACTGTCCTAGCAATTGGGCCCCTTGATTGTGTTTCTCCTCTATATGTTTGTTGTTCCAACTGGCCTTACTTTGGGAAGAGTGTCAGGAGAATCACAACTCAATGTCTCTAAGATATGTTTGTTCCTATAACAATGCTGCCAAGAGCCAATGCAGTATGTCTGCAAGTACCTAGGGGAATTCTGTATGGTTCAAAGGGATTGCCAGATTTAAAATCAAATCCAATCTCTATGCTTTACTAACAGTGTAGCTTTGAACAAAACTTTGAACCACTTTGAACATCAGTTTATTAGTCTATAAAATTGGAGGACCAGATCAGCAGTTCTTGAACTTTTTGGTGTTAGGATCCCTTTTTATTCTTAAAAATTATTAAAGATCCCCACCAAAATAGATTTTGTTTATGTGGGTTATATCTGTTGACACCTACCATATTAGAAATTAAAGCATATTAATACTATTATAAAAAATAGTTTTGACTTCATGGACCCAAAGAAAGGAACCCCCAAGGGTCCCTGGACTATACTTTGAGAACTGCCAGGTTAAATGATCTCTAGATGCAGATAGGTGGCCCAGTGGGTAAAGTGCTGGGTGTAGAGTCATCTTTGAACTCATCTTTCTGAGTTCAAATCTGGCCTCAGATAATTACTACCAGTATGACCCTGGACAAGTCACTTAGCCCTGCTTACCTTAATTTCCTCATCTGTAAGATGAACTGGAGAAGGAAATGCCAACCACTCCAGTATCTGCCAAGAAAATTCCAAATAGGGTCACAAAGACTTGGACTCAACTGGAATGACTCAGCAACAACAACAACAACTACTACAACAACAGCAAAAATTCTACTCCTCCTAGTTCTAAATCCCAAGATCCTATGATCCAACATGGTCAAGTTCAATGGATATTGAATTTCTATAAACATTCTTGCTCAGTGCCACCCCTGAATTGAATATTCCTGTAGGAATAATTGTACAACCCTGACTTTGAGTTGCAAAAGAACCAAAAAGACCTGGTTATAGGATAGTTTCACTGATATGGTGTGAATTCTAGGGGCAATGTAATTGTTTATAAAAGTTGAAAAGGGGGTCAGATCTATTGTTTGACGATAAGGATAGCAATCAGTCAACTAGTCAGTCAACAAGCATTTATTTGTTTACTGTGTTCAAGGTCATGCTAAACACTGGGATACCTCCCCCCCCCAAAAAAAAAGCAAAATCACACTCTCTTTCCTCAAGGAGTTCATATTTTAATGGAGAATAAAATATGCAAATTAACTATTTGCATATAAGATATTTACAATGTAATTGGAATATAATCTCAGAGGAAAGGAACTAGAGAGGAAAAATCAGGAAAGTTCTCTTACAGAAGGTGGAATTGGTATTTGTCAATATTACTAAGTATTTTTAAAAGTTGCTCTGGTTAGTATTTCTGGGCTGTCAATAAAAATCTCTATTTGATGGTATCCTGTTACAATAAATATCTGATAACAACACATCTCTTGGCTATAGCCAACCTCCTGTAAAATAGATGTGTGTGTGTGTATGTGTGTGTGTGTGTGTGTGTGTGTATTCTTATGCTGAATAATATCCAAAAAACTGAATGAAAGAATGGTGGTGATATGGTAAGGTCAAATTAATGGGATGCTTTTTCCTATAGGCTACCTGGAATAATGAAAAATTATCTATTTTTTATTATTAACATATCAAAATAATTGTACAATATCTCACTGATTTTTAATCTCAGAGGATTTTCAAGTTTTATATAGAATATAAACTAGTTATTCTGGTTTTACACAGGATCACCAAATCATAGATTGAGAGGGGGACCAAGCAACCATTCAGAGGGTAACTGCTCTTGCTTTAACCTGCTTGGACTTGGATCACAGTCTTGGGTGGTGGCCCTGGGGTATGTGGCCAGTGTGCCAGAGCTTGTGGGGGCTGCAGAGAGGGAGCCCCCCTAATAGCTTCAGCAGCTGCAAAAACCCCAGTGATTTGGGACAAAGCTCTCTCCATTCTGAAAGTAGAGTTCTCCTGTAGCAAAGAGCTCAAAAGTCAAGTAATTAACTGGCAACATGAACAAGCAGAGGAAATGCAATCTGACCATAGATTCATTTTTGGGGAACAAAAAGGATCAAAGCATGGAACAGGAAGAAGATAACGAAGTCAGAAGTCCTGCATCAAAAGCTCCCAAGAAAAATATGAATTGGTCACAGGCCATGGAGGAGCTCAAGCAGGATTTTGAAAATCAAGTAAGAGAAGTGGAGGAAAAACTGGGAACAGAAATGAGAATTATGCCAGAAAATAATGAAAAGCAAGTCAACAGCCTGCTAAAGGAGACCCCCAAAATTTGAAGAAATTAACACCTTAAAGAGTAGACTAGGGGCAGCTAGGTGGCGCAGTCAATAGAGCACTGGCCTTGGAGTCAGAAGGACCTGAGTTCAAATCTGGCCTCAGACACTCTACCCCCCCCCCCAAAAAAACTAGCCATGTGACCTTGGGCAAGTCACTTAACCCCAATTGCCCTCCAAAAAAACAGAGTAGACTAACTTAAATGGCAAAAGAGGCCCAAAAAGTCAAAGAAGAGAAGAGTGCTTTAAAAAGCTATATTTGTCAGATGGGAAAGAAATTTCAAAAACTCACTGAAGAGAATAACTCCTTTGGAAGCTAATGACTTTATGAGCAATCAAGATACTATAAAACAGATCCAAACAAATGAAAAAATAGAAGGAAATGTGAAATATCTCACTGGAAAAATCACTGACCTGGAAAATAGGTCCAGGAGAGATCATTCAAAAATTATTGGACTACCTAAAAGCCATGATCAAAAAAGAGCCTAGACACCATTTGTCAAGAAATTATCAAGCAAAATTGCCCTGATATTCTAGAACCAGAGGAAAAATAGAAAATGAAAGAATTCACTGACTACCTCTTGAAAAAGATCTTTAAAAAAAATCCTAGGAATATTATAGCCAAATTTCAGAGTTCCCAGATCAAGAAGAAAATACCACAAACAGACAGGAAGAAACAATTTGAGTATTGTGGAAACACAATCAAGATAACACAAGACCTAGCAGCTTCTATATTAAGGGATCAAAGTGCTTGAAATATGATATTCCAGAGGTCAAAGGAGCTAGGATTAAAACCAAATCATAGACTGAAAACTAGAAAAGATCTTAAAATTCACTTAGTCCAACCTCCCTATTTTGCAGACATGGGAACGAAGATCCAGAGAGGTTAAGTGACTTTTCCAAGGAGATATAGATGGTAAGAGGCAGAATTAAGATGTGAACACAGATTCTTCCTCCAAATCCAGTGGACTCTTCATTGAACTATACCCCCACCCTACATGAGACTTTTTGCATGAGACTTTTTCTTTCTGTCTGATTGTGGTATATTCTCCCTTTTGACCTGATCTCTCTGGATTGTAGTTATAATATACCTAGAAATTCTTGCTTCAGGTTTTCTTTGAAAAGTTCATTGGTAGATTCTTTCTTCTTTCGCTTTACTCTCCAGTTCAAGAGATATAGGCAACTTTCTTTAATGATTCCTTGAAATATAATATCTAGGCTCTTTTGTGGGGTAGGGCAAGTCATAACTTCCAGGTAGGTCAGTGAATTTTAAATTTTCTCTACTTGATATGCTTTGTAGGCAGGTTGTTTTTGCTATTACATATCTTATATTTTCTTCTAATTTTCCTTATCTTAACCTTCTTTTTGTATTTCTTATTTCATGGAGTCATTAACTTTTGTTTGGTCCATTCTTATTGTTCTCCTTCCTATTCTTTCTTCCATAACTCTCACTTCTCTTCCATTTTTTTTCTTCTAGTGCTCTTATTTCATTAATAAAAATAATTTAAAACTCTTTTTAAAAATTCTTGCTTGATCCCTTATGGGGATTCTATTTGAACTTGTGTCCAAACATGTTTTTTTCTTTGTGACTTTGCTTTTAGAGGTTTGAGGATCATTCTCTTCTTTTGGGTTTGTGTCTTAAGCATCTCCTTTATATCTTTTAATGGTGTGATTCTTTTATTTGGTTTGTTCATTATATAGCACACTTCCTGATTATGGGTTTTATCTTAGGGTTGGGCTTTGTATACTTCTAGAAGGAATATCTAGGTAGTGTTTATGACCTCTTGGGTCCTGCTATTACTTTCTTAGTGATTGAATGTTATTGTATTCCAGGATCTCATGGACTTCTCAGTCTGGAGACTTGCAAGTTTTCAGCGCTCCCAAAATGGTCTGATTATTATCCTCCTGGTCTAAATTCCACAATTTCTTGACCAGGATTATAGGTGTTATTTCTAAAAGACGTTACATATCTTCATAGAACTGAGCAACTTTGGTCTTTTTGGCATCAGTGATTGGAGCATAGAATTATATTATTGTGATGTTGAAAGGCTTGACTTGAATTCAAACAGATATCATTCTGTCATTTTTGAGAATACGCCCCAGTATGGCTTTTCTTACCCTTTTATTGACTAAGAACATTATTAAATTTCTTCTAAGAGATTCTTTCCCTTAGTAGTACACGTAATGATCACTTGAATCAAATCCACCCATCCCTGTCCATTTAAGTTCACTGATCCCATCTCCTATTTGACCACATCCAACTTACCTTGGTTCATATCCTATGCAATACTGATCTTTGCAGCAGCAGTCCTTCCATTCCTCCCCAGATAAATCTACAGCTGTGCTTGCTTTCAGCTTTGGCCTAGCCCCTTCATTCTTCCTGGAGTTACTTGTAGTTGTCCTCTGCTCTTCCTCAGTAATAAGCTGGACATCTTCCAACCTGGGAGATTCATCTTCTGATGTCATATCTTTTGTTATTTTAATACTGCCTGTGGGGTTTTCTTGGCAAAGATACTGGAGTGGTTTTCCATTTCTTTCTCTAGTGGATCAACTTTTGCCTGAAATCTCCACTCTGAACTTTCTGTCTTGTGTAATCCTGCATGGCATAACGTATAGTTTCATTGAGCAATGCAAGATCCTGCAGCATGACAAGGCAGTGATCCAGGAGGGGTAGAGAAATTGAAAGCATAGCCTTTTTTTGTGAGGAATTTAGAGGGCATAGAATACAGCTCTCTTACCTACTTACTCTATCCATTGACACAGGCACTCCCTCTCTTTTCTGTTTTAGAGCACCCTAAATTTGCCCAAAGGGAAACTTAGTTGATAGTATCTTCTACTTTGGTCTCCAGTGTTCTTAGATGGCAGCAGCAGCACAAACCATCTGGTCATGCCATTATTGGTGATAGAATTGGTGTTAGTAATAGCAAGGATGCATTTGGGAAAGGCAAGACAAATCTGGGCAGTGGTGGTAGTTGCCTAGGAAAGAGAGAGGAAGAAATTGATTGGTTTCATGTAAGGGATAAAGTAAGGTATGAGACAGATACATCATCAGTAATTGACCAGTGGTAAGTCAGGAAAATATGGACAGAGCGTTGCAGGAACTGTTGCTGTTGCTCCTATTCCTTGACTTCCAAAACTAAATTCAGACACCTGGAAAACTCCCAAATATCCTCTAGGGTGGCACTAATCTGATTTCACCATTTATTCAACAATTTGTAGCAAATAACAGATTGCAGGCAGTTAAGAACAGTATTTCTGTAAAGTCACTAAAGAGTCTCAAAGGTGAGAGCATTCTCTAGCCTATGTTACTTCTAACTGATTGTAGGAGTAGAATCTGTACCTTCAGGGGGACTATAATGAATGTGTAGGTTGCCTCTTTTCAGATACAATTCAGAAAAATAATTCAGTTAGTTAATAAGTGTACAATTGCATTGGACATATATAGTTACTGAGGGCAGAAGTCAGGGTGGTGAGGGCAGGGGGAGCATTAAATATTTCAAGGAAAAATAAAAGAGAATTTTACCTGGAACTCAAAGTCTCATCTGAAGAGGCAAAGTAAAAACAGATGAAATTGTCTGAAAAAAATGTGTCCTCTTACAGAATACTACACTCTATTATGCATAGCTTTGTAATGGAATATTTGAAGAGACGTAGAGTTAGGGCATATCTAGTATCAGTCTGAAAATGCCTCAGAACATTTTAATTTTGATCTGAGTCCTAGAAACTCAAAGTTAGGAAGGATATCAGAACTAACCTATCCCCAAACATATTTATCTCCAATGGTCATTCAGTCTGTGCTTGAAGACCTCCAGTAAAGGAAAGCCTACTACCCTCCTGTAATGCCAAGCAAAGGCAACTTCCAAGGTTTGGATTACCAGCATAGCAAATCCCATTTATTCAACAAACTTTCACAGAACAGAAACAGTCAAAATACAGTATAACTCATTCATTTAGCAAGTAAGTTCTTAATTCAGTCCAGGTACTACTCCACCCCTAGACAGTACATTCATTTAGTCAAAGACTCTTCTCAAATGGAAATAATTCTCAATTCAATCCAGGTACTACTCCACCCCTAGAGGGTACATTCATTTAAGTCTCTCCTCAAATGGAGGTCAGTTTCTAATCATAAACAAAGTACATACATTTGGTCCCACCCCTGGACTCAAAGTAGTTATAATACCATCCATTACCACCAAGCACTTTCTCAAAAGGGAGCCAGAGAGCACAAAAGGCCATCCACCCTTAAACCATAACAAGATCAAGATAACATCTCAGCATTGAAAGGCGAAGCAAAGGCCCTTCTTTCATCTTCACTTCAAGGCAAGCCCTCAGCAATCTCAGTTCCTGGGGAGACAAGGCTCAACAAAGCCATAGCCAGTGTCCTCATCAAGTCACACTCTGCTTGTAGAACAGTTCCCAAACCCCTGAAAGTATCAGCAAGGTCCCCTTCCAGGATTTATGTATATTTATATACAACAAGAAAATCCTTCTTTAGGGCTTCTGCACTAACAGCCAGGTTTCAGGACCTCTACAACAGCAGCACTGTCCACTATCAGGTGAATCCAGAAAAGCAACATCAAAACAAACAGACAAAATACCGGCATCACAGCCATGCCTCCTCAGTTCTCAGGAGCTTCAGGTGGCAGTCCTCAAAAGTTCTGAGTAGCTCCAATGGGCTCTCAGCAGTCTCTCTCAGCAACTCAGGCTACACAGTACTGGATACTGCTCTTCCCAAAAGTCCTTCTTCTTCTGGCCTTCTCTGGGCTTGAGCCTCTCTCAATTCATGGCTCCTCCCAGTTCAGTCCTCTCTCTTCACATCAACAAGTCCATCCCACAAGTGGGATTCACAAGCTCTGGGTCTTAACACTCAACCCAAAAGCCAAGTCAATTCAGGGGCATCTCCAAATTCCATTACCATTACACCTCCCAAGGCAGTTCATTCCATTTTTAAAAAATATATCTCACAATTAGGCAGTTGTCCCTTACATCGAACATCAATTTGTTTCTTTCAAATGTCTGTCTACTACTCCTACTTCTGCCCTCTGGAGCCATGGAGAACCAGTTTAATCCCTCTTGCATATGACAGTTCTTACCAACAGCTATCATAAATCTTCTCCAGCTTAAACATCCTTAGTCCATTTCCTATATGGGATGAATTTGAGATTCTTTTTTTTCTCCATCCAAGTTCATAGGCCCCCTAAAATCTATCCAAAAACCATGATATGGGAGGAAAAGAGAAGGACGTAGGACAGACCTGTGGGAAAATATCCATGGTTGGTGGACCTCAATGAAGATTCAGCAAATATGATAAAGAAGGAAAAGTCACAGAAGTAGAAGAACCAGAAAGAGCAGCATCTCTAGAGAGAATGGCAAATACCCAGAAGATGGTGACTGACAGTGTCAAAGACTGCAAAGAGGTAATAAAAAATGGTAAGGATTGAAAAGGGGCCATTAAATTTGATAATTAAGAGATCATTATGGGAACAGCTAAGTGGTATAGTGGATAGAGCACCAGCCCTGGAGTCAGGAGAACCTGAGATCAAATTCAGCCTCAGACATTTACTAACTATATGACCCTGGGCAAGTCACTTAACTTTAATTGAGAGAGAGGGAGAGAGAGAGAGAGAGAGAGAGAGAGAGAGATCATTACTAACTTTGGAGAGAGCAGTTTCAGTTTAATTCAGTAGTAACCAGATTACAGAGAGTTTAGAACTCAGTGAGAAGAAAAGAAATGAAAGGACAAAGTGCCTTCCCCACAGTGGCAGCCAGGTGGCACAGTAAATAGAACACTGGCTCTGGAGTTAGGAGGATCTGAGTTCAAATAGGACCTTAGACACTTAACACTGTGTGACCTTGGGAAAGTCACTTAACCCCTGCCTTCCCCCCTACATCCAAATAAAAATACAAGCAAAAAAACCCCAAAACAAACCAAAAAAAAAGTTTAGCCACAAAGGGTAGGACAAATATAGGATGATGGATAAATGGTTGCTCCAGTATGGGCTAGCCACTAAAATCAAACTTTCCCAGTTCTAAGGTATGTGGCAGGGGTAGGGTGTGAGAGTTCTTTCATGATGTTCACTGCCACCACTTGACTCTATCTTCCTGTAGACTTCTACACAGAATACATGAATAATTAAAGTATGTGGGTATTGGGATTCAGTCTTTAGTTTGTAATATTATGTTAACATTTGAGTAAAGAGAAATTGGTTCCAATCAATGCTGATGCTCCAGAATGTGGACATACCAGAGCCAGGCATCTTCCTTTCAATGCCAATAACTTTAGGAAACATCTAGTATACTCTGAGTTATCCCAGATATGGATAATTTCTGTCACTCAGTCCAAAATATCCTTAGCCCTTTTAAAGCCTATGAAGGTATTTTCATTGGATGTCTCTGATAGAATGATTGGAATACAGTGATAATCAAGGATCCATTGTCTGGGATAGCAGCATCAATCTCATGTCAAGTGACATTCTCAGTCCTTACCATCCTAGATTTAGAGCTTAAAGAGACCAAGAAGTCATCGAGTTCAAATCTCTCTTGTTGTGGATAAGGCTACTGAAACTAAGGCAGGTTTAGTATCTTGTTTAAGGTCACACTTGTCTCGTAAATGCTTAAGAAAGCATTTAAACCTAGGTCTTCTTGATTCCAGTGCCCTATGTCCTCTGCCAGAGTAACTTGTCTAAATGAACAGCCCATATAGCCAAAGACGTATCACTGTGGATATAGATATAGAGTTAGATAAAACAATCCCCTGTTTTATATTTGAGGAAACTAAAACTGGGAAGGCAGTTAGGTGACACAGTGAATAGTATATTGGACTTGGAGGCGAGAAGACTTGAGTTTCAATCTTGCCTCACTTTATTGACTGTGTGACCTTGAACAAGTTGGTACCTTCCTCGGCCTCAATTTCTTCATCTGTAAAAAGGGCCTAATAATAGTACCTAGGTTATAGGGTTATTGTAAGGATGAAATGAGATAAGATATAAAGCACTTCATAAACTTTAAAGCACTATATGAATGCTAAGTCTTACCATTAAAGTAACTTTCCTAAAGTCATTCAGGTAATAAGTAGCAAAGCACAATTGTCTGAATCCAAACCTGGAAGGACCAGTACACTATATTGCCTCACTGGTCATCTCAGTCCATATTGGATGAACCCATAAGCACTGATGAGCAAGTTATGCTTACTTTGTTCAGGGTTAAGGGCAATATATTTTTCTAGCCCTGCCTCTGTTTCCCAATACTGGTTGTATAGACTTTAGCTCCCTGTAGGATCAAAGATGCATTATCATCACATTTATATCCAACATGTATATATGGTCATTTGATCCACAAATATAAAAGAAAACATGTCCTGATGGGAGTCTGCCATGGATCCATTCCCTCATTCCTGGAGCTTTCCTAGAAAAATAGCTTTGTCTGTGATCCCTTCCTTCAAAAAGTTTTCTGTAGGCACATGCTTTTGAATCTGCATCTCCTGTTACAACTTCCTTACTTTGCTTAGGTCATCCATATGTGAAAAAAATTTAAGAGCTAGTTGAGCTTGGTCTGAATCCTTCTTTGCAACTTTGTCATCATCCTCCAATGTATACAGAGTTTCCAATAACTAATGGATTTTCCCAAGCTTTCAACTGATCAATTAAACTTTAATCATTTGGTTGTATATAAATACGCATATACCTCCTCCAGTCTACTGTGTTCTGTACATCAGACTGTCTTGCACTCACTGCTTACAGTCTCTCTAATTTGGTGCTTACTTGATTGAAAAATTTATACTTTTCCCCATTTGTGCTTCATTATAGAGTTGATGAATGTATCACCCACTTTCCATTTATATTGCCTGTCTAGTCTCTGCAAACTGGTTTGCCAGGAGATTTCAGACATGGTTTTGCCTTCAGGGACTTAACAAATCTAAAAGCTGGTCTCTGTCAAGTTTATGTTACATAATCTCAACTAGGTCCTTACTCTGACAAGGGAATCCTTTTATATCTCCCTATAGAATTCACCAGGATAGCTAGGTGGCACAGTGGTTAATGTGCCCGCCTAGTCAGGAAGACTCATCTTTCTGACTTCAAATCTGGCCTTGGAAATATATTAGCTATGTGACTCTGGTCAAGTCTCTTAACCTTGTTTGTCTCACTTTTGTCACCTGTAAAATGAGCTGGAGAAGGAAACAGCAAACCACTCCAGTATCTCTGCCAAGGAAACCCCAAATGGGGTCACAAAGAATCAGAAGCAACTGAAACAACTCAACAACAACAATTAATTCACTATCCCATACATCACAAAAGCTTTTCCAAATCTCCCACAGCATCCTCACCCTTCACGCTCTCAGCTGAGAACGCTGTCTCATGTTTCACTGAAAAAATGTAAACCATTCAATGAGAGTTCTTAATTCTCTCCTCATCTCATATCATTCAGATGTCTTCTCCATTTTCTCCTCCATTCCTGTTTCACCTGATGAGATGGCCCTTCTTCTTTCCAAGACAAACAGATAGAAGTGATCCCATTCCATCCCTATTACCTATAAATATGCCTATGTCTCCCCATCCTCAGAAAGAAAGAACCCTCATTTGATCCATCCCTCTCTCACTAGCTATTGCCCTATATCTCTCTCCCCTTTTGTGGCTAAACTTGAAAAGGTCATTTATAATAGGTGCTTGTGCTGTTTTTACTGTCAATTTCTTCTTGACTTTTTGCAGTCTGCCTTCTGATTTTACTGTTCAACCAAAACTTGCTTTGTCCAGAATTATTAACAATCTTTTAGTTGCCAACTCTAATGGCCTTTTCTCAGCCTTTGTCCTTCTTGACCTCTCTGAAGCGTTGGATGCTGTTAATGATCCTCTTCTTGATACTTTCCTCTCTGGGTTTTCAGATACTGCTCTTTCCTGGTTCCACTCCTACCTGTCTGACTGCTCCTTCTCTGTCTCATTTGCTGTATCTTCATCCAAGTAGTGCCTATTAACCATAAGTGTTCCACCAGGCTCTGTCCTGGGCTTTCTTCTCTTTTTCCATTATACTATTTTACTTGGTGACTCATTAACTCCCATGGTTTCAACTATAATCTCTATGCAGATGACTCTCAGAAATGTTTGTCCAATCATAACCTCTGTCTTGACCTCTAGCCTCATCTCTCCATCTACCTATTGGACATCTCAAACTAGATGTCCCCTAGACATCTTAAACTCAATGCATCTGATTTATATCTGTTTTTCTTTACTAAGGTGCCCTCTTTTCTCATCAAAGTTTGAACTTCTTGAAAAATTTCTCCTCCAATTCCCAGTTGTAGTCTCCTATTGGAAATGTGTCAGGACTCTGTGAGGTATTAAAGGGGCCTGGCCACAGAGCATATCCTTGCTGGATGCTCCTGGTTTAAACCTGATATGAATTATTCTATCGTCCACCAATTCTTTTATAATACCTTTCACTGTTCTCATTATTTCCTTCAGTTTTTATCCAAGGTTTACTTCTAATGTTAGTGGATCTCTGTGTACCATGATACACACTAAACAATGATACAATCAAATACAGCCTTCCTATTTTTAAAATGTTGTTCTATCACAACAGTACTTAGGGAACTGATGTTGCTTTAAAAATTAAACTTGTAACGTCATATACACTAAAATAGAAGCAATGCATGTAATTACTTAGCATGTGATCACTAAAAAATATGCAATCAATAGCAATGTACAAATACATTCATATATCAACAACTGGTATGTAACTTATCAATATGACTTAAATCAGTATAATTGGCACAAACATACAATTTCAGCATGACACATATCTACTGAATTATCGAAAGCATTGAATAGCAATCAGACTTTTGTGTTTATACTTGGCATATAAATAAAGTTGATTGGTGGTGATAAAGAGAAATATATATGGGAGACCAAAACAAAGCAAACCACGCCCCCCCCAATTTTTTTTTCAAAACAAGATTTTTATTCTTTTAATTTAATAAATTTTATTTGTTTTCTTGTTTACATCGTTCATTTTCATGAGATTTTTGAGTTACAAATTTTCTCCCCGTCTTTCCCCTACCCCACCCCCAAAACAGCGATCCCACTGTGGAGCCCCTCCGCAAAACAAGATTTTTAAAAAATCAAACTATAAAAGTTAATTTTAAAAGAACAAAAATGTACTGATTAAGGCCTGGCATTCCCTGGAAGTCAATCCCTTATGCTCAGCTGAGAAACCAGTTACCAGTGAAAATTGCTTCGTTAGTTCTTATAGTAATAGGATAACACAAAAAATGTCCTCACTAGAACTCTACTAATGCATATCTAGATGGGACAAGGGGACAATCTAGATCAGTGGTTCTCAACCTGTGGGTCGCAACCCCTTTGGGGGTCAAACAGGGTTGCCTAAGACCAACACGTATTTCTGATGGTCTTAGGAACTGAGACACAGCTCCTCTATCCTTCTCCAGGTGGGTCCACCCATATATGAGTATTATATATATTATATTTTTTATATATTATAAAATATATTATATATATTATATAACCAGTCTTAGGTACGGCTCATATCTAGATTCTCCTGTAAAGGAGATTAAGAAGGAGTACCTTCTAGCAAGTTATTCAAAGTACAAAGCCATAGATTTCAGATATGAGTATTAAAGGGTCGTGGCATTAGGAAAGTTGAGAACCACTGATATAGATGGAGATCTAGACTGAATCTCTCCAGAAATCCTTGGAACACATAGGAGGTTCCAGTGTTCCCTAGAGGATCACTACAATATTGTAGAGCATTCCAAAATAAAACTCTGAACTCATACAGTAATAGAATAAGTAGGCTAGCTAAAAAAAAAGTAGAACAAATTCAGATGAGCCCCAAAACATGTCCCCCAACAAAAAGATTAGCAGGGTTGATGGGAATCAACTTACCAGTTTGCAGAGAATCCATCAAGATATAGCCAGTAGCTCCAACCCATTCCCTTGAATGTCAGCTTTGAACTCAAATGAACCTGAGTTTATCACAGGGGCTCTTGACTTCTAAAGAGAAAAAAAATCAGGATTTTAATTGTATTCTCTGGTTCATTATTCCCCTGCTCCAGAGTAGAACTCTGAGGAAATCTCTTCAACCAGTCTTAGGTAAGGCTCATATCTAGATTCTCCTGTAAAGGAGATTAAGAAGGAATTAACAGAGTACCTTCTAGCAAGTTATTCAATGTACAAAACCATAGATTTCAGATATTAAACATCTCTTTTCACTGCCATAAAAGAAATGCTCAAAATGTAAAGGATCCAGAAGGGCTCATTGACAAACACTTAAAACATGAAACAGTAACCCATAACAAAGGAATCACAGGAGCCCATAAATAGACATAGAAACTCATGTGACGCTTGATGGCTTCAAAGAAACCCATAAACTGGAACATCAACACATGTTACCCATCATCTCTGTTATATTCTCCCAGGAGGAAGAGAGTCCTTGGAGACATGTGGGATTTCACTTTCAACTCATATCTTCATTTTCTAAATACTCCATTCAAATTCCATATCTTCTGGTCAGCTAGCTATGCATGGCTAATTCTATTCACGGTCATCTTCCCCATTCAGAAAGGACACTGTGGCAGCAACCACTTCTTGCTGCCAGCATATAGATTTACTCAAAGACAGCTGGAAATCATGAAGTAGTCACCAAGACCAGAAATACCCATATCAAATTCATATTCAGTCACCTGTACTCAAGAAAAGAAATACAGAACAGGAGAGGGAGCTAAGGACTTGAGACTCAGTCTTGGACAAGCACATATACTTGATATCTCGGGCATGCAGCTACCATAACTGCCAAGTGACACAGTGGAGAGAATACTAGACCTGAAGTCAGGAAGACCCACGTTCAAACTTGGCCTCAGGTACTTACTAGTTGTGTGACCCTAGAGCAGTCACTTAACCTCTGTCTGCCTCAGTTCCCTCCACTGTAAATCAGGGATCACAATAGCACCTAATTCAAAGGATTGTTGTGAGGCTCAATAATACATTTATAAAGTGCTTAGTACCATGCCTGGCCTATAGTAGGTGCTTAATAAATTCTTTTTTCCTTCTATCCTTTCCTTCTGTCCTGATGTCCTTCCCTGAAGGAAATAGGAAGGAAATTCTCCTCTGGAAGTTTAAGGGAATGCTAATAGTTTCAGGGGAAATAATGAAAAACAATAAAAAAAACAGAAACAACTGGATGTCTACATAGAATTTGCTCTACATTCAATCTGGACAAGTTCACTACTTCTTAGGTGGCCTGATGCATTCTCCCAGGAGCTCACCATATTGTTGCAGATGGACTTAATGCAAACACCTGATTGGCTTAGCCCGCTATAGCTTAGAAATCCTGACATCAAGTAATCCACCAGTCTCAGCTTCCTCTAGAAGTGGAATTATCTTCAAACACCATATCTGGCCATACTCACAGTTTTCAAGAATTTTGTTATGAGAAAGAAAAAAAACCAAGCCTATTCAGACTTGTACATTTTGGGAAAATGCCCAACAATCTCTGAAGAATCCTTTCCCTTGATCTCCAGACACCCCAACCCTCAACCCAAGGATGGTTATATGATGACTGAAACTCTGACTCTTTTATCACACCCAAGTCAAGACATCATCCGATGAAGCCATTGATCCTTTTTAAAGGATGAACAATAGCATATCCTCTAGCACATAACACATTCTGGAGAATTGTTCAAGAACATCTGTAAGACTCTACTTCTAGCTCCAGAGGAGTCTTTTTACTCAAAGAGGTTATGCTGGGAAGAATTCTTAATCTTTAAACCACAATAAGTTTTCCATTCCCGTTTTCAAGTAATTCCTGATACTCCACCCTAATTCAGTTTAGGAAATTGACAAAGAGAGCTGTGAAACTATATTGTAAATTGTTCTTTCCTAACACAGAACAGCTGGCACAATTTGTCCTATAAAAAAAGAGGAAAGATAAGTTGCTGCTTTTCATTTTTGGAAAAGCCAAAACACAGCCAGTCAATAACATTTGTATTGGGAAGGATGTTTGTGTTCCCGCTCTGGATGAATGCTCTTACAATGTGATATCAGGAATGCTGCTCCTGTTTCCTGAATATGTGAGCACGGGTCTTGTTTGCCAAGGAATAGAATTCATTGTACTGAAAACAGGCAAAAAGGAGCAACTAGCTTCCTTGTACTACAAATTTCACACATCCCAACTAACCAAGGAGAAAACCAGTCCTAGTTTTGTTGACCATTGGAAAGAGTTTTGAGTTTGGGGTGAGAGGACCTGTTCTGCCGGTTATTAAAGGTGTTGCCTCCAGCAAGTTGCTTAACCCTTTTGGGGCCTCTATTTCTTTGTTTGGAAAGTGAGGGGTTTGGATTATCAGACACTCTTAACATGGAGTCTATGAACTTTTAAAAAATGCTTTGATAATTATTTCAATATAACTGATTTCCTTCATAAAACTATGGATTATACTTTATGCATTTAAAAAATTGTTCTAAGAAGGGATCCACAGGCTTCACCAGACTTCCAAAGGGGTCCATGATGCAGAAAAGATTAAGAACCCCTGGACTAGATAAACTCTAAGATCCAGTCCAGTGGTAAATCTATGACTAGATAGTTGCCTGAATGACCAGTCAATCAACAAGCATATATTAACCATCATATTTGTTTAAGACTTTATTTTTTCTAGAGTTCTATTCTGGGATGGGGGAGTGATGAGATAGAGAATGTCATCAAAGGCTGATTCCTTCCCTTTAGAGGTCAGGCCAGCTAGAGGTTAGGATATAAAGACAAAAAAATACTTCCTTCTCTGAAGGAGTTTGCAGTCTAATGGTGGAGGAGGGGACAACATATGCCTAGATAATGATGTACAGAATGAATAGTTGCAGAATAAATAAAAGAAATAACAAATACATAAATAAAACAAATACAAGGAGGTTAGTGAAGAAGAGCACTAGCAGTTGAAGAAAGGCATCATGTTAGGAGGTGATGCTTCACATTGTTTGCTTTCTCAATGGGTGGGAGAGGGGTGGCAAGGAAAGAATTCAGAAATACAATCTTTTTAAAATCACTGTTAAAAATAAAAAAAAACACCTTGTTTTAAAGGTGGTGCTACAGCTAGGACTTATAGTAGCAATTCTGTGATGCTGAGGTGAGGATAGAGTGAATTTTAGGAATGGGAGTGGCCAGCACAATGGTACTGGGTTAGGAGAGAGAATGTTTATGTAAGGGGAAGAGAAAGAACTTTGAATGGGCAGTAAACTGCAGGAAGAGAAATTTATAATAAGGCTGGATGTATGAGTTGGCACCATGTAGTAAAGGGCTTTGAAAGCTAAAAGAAGGAGTTAGAGAAGCCATTGAGGTTTATTGAATAAGAGGGTGGCATAGTCAGAACTATGCTTAAGAACAATCACTTTGGCAATTGTGCATAAGATGGTTTGGAGTAGAGACAAAATCAACAGTAGAGGAAACAATGGAGAGACCATTGTAATATAACTAGGTCCTGATTAGTATAAAGTGAATCTTGTGAGGTGGTCACAAGTCTTAGAATTCTTCAAATATGCATTATTCAGAGTTGTGGTTATGGAAATTATAGCAATTGGTTCCATCCCAATGGAAACATGCAGTGTGAATTTGAATAGTGCAACTAATGAGAAACTAGCTTATATATCAAGGTAAAAGGTGATAAGAGTCTGAATTCAGGTGGCTATGTGATCAGGTCAAAAAGGGTCAGATTCTAGTTGTTTTTGAGGCAGAGATGTTTGGTAACTGATTGGATGTGTGAGAGAACATAGAATTGAGGAAAATACTACGATTATAAACCTGAAATACTAAAAGAATGGTAGTGTCTTCAAACAGAGATAGGGGAGTTCCTTGGAAGGGAGGGAAAGATAATGAGTTCTGTTTTACAATTTAAAATGTGCCTGAGACATCCATTTTGAAATGTCCAAATGAGTGGTTGGTGATGTCAGACGAGTTCATATGAGAGACTCAAGCTGGAAATATAGATCTGACAGCAATCTTCATTGAGATGATGATCAGGTTTATAGGAACTGAAGAGATCACTTAAACAGAATTCAGAGAGAAAAGAGGGGCAAGAGTCAGAGCCTTGGGGTACACTCAGGGTGTTATGGAGCCTTCTCCTACTGATTATGGGGTTATGGGACCTGGACCTCTGAAAGGAAAAGATCAAGTCTTTGAAAGCAACCCAGTCCCTGAATTTTCCCATACATTTCATTAGCCTAGATCACTGGTGTCTGGTCCAAGGCATCTGGCCCATATGGACTCCAGTCCACCTACATCACTTAATCAGTTTACTTAACAGTGCTTTCACTGTGTCTTTCATAAGGCTCTTGGCCCACCCCAGACTACTTTATTCCTTTCACTATTTAACCTGGTCCACCCCAGGCTATTTACCACTCCTCATCCCATCCAGATCTTTTCACTCTCTTTGTTTTCATATAAGTATCAGTCTTACTCTCCATTAAGTTGCCTATCCACTAGGAATTTCACCACTCTATTGGCATTACAATAAACCTTGCCACTTTGACTGGGGAAAAAAAAAGGCTTGAGCGCTTGAATTCTTTCCAGGCAGACCTGTACCCGGACATTTCAAGGTTCTTAGCAACCCCAAACTACATCACTGAGAGCTGATTGTTATTTTCACTGTGAGTACAATACCCCTAGAAACTGGCAAGCTACAAATCAGGGCTTGATTTATTGTTTGCTCCATTGATTATAAAGACTTAATAAAGTAATGGAGAAAATATTAATAATACAGATTAAACTTAAATATATGTCTTATATACAGAGAGCCTTGTTGTTAAGTATTAACCAGGGCACTCTGGACTTACCCACCTTTAGGGAATTTGATCTGGATAATGATCTAACAACTGAGAAGGAGTTGTCAGACAGGGAGGAGGAGAGCCAAGAGAGATCAGTGTCACAAAAACCTAGAGAATGTCTATGAGCAAAGACTAGTCAACAGTGTCAAATTCTAGAGAGGTCAAGACTGTAAGATTATTCAGAAACTCAATTTTTGCATCCAGCAAAACTAGACTCGGGAGACCTTAGTCAAGTCCTATTTCTTCCAATAACTATGGTTACTTTCCCACAATTTTCTTCTTTATAAAATGAAGGTATTTTAATAGAGTTCCAGGACGGACTTTCTTTGAATTACATTACTCTTAAGTACATGTAGTATTGTAAAAGTTCACTGAGAAGACCCGTTAGACATGTTTATATGAATGAATAAGAATTTATACTTATTTTTGTACGCATATTGCATGCAAATTTATACATATTTTTACAATCTTAAAATGATTGAAAATAACTGGCTACCCTTTAGTAAATATAGTCTGTCAATAAACATTTATTAAGCACTGACTTTGTGCCAGACACTGTGATAAGCATTGGAATTTCTGTATATAATATGTATGTAAATGTAGTAATAATGCTATATGCAAAATACATTATTCTCTATTCTATAACTGGTAAAAATATTCATTGATTTACCTGTTCACCTCATAGTGAAAAAATAAACCAGTTCAATAAAGGTCAGAATAATCACAAATTTGGTTTGCCCCTTTTAAACTTCAGCAAAGTTGAAGTTTTAAGGGGCAAAGAAAAGGACAATGGGACAAAAAGGTAATGGTAATCACACCTTTTCAGGCGCTATTAAATCATTCTACACCTTTTAAAATATCTGAAGCTTCAAGTGTCTCATTTGCATATGAAAAGGCCAGAAAAGTAACTGAATAACCAGTAGAAACAATGAATTTGCCCCTAGGGCACAAACTGCCTCAATATCTTTTCCCTAACCACTCATTTGCATAGACCTATTGGAGTACATAACAGATTTAAAAACTGGGGAACCCATTATCTCAGAGTTATTTGGTGATTACTTAGACCAGTAGTAATGAAGATGAAGAGATGAAGATTTGGGAAAAGTACTGAATGATCACCATGAATTAGGGTGAGGTCCCTCACTGGAGGAACTCAGACCTGAACCAGGAAAAGTCTTCAAAAGGAGAGGCTTTACCTCTCTTCCACCTCCTGCTGGACAGGTGCCAAATCTCAGAACTAAAGTACTAAGGGAGAAGACCAGGAGATACTCCTGAAAATCCTAGTCTGAGTCCCTACCTTTTTTGAAAGAACACAATAGTACCCTGGCTGAGGATGCAACCGAACCTAAAGCTAGAGTTGGAGACTATAACTGCTTATCAAAGTTTAAGCCTAGTGAATCCAGTGGACTCACCTGTTCAACCTCTGCTATGGGGAACAGGCCCACATCAGAGTGACCTGCTTAGCCCAGCCTTGTACCAGACTAACCATTCCAGCAATGATGCCATGCTTCATTGCCACCGTACTTTGAGTTTGTACCTACTCTCCCTATCATGAACTCTGTGTATATTTATGGGAAAATGGACCCCACATTTAGGGGGAATGTTATATACTAACTTCTTATTATACCATTTGAGCAAATATCTTGGATGAGTTGAGTCAGCAAACTAATTTTTTGGTTCATTTTAGAAGTTTGGAGTTTTTTGAGACTGGGCTGGAAGCACAGTGGCCACTCAGCTCAGTCCCAACACTGATTGCCTCAGCAGCTTTAATCTGCTCTTTTTTTTCCAATCTGGGCTGGTTTATCCCTCCTTAGGCATCCTGGTTGCTCTCCACTCCAGGAAATCCATCATATTTGTGCCAGCTTAGTGCGGATACCTGATTTGCTTTAGCCCTACTACAACTCAGAATCACCTAACTTAAAGAATTCACCAGCTTCTGTCTCCCTTAGTAGTGGACATTACGAATGTGCGCCAGAATCCTGGGCCTGGCTGACAATTAATAAGAAGCACACCAATGGGGGCTCATGAGCTATACTAGTAGGAGTAACTACCCACCCAAGGGTGTTACTCTTAGAACTTGAGGTAGTAGTTGTTCCTATGGGGACCTAACTTGGGAGTGTTTGAAATATCTAGTTAAATGTAAATCTAGCTACTCATTCCAAATTCAATATTCCTCCAACTCTTTCCCTAAGAACATATCTATCTCAGGTACATGCCATACTCTGCTGGTTTTTAGTGGATAGTCAGAGATGCAAGTCCCACTTCTGCTATGGGACTCTGAGTGAGTCATTTAGCTCTGAGTTCTAAGCCACTCACTGACTATTTTTTCAGTAATTTTGTTTATTTTTTTAAATAGTATTTTATTTTATTTTATTTTTTCACTAAGACTATTAATTATAAGGACAATTGCATTTGTAGAGAGCATACTTATCCAGGAATTACCTGTATCAGTGAAATCATCTGTTTAGTTTCTATCATATAGAAGGCCATATGGCATAATGGATAGGGTACTTGACTCAGATTTAGGAAGGTCAGAGTCCAAATATTACTTTTGATATTGCTAATTAAGTATTAATTAGTATAAATGATAAATAATTTAATATAAATTAAACATTAAATATTAATTTTGATGTTATTACAGATATCAGCACGCATTACCTGCTTGACTGTGGATAAGTCACTTAGTCTGAGTCTTAGTTCCCTCATTTGTAAAATGGGAAATAATAATAATAATAATGATAATAATATATCTACTATTTACTGCTGTGTTACTATATTGCTTAAATGAGATAATGTAGACTTTGTGAACTTTAAAGCACTATATAAATGAGCATTATTATTATTGTTAAATGGTGCAACAGTGAGCCAGAATGAAGTCACCTCTCCAAAAGCCTACTCAAAAAAAGACTACATCAGTTTGTAGGCTATGTTCAGCACCTTCTCTACCCTTGGACACATACGTACAGTCTAAACAAAAATGTCTTTTCAAAAAAAAAATCTATAAAGTCTGTCAGGATGCTGCACTTGCAGAGTTAAATACCTTTATATTTAAAATCCCAGGGAATAATTACTATTGATTGACAAGCTGGCTCTCTTTTGGTGG
Organism: Pseudocheirus occidentalis; assembly: GCA_028646575.1. Classification (NCBI taxonomy): domain Eukaryota; kingdom Metazoa; phylum Chordata; class Mammalia; order Diprotodontia; family Pseudocheiridae; genus Pseudocheirus; species Pseudocheirus occidentalis. Next base: position 163,160,988 of record CM053593.1, on the reverse strand, counting down.
AGCTGTTGAAACAGCCACCTCAGTCCCCACTTATTCAAAAGCCAAAGGAGCAGTGGATACAGGGGGATCAGCATTTGCTAGTATCTGGGGCTACTTTGACCAGAAGGGTCAGTCAGCCCAGTCATTCTAGTCACTAGTCTGTACTTGTATATATCATACAATCACAGACTTTATTTTAGAGAATGTCTCATATACTACAATGAGTATGATTAGAATCTAGCATTTTGAAAAAGGAAGTAGTCAATTTCTCACAATTTCCTCATATTAATCCACTTCCACAATAGCTTACATATTATTAATAGTGATAGTAGCTCAACTTTACTTTGTGCTTTTGTGCTTTTTGCTTTAAGGTTTGCACAGCACAGTTCATGTATCATCTTATTTATTTCCTAATTTATTTCTTAAAACAACCCTGCAATCTAAGTGCTATTATTATCCTCATCGGGTAGATAAGAAAACAGACTCAGAGAGGACACAGCTGTTGAGTATCTACAGTGTGATTCTAGGTCCTGACTCCGTATCCAGTGGACAATTCATTATGCCACACTGACAGGAAAGGCCTTTATATCTGGAGTGGGGAGAGGATCCAGCAAAATGGACTATTGAGGGCTCCTGGTGACAAACTTATATGAAAGTAACTTAATCATGGGGATTATTCATTTGTCAAGCCAGAACAAAGGAAGAGTTGGACTACTAAACAATATAAAAATTTCCAGGCAACTTAGGATTTCCTAAATGTGAACTAATGGGCAATATTTCATAGTGTGGAAAGAACACTGAATTAAAATTAAAACATCTGGATTCAAGTTCTGGCTCTGCTACTTACCCCCGAATCACCCCCAGGAAAGTCACTTAGTTTCTCTGAACCTTACTTCCTCATCTGTAAAATAAAAGTAATAAGTCTTGCCTGTTTCATGAGGTTGTAGTAAAGGTCAAAGAAGGTTACTCATGCGGCAAGCACTTTGTAGACAGTAAAACCCTATATAAATGCAAGTTGTTATTACTTTATGGTGTTTACCATCAATCATGGAGATGATAGCAAGAGTGTATTCTGCATAGCATTGGGCATACAGAGAGCTGTTTAAAGAGCTTCCTGTGAATTATGACACCTGGTTACAGTAGCCTTTCTACAAGCTCCAAACACCTGGTGGTTTCTCCTTCATTTTGCAATAGTCACCTGGTTGACAGGAGTAGGGATTGGAGAGATATAGCTGTTGTAATGTCTGTGTCAGGGCTGAGTCAAGTTGTAAGATCTGAAAGAATTCTTGGGTGCAGATCATTTATTAAAAGTGACATGACATAATGGATAGGATATTGGTCTTGGAATCTAGAAGAGGGTTCAAATCTTGCTTCTGGCACTTACTAGGTGACAGACAAGTAATTTTAACCTCTCTGAACCTCAATTTCCTCATCTGGGATAACAATACCTCTATTGCCTACCTCAGAGTGTTGCTGCCGGGCTTAAGTGAGATAACATATGCAATATACTGACAACTTTGTGACTGTTGTTTTTATTAAGTGATATCACAGTGAGCCAAAAGATGTTCTACCTGTCCACCAGGTTCACAGTCTTGCTGTTTTCCTGGACTTCTCATTTTCCTTCACCCTACATATTTAGTTGCCAAATCTCTCTCTCTCTCTCTCTCTCTCTCTCTCTCTCTCTCTCTTGCCTTCCCTCCTCCCTTCCTCCTTCCCTCTCCTTCTTACCTCCCTCTCTCTTTTTCTCTCTCTTCTCTCTCTTCATTCTCCCTCCACACTCTGTCTCTCCCTCCCTCTTTCTCTGACTCTCTTTGTCTACCTATAGGTACCCACTTACTCTTGGGTGTTGTCTGCAAGTCAGAACTGGAAATAAACAAGCTGCTGGTGTGGCCCTGGCAGGCTGGAAGGGCAGATGTTCTGGACTAGGCTTGACTAAGGTCACTACCCTAGTAGTTCAGATTCTAAACAAGATGAGATATTTATACTGCATTCCACAGTTCACAAAAAGAAATTCACTTAACCATGGCAGAAGGATATTCAACCAGTCACTTGTTGCTGCTGTGATTCAGTTGTTTTTCAATTGTATCAGATTCTTTGTGACCCCATTTAGGGTTTTCTTGACATTTTCTTTGCCATTTCTTCCTCCAACTCATTTTACAGATGAGGAAACTGAGGGGAAAAGGGTTAAGTGACTTGCCCAGGGTCACACAAGTAGTATTTGTTTGAGACTGGATATTCTTGACTTCAATACCAGCACTATACTATTCAACCACCTCACTGCCCAATCAATCAGCCAATAAGCATTTAATAAGCATCTGTTATGTACTAGGCACAGTGCTAAGTTCTTGGCAATACAAAAAGAGGCAAAAGACACCCTGAGCTACTCTATAAGTAAAAGCATTGAGGATACCTCAAGTTGATTGGCTGAGCAAAGCTCCCTTGCCCTTATTTCCCATTGAGATCCACCAACCAAGCATCACCAACCATTCCAAGTCCCAAAGCTGCACTGTAGTTAGATGGTAAGGAAGTGATGTCATCAATAATCTGAACCCTTGTCCCCTGAGTCTTGAAGAATATCTATATATTTTTAAAGGAAAAACAAGCCTAACTTTCATGGATGGAGGGGTTAGGATGCTTCAGCAGGAATGCTGAAGATAGGAGACACCTACTGGAGACGTGTGGGAGAAGGTATAGGACACATTCCCAGGGGCACCTGGCTAAGGTGTTAGTGACAGACTGTGGCAGCTAGTTGAGGACAGCAGTAACTATAGGAGCAGAATGACAGTGAGCTGATTCTCTTTCCCTCCTAGACTCTTAAAGGACATTACCATACAAAGTTATTTGGGTACAACAGGGAAAACACTAGCCAGAAAGCTGGGAGCCCCCTCACCCATATACATTCAATTTGTGCATGTGCAATTAGAGGGAGGTGGGGCAGCTTGACTTTGGAGCCCCATCTGGTGGCTGGTAAAGAGATTGCATCCTAAGCAATTATTCCTGCCCTGTCCCCCACCTCCCCAGGAGGCTCAGGAAACATTGGTTTTTCTTGTGGTAGGTATATGTGCTTTGCTTGCATCTTTCCACTTCTTACTGCCACCACAAAGGCACTTCTGTGCATGGGAGTACCTCCACCCTGCTACCCCTACCTTTACAGAAACAAGTATTGAACGAGAGAGAATGGATGCTGTATGATCTGATCTCCAGGTGTCTCCAAAGTTCTGTGATTAGAAGATTCTCTAGAAAAGATCTTCTTAAAATTTTTCCACTCATCAGTGTTGCATGGCCTGAAGGCATTTGCAGTGCAAAGTGCACATGCTATGTGTTCAGAACCAAAGCTGCAGTGAAGCTGCATGATGTAATACTAGCAACTCAGATTCATTGTGTGTTTGATTTTGAACTAATTTTTGGTCATTTCATGTTCAGAAACCTTTTACTGTTGCCAGTTTTTTTGTGATCCCATATGGGGTCTCGACTCTGAGTTTAAGAAGTGCCACGTGTAGAATAATCTACCTAGAATCTAATTAGATTTATCTAGTTAGTTGATTGATGGCCCAGCTTGGTCCCTTTCACTCACAAATATAAATACATTACACATATATGGAAGCTAGGTGATATCATTGATTATCACAGACACAGAGACATGGAGAAGAGAAGACTTAACTTTAAAGCTGTCCTCAGATCTTCAAAGGCTGACTTTGGGAGCTTTCATTTCCCTATCTGGAAAAGAAAGGTCTGAGTCAGGGTTGAGAAAAGTTTGCCTGTATGACCCTAGGCAAGTCATTTAACCACTTTTAGCCTGTTTCCTCAACTATAAAATGAGGGTCATAATAGGTTGTTGTGAGAATCAAATGAGCTAATATTTGTAAAGCACTTAGAAATGTGTCTGGCACATAATAGATGATTAATAAATGCTTGTTCCCTTCTGAAAGTATCAATGTATCACTCAATCAACAAAGCATTTATTAAGTACCTACTATGGGGGCACTATACTAAACATGGAGAATAGAAACAAAAAAGTGATTTGGTTCTTATCCTAAAGGAATCTATATTCTTTTGGCAGACCAGATATGGCTCTGGTTGGTCCAATACTCAGTAGCTCAGGTTCAATACTGGAATGAAATTAGACACTTGTAGTTCATTTAACAGTTAACCAAAGGAGATTGATTTAAGCCATAGCAAAGGAAGAATATATATTCTTAATATAACAATAATATTATAATTATACACACATAATTATTATAATTATATAATAATATTATAAGAATAATATATTCAGAGCAGGGAAAGGATATTCATTAACTAGAACAGGTAGACTTGATTCATCTGAGCCCAGCTCTCCAGTGTTGGTGATGGTTATGTTACTGGTCTGTGATAAGAAAACTGAGAGAGGCGATCCATCTCCTCCTATCCTAGCTTTTTTGTGTGTGCTTCTAAAACTAAAAAACTTTGTCAGTGCTTTGAGCCCCAGATCCCTGAACCAAAGTGAGTCAAGGTAATTTCAACAACCTTTTAGGAAAAACTAGCCTCACCCACTTGAGGTGGGGACCTTAGGATATTACTCCTGCCACAGTTCTTCTGAGGGGATACAGCTGTATTCACTGATAAATAAATACAAGATATACATATAGACATATATATGCGTGTGTGTGTCTATGTGTATACACATATATATATACATATATATGTATGTGTGTGTGTGTTTATATTACAGGTGATTAAATGGAGGAGTATATAAAGTACTGGGTCTGGAGTCAGGAAGACTTGCGTCCAAATTGGGCCTCAGATACTTACTAGCTGTTTGACACTGGGCAAGTCACTTAACCACTGTCTGCCTCAGTTTCCTCAACTGTAAAGTGGGGATAATAATAATAATAATATCTACCTCTTAGGACTGTTGGGAGTATCAAATGAGATAATATTTATATAGCAATGAACACAGTAGGTATATTTCCTTCATAAATAAGCAGCCATAGAGGAGCAGTAACAACAAATAGAATCACAAAAAGTCTCTTGAAGGAGGATCACTTGAACTGAACTTTAAAGGAAGCTAAATATTGGAACACCATTCTCCCAGCGATATTAAAATTACCAGTGACCCAGAAAGAAATGGAAAAACTTATGGTGGGTGAAATTGTTTTGCCATCTATTACTAATGACAATTCACATACAGGAATTGACATTAAATTAATCTTTCGGGACATGTATGACTAAACATGGGCCAGTCACACAGCAAGAATGAAGGAGAGTGGTTAGATAAGCCAAGAGTCATATTGGTATCAACAACATATTAAACCATCCAGAGAAAGGCTTCCAGCATGATTAGTAGACAAGGACACATGCAAAAATTATATAAGATTGGGCAAGGATGCTATGTAATCTGGTCTGGTAGAGGCAATAGATTTATTGATGAGATCTCACATATTCATCTAAGTGTATATGTATATATGTACACATATATTTATAGATATGTGTGTATATGTATCAGTACAGTATAATAGAAAATATATAGAATTTGGAGCCAGCAGAAATAGATTTTTGGACAGCTAGGTGGTATAGATAGATTGATGGACCTGGAGTCAGGAAGATGAGTTCAAATCTAGCCTCAGACAATTACTAGCTGTGTGATCTTGGGCAAGTCACTTTACCCTGTTTGCCTCAGTTTCCTCATCTGTAAAATGAACTGTAGAAGGAAATGGCAAAACCGCTCCAGTGTCTTTGCCAAGAAAACACCAAATGGGATCATGAAGAGTCAGACATGATTTTAAAACAACTGAACAACAAAAGAAGTAAATCTGGATCCCAGGTCTACCACTCACTACACTGTAACCTTGGAAAAATCAGTCCCTCTCCCTGAACCTCAGCTTCCTTGCTTGGAAAATAAGGAAATTGGACTAGATGATTTTGTCAGCCCAAAATCCCATGATCTTTAGAGAGAGACATAGAAATCCGGCATCTCAGAAATGTCCAAACAGAAGCAAGATAGCTCATATAGTAGACAGAACACTGCTCTAGGAATAAGGAAAACCTAAGCTCAAATTCTGCTTTGGATACTAACTGTGTGACCCTGAGCAAGTCGCTTAACTTTTTAGACTCAGTTTCCTCATCTGAAAAAACAGAAAATATTTATTATGCATCTACTCCATGTGGGCACTATGCTAGGCCCTGGGAATACAAGTACCAAGAATCAAAACTTCCTGCTTAAAATAAGCTCATATTCTGGTAGGGGAGATAACAAATACATATGAAAATATATACAGCATAAGTATAAAGTTAGTAAATACAAGTATATACAAAGGAGATGGAGATGGGTACTAGCAGTTACAGGGATCATGGAAGGCTTCAGGAAGAAGATGGTGTCTGAACTACATCTCAAAGAAAAAAGGTTTTCTTGGAGGCAAAGGTAAGGAGGTAGTGCATTCTAGGCATGTGGGATGACCAGTACAAAGGCTAGGTGAAGGGAGATGGAAGAGTGCCTTACATAAGGAGTAAAGGGAAGGCCAGTTGCTGCATTCAGGGGGTAAATAATGCTCAGTCAGGCTGGAAATACAGGTTGAGGCCATATGTTGTATTGTCCTTTAAAAGTTAAACAGAGGAATTTATGTTTTATCCTTGGGACAATAGGAAGCCACTAGAGTGGTCTGAGTACGGGGGGGCCAAGTGGTCAGATCTTTGTTTAAGGAAAATTGAGATATTAATAATAGTACTTGCTTCACAAGGTTGCTTTAAAAATCATCAGATCATAGATTTAGAACTGGTAAGGATATCATAGACAACTGAATCCAACATTTTATAAAGAGGGTTATTTTATAAATAAAATTTTATAAAGAGGGTTAACTAAGGCACGGGGAGGTTAGCCAGCTTGCCTGAGATCACAAAGCTAGAAAGTGTCCAAGGTAGGATTTGAACTTAAGTCTTCCTGAATATAGGTTCAGGGCCTAATCCACTAAGCCATACTGACTCTCATCAAGTGGGGTGATATATGGAAAGCACTTTGCAGACTTTAAATCACCAGATAAGTGTTAGCTTTTATTACTATGAGTTCCAGTGATATCCCATTTGTACAGGAAAAGGAGGGAGGAAGAAACAGAAAGAGAGAGAAAGAGAGAGAGAGAGAGGGAGAAAGAGAGAGAGAGAGAGAGAAAGACAGAAAGAGAGAGAGTGAAAGAGAGAAAGAGATAGGAAGAGAGAAAGATAAAGAGAGAGAGATAAAGAAAGAGAGAAAGAGATAAAGAGAGAGAGATACAAAGAGAGGTTGATTCTCATTTATTGCATTTATTTTCTTGCTTTTCTGCATCTCTTTTATATTCATCCATTTCATTTTTCAGGATCCTAAGTAAGGCTGCTTTGGCCTATGTCACTCATTGACACCTTTGGGTGATCATGGCATACCTTGACCTGTAGCCTTCCCCTGGGGGGAAATGAGTCATCTGAAGTTAGTAGAGGCTTCAGGACACAGGTCTATATTTTGGTTGTCAGCCCAGTTGTAGGAGGAGTAGATAGTCTTTCTGTCTCTCTTGGTGCTTCTGAAACAAAGGGAAACAGGAGTGACTGGCATACATCCAGGAATCTTTGTGTTCACTGCTACAGCCCAGAGCTGTGGACTGACTCTTTTCAGCACTCCCAACCCTGAAATTGAGGGCTTTGAGAAGCCAACACTAAGAAGTGAGTTTGGGACATTTTCAAGCGTCCTCAAATTTGCCAATCCAGGCTCCTGTTCTTTGCCTTGCAGCTAATGTTTTTATCCAAATGTGATGGTTCCCCCTCCCCCCTTTTCCAAATGGCCTTCCAGCTGCTACTTTATGCTCTGGACTGATGGTGAATGTTTCACTGTAGCAGAATTTCTGTAAAATTCCTTCCCTTGCCTCAATAGATAACAGAGTTGTGGTGGCTCCACTGAGCCTAGTGCAGATTCCCTAGAGAGAGAGAAATCTACAACCTCAAGAAGCAACTGGACATGTGATTCCCTAAAGACAAGGCTTAAAAAAATTAGCAGAAATTGAAATTATTATTTACAGTCTCCTTCATGTGAATTAAAGACTCCAATCCAAGGAAATGGTCAAACCATATGATGGTTGAAAAGTACATTGGCAGATTCTAGGTGTAATTTCTTTCTTTCTCAGTGTGTATTCAGCCTAAGGATGTTGGAGAAGCAGAGATGGCTGGGGCTTGGGGGGGGGGGTGGTGCAGAGAAACGACACAGAAAATATTGTGGTAAGGTTTGGGAGTTGTGCCATAAATGTACAAACCTAATATAGAAAGGATTCATTAGGCACTTTTTGAGACTGTGAGAGAATCTATGCCAAAAACAACCTGTAAAATTTTTCGAGGAAGTAGCATCCTTACAAACAATGAGGCATAAATCTTTTTTTCCTGTGACACCCAGAAAAAGAAAAAATGTGTGTGTGTGTGTGTGTGTGTGTGTGTGAGAGAGAGAGAGAGAGAGAGAGAGAGAGAGAGAGAGAGAGAGAGAGAGAGAGAGAGAGAAGGAGGGAGGGAGGATGGGGCATAGCAGTGCAGTGTAGCTCAAATACTTTGGGAATTTTTATTTCCCTGTCTGGAGGTCTGGGTCAGGGTTTAGAAGTGAATCTATCTGACTCAGAAAAAAAGGAATCCTTGAATTTAACACTTCCAGGACATTGTGAGTAAATGTTTGCTTAGATCTGGGGCCTCCCTCCCTCCCTCCCCAATCCCTTATTTAACCCTGCCTGCCTATGTTTCTGAAAGAATACATTTCACTTGAAATTCCTTTAAATCAGCACTCTCATATTCTGAGAGCTCCAAAGATAATGGATCCTTTGCAGATGACAACAAGCAAGCTGCTTATGAAAAAGTGCTCTTCCAAAGAGGAAAGGGAGGAGAGAGGAATTTCACTGGATCAAATGAACAATCAATCAACCAATGAGCATTTATTTAGGGCCTGTCATGTGCCAAGCACTGTGCTAGGCACTGGGGATAAAATATAAAAATGAGACAAGTGCCTAACTTTAAGGAACTCAAATTATGCTGGAGTGATAAACATATTCACAGATGGGTAGGTACACAAGATATACTCGTAGTTTGGATGAGAAGCTGTTTCCCTTTAAGGAGAGCACCATTTGTAGCACTGAACTTGTGACCCACCAAACCAAGTTTGAAAAACATCACAGTTGTGGTGGCTAGGATAGCCTGTGCTCTTGTCTTCTCTAGCCAACCCTTCCTAGAACTTAGTTATAGTGATGGGGGCGGGGGGGGGGGGGAGTCTAACAACAAAGTCAGAGGTTCTTAACCTGGGTGAAAGATTTCAAGAGGTACATAAAAAGGAAAAAAAAAAGCCTCAAACCAAAAACACCCAATTACATCTTTATTGCAATGTAATTGGTTTCCTTTGTAATTCTATGTATTTTATTTTACACATTTAAAAACCTTATTCTGAGAAGGGGTCCATAGGCTTCACCAGATTGCCAAAGAACAAAGAAGTAGAACCTCTGAACTACAGGAATTAAGAAAGACTTTCTGAAGGAGATGCACTTGAATTGAGCCTTGAAGGGAGTTAGGAGTTCCAGTTGGTGAAGGTGAGGACAGAGCATGTCCCAAGAATTATGCATTTGGGAGAGGGAACGTGTATTGGGAACAACAAGCAGGAGTGAGAATATCTGGGAAAGATGTGCCAGACTTTGTGCCTTTCTATTCTATTCCACTCAAAACTCATAGGGAGCTAAGTGCTTCTGTAAATATTTGGTAGTCCAAAGGCTATGCTCAGTGAGGGGGGAAAAAAATTAAGGATAGTATATATCAGGCTGTGGGATGAGCAAAAAAAGTACTGGATTTGGGAGCAGAAATCCTGGGTTCAAATCCTAACTTTTCTATTTAATACCTGTGGGATTTCTGGCAAATCATTCAATTTCCCTGGGCTTCAGTTTTGACATCATTAAAACAAGGGAGTTGGTTCTAAGGTCACTTCTAAATCCTCTGTTGCTCAGCTCCATCTAAGTAGTGAGACAGTCAATTAGATGGGGAGTCAGAAGACTTGGAATCTTGCCATTAATTTGTTATGTGATGTTGGAGAGATCTTTCTGCCTCTGTAAAATAAAGAAATGGGACTAGCTCATCTCAGAAGTCCCTTCCACTTGTATGAGATGAAGAAAGTCAACTACTTGTACCTGAGTTGAAGGATGTTTTCTGCCAAGGTAGAGAACAAAAGCCTTAATAAGACATTACTTGCCCAGGAAACTCTAAACCTTGAAACAGTCTCTGAATCATTACAGCTGAGACCTAAATGGATGCTGATGAGAACAAAGAATCGCAGAATCTTAGAGTTGGAAGAGACCTTAGAATCCATCAAATCTAATCTATACCTAAACAAAAATCCTTTCCATAAGTGTTCTCACCTAGTCTCCATATGAACATCTCCAGTGATGTGAAATCTGCCCTCTGAGGCAACTTATTCCATTTTAGAGAGATGTAATTGTTAAGAAGTGTTTTCTTTGCATTGATAACATTTATCTGCTTTTGCATTTTTGATATATTGCTTCTTATTTTGCCCGCTGATACCAAGCAGAACAAAGCTAATTCTTTTTTTTATGTAACAGTCCTTCAAAATTCACCTATATCATCCTTAGAATTTTCTTCTCCAAGCTAAATGTCTCTACTTACTATAAGCAATGATCATATAATATAGTCTCCAGTCCCTTTACCCAAATGAGCCACCTTCCTTCAAATGCTCTCAAGTTTGTCAGTATCCTTCTTAAAAGGTAATGCCTAGAACTATACACAGTATTTCAAATGTGGACAGACCAGGGGAAAGAGTAGTGGAACTGTAAACTTCCTCATTCTGGACACCATGCTTCTTTTAATATAGCCCAAGATGAAATTCAGTTTTATGAATGGACTTACAAAGAATATATATCTACTAAAAGCCCCAGGCCATTTTAACATAACCTGTTATGTTCTGGGCATTTTCTTCAGCTGTCCCCATGCCTGGAATGCTCTCCCTCCTTAACCCTGTCTGCTGACTTCTATAGCTTCTTCTAAGTCTCAACTAAAAATTCATCTTTTACAGGAAACCTTTCCTAACCCCTTTTAATTCTAGTGCCTTCCCTCTCCTAATTATTAACTATTTATCCTATATATAACTTACTTTGTATATATTTGTTTGCCTGTTGTCTTGCCTATTATATTGTAAGCTCCTTGAGTGCAGGAACTATCTTTTTATATCCTTAGCATTCAATACAATACCTGGTATATATAGTAAGTACTTAATGAATAAATGTGGATTGATTGATCTTGTCATGTCTTCCAAACTGTACCTATGAAGTAATTTTCTTTTAAAAAAATTTGAGTGTAGGACTTGAGATTTTTCCCTATTAAATTAGCCCTTATTCTAAACTTATCTCTGTGGATTTTGTATTAGCACAGCATATTAGCTCTATTTTGTGTTGTGCAAATTTGATAAGTACATCTTTACCTTTAATATTATTAATAATAAGACATAAATAGCTAGCCATTTACATAGCACTTTCTGTGCACTAGGCACTCACTGTACAGGCACTTTACAATTCTTATCATTTGATTAAGTAATTGGTTAAAAAAAATGTTGAACAGTAGAAACCAAGGATAGATCCTTGAGTTATTACATTAGTGATTTCCTGCTAATTTGATATAGAGCTAAAAGTAACTATTATTTTGGACCCAGTCATTCCACTGGTTCTGAATCCACCTAAAGTCACAGTCTTCTAGTCTACATCTCTCTACTTTCTCCATAAGAATAACATAAAAGACTATAAAATAGTTAACTGAAATTCAGATATTCACCAAATCAGTCATTCTTATAACCTACCATTCTAGTTACTCTGTCAAAAAACGAAAATAAGGTTAGTCTCAGACTACCTGTTGTTGAGCAAGTCTTGTTGATGTAGCAATTGCTCTTGTGTATTTAGTATTTGAACTGAAGCTTCAGGGTCTGCAGAGATATTCTTAAGTTTCTAAGGGTAATCCTATACAGCTATACTTCCAACACTATAGTTTCTGAGCTACACAAATCTGTTTTTTATGAATGATTAGCCAGTAGACTTACTTATTTAACTTTGTTAACATGGTATAAGACTAGTTGATACAAAATCTTCATCCCCTCCACCCCTCTACCACACCCAAAGCCTAGGGTATACTGTCTCACAAAGATGCATAAAATCCATGGGAAGAGTGGGTTCAAACTTACAGTACAATAGAAGTGGGATACACCCAAAGGGAACTCTATGGCAAAAGGTAACTCACAAGTCCTAGTACTAGGAGTCCTTTCTCTACTCATAGGGTGCATATAGAGCTCCATGCAGAATTGGTCACTCAGCTACTAGTCATATTTGACTTTCAAGTCTGATCTTTTCTTAAGTCCATAGGTAGCACTTCTTTTTGCTATGAGGGTTCACCCTTTTTGAAACTGCTACCTCCTTTAATTGACAGTCTCTCTGAATCCTTGAACAAGTAGTCTCTAACTGGTTTCAAAGAAGATTATAAATAAAAATTGGGTGGGAGGAGATCCAAAAAAATGCAAGATTAAAAAAATATGTTCAGTATCAAATAATTTTCCTCAAAAGTAGTCGGTATTTGATTAGATTCAGTTTTAAACTTAAATTGTAGAAAGAAAATCAAAACATAAGTTAACAAAATGTTTTAAAAATCAAAATTCAGAAAAACAAAAAAATTTGTATTAAAAGTATTTTAAATATGTGCAACAATAACACAGCAGATTCTTCTTTTTAAAAAAAAATGCAAAAAAGAAAGTATTAAAATGGTACCAAATCTCCAGGACAGAGGAAAAAATTGTTTCAAATCACCACGGATGTTGCTTTCCACTTGCAACCAGCAGGTAGCAGTATCTGGCAAGGTTTGGTAAAGAAAAACAAGTCAAAAGCATATTCTCTTCCTTCCCCTCTTTCCCTCCAACTTTTGGGATTTCAGACAGATTCACTGTGGATACTCATCCCAGATCATGCCTTTTTTCCTTCCATTAGTTGACCCAGAAGGAGTGACCCCTTTTTGTTCTATGCTTCTATTCTGCCCATCACTCCAGAGCATAAAAATCTTTCTTGTTGAGATACCTGCCACTCTGTGCCACCCATGTTGTGTTTATGATAGACCTCCTAACATAAAGAAAAAGGCTCTTGAGTCATGTGGTTTATATATCTCTGATATTTAAGTGGTTATAAGAATAATTAATAAAATAAAAACCATAAAATTCTCTCTCCTTTGGCTCAGATTCCAGGTAGTATATATGGGTATACGTATAAGTATATGTATGTATGTATATATGTGTATGTGTGTGTGTGTGTGTATATTTTTCAAAACTAATATTTAGTGAGAGGGATTCATCTTTACCTTGTTTATCTCTGGATATGCCAAGCTAGTCACTGGCTTCCTCCATTGAAATCCCACAACATGCAAATAATTTACAAATGTGAGTCACAGAGTACTGATGCTCAGTCATAGTTTATATGAGCTTAAAATCAGGAATTAGAGACATCTTAGAGAAATAGAGAAATCATACAAAAAATGTCTGATAGCTGTGGGCATTGGAGAAGGGGAAAGGAGAATTAAACCTTCACTCTCCTTTTATTTATCTCAAAGAATAACAATAGCCAGCAGCTTTAGTTCATTCCAGCCATACCTGTCGGAGGTTTGGTTTTTTTTTCCCCCCCTACTGAATGCAAATCATAGCAACTGAAGTCTAAATGTATACTGACAGACTAACTTGAAGGCCTGTCCAATAAACTTCATGTTACAGTTTGGTCAATGAACATTTTTCACTTCCTTGGTTTTCCCAGTATAAATTCTTAGCCTTAACCCTTTTGAGTGGTTTTGGAACTCATTAAGGAGACTGTAGTATTCTGGGATTTAATGTAATGTCATCTACAAACTATTTACAGAGAATCCCCTTTCCATTTGGATATCCACTATGACAATGGTGTATACCTTTACAGAGCATATATTTCCCTTCTTCTTTTGTATCTCTTTTGATATTGATTTTCAGAGGATTGTCTAACAAATGTGTCTTTGCTGTTGAATCTATTAAAGAATCTTATTGAATTTTAACATTTGGGAAACACTTTGCTGGAGAATTTTTGAGCAAGTGTTTTGATTTGCAAAATCAAATTCCTTTTTTATTGACAACAAGCAATAAACACCACAGGAACCTGTGTTTTCTATGCCTTTCATTCAATTGTGTGACTGCTGATGTGACCCTCTCTGAAAAATAATTTACAAAAGTGTGCCTGTTACTTATGAGATAATATATATACAACAGTTTGCAAACCTTAAGACACTATCTAAATAGTAATAATAGTTGTCATTATTCTCAAATTTTTATCAAGAATATTTTCAAAAACCAGTGCAGATCTTTCCCATAAAGATGTTATATAGAAGAAAAAGTAAGCATATGGGTCAGAACATGTAGCTGTCTTCTGGATCTCCATCTTGCATAGTAATACTACCTTTCTAATCATTAAAGACTTTCACAGCAGACTTCAGGAGAGTGAATCACCAGCAGCAGTGGCAGTTTCTAGAATTATCAACCAATAAATGTCAAAGAAAAAGTGAGAGGTCAGTATAGAACTCTGTTGGAACTGGGGGACAGGGGACAGAGGAGTGGGTCTGGCCCCTGTACCCAGAGCTAGAAGTGGCAAAGGTACAGCAGGCATGAAGCCACCTCCATGTAGCTGCTTCAGAGCTCCTGGCCTGCAGAATGTAATGGGGCAGAGGGGAAGTGAACATTCAGAGGGTAATCACTCTTGCATTAACCTGCCTGGATCTGGATTGTGGTCTTGGGTGATGGACCTGGGGTGTGTGACCAGTGAGCCATAGTTTGTGGGGACTGTAGATATGGCACCCTCCTAAAAGCTTCAGCAGCTGCAAAAACCCCAGCAATTTGACACAAAGCTTCCCCTCCCCACCCGGAAGCAGAGTTCTACTGTGGCAAAGAGCTTAAAAGCCATGAGTGGCAACATGAGCAAGCAAAGGAAGCAAAGCAAGCACAGCCATCCAACTTTAGATTCCTTTTTGGGGGACAAAAAGGATCAAAGCATGGAATGGGAGGAAGATAGCAAAGTCAGAACTCCTACATCAAAAGCTTCCAAGAAAAATAGGAATTGGTTACAGGTCATAGAGGAGCTCAAGAAGGATTTTGAAAATCAAATAAGAGAAGTGGAGGAAAAATTGGGAAGAGAAATGAGAATGATACAAGAAAATCATGAAAAGAGAGTCAACAACCTGACTGAAGAAAATAACACCTTAAAAGATAGATTAACACAAATGGCAAAAGAAGTCCAAAAAAGCCAATGAGGAGGAAAATGACTTAAAAAGCTGAATTTGCCAGATGGAAAAGGAATTTCAAAAGCTCACTGAAGAGAATAATTCCTTCAGAATTAGATTGGAGCAAATGGAAACTAATGACTTTATGAGAAATCAAGATACTATTAAACAGATGCACACAAATGGAAAAATAACAGGCGATGTGAAATATCTCCTTTGAAAAACCACTGACCTGGAAAATAGATTGAGCAGCGATAATTTAAAAATTATTGAACTACTTGAAAGCTATGATCAAAAAAAGAACCTAGAAATCATCCTTCAAGAAATTCTCAAGGAAAAATGCCCTGATATTTTAGAACCAGAGAGCAAAATAGAAATTGAAAGAATTCATTGATTACTTCTTGAAAAAGATCCCTAAAAGAAAACTCCTAGGAATATTATAGCCAGGTTCCAGAGTTCCCAGATCAAGGAGAAAATAATACAAGCAGCTAAGAAGAAACAATTTGAATCTGTGGAAACACAATCAGGCTAACACAGGATCCAGCAGCTTCTACATTAAGAGATCAAAGGGCCTGGAATATGATATTCAAGAGATCAAAGGAGCTCGGATTAACCAAGAATCACCTACCCAGCGAAAGAGTGCAGTGTTTCAGGGGAAAATATGGTCACTCAATGAAATAGAGGACTTTCAAGCATTCTTGATGAAAAAAAGCCAGGGTTGAATAGAAAATTTAACATTCAAATACAAGAAGCAAGAAAAGTATGAGAAGGTAAACATGGAAAAGAAATCATAAGAAGCTTATCAAAGTTGAACTATTTAGATGCCTACAGGGAAAAAGGATAATTTTAACTTATGAAACTTTTCTCAGTATGAGGATAATTGAAGAGAACATAAATGTGTATGTACATACATATATAACTATACATACATACATACATATCTATATAGGAGGGTATATGTGCATATGAATACATATTTGATTGTGTGTATATATATGTACAGGCATACATAGACAGAGGGCACAAGATCAATTGCATAGGAAGGGATGATATTTAAAAGGTGAAATTGAGAGGTGAAAGAGGAATATAGTGGGAAGAGATGGGGAGAGACAGAATGTGGTAAATTATCTCATCTAGAAGAGGCAAGGGACAACTGTTACAATGGAGGGGAAGAACAGGAAGACAAAAGGGAATGGGTCAGCCTTACTCTCATTGAATTTGGCTTAGGGAGGGAATGACATACACATTAAATTGTGTATCTTGCCCTGTAGGAGAGTATGGGGAAGGGGGGAAGTGGGGGATGATGGAGGGGAGGGCAGGTTGGGGGGAGGGTAGTTAGAAGCACACACTTTTGAAAAGGGACAGGCTCAAAGTAGAGAATAGAACAAGTGGGGGACAGGTTAGGATGGAGAGAAATGTAGTAAGTCTTTCACAATATCTCCACTACTGAATGTTTTGTATAACTACACATGTACAACATATATTGAATTGCTTATCTTCCCAGTAAGAGTGGGTGAAGAGCAAGGAAGGGAAAGAACCTGGAATTCAAAGTTGTAAAATCAAATGTTTTTTTAAAAATTATTATTATTATTATATTTTACATGCAACTGGGAAATAAGATATACAGGCATTGGGGTATGGAGATTCATCTTGCCCTACCAGAGAATAGGAGGAGGGATGGGGGAGGATATAGGATAGAGCAGATTTGGGGAGGGGGTATACAATGGGATCACTGTTTTGGGGTGGTGGGTAGGGGAAAGATGGGGAGAAAATTTGTAACTCAAAATCTTGTGGAAATGAATGATGTAAACTAAAAATAAACATAAAACTTAATTTTTAAAAAAGACTTTCATCCCCCTTCACATATCTTCAGATAACATCCCTTAATGTCTTCAAAATTTTATCACCTCTGGCATGGATTTGTACTGTATATATTGGGTCCATTGTAGTTGCCCCTTTTATGTTTATTTTCATTAGGGCAATTTCCACTGCCATATATCAGTACATCAGGGACTGAGATATTAAGAGTACAAATGTTCTTGATGTTAGAATTCCACTGTTATCACTGAAGACAATATTCTTGTATCACTCCCTTAACGCAAGGAGTTAGAGTGTAGCCAAAATGGACACTTGCAAGAAGGGATAGAAATTCATAGGCTATTCTGATTCAAGGGATTGTTATTGTGTCTGAAAGGACAATGTTTCTTGTCTTTTCCTCTCCAAAAGGAGAGCTGAAATCTCATGAGAAGTGACCAAGTAAACTTACGGGATCATGTGAGCTTCTTGGTGAGCACAACCTAGAGAGAATGGAAGATGGGACCAGCCATATTGAGAACGCAGCCTACCACCCCAACCTGAAGCAAGACACCAAAAAAAGACTATAGATGAACTGTGCAGAAGCCACATGGAATAGATGCAGAACTCTCCTGTTTCTATTATAAAGAACATAATTTATGTCATGTCTACGTCCCTATCCCTTAAATTGCTTAAGATCTCGCACTCTTAGCATCTTCCTAGTCTTCATTGCCTTAATAGGTGTTTTTTCCACTTTCCATATCTGTCAAGTGTTTTCAAAAGAAACTAGTTTCTCTAAGATGTCTTCATTTGCATATCCTTGGGGGATTAAATGCTGATGAGAGGGAGGCTATAGTTGGCCAGGTACGCAAAGGGAAGAGAGAAAAATAGATTCTGTCTAATCCCTAGAATTGCCAGGTGCTCATGCTGAACAAAAGAGATTTTATTGATACATGTTATTAAAGCAGAGAAGAAAAGTGAATCAGTACTGTATTCAACTTAGGATGAACTAGTAGTTTTTTGATGGGAGGAAGTTTGGTAAATAGTGACCTCTGGTATCTCCTCTTTCTACTCCAGTCTCTTCCACCCAAGGTTTAAGAGAATCTTAACTTCCTAGAGGGTGAGAGTGAGGGTGGTAATCTAGGAGAAGGTCACGTCCTTTAGTTACCTGAAAGGAGAAATTTAGAAAAGAACGAGCTTGGGGGCCAGAGAAAGGGAGTATCTAGTTCTCCTTAGTTGAACAAACATCTCCTACCCTGTAAGCACTGCTAGAATTTGTTAAAGAAACATTATAAGATCTATCCTGTTACAGTGTGTTTTCTTTCTTTGAGGTTCTTCTTTGAAGGAGGCAGCTAGGTGGTGCAGTAGATATGAGTTCAAATCCAGCCTCAGACACTTACTAGATGGGTGATTCCCAGCAACCTGTCTGCCTCAGTTTCCTCATCTGTAAAATGGAGATAATAATATTTATCTCCCAGAATTGTTGTGAAGGTAAAGTGATATATTTATAAAGCACTTCACAAACCTTAAAGCAATATATAAATGCCATCATTATTATTAGCTATTAAGTACTCTTCAGATAATTTGACATAATTGGATCTTACAACAAGCCTTCTTCTGACTCACTGCATTACTTTTCTCTATTTTATTACATGACAGAATTCACCATCTTCCTCCATAACAGCGGTTCTCAACCTGTGGGTTATGTTCAATTTGTAACAATGACAATACATCCTGCATATCAGATATTTACATTACTATTCATAACAGTAGCAAAATTACAGTTATGAAGTAGTGATGAAAATAATTTTGTGCTTGGGGGTCACCACAACATGAGGAATTGTATTAAAGGGTCACAGCAGTAGGAAGGTTGAGAACCACTACTCCATAAGAATTGCAAATGATTATATATTGTAAGCAGGTGTTGATCTTTATTGTCTTTTTTTTTCAACTAGAGAAGGAGATCAAATATTTGATAACAGATATGGTTTTTAGGCTTTTAACGTCAGTACGGACAATGTTTCACTTCAGTTCTTATTAATGTATTGTTGTTCTTGTTCAGTTGTTCATTCACGTCCAACTTTTCATGACCCTGTAGAACATAGCAAACCAATGCTGTCCATGAGATTTTCTTGGCAAAGACATTGGAGTGATTTGCTATTTCCTTCTTCAGTAGATTAAGGCAAATGGAGGTTAAATGACTTGCCCAGGTTCACACATCTAGTAAGTATCTGAAGCAGAATTTTACCTCAAGAATTCCTGATTCCAGGTCCAGTAATCTATCCATTGAGCCACCTAGCTGCCTCCAAAGAATTAATTCAGTATTCTGCATTTCCCCTGCTCTGTTGTTCAGTAATGTTCAACTCTTCATGATTCCATGGACTATGGGGTTTTTTCCTTGACAAAGATAGGAGGGCGGGTGGGGGTGGTTTGCCATTTCCTTCTCTAGTGGATTAAGGCAAACAGAATTTAAATGACTTGCCAAGGGTCATACAACTAGTAAGTGCCTGAGGCACTGTTCTTCCTGACTCCAGGCCTTACCTACACTCTTATCCCATGAGTCACTTGGCTGCCTCCCCTTATTATATACTGCCTATAATTTAATCAATCACAAACATTTATCAAGCTTCTCTATGGGACAAGCACTATACCAAGTACCAAGGACACAAAGAATAGAGTGGAATAGTGCCTGCCCTCAAGGGGATTACAGTCTAATGAGAGAGATAACAATATGTTGATAACGACAATAAGTGGATATAATATATACAAAATGAACCCAGGGTAGTATGGGGTAGAGAAGAGTGAGACCAAAAGCTAGGGAATCATGAAAACCTTCATGTCGAAAATGGCATTTGAGCTGAGTCTTGAAGGAAAAGAATTGTTCAGAGAGGTAGAGGTTGGGAAAGAGTAGGCTCCAAACAGAGAACCAATACAAGGGCATGGAGTTAGGAGATGGAGCATTGTGTATATGGAACAACAGTGAACTACCAGAGTGTGTAGAGGTGAGTGATTTGTAAGGACACTGGAAAGGCAAAAAAGGACATAAGCAAGAGATGTTGTGGAGATAAAAGAAGCAAGATTTGGCAGCTGAAAGGACATGTGAGGGGAGGGAGTGTGAGGAATCAAGCATGACACATATACTATATCACACTTGGGTGAAGGGAAGGATGGTGGTATCCTCAAGGGTAAAAAAGGGACAAGGGATGGTTTCAGGAGACAGATGATAAACTCTCTATTGGATGTGTTGAATCTGAAATGTCTTTGGTACATATAAGTGGTTGTTGCTGAATCATGTCTGACTCTTTGTGGCCCTATTTGGTTTTCTTGGCAAAGATACTGGAGTGGTTTACAATTTCCTTCTCCAGCTCATTTTTCAGATGAGGAAATAAGAGTTAAATGATTTGCTTAGGGTCAGATAGCTAGTAAGTGTCTAAGGTGGGATTTGAGCTCAGGAGGAGGAGTCTTTCTGACTCCAGGTCTAGCACTCTATCCATTGTACCACCTAGCTGCTCCTACATTCAGGTAGGAAAGTCAAATAGGCAGCGCCTAGTGGAGGAACTCAAGAGAGAGACTAGAGCTGAGATTTTAGATCAAAGAGTTATCTGCACAGAGACAATAATCAAATCCATGGGGGCTGATGAAATCACTAAGATGAGACTATAGAGAGAAAATAGAAGACAACTTAGTGTTATACCCACAGTTAGTGGATGTGAGAAATGCTCACTAATAATAATGTGAGAGATATAGGAATTGTCAGACCGGAATGGTCTAGGAAAGAAAGAGAAGGGAACAAGCATTTGCAGTGTGCCTACCATTACTAGGTATTAAGTGCTTACTACTACTAGGGACTAAGGCACCTAGATGGCACAGTGGATAAGGTGCAGGGCTGAGAAGCAGGAATACTCACCTTCCTGAGTTCAAATCTGGCCTCAGACACTAACTGTGTGACCCTGGACAAGTCACTTTACCCTGTTTGCCTCAGTTTCCTCATCTACAAAATGAGCTAGAAAAGGAAATGGCAAACCACTCCAGTATCTCTGCCAAGAAAACCCCAAATGGGGTCACAAAGAATTGGCTGTGACTGAAAACAACTGAATAACAACAACTATGTGGCAGCCGGTGTGCTGAGTGCTTTTTACAAATAGTATTTCATTTGATTCTCACAACAGCTCTGCAAGGTAGGTGCTATTTTACTGCCCATTTTACAGGTGAGGAAACTGAAGCAAACAAATGCTCAGTGACATGCCTGAGATCACACAGTTAGTATTTGTTTATGGCCAGGTTTGGATTCAAAACTTCCTGACTCTAGTTCTAGCACTCTATCTATCGTACCATCTACCTTGCCTCAGGTAGGTTGCCTCAGGTTGGAAAAGAACCAGGAGAGATCAGTGTCCTGAAAACTAAAAGGAGAGAAAGTATTCAGTTATGTGACACAGAGGATAAAACTGGACCTGGAGTCAGGAATATTTGACTTCACATTCTGCTTCAATCACTTACTAGCTATGTGTCCTAGGGCAAGTCACTTATTCTCATTCAGCCTCAGTTTTGTCATCTGTACAATGGGAGTAATAATAGCGTTTATCTCATTGGGTTGTTGTCAGGACCAAATGATATAACATAAGTACTTTGTAAATCTTAAAGTCTTGTAGAAATGCTGGCTACTATTATTATCTAGGAAGAAAGGGTGGATGAAGAAGGATGAGAATTGAAAAGAGGCTGTTAGATTTGCTAATGAAGAGATCCTCTGTTGCTTTGGAAAGAGCTGAGTGATTATTGCAGTTATTCGTACATATATCATCCTTCTATGTGACTGTATTTTATACTCCTCTGAATCCTCCAAAGTGCCTAGCATATGGCCAAAGCATTTAGGACCTTAGGCAAATTAATTTCCCTGGGCCTCAGTTCACTCATTCGTAAAATGAGGAAGCTGGGAAAGAAAGCCTCTAAGGTTCTTCTCAGTTCTAAGTCCTATAACCTGTATTGTAAGGAGCTAAATAAATATTCATTGAATATCTGAATGTATAAACTCATAAATATTTCTATGTCTCTGTGTCAGCCTTTCAAGGCAGTAAGAGATTACCCACAACCTATTAAAAAAAACCTATCAATTTGATCCCTGTAAGTCTTTTCTTCTTGCCTAGTATTTTATATGTTACACCGTGAAATGAAATGGGCCATTCCACCCAATGGCAGTTCCCTCAACCTCCCAACCTCCCCTACCCCAAAGACAGGACAATCCTCAGGTCAATTTCCCTGCTCCAGTCTTGGACCCAATGTCAGTTACAACTGAACTTGCTCTTTTTGTAGACTATGCTCTCATCTATTTCGTTCTGGATTGGTTTCTCATGATTTCTCTCTCATTTTCTCTAAAAGGTCAACTTCTTTTTGTTTCAATATTTTATTGATACTTATGGGTGAGCACATCACTATTATTTCCCAATAAACCCTCTTTTCTCCATTAGCAAAAGAAACTACAGCTTAATAAAAACAAATGCAACGACCGTGTCTGGTAGTAAATGATTCATCATGTACTTGTAGCGCAACAACTATCTAGGATAGAGTGATAGACAGGAAAGAGGTGTTCCTCTGGAGACAAGATTGGGCATTTAACTGGTCTGAGTATTGATTTCTTTCAGTTTTTTTTTACATTATTGCAGGCATGGTAATAGTTTGATCCCTTGTTTCTACTAATTTTGTTCTACATCACTTCAAATAAATCTTTCCAAGTTTCTCTGAGTTCCTTAACTTCATCATTTTTCATGGCACACTTATATCATATTACATTTCTTATAGTGTGCTTTTTTTAGCCATTCCCCAGTCCATGGGAGCCCACTTTATTTCTAGGTTTTTTTTGCTACCACATAAAGTGCTACCATGAATATTTCATCTCATATATAGGATCCTTCTTTCTGTCATTGACCTCTTTGGAGTATATGGCAGATATGAATGAATAAAAATGAATTTTAAAGCATTTGTTATGCCATCACATAGTGTTCTACATGCTGGGGATACAAATACAAAAGTGAGATAATCCTTGACCTCAAGGAGTTTATATTCTAACAAGTGAGGACAAAACATATAGGAGAGTGATGGCTGAGGAAGGATATTTAGGTCTGAGAAGTCACAGGGATAGTGAGTGAAGCTGTAGGGAAGTCAACTGGCATGTCTTTTCTAGAAGCATTGATTTGATTATGACTCCCTGAGCAAGAGGTAGACGGGACAAGGGGAGGAGTTCTGTACCCATCCAGTGGCCTTATGGAAGGCAAGATGGACTAGACAGAATGTGAATATGTTCTAGGACTGGCTAGATATATTGGGATATGGGAGTTTGGGCTCCTTCACTCAGAGGCAGTTGTATCAGTGGATATAAGAGTATGAATGAGGTCCCGTTGATAGTGTAGTTCTGAATTATTTTCCAGAATTATTGGGCCCATTTATACTTCATATGTTCAACTGTCCTTCCAACACTGAATTTTTCATCTTTTATCATCTTTGCAAATTCACTGTGAGATGAAACTCCAGAGTTGTTTTAATTTGAATTTCTCATGTGAGTAATAGGGAACATTTTTAATATGGTGGCTGATAGTTTTAATTTCTTCTTTTGAAAATTTTTCATATCTTTTGACTACTTGTCTGTTAGGGAATGAATGGCTCTGAATTTTATATATTCTTCTTAATTCATAATGTATCTTGGATAGTAGACCCTTCTCAGATGTGTAGCTGTTAAGATTTTTCTCCCGATTGATTTCTTTTGTGTTTTTTTGTCCATTGTAACATTTTTAAATTTTTATGCAAGCAAAAAAAATTATTCTTTTTCAATGCTCGAAAGATTATGACTAGAAATATGAGGAAGTCTAGGTAGAATATTCCTTGTATTACTATTCAATTCATATATTTCAACCTCTAAGTAATTAAGGCAATAGTATAATTGATAGGTCAAGAAACCTGATCTTTTGCCTTGAATATTTCAAAAGATCTTTGTTATAGTTAAATTAAAAATTCTTGACAATATAGCTAAGCTAGAATAAAACACTAGTGAGTGAATTTTATGCTATATAATCTGGTGACTCTTGTATTTAAAAAAATACAGCAATATTCACAGGAGCTTTAAATCAGTTTTGTAATTATTACTATGTTCTTGAGTAAAAATACATACACATTTGATTGTTTCCATACACATTGTTTTGTTTTTTGAGAATGGGTCTCCCTTTCTTACCCAGTCTGTAAGTATGGTGGTAGTTTCTCACAGGACTGACCCTACTACTAGTCATAGAACAGGAGGAGGAACTAAGGATCATATAACATGCTCTGGTTCCAACCTGAGCTTGTTTTCCCTTCTTTAGGCAACCATATGGTTCCCCTGATCTCAGGGACTCACCATGTTGGTGACGGTCTTAAGTTGGACACCTGATTGACTTTAGCCCAATGGCAGCAGAGAACTCCAGAGCTCAAGCAATCACCAGCCTGAGCCTCCTGGTATTAAGGATTACAGATATGTAACACCACTGTTCAGTCTTTTCATACATATTTCAACAGAAGCTGATAAGTGTTTGCTTCTGTTTTTCCTATCAGGGCTTCTTATCTCTCATTTTAAAAATACAACTGAAGCATCTCAATATTCAGACTTTTTTTCACTCCATGTACCATTTCTATCCTTATGGGTCTAAACAACAAAATACATTCCCTCCTGTTCCCCCCCCCCATTCCAGACTTACCATGGTCAAAAGAAAGGAGTGAAATTAAAAGCTCATTTTAGTCAATAAATTATCTTGAACATGTTTTGCCTCCTAAAGTGATAAGAAGTGAATAGCAAAACATTCACTCCTTCCAAAATTGTCATCAGCTAAGTTAAAAGTTGCTTACCATTCTCACTGAGTACATCACACATACAGGCATTTCTAAAGACAGATGCTTTCTATCTCAAACTTATTCACACAAGAAAAATATTTCTTTCCTGAGGCCTGAAGTTTGAGACGTCTCCTTTACTTTTGTACTCAAGTCTGGTTCCATTTTTAAACTGGCTGGAGAAAATTTCCTTATTCTAGGGTCTCAGTCTGCTTTAATTACCCCCTGAGGGCAGAAAATTGAGCTTTAATTTGGGACTATAGTAAATTTCTTCCTTTCAATCCTACACATTTCTCAATTTGTACCTTTTTAGTTCACTTTGTGAGTTTTATGGTTCCTGGCCAAGAATTCAGTTTTACTTTTAGAATCTTCTATATATAGATATGAGGTTTCACTTAAAGGGAGGTAGAGGTAGGTAGAATGGTGAATAGAACACTGGATTTGAATACAGCATCAGACACTTGCTAGTTTTGTTACCCTAGGCAAGTCACTTAACCTTGATTTGTCTCAGTTTTCCCATGTGTAAAAAGGGGGCAATGATAGCACCTACCTCCTAGGGTTTTTGTGAGATTAAATAAGATAATATTTCTATCTTTGCCATCCTTAAAGACAATTTTCAACATCCGTTTTTATAACATTTTGAGTTCCAAAATTTTTCCCCTTCTTCTCTTCTCTCCCTTTCTCCCCCTTCTTCAAGATGGCAAACAGTCTGAAATGGGTTATACATGTAATGCTAGCTATTATTAGTATGGATGCGGAAGATCTCAAACTTACTGAAACAGCTTCATTTTTTTCCTTTCTAAGTTTCCTCTAAGATAGGGTTCTTGAACTGAGGTTCATGAATTTATTTTTAAAAAATATTTTGATAATTATATTCAACACAATTCCTTTGTAATCCTATGCATTTTTTATGCATTTAAAAGCATTCTTCTAAGAAAAGTTCCACAGATTTCACCAGATTGTCAAAGGGGTCCATGACACAAAAAGGTTATGAACTTTTGTTCTAAAGTCAATGATTTCATCCAGATGAAAAATCCCAAAAGAAGACTTAGGCATAAAACTTCATTTGTCTAAGAATTTGAAAGTTTAATATATACTCAGACTAAGCTGACATGCCCTTAGGATATAGGGATGGCTTTGTATTGCTTCCTGCCATCCTCTTTTATCTGGACTCTAATTCCTGAGTCCACCATTTCCTGGAATCCTCTCGATTCCTAGTTAATACTAATTCTATATCTGGGTCATCTTATTAGGACTTCCTCAGGTTCTAGAATTAGATCCTCTCTGAATTATCAGACTTCCTCAAGTCCTAAGGAAACACTTCCCTAAGCGTAGAAGTAAATAGCTGCCAAGAGATAAAAAATGAGAACTTATCAGAAGATAGAAGTTGATCCCTAGTGATATCTCTCTCCCTCTCTGTTCTCTGCCTATCTCCACCCCACCTTTTCCCTTTGCATCTGATGCTGGAGCACGTCTAAGGTATTTAAGGCAACCTGGCTACAGAAAAATAATGAACTTATAGTGTTAGTGCAGGGGCAATGGCTCTTGGTTCCACATGGATCTCTTTCTCTGCTATTTCTCTATTTTAGAGAGCTTTAAAAAAAGTCATAACAGTTTGAAACCTCTAAACCAGAATATGATCACCAGGACAGCATTGAATTCCCCTGATCTATTTTGATTCTGTGTATTATAACTAGCCATCGCTATTTCTTCTTCCCCTCACACCATATTTACAATTAAAGACATATATAACTGCAAAGCACTTAAAATAAATCTCATTTTTAAATTTTTGCTTACTACTATCAAAAACAACACATAAACCCTTTAAAAGAAACGAGCTTAAAAATTAAACATCCGTTCTTTCAGAAGAAAAGGGAAGGTGGAGAAAAAAGAACTTCACCATCTCTTGGATTCTTTGATAGAGGAAAGCTTACTAGAGATCAAGCATGCTGCTTATTCTGGTCACTGCTGTCATGTTTGCCCCCAGTAGACGAAGATTCTGGTTTCCTGGTGGAGTATGGACTTACTCATCATCATTGTCCTCTGAACTTGCTGTCAGCCTGCCTGTATGTGCAGGTAGTCACCTTTGTCCTCCTTTCTATTATAGAACAATTCAAAACCACCTTTTCTTTCAAGAAATCCAAGTTTTATCATCACAGTTTTTTTTAAATATGTAAGAAATTACACCTGGGGCTAACTGGCTTTGATGTATTTTCAATGTGACTTTGGTTACCTTGAAAATATCCAGAGTGTGAAGTGCATTGACATGAAGACTTCCTTTCTGTCATTAATGGTCTGTGGATAAATAGAAAATAATATTTATCAGGGTGTCAACTCACTCACCTGAAAACCATTGTCAAAAAATTAAAAGAACCTGTCTGAACAGTTGCTAGCTTTATCTGAACTTTCACAGAAAGATTGACTAGATTCTTTAAAATTTCCTTTAAAAAATTCTTAGGATATTGACCAAAAAAAATGAACAAACATGATCAAACAAGAACAGAAAAAGTAGAAACCACAAGTTCCTGTTATTTGCAAATTGTTTTATTTTAAACACATAATAAAGTTAATGCCGTAGTTCCCAAAATGTCCAACTTGTCTGCGTCATTCAACTTTTTTCTGCTATTGTCTATGTATTTTAAATGTTTCATTGATGTTCTTTTCTTCATTTTTATTTTTTTTAGCACCATCATCACAACCTCTCTACTTTCTGCTTCCCTATCCCTAAGCCCCATTAACTCTCCATCAGCCAAAAATAAATGAAAACCCTCCCTTATAACAAATAAGCAGAATTAATAAACACACGCATACATGCATACACACAATGGCCTCATCTAAAAATATATTCTCACTTCATTTTGCTCGTCTAGACCATCACCTCTCTGATCAGAGAAGCATGATTCATCATTAGTCTTCTGAATGGTGGTTTCAGTCATCAACTAATCAGAGTTCTTAATTCTTTCAAAGTATTGTCCTTTACAAGCCTATACTCATTGAAGACATTGTTATCCTGCTTCTACTCACTCTGCTCTGAATTAAATCACATTCTGACTTTCTAAGTTTCTCTGAATTCATCCTTTTCATCATTTCTTATGGCATAATAATATGCCATTACATTAATATGGCATAATTTGTTCAGCCATTTCCCAACTGATGTATACTCCCTTCATTTCCATTTCTTAACTACAACAAAAAGTGCCACTATGAATATTTTTACATGTATGGGTGATGGGTGTCCTGCCTGTATTGTTAACAGCTCCTTAGTCTCCTTTGCTGGCTTATCCCCTGTATCATGCCTCCTAACTGTGAGAATTTGTCAAGGATCTGTCCTAGGTTCTTTTCTCTTCTCCCTTCACACACTCACTGTCTTAGTAACTCCATTAGTCCTCTGGGGTTCATCTATCATCTCTTTGCAGACAATTACTTGATTTTCATCTTTAGCCCTAATTTCTCTCCTGACTTCCAGTCCTCTATCACCAAATGGCTTTTAGACATTTTAAATTGGATATTCTGTAGGACCTCAAACTCACAATCCAAAACACACCTCATTACCCTCACCCCAACCTTCTTTTTTTCCTAAGTTTCCTATTACCACTGAGGGCACCACCATAAACTTGCAACCTCAGTGTGGTCCTTGACTTCTCATTGACAATCATCCCATGTATCCAATTTGTTGTTAAATCTTGTGCGTCATTTTTATCTTCATAACCCCTCAAATATACAGCCCCTTCCCTGACTTCACAGTCATCATCTTATACAGGCAGTTATCACCCATCACTTGAACTATTGCAATAGCTTCTGATTGGTTTCCTTGCTTCAAGTCTCTCCCCTCTCAAATCCTTTCTCCAACCAGCTGTCAAAGTAATCTTCCTAAAGTATAGGACAGACTATGTTACCTTCCTATTCAATAAACTCTAATGGCTCCCTATTACTGCCAGGATTGAATACATCTAAAAGAAAGATTTTTTTAAAAGTCTCCAAAATTTGGTCCCTTTCTACCTTTTCAGTTTTCTTATATTTTACTACCCTCCATATGCTTTACAATAAATACAACTACCCTGGTCTACTTTCTGTTTCTCACATACAACACTTAATCTCCAAACTCTATTCCTTTACCCTGGCTGTCACTTATTCCTAGAATGTTCTCCCTCCTCACCTTTGCCTCTTGGCTTCCCTGGTTCCTTCAAGACTCAGCTGAAATCTCTCTTCCCTCCTCTCCCATGGCTAGTCCCTTCCCTCTAAACTTACCTTCCATTTATATTGTGTGTGTATGTGTATGTATGTATGTATTCACACATACACATACCTACATACCCACACATACATATCATTATTATTATGTTTTGTCTCCCCATTAGAATGTAAACTCATTCAGAACAAGGATGTTTTTGCCTTTTTTTTTGTATCCCCACTGTTTAGCACAGTACCTGGTACATAATTAGTTCTTTAAAACTGCTTGACTGACTGACTCTTGTCATCTTTGGGGCCAAGCTGTTTTTCCCTCAAGGCTCTGCTTATACTTGTGGAGTTACTTTCCTCTTAGTCTCCCAGGCCATACAAATTCATAGATTGGATCCCTAGAGCCCAGCTAGCTACAATACCACCTAAAATGTCTAGGAGCACCCCTGAGGACTCAAGAGAAATTTTTCTCCAATGCTATCAGTTCAAGCCCCCATTCCAGTGTATTGTTCCCAAGATAATATCCACAGTGATTAGCACTTCAGTGTCATTTAACTAATTGACATTAACTAGCTTTTACAAAGGAATATTTACTGAAAAGATATAGTAAAAACAGAAGTAAAAACATTTCCTTCAACACCTATGGGTAGAGTCTACCCTATATCACTCTGGTCACTAAGGAGAGTGGGTTCAAATTTAAACCAATTTCTATAAAATATTTGCTCCACCAAGATCACTTATACATTTGGCATGATCAATAAAGAGAGCCAGTCCCTTGATTGTAGAGTCTGTCTTCTTAGCTGTGGTGGTCAATCCACTGCTAGGTGGACACCCAAAGCTGTGCTGATGGATCCCAAACTATTGTTAGCCTCCAGTTCCCAGACCTCTGTTACCTCAATCTTCCAGCCATTCAAAATTCACAAGATTGCAGCCTAATGAGTTCATCTCCAGCACTTTTCACCTAAGGCAAAAAGAATCAAACACAACAGAGAAAGAAGCAACAACAGGACCACAGGCTTGCAGAACTCTTGGCAGTGGGCCTGGGTGGGATAATAAAAGTCCCAAGATTTCTCTTCCCATCTGGAAAGTTGCACCTCACTTGGGCATAGCCACTCAGGAAAGAGAAGACACCTTGGCTGGTTAGTATCTTTTGCATTCTTAGTCAGCTGAAAAGCTTTTCTACCTCCCTGCCCCCCTGCCCCGCCCATAACATGAAGACCAGAGTCAGAATATTAACTGTAATCTCTCTCTCTCCCTCTCTCTCTCTCTCTCTCTCTCTCTCTCTTTCTCTCTCTCTCTCTCACTATTTTTTTGCTTAAAAAAATTTTTTTTTTGGAAGGGCAGGTGGGATTAAATGACTTTCCCAAGGTCACACAGCTAGTAAGCGTTAAGTGTCTGAGGCTGGATTTGAACTCAGGTCCTCCTGACTCCAGGGCTGGTGCTCTATCTATTCATTGCACCACCAAGCAGCCCAACTGCATTCTCTAAATTGGAGAACCATCTATTGTACACAACATTGTGCCTTCCTTTTTGAAAGCAGGCTCCCTAGCCTCTTCCATATACGGTGGCAACAAGCCAGCGTAGGCTGTACATTTTCTGAGGATGGGACTCCAATGGCCTGAGGACCCCTTTAAAGGAATCTCCTTTTTCCAAAACTTTTATTTATTTTGTTCAATGTCTTCTTTTGTTTTGCACACCTCCAGTCTCAGTTTTTGGCTTGTGCCTGTGTTCCAGGGCCAGCAGATTCTGCCTTTACCGAACTCATAGATGGGATCGTGAGGACCTTTTTGGTCCTGTCTCTGATTTCTTGGGCTTATTCCATCTCCCTGAGTACAGCTATACTCAGACAGCTGGAAGGCTTCAGCCTTCATTGTCACATCTCCAGCAAGTGCTATGGTCTTTAGGCCTCTCTGGAGTGTCCCTTCTCAAAAAACTGTAGGATTCTGACCCCCAAACCCCTTGAGGACCCAGGTCAGAGTGTTGCCGCCTTCAGGTGACCCTGGAGTGTCCCAGATCAGAGCACTGCAGGCTTCCAGCCTGTTTACCTGGGCTCCTGTTATCTTTTATGTTAGGACCCCTTTCTCGATGCCCACAGTCTCCTAGTTGCCTTTCTGTGTAGTCCTGGGCTAGATAGAAGATCTCACCATTCATTTGTTTGCATTTCTTGATCATCATTTGACCTGGCACCTTTTTTTAGATCTTTTCAAGAATGTATGCAGGAGACTTGAGCTCGTCTATGACTTTCTGCATCACCATCCCTACTGGCATTTCTCAGGACTGACAGACAAAAAGATGACGTACAGAATACCTAATGGGAATAACTTTTGTTACTGTTGTCTGATTTTTGTGACCCCATTTGGGATTTTCTTGGCAGAGAAATTGGAGTGATTTGCAGTTTTCTTCTCCAGCTCATTTTACAGATGAGAAACTATGGCAAACATGATTGGGTCACGCAGCTAGTAAGCATCTGAGACTGGATTTGAACTCATGAAGATGAGGCCTTCCTGATTCCAGGCCTCATGCTCTATCCACTGTGCTACCTAGCTGCCCAATGGTAATAACTACAGTTACTTATTTCCCAAAGCAGTATTACTTAGATTCTAGTTCTCAGCTTACTGCAGAGCAAAGATCAGTTTTCCCATCTTTTTCACCAAATGGATTGGGATGTGAAAATATTCCCGCTGTCAGTAAGCATTATGAAGGGTCTGGTAATTTCCCAGTGCAGCAAAGTAGAAAAGAGGGAGCTCACAAAAGCACCCCGACAACTGGTTGCCATCAGTTTGTACCAATGCTATCCCAGGTGGCAAACTTCAATTTAAAACAAACAAAACAGGAGTCTTGGCTAAGGTTTGTGTCCTGCAAAATACAGCAAAAGTCAACCTAACTCTGAAAGCCGGGGGTGATTTCTTTAGGGACAATCAAGTGGAAGGCATATATTATCAAATCAAATCGCGGCTGAAGAGTACAATAGAGGAAAGAGGAAATAACTCACTGCTGATCACTTCTGCACATCATTCCTCCTCCCTTCTTTTCTTTCATCCCCAAGCCTCCCATATTTTTCTCTGACCCACATGCTGGAACATGGTGAACAGCATAATTGTCGTTTTAATCTTTAGAGGCCTGACCTCTGTGTGTTGCTAGGACAGGAGGAAGCTTCTGACTCATCCGCCATCTCACTGTTTTTTTCCCTAATGAGAGAGAAGGCATAAGCCTATGAACCGGGAAAATAGAATGAGGACCGAAATAGATGAGCGTCTGGGTGCCTGAGAATACAAGAATCAGAGAATCCCAGAGTCCCAGAGTTGGGAGGGTCTTCTGAGGACATCTAGTCCAATCCCTCTCCTCTATAGTATTCCCCCAAAGTTGTTACTCAACCTCTAATTGAAATGTAGCTAGGATACTGGATTTCTCATGCTCTCACATAGGGAAAACTCTCCATCTTTCCTTTCTGCAGAATGAAAGCAGAGTTAGAGCCAAATGTAACATTATCCTCAGTGATGTCCCCTCAAGACAGGATCACTGTCTGTTGCAAGAATTATTTAATCATTCTGAAAGATATCATCTAATTACAATAATACCCTCCACGCACAGACAAAATTGCTAAATTTAGTATGAAGCAGCTGCCTTTTTGATAGTTTTATTATACAGTCATGGGCAGTGGGAAAACAGTTCCCAGGGAATAATACAGAAAAACACATTTACAAAATTGTCAAAAGATCTGTAGAACACACACCCTAGCTTCACTCTCTCCAGGCCAGGCCTACTGCATCTCCCCTTAGGGTTCCAGCTTCCAGACCTCTGGCACCTCAATCCCCCAATCATTCAAAATTCGTAAGATTGCAGCCTACTGAGTTCATATCCAGCACTCCTTCATCTAAGGCAAAAAGAATCAACACAAGAGAGAAAGAAGCAACAACAGGACCATGGATTCATAGAACTCGTGGCAATGAGCCTGGGTGGGGGATTGGGGTGTTTCTCTTCTCTACGGCAGCAGCTCAAACCTCCACCAGCTGTATTCCTCCCATTGCTAGGGGCCTAAGACTAGTACCCAATTTCTATTGAACATCTTAATAAGAATTGACTTTTACCAAGTGATATTTCCTTCAAAGAGATGGCAAGAACAAAATACAAAACTTCCCCCTAATAACTCAGGGGGCATAATCTCCCCAATACCTCCTTAGTCTCTGGGAAGGGACTACTCTCATAATTTACCTCAGTTCCTACACAACATTGACCCTACCAGATTCTTGTTCCAGTGTGGCAGCCGTGACGAGTGGGTTCTTCCACTAGTCTGGGGTCCTAAAGTTCACAGCTGAAAATCCTTCCTCACTTCTTGGGGACATTAATTCTATATTGCTTACCCTAAATTCCAAATCTACTCCCTTCACTTATAACAGAAAAGAATGAACAAAAAAGTCAAGGACAGAAGCTTGTTTCTAAAAGGCTATGAGGCTTCAGAGTGGGTAGATTCTAAGATCCTTATAGCATAGTCTCTCGTTAGACTTTGTGAGTGAATGAGTCATAGAATGAAGCACAGAGGGAAAAAGATTTAAGTCAGGCCTTTTTGAAGATGCTAACAGTTCTGACTATGCAGCCAATCAAAAAGGACTCCTCCCAACCACATAGTTAGCCAACCAGAACCGGTCACCACAGAATGTGTCTCCATGCTCATATGATTCTCTTAGAAGCAAGCTCTTCAGAATCCTTCACATGGAGAGATTACATCAGCTGAGCAAACTCATATTGTCACCAGACCCCCATGACATATCAGTTATACATTTGAGAGATTTTGACTGTCAGTATACCGGGTTGGGGGAACATTCCCTTCACATTTTTGCTTTTTAAACTTGAAAAAAAGGAAATATATCTGTAATGGTTGCTCCCATGGAATTTCTCATTTGTGGTTTCTAAAAAATCAAGTACATAAAACTTTCATTTATCTAGAATGGTGGAAGAGTAGGTAATTGCAGTAGCAGGTAATCGAGAGTTTCTATAAATAGTAAATATCAATTCTATTTTTTATAGAATTGGAATACAATTCTAAAATCTTTTAAATAGTAAAACTACGTTGAACATCATTTCACCTTTCTTTGATGATTCAGAAGGTTCCTTCAAAATCTCCTCTCAAGGTTATCACATTGAATGTTTAATTATAATTTAACAGTTTTATAGATGCATAAAGCGTAGAAGTTCATGCCAACTGTGATGATCCCTTTCTGTACTTGGATAAATCCCTAGCAGCAGATTAAGGTGCTTCCTGTCACTGCTAGGAAACAAAGAAAGACGTAAAGGACACAACATGGAAGAGAAAACAGGTGTATAAAAGAACCTAAAGTGAGATGTTTGATACATAGATTTCAATGCTTCTAGTACATCATGAAGTGAAAGTGTTTTAGTCCTTCTTCCTATAGGCCCCTGGAGGTGAAAGTGGATTATTCTGACCTTAACTATGCAGCCATTCACATGAAACAAAGGTCATAAGAATTGAGTAACCTAGATTCAGGATTAACACCAATGATCAACAAGTATCCGTAACAGAGAAGACAATGAAACATTCATTTGTTGTGCTTTTCTGTGTAATGGTATTTTTCTAGACAAATTATTTTAAGACCTTTTATCTTAATTGACCATGGTATCAAAAGAAAATTCTTAATGAGTCCCAGCTTTTCCATATGAAATTTGAGACGTATGAAATGCAAACATACTTGTGAAATGTAAACGGCTTTCATTTACTTAGGTTCTATAACCAAGGCACAACCTCTTCATTAAAGTGAAAAAGAGAACTTTCAATTCCTTTTATTTAAAGATAGCGCTACCCCTAAACGTTTGGGCCAACTGGACACAATTTATAGAAAGGCAAGTGAGCTAGGCAACTAATCTACTTATGAGCACACATTTCATTGCATTATGAATAAAACAAATGATATTTTAAGCTACTGGCAATCACCATGTGTATGATTCATTCAACATGTCCTATAAGCACTGCTGTAAGACAAGTCTCCTTCCTGGTCTTTGGATTTTTCTGCTTAAGTTTGCCTTTTAAAACAAAGAAGAGAGCTGGTAACCAGGAAAAGGAGAGCTATTCAAATTCTAGAGAAAGAATGTGTTAAATTCAGTGATCAGGGACTTGGTTCCATTTTTGTTAAAGCTGAACCTAAAATGAAGTATAAGAAGGGTTTGGTTCTTGTTTTTTCATTGTAAAATAAGAAACAATTTGTTAGATTATTTCTATCCAGGGCCCAATCATAAGTAGGAAACTCAACTAATCAGATTAGATATTTAACTATTAGGCTGAATCTGAGATCTGAGACATACCTAACCTTGACTTAGCTCACCATTTTGGTATATGCTATATTTAAGCTCTGGAGTAAGCCATCACAAAACTGGAGACCATACAGACACATGTTATGTTGCACGTACTTCTGATCACTTGCCTTGGGAATTCAAGGGACATGCATATACAGAACAAAGATAAAGCAGAGAAAACTCAGGATTCCTAAACCATTGCTGGCATATCGCTGCACCCCTCCTGTGAGCCTCATCTGACCTTTTGCTCCTGAACCCTCCCACA
This sequence comes from Pseudocheirus occidentalis, assembly GCA_028646575.1. Taxonomy (NCBI): domain Eukaryota; kingdom Metazoa; phylum Chordata; class Mammalia; order Diprotodontia; family Pseudocheiridae; genus Pseudocheirus; species Pseudocheirus occidentalis. Next base: position 163,125,341 of record CM053593.1, on the reverse strand, counting down.
CACTGCCTTTTGTGTTCCACCAGTGTGGTCAGCTTTAAAGAGACACCAGCCTTGTTTTGGATGCTACCCATGCATTAGCCTGGATGTGGGTGGAAGTCACCAGGGTGAATCTCTGGCACACTTCCTGATACTCTCCCCCTTCCTCCATTCATGTTCCTTTGCTTTCCCCACCCATTGCTCTGTTTTAACAATTACTATATTACCATTTTTAAAGTCCCATTGACATAATCAGTCTGACTTTTATGTGGGAAGAGAAGCTATAACCAGCATGATAGGACGCCCAGATGTAAAATGATTTGCAAATTCCTCATTGCCCCCAGTTCTTTCCATTGCAAATTAAAATCCATCTGTACCTAGCCATACTATCCCAGTCTTGTTCATGTACTCCCATGTTTACCATAGGAAGTCTACCTAATCTGCTAGGGGTCTTCCTTGATTTCTCCTGATATCATGAGGAAATGAGCAGAGACCTCAGAATATTCCCCTTTCATATCTTAATCTCATCACTTGACCAACTGTTCTCTTTCATTCACTCATTTCTCTAATGCTATCCTTCACTCATGTTCACCTTCAAACTTTCTTGACCGTTACACGTTACACCTTGTTCACACCAACCACGTGCCTCTTGATTGTCCTTTGGGCAATACTCATTTTCATTTTTTTCAGATGTTGTTGGGCTCTATGTCTCTGATCCATAGTGGTGCAATATTAGTATTTAAATGATGGGCCTTTGTGTATGTACAAAAATATTCATAGCGGCTCTTTTTATAGTGGCAAAGAATTGGAAATTAAAGGGATGCCCATCAATTGGGGAATGGCTGAACAAGTTGCAGTATATGAATATAATGGAATACTATTGTGCTATAAGAAATGAGGAGCAGAGAGACTTCATAATAACCTGGAGAGACTTATATAAACTGATGCTGAGTGAGGAGAGCAGAACCAGAAGAAATTTGTACACAATCACAGACACAATGTATGTGTGACGACCAACTTTGACAGACTTGGCTCTTCCCAGCAGTGCAAGGTTATAAGACGACTCCAAAAGAATCAGGATGGAAAGAGATATCCATATCAAGAGAAAGAGCTACAGAGTCTGAACACAGACTGAAGCAAACTACCTGCTCTCTTTCTTTTTCTTGCTTTCGTTTCCTCTTTCCCATTGTTCATTCCATTGGTTAGAATCCTTCTTTACAATCTGACTGATGTCCAACGTGAAAGTATTTGCAGATCCTATACTTGATTGCATGCTGCCATGGGTGGGGGGGGCAAGGAGAGGGAGGAGGAGAAAATTTGAAACTCAGGGATTGTGGAACTGAAATCTTGTAAACTAAAAGTAAACAAATAAATTAATAAAGACAAAAAAAGTTTTAAAAAATTTTAATCATGGGTCTTTGTCTCTAGAAGCCTAGTGTTATTAAAAGAGCCTTATACAATTTCCTTTAGTCAATGTAGCCCATATTCTATTGATTATTGTCTATCTGTACTATCTCAGATATTTAATAGTAATAATAATAACAATGGCACTTATATAAGCACTTATTATGTGCCAGGAACTATGCTATAAAGCACTTTGCAATTATCATCTTATCTGATCCTTACAATATGCCTGGAAGATAAATGCTATTATCATCCTCATTTTACAGAAGAGGAAACTGAGGTAGAGGTTAAATGACTTGCCCAAGGTCATGCAGCTAGTTAAGTACATTTGGATTTGAATTCCTAACTTCAGACCCAGAATTCTATCCACTGTGCCACCTAGCTAGTCCACGTATACATATATTTGTGTGTATATATGTACATACACACATATATGCATATCTGTGTATATAAACAGATATATACATGTGAATATATAAATATATGTGCATGTATATGGATATATTAGTATATAGCTATCATAGCATAAATACATATCATACTATATAAGTTATCAAAATTTAAAGCTGAATTAAGACTTTTGGGACACTGTATAATATTGGTCAAGCACAATAAGTTGTCTATCCAACTATACATCATAATCTGTACCATAGATGTTCTTTATCCACTTAATTTTTCCTAGATGTTTTATGCCTCATCTGATCATAAGATTTTCAAAGTTTTTTATACTTTTTGGAGAATCTTGAATAATTTTTATATATGGATAGATTAATCAATGAATCAATAAACATTTATTAAGCACCTACTACTTGCTAGGCACTGTGTTAACCCCAGGAGACATAAAAAAAGGCAAGAAAATCTCTGCCCTCAAGGAGCTTACAGGCTAACAGGGGAGACAACATGGAAACAAATATGTACAAAGCAAGCTATATAAGGGATAAATAGGAAATATTTAACAGAGGGAAGGCACTAGAATTAAGGGGGTTGGGAAAGGCTTTCTGTAAATGATGAAATTTTATTTGGCACTTAAAGGAAGCCAGGGAAGCCAGTAGGTAGAGATAAGGAGGGAGAGCATTCCAGACATGGGGAACAGTCGGAAACAAACACCCAGAGCTTAGAGATGGAGTATCGTGTTCATGGAACAGCCAGGACAATTTTACTAGATTGAAGAGTACATGTTGGGGAATAAGGTGTAAGAGGGGCAGCCAAGTGGAGCAGTGGACAGAGCACTGGTCCTGGAGTCAGGAAGATCCCTCTTCCTGAGTTCAAATCTGGTCTCAGATGCTTACTAGCTGTGTGACCCTGGGCAAGTCACTTAACCTATTTGCCTCAATTTCTTCATCTGTAAAATGAGCTGGAGAAGGAAAGGGCAAATGACTCCAGTAGCTTTTGTAAGAAAACTCCAAATGTCATGAAGAATAGAATACAACTGAAAAAAAAATGACTGAACAACAAGAACAAGGTATAATAAGACTAGAAAGGACAGAATGGGTTATGAAGGGAGTTGAATGACAAAAAAGGGCATTTTGTATTTGATAGATACACCTTGTTGTTAGAAAATTTGTAAAGGGGACATTTAGCTCTACCAACTCAAGTGCTTTTGAGTAACCAATGTACTCCACAGTGTGCTCCACAGAGCACATACTTAATAAGCATTAATGTTCATCAATATTCCACAGAGATTTTTGAGCACAAGGTTGAAAAATCTGCTTTTATTGACTAAGAGCCCTTAAGGATGACAGCAATCATCAGCTTAAATGAAAACAGTCAGTTGAAAAATTAAACATAGACACAAAGAAACAATTTACTGTTTGTTGATATACGTTACCCTTTTCCCTTCAGCTTAGACATCCTGGAAGTTGGTGTTGTAAAATAAATAAAAATAAAAAGGTCTGGAATAAGTAAAAAAGGGCTGTCACTAAACATAAATGAGAAGCAATGAAGGAAGAAAACTTCACAAAAAACTGCAAATACGGCTTTTGATTATCACAACTAGGACAGGAGAAGCAGCTCATGGTTCACAAGCTGCAGGTACTTCTTTAGATACATATAGGGAGACAGGAACATTTTGTACCAGCCAGGAAAAGAAAACCCCCCAGCATCCTTTGCTACTGGCAGATATACAAGGTGTCCCAAAAGGCTTGATACAGTTTTAAGCCATTAAAGCGTAAAACAGCGTCAAGCCTCTTAGGACACTATATAATAAAGGTGAGCATATGGACCAGAAGAATGGAGAGCAATAATTTTGCCTCCTTTCGTTAGCTTCAGCTCTTGTTCGGTTTCATTTGCTTGTCAATCCAGAAAGGATCTTAGGAATTAGGTTCCCCAGCCTCCACAAAATTCCTGTGTAGTTCTTTTGGGGGAAAGGGAAGAAGAGTCCCTGAAATAAAAGGGTTTATTTGAGGAGAGGTGGCACATGATCACTATTTTAGCTTAAATAGGAAGTACAAGGAATTTTCCAACTTTACATCAAATAGTTGTCAGGAAAACAGACTTAAAGTCAGCTGCAGGCATAGGTAGTCTAAAGAATACACTTCATCTTACCCAGAGAAGACTCTGCGGGGGGGAAGGTTTGGGGGTGGGAGGAGAAGTCCTGGCTATTCATGGTTAAGTATGGTGGTCCATAACTCCTGTGACTATGGACTAAAAGAGGAGTTTGGCCTGACCTTATCAGAAGCAGCTTCCTAGACATTATACAACTCCTTGAAAAAGCCATTTATGATTGGCATCTCACCTTTTCTCTCACTCTCCTCCAAATACCTTGCAGTCTGGTTTCCAAGCTCACCACCATGCTGATGCTGCTCTCTCCAAACATACCAGTGATCTCATATTTATCCTATCTAATGACCTCTTCTCAGTTATCATCCTTTGTAATCTCTCTGCAGAATTTGACACTATTGATCACTCTTTTCCTCTTGGATAATCTGTACTCTCTAAGTTTTCATAATACTGTTCTCTCTTGGTTCTGCAACCTAGATGACCTCTCCTCAGTTTCTTTTGTTGTCTTCATCCGTGCCATGCCCATTAACTATGGATATATTCCAGGACTCCTTCCTGAACCCTCTTTTCTCTATATATGCTCTCTCACTTGGTGACCCCAACATTTCCCATGGGTTTCCCTATCACCTCTACGCAGATAATTCCTCTATCTATTTATCCAGCACAAATATCTCTCCTGATCACCAGTCAGTCCCATATTACCAACTATTTAATTGTTTTTTTCAGCATCTAGAATTCAACATGTCTACAACAGAACTCATTATCCTTTCCCCAAAATGTACCTCTTTTCCAGACTTCCCTGTTGCTATCAAGAACATCACTATCATTTCAGTATTTCAGTGTTATCTTCAACTCTTCACTCTCATTCACCCAATAGTCAGTTGCCAAATTTTATCATTGCTATCTCCAAAATGCCTAAAAGTAGTTAGGTAGCACCAATGAATAAGCACTGGGTCTGTAGCCTGGTGGATCTGAGATAAAATCTAGTCTCAAACACTTACTGGCTGTATGGCCCTGGACAAGTCACCTAATTTCTGACTGCCTCAGTTTCTTCAACTGCACAATGGTGCTTAATAAGTCCTTTTTTCTTCTTCTCCCTCTTTCCTTTCCTTTCTTCTTTCTTTACTCCCTTTCTATTTTTCCTTCCTGCATTTCCTTCTTCTTCTATCCTTCCTTCCCTTCCTTCTTTCCCTCTCTTCCCTTCCTTCACTTTCCTTCTTTATTTTCATTTTTCCTTCCCTTCCTTTCTTTTTCCTTTCTTCCATTGCTCCCTCCCTCCTTTCCTTTCTTCTTTCTTTCTTTCCTTCCTTTCACCCTAGTTGAAAACTTCACTATCTCTGGCCTGGACCATTAAAATAGTACACTATTTGTTTCCTTTACCTCAGACTTCTCCCCACTTCAATCCATGTAGTCAATACTTTTTATTCTGAACTTAACAAGCAGGTATCCCACTCCCCCAAGTGTCTGTAAAAAATCAAAGGAGCATGTAAACAATAACTCTACCAGTATGGGGCCAGTTTTCAGATAAGACATATGGGTTGCTTAAGATGTGCAATTGTGAGAAAACTCCTTGCATCAATCTTTAGATCTGAGTTTCTGGTCAGCATAACCTATGTCTTTCATTAAGGGTCTCTAAGCAGCAGAGAGAGGTGGTCCAGTTTCCCAGTCATCAGGGCTAGATTCAAATAATGCATCAAAGTTACCACTCAATTCCCACAATTGAATAAAGTTTTCTTACAGGATAGAATTTGGACGAGACCCATAATAGAACAGAAAAGGAACTGAGTTAGCTCCAGAATTGAGTCACAAGATGGAGTCAATGCAGTTTACTCAGTTCCCACAATTAACTACTTGCTGTTCTAATCCCCTCTGTTCCCACATACTAGCCATGTATCTTGAAATTCAGCACACTCAGCGTACTTGCCAGAACCCCCAACGCTAAGAGTATCCTGTTTTTAGATTAATGGCTTTGGATTCTGGTTGTACATACCGCGGTCATAGCAGGCAGAATTGTCAGTGAACCAGGAAATATGATATTCCTCAAGAATCAGGTCCTCATAGGTACAGCATTAGGGGAACAATTGAGGAGGCAAAAGACTCGGTCTACAGTTGAAGGTCTCTGTTTTAGGCAAAGTCACAACTTTTTCATAAGAGTAGTTATATTCAAGGGGATTGAGGGAATATAATCCTGAATATACCATTTCCACTTGCCAATGGAAGGTTCCTGTGCCCTATACATCTTGTCAGAGAGACCATCTTGGATCACCCAACTCATAATGGGCAGCTATGGACAAAGGATGATGCTTTAATCTTGCATCATCTGCTCAGTAGCAACTAGGACCCAGCATCAGGCAAGCAATCGATTTTCAGAATTGGCATAGTGAGTAGTCATTTTGAGGAACTTAAGGATCCAGAAGGCTAATGGTCATTTAAAGTAGTCATCCCTCAGTCTCTAAAAAAGGTTCTTTTTAGCCCTTAAGAACGGAGATCTCTAAAAATATAGACTCCATAGCATCATAAAGATTCAGCAAAAAAGGACTATTGGTTGATCCATTTTAGGTCTTTCAAATCTAAAGCCTGTTCAAGGCACTGCTTGGAAGTTTTAGACCCGTAAGCAACTCAGAGGGGAACAACTGAATACCCATATGAGGAATATGGGTTCTCCAGAACTAGAGTTTAATAAGCACCTGAGCCTCCTTTTTAAGATTATGGAGGAACAAATGTCAATAACTTACTCCATGCTATATATGGACTCATCTAGGCTTTCCCATTTAGTGTATTCCCTAAAACTTTGAGTAGGTTGTACCCTGAAGTTTCTTAGGGTTTGTCTTCTGCCCCTTGTCCCTTATATGGAACCACCATAGCTTTGCCTGGCCTAGTAGACATTATATCATTAATATAATGATGAACATCAATGTCTTAAATAAGTAAGGTCTCTGTCAGATCTTTCCCCACGATTATGTGAAGGAGAACTCAAAAGTATACTGAACTCCTTTCCAGGGGAAAGTAAATTGTTCCTAATTAGTTTCAGCCATGAGAATAGAGAAAAGGGCATTGACAAGATCAGTAACACTACACTCTGCCAGTAAGGCCTAGGCTGCCTTGCCCACTACGTTAACAAGCCGCAGATTGGCATAACAACTTTACTAAGTTGCCTGTAATCCACTATAAGCTGTTGGGTACCATCTGCTTTCTTCACCAGCCATACCAGGTTATTATAAGGGCAGTTTGTATAATGAAGCACTACCACCTCCTTTCTATCACTCAGGAGGAAACATCTTTCATTCCATTCCCTAGAACATGATATTGTTTAGTATTAACTACAAAGGATGTTTCAGGCAACGTCAAGGATTTTTATTTGGCCATATTCATAATAACCAGTAGAGAAATCCCATAAGCACTTCTACAGACCCTGACTCCTAAGAACTCAACGTATACATTCCTACGATATGACCACATTGATCAGCCACCACAACTGTCACCGAGACAGGGGTTGTCTGCCTCAACAATATACCCCTTCTCTCAATGGCATTCCTCCTCAAATCCTGATTGAACCTGGGATACTTTCATGGGCCTATTGAGAGTCCTCAGATGTGATTGTAAACTGGTGTCCAGTAACCCCCTAGACCAGTGGTTCTCAACCTTCCTAATGCCACGACCCTTTAATACAGTTCCTCGTGTTGTGGTGACCCCCCCAACCATAAAATTATTTTCATTGCTACTTCATAACTGTAATTTTGCTACTGTTATGAATCACAATGTAAATATCTGATATGCAGAATGTATTTAAATTGAATAAAACCCACAGGTTAAGAACCACTGCCCTAGACCCTTATATATTTGGCAGCCTCCTCTTTGCAAGCCATATGCTTATTTGAGCATAAGGCATCTAGTCCCTTCATGGTCTGATGGTTAGAATAACATAAGTCTCTGGGAAACCTTGGCCCTTGATCTAAGGGAACTCATCCTGAAAGTCCATCAAATCTGAATACAAAGACCTGGATGGTTTAGACAAAGGTGGGGAATCTGAGACCTCAAGGCCCTCTAGGTCCTTAAGTGTAACCGTTTGAATAAATCCAAACTTCACAGAACAAATTCTCTTAATAAAAGGATTTGTTCTATAAAACTTGGACTCAGTCAAAAGGCTGCACCCAAGGACCTAGAAGACCACATGTGGCCTCAAGGATGCAGGTTCCCCACCCCTGGTTTAGAACAACCAACAAGGGTGGAAGATCTCTGGGGTGACACAAGTCTGAATAGGGCAGAAGAACGCTTGCAGTCTCAATCCTATATATCATCATACTAACTAACTTTTTACTAATACCACTGTTGGCTGATTGTCAATAATTTTCTTTTCAATCCCATGTTTCAAGAACCACACCCGCAATTCTTTGTGGGAGAGAATATCATCACCCTCATACTCACAGCAGGTATGATGCCTGACCTCCCATAATCCCCAAAGGGACAATTTATGTGGGCAGTTATATTTTCCCAGGGTTTCCCAATTTCTCACTGATTTTGAGTAATTGATCCATGTGGTAATACATGAGGAACCTTACGGAGGAAATTCATCTTTATGGGTCAAGTACATAGAGCTGCCCCTCTTAGCCAACAACAAGTCAACTGACAACCACCATCTAGGGTTTTTAAATACTTTAAATGACTTTGAAAAAGTAAATCTTCTATGAATTCTCCAAACTGATTGAACTTTACAGCCAGGAGACAGTGACTCCATCATATGACACTCTCAGTAATTATTATTCTAATACCTTCTTAGGTTATTCTTTAAACTTCTACAACTTTCCAACTTATCTTGCTTATCTTGCTTATTTTACAGATGAGGAAACTGTGGCAAACAGGACTGAGTGACTTGCCCAGGGTCATACAGAAGTAAGAAAGTCCTTCTACCCCTTAGCCCCTCTTTGTAGAAAATCACAGTCTGGGGGGATTGCAATAGGATAAGCTCAAGGCTCTCTTCCCAACAATACTAGTTCCCTTCTCATTTCCACCTCCTGGCTTCCCTAGTTTTCTTCAAGTCCTGGCTAAAATCCCACATTCTACAAATGGCCTTTCCTGATTTTTCTTAGTGCTAGTGCTTCCCCCTGAGATTATCTCCAGTTTATCCTGTACCTTTTTTGCAAAGTTGTTTTGCACTCTCTCCCATTGGATTGTGTGTTCCTTGGGGCCTGAGACTGTCTTGTGCCTTTTTTGTATTACGAAGTGCTTAGCACCTGGTATATAATAAAAACTGCTTATTGACTGATTACTGGCAAAATTTATTGCAATTCAGATCAGTGTTGATTTTAATAGTGCCACTTAAATACTATATAAATTTCTTATTTCATGTTTTGATTATGTTCCAAATGCTAATTCTTATAAACTGCAATGTTTTCCAGAGATACTCTGTATTTTTATGTTCTTGCTTAGGTGTTCTCAAAGGTAGCACTGACTGATCATTTTTATAAGCTGTTAGAATAAATCAAGAATGAAATAAACTACTAATAAACAGCTATAGAATTACCATCTTCCTGTGTGAGAACGATCAAGCATCAAAGCATATCTTTGGTAGAAAGGCAAATCAAATTATTTAAACTGAAATGCAACCTAAATTGTCTGAATTGTCACTTCTCCATTCCTACCAGTGTTGTCATGGTTCTTGGAGGATGGCCTAGACCTAGATCACACATGGCCTTCTAGGTCCTCAAGTGCAGCCTTTTGACTGAGTCCAGGTTGGTTTTTTTTTTTTGTCTTTTTGGAGGGGGGAAGGCAGGGAAACTGGGGCTAAGTGACTTGCCAAGGTCACACAGCTAGTAAGTAATAAGTGTCCGAGGGTGCTGAGTCCAAGTTTTAAAGAACAAATCAAATTTAGATTCAGATTCTAGAATACATCAGATAAAACTTGGACTAGGTCAAAAGGCCATACCCAAGGACCTAGAAGACCACATGTGACCTCGAGGATGCAGGTTCCCCACCCCTGACCTAGACCAATATAGTATGCCATATGATGTCATAGGAGAATGCAAGAACCTCATCAAGAGAATCCCACCTCCCAGGGTCCAATAGTCTAAGCAAATGGAGTTAATTAACCTCAAAAAGACCTTGCCCCAGCCAGATAGCATAATCCAGTATTCAAATAACCTCTTTTTGTTCAGTCATTTCAGTCATGTCTGACTCTTCATGGTCCCATTTTGTATTTTCTTGGCACAGATACTGAAGTGATTTGCATTTCCTTCTCCAACTCATTTTAAAGATGAGGAAACTGAGGCAAACAGAGTAAAGTGACTTGCCCAGGGTCACACAGCTAGACCATGTCTGAGGTCAGATTTTAACTCAGGAAGATGAGTCTTCCTGATTCCAAGTCCAGTGCTCTATCCACTGTACCAGCTACAGGCTCCCAAACATCCTCCACTGGACTCCAAATCCAGTTTTCTTTCCACCCTACTCTAGAGAAGCAGTGTAATAAGATGAAGAGTGTTCTGGTTGTGAAGTGAAGAGAAGTGAATTAAAATCTTAGCCTGGGCACTTGATAACTACGTGTCTTTGGGCAAGTCACTTAATCTGAACGTCAGTTTCCAGAGATGTACAAAGGTGATAATAATACATGATGTAGTTAAGAGAGCACTGTTTCTGGAGTCAGAGTTTAGTCAGATGGAGTCGGCATCCTACCTTTAACAGTCACTATATGGCTGACACTGGACAAATCACAACTGCCCTAAACCCTAGTTGCCATCTATAGAATGAAGAGGGCCTAGACGACTTCTGTGTTCCCTTTTAACTCTCAGCCTATGATTTTGTGATATCATAGAGTTGTTGCGTGTGTGGGGAGAGTGAGTGAGTGAGAGAGAGATTGAGAGAGAGAAAGAGAGAGAGATTGAGAGAGAAAGAGAGAGAGGGGGAGGAGAGAGAGATTGAGAGAAAGAGAGAGAAAGAAAGAGGGGGGGAGGGAGAGGGGGAAAGGCAGAGGGGGGGAGGGAGAGAGAGGAAGAGAGAGAGGGAGGAAGAGAAGGAGAGAGGTAGAGAGGGAGAGGGAAAGAAGGGGGGGGGAGAGAGAGAGAGAGAGAGAGAGAGAGAGAAAGAAAGAAAGAGAGAGAGAGAGAATTTCATTTGATCTTCACAATAACCATGAGATCAGGAAGAGAGATTTCCATACCTATATGTTGTTGTTCAGTTGTGCCCAGCTCTTCATGAGTCCATAAACACTAATACTGTCCATGGCGTTTTCTTGGCAAAGGTTTTTGAAGTAGTTTGTAATTTTATTCTACAACAGGTTTACAGAGGTTCTCAATCTGTGGGTTATGTTCAGTTTGTAACAATGAAAATACACCCTACATGTCAGATATTTACATTACGAATTCATAACAGTAGCATAACAGTAGCAAAATTACAGTTCTGAAGTAGCAACAAAAATAATTTTATGGTTAGGGGTCACCACAACATGAGGAACCGTATTAAAGGATTGTGGCTTTAGGAAGGTTGAGAACTACTGGGTTAAGAGAAATAGAGGTTGAGTGACTTTCCCAGGGTCACACAAAGCTATTAAATATCTGAGGACAGATTTGAACTCTGTTCTTCCTGACTCCAGGCCTAATGCTCTATCCACTGAACCACTTAGTTGCCCCCTATATCTTTTTAAATACTATGATTCCCATAAATACAGATCATTAGATATACCTATATGGGTATCTCTCTTCCAGGGTCAGATTAATGACAGAATTATGGGGTTATTATAAGATAATATTACTTCCTTGACATTGCTGAATACGCCTCTAAATTTTTGCTAAATTTGTAGTTGTATCAGAGCTGCAAGAGATTGTCTGGAGCAGCTAAGTGGCACAGTGGATAGAGTGCCAGGTCTAGAATCAGGAAGACTCTTCCTCCTGAGTCAAATCAAACACTTATTAGTTGTGTGACCTGGGCAAGTCACTTCACCCTGTTTGCCTCAGTTTCCTCATCTATAAAATGAGCTGGAGAAGGAAATGGCAAACCACTCCAGTATCTTTGTCAAGAAAATCCCAAATGGGATCCCAGAAGAGTCAGATACAACTGAACTCCGACAACAACACCAACACCTAGAGTACGCTGCCCAAAATGTGCCCTCCAGTCATGACTGCTGGATGCTCTGGGTAGAGAACTCTGAGAAAACACGGAGACCTTTGCTTGCTTAGTGGGACAGAGAACAGAATGCCAGGGGAGGAAGTGAACTGTTTACTGTCTTTCTATTTTAACTAATTCTCGGTAACTAAATGTTGCGCTGATCTTGTTGAAAGGCCTTTAAGTTCCTTGCAAATTGTATGAATTCGGCACCCTGGAGCAAAGCACCAATCACCCCGTTCCAATTAGGGTTTAGGGCTGGATGCTGCACATTCTTGTCTATGTCACTGCTTCTGGCAGCATATTGAGCAAAATGTGACCTTTCTTATGTCCCAAGAAAAGTATAGAAAATGCAGAACTAGCCAATGGATGCTGAGTTTACCTGAGAAGAAAAAAGAACCAGGTAACAGCTAGTCTAAGGGGTTAAAAGTACCCTAAACATTCAAGCCTTCAGGAGTTTGTCTGGAGGGTACAACTGAAATAAATGCTGTCAGCCATCTCATTTATCACTGGAGGGTTCTTATTCAGTGAGAATCAAGTCAATAAAATTCCCAGAAGCCTCAGAGTCTAGTAAGCCTAGGACCCGAAACCTCCTGATATTAGGAAACTCTAATTATCAAAAGTTGGTAACATATAAACTGCTGTAACAGGTTGGCACAGGGAGCTAGAAAGGGGAGGGTACTGTCAGTAGGTCTAGACACTAGAGTAGAAAGGTTTTTCATTGAGTCCCATGTCTGTGGAGTTGGGTAGGTTGGTCTTTTGGTGGCCCTATCCTTTGGAGGAACAATTGAATAAGTAGTGTTTACCTATGCACAAATTTAGTACTGTCTTTGGGTAATTCTAGGATGCCCATATAGCAGAGGCCCTCCAAATACAGTGTTTCCAAGGCTGAATGTCAAGTGTTATGTTCTTGGCTGACAGGCTTAGAGAATTACAGACCCTCCATTTCCCAGTTCCATGTCTTTGAACTGGCTGTCCATCCCTGCATGCCTGGAATACTCTTCTTCAGCACTTCTGCCTCCCTGGCTTTCTTCAAAACTCAACTCAGATCTTATCTTCTTCTAGAATCCTTTCTCAGTTCCTCCAACTGAATGGATATTACCTCAGACAAACTGAGACCTGGAAACACCTTAGCTTAAAAAGATCAGGGTTTCCTACTGCATCCTGGGCCATTGCCAGTTTTTCTGATCTAGGACTTGCCACTGGACTCTGATGACTCTAGAGAAGAGTCATCAAGAGAAGCTGGTGGGTCTGCACAACCCTGCCTCGCTCAAATCCAATTCACGTGCAAGTCAAGACATGACCCTCCTGATGTCATTGGTCCTCTCTGAGAATGAAGGACAAACAACAATATCAGTTCCTCTACCCTCCCACTGTCACTGCTAGTACCTTCCTTCTAAGATGACATTTACATCATATGTATCTTGTGTGTATAATTATTTACATGTCATTTTTATTTTATATTATGCCATATGTAACTTATATTGTTATATTTATTATAATTATTTGCATTGAATATGAGCTCTCAAATCTCAGAGACTATGCTTTTGCTTTCATTCCTATCCTTAGCACTTAACACCATGCTTGACATGTAGTAAGCATTTAATAAATACTCATTGACTACAGCAACTCAGAGAATGAATAAGACAGACCTGCTAAAAACTTAAAGACAGTGTGATATAATGGAAGAAACACTGGAATTAGAGTCAGAGAAATTAGATTCAAATCATAGCTCTACTACTTACTATCCTAAGAAATTAAGTCATGTCTTAGTTTTCTTACCTATACATCGAATGGGCTTATATAGGATCATTGATTTAGAGCTGGAAGAGACCTCAGTGGCCATCCAGTCCAAGCCTTCCATTTAACAGATGAGAAAACGGAGGCTCAGCGAAGTTAAGTGATTTTCCTAGGGTCCCACAGGTAAGTAACAGTGGTAGGATTTAAACTCATCTCTTCCTAACTCTGAATCCAGTCCTCCATCACTATACTTACTACACATACTCTGTGACTTCGCAATGCCTCTGTGGGTTGGACTATATGTTTCTTTAACATCCTTTATAGTTTTAAATACCATAATCCCCTGATGGGTCAAGAGACATGCATTCTTATTTAAATCTTGGTTCCTAAAGAAAATCTTGTATTTAATGACGGGCCTTTGCTCTTTCTTCAGCTGGCAAATCCAGAAACTATTTTATTTGACACAGGGGCATTTAATATTTTCCCCCAAGGTCCTGGAAGAAGGGCTCAATATTGTTCGTCGAAGAGCAGTTCTCTGTGAGGAAAGGGGAGGGCGCAGAAAGTTGCTTATCTCATCAGGCTTGACACTGGAAAAGCCATTGCAGCTTGGACTATGGGGCACTCCCAGGGGAGGAAGTCTATTTTCAATACTCAGATGAACCTGTTATTTCATTAATGCAGATATTCCTTTTTAACCCATTTGCATTTGCCCATTTGGCACAAATTTTGCTCAAGTTTTTCCCATAAGCTGGCTATAGAAGGGCCACCCGTATGGGCGAGGGTTTTTCTCAAGTTCTCTTGACATCAGGAGGATACCAGTAGATATTCATCAATTCTAACTCACCCCTGCCATGTGACCAGCCCATCTGTGTGGAGTATACCTTTCTCTGATGAATTATTTACTCTGTTCTCTTTATTCATTCCTCTTTTGCAATGTATTGCAGCCTGCTTACATCTATACAAAGGTTTATTTGCACAAGAAACCCCAAAGAGGCCCTCTGTCTACTCCATGAACCATCTGGTAGATTCACAGCTGGGGTGCTACTGCCTACAATCCACTTTGGGATAAATTCATTTGCTTCCTGCAACACCTCCAGAGTCCCCAGGTGAATGGGGAAGTTCTAGGTAGCTTGGCTCAGCTGTTACTTTAGGGAAGGATTTTGGCCCAACCCACCCGGTAGCTTCCCCAATTGAGGCCTGCCATTGTCAGGGTTAGCAACCTTCAGCAAATATGTTTGCTTTTTGTTAGGGAGTGAAACAAAACTGTGTGTACTTACTTTTAAGAGAGGGTAACTTGGAGGTGTCATATGCTAGGGATTAGCAGGTGATTAACAGGTGGGGGATAGTCAATAAACCTGGGTGTGGTTTGATTATAATGCCCCTACTCTAGTCCAAAGATTACATCCAACAACCCACTAAGCCAGCGGTTCTCAACCTGTAGGTTGCAACCCCTTGGGGTCCAATGACCCTTTCACAGGGGTCATAGGGGTCACCTAAGACCATTGGAAAACACATATTTCCAATGGTTTTAGGAACCTCCTCTATCCATCTCCAGGTGGGTCCACCCACATGCAGACACGCCCACATATGACTATTAAAGGGTCATGGCATTAGGAAGGTTGAGAACCACTGCACTAAGCAGTATTGGGCCTAGTTTGGCTGCGCAGGGGTCCAAAACAGGGAAGGGAAGGAGGGTAGATGCTGCACAGAGGGAAGTCAGGAAAACAACACAGAAGGAAGGGATGGGGGGAGGGGTGGACTAATGATGATTCACTTCATGGAAAAAAAAAATCTGCCTAAGGCAGTGTCATAATATGACTGTAACTGTGTGAGCCTAGTCTTACCTCACTCAGATGAAAGGCAAAACAGCTGTGTACCCTGACAGAGGCACTAATTTACTCAGTAGCTAGGAAATTTATCGAGTTCACAACATTTAGAATTAGAAGGGGCCTTAGACATAATCTGGTCCAACCTCCTCATTTCACCATGGAGGAAACCAGTCTATGAATAAGCATCTATTTTCTTGTTGCTGAGTCATTTCAGTAATGTCCTGTCCAACTCTTTCTGACCTCATTTGGGGTTTTCTTGGCAAGTATACTGGAGTGGTTTGCCATATCCTTCTCCAGCTCATTTTACAGATGAGGAAACTGAGGTAATCAGGATTAAGTGACTTGCCCAGAGTCATACAGCTAGTGAGTGTCTGAGGCCAGATTTGAATGCAGGAAGATGAGTCTTCTTAATTCCAGGCCCGGTGCTCTATCCACCGTGGTACCTAGCTGCCCAAGCATCTATTAGTATTTAGTGTGTGACACGCACAGGGTTAGATGCTGAGAAGACAAATACCAAACTGAGAGCCAGAGAGGCAAGTGGTTTGCCTGAGGTCACATTGTCGTAAGTAGCAGTGACTCTAAATCCAGTGATCTTTCTACAAACCATCTTGCCTCCTTACCTTAAAAAGTGGTACAGGATGAAAATAGAAATGTCAGCTGTTAAGAGACCCCTGTGGCCAAAACAAAGAAGTCAGGCAGTATATAAACATGTTCATCTTCTCTCAGAAAACAGGGCCACCCCTAACATAAATCACCAAGGAGGGGAAGAACTACAGTAGTCATAGAGATAGGACGACTAGCCTGCAGACATTAGTCCTTCGAACCAGTGTTTTCTTCCTCTCACAGAAGCAAGTAAAGTCAGATGATTAGAACCAGTGGCAGAGACACTCTTGGGTGCTGACATTATGATCTGGCCATCTGTCCTGACCTACTAAAGCACTGGAGACTTCAGTTGTGGGCAAAATTGTAGAATTCTCCACCATCAGAATCCTGTTCTTTAATAGCCTATGAATGAATTTATATATTTTCTTTTGCTCTGTTATAGTCTGTATGAGGGTGCTGGTCAATGAGAGAGCCCAGTCCTTCTGAACATGAATAGCGTACAAGCAATTCCCAATGTAGACTTTAGAGCATGCCCAGGACTGGGTGGCAAAAAGGATCTACCAAATCAGAACTGGGTGTGCATTCAAAGGGCACTAACTGATCATGTCACGCTCTTTCCTGGTGGTGCCAGAGGCAAGGACTGCTATTAAGTCTCTAGGTGGGGAGAGAAGTGGCACCAGCACTAGCAGTCAATTCTTCCCACCCAGGATCACATATGGCTTTAAATAAATTCATGGCACCTCTATTCTTTGTCTCTTTGCATTTGTAGCACCTACTCCCAGGGCTGTTGTGAAGATATAATGAGACAATAATTGTAATGTGCTTTGCAAACCTTAAAACATATATAGATGTTAACTATTATCCTTTTCTGTTCTTTGGAGAAGGAATTTTGTAGATGGCTATGTCCATCAGAAGAGTAACCTACCAGAAGTCCAAGTAGAGTCCAAGATAGAGTCCATATCAGAGTTTTATGGCAGCTATGTTTGGTATGTCAGTTTAGTCCAGAGAAATGACCTGCCTGACCCAGAACAACATTGGACCAGCCTGGTAACTGAGAAATGCTGTGCCACCACGCCCACCCCCACCAACAAAAGAGAGACGCTGGGCCTTGTAACAAAGATACAACTTATTCACTCACTATGTCAAATTCTGAAGTGAACTTGCTAGTGGGGGGTGGAGAGGTGCTGGTGGTGAAAGCTCTTTTGTAATCGCTTTTAGTTTCAACCCACTTTGCCCAGGGTCTAAGTTGGTATAGGGGAAAAGTTACCCACTTTTGGGGGGAATGTGGTTATGCTTATTTTCCTGCTATATCTTCTCAACAAATATGAGATGAGGAAGACTGAGGCAAGCAGGGTTAAGTGACTTGTCCAGGGTCACATAGCTAATAAATATCTGAGGTCAGATTTTAACTCAGGAAGAAGAGTCTCCCTCACTTCAGGCCTGGCACTCTAGAGTCACTGTGCCACCTAGCTTCCCAAGATAAATGATAAATGGATAAATGATACTAATGTAGTCATCACTGGGTCAATCAGCGGTATAGGGGAGACACTATAACTGGTGATTAATATTAGGAGGATTGTAGAAATATTCCTACAATTTGAGTAGGAACTCGAGTTGGTAGCATTTAGAGACATCCCACTGTTCCTCGGGGTACTCCTAGAAGCCTGGTGGAGAGATGTAGCTACTTAGACTCCGAGGGACCTGACTCCTCATAGAGTGAGAGAGAAGTTGGGATAGGACCCCCAGAACTTACAGAGCTACAGGAGTGTCCCAGAGAAAATATGTATTACTTGTGTTTTCTTTGGAGAGTAAAGACTCCTGGGAAAGGGTTCTGCTAAGTATGTGTTTACCTGTAGATTGCAGAAAAGAACCAGGAAACTAGCTTGAGTTAGATAACTAACTAACAAGGGGAAGTAGCTAGTGATGAAAATTGATTCTAGACTAAGCTAATGAATCTTGTGTCTGAGAATGTGTTTCTAAAGCTCCCCTTGTTTCTATTCTCAAGGAACAACACCTGGAAAAGAAAGCAGCACCATCCCCATTTGCTTCAAAACCGGTTTAGGCAAATTCATAGGTGATGGAGTCATGACAGAGGATTAAAGGAATCCAGATTCTTTACAGATACACCTCCAACCTTTTGAGGCTCACAACAGAAGGACAATCACACTTACATATGATACCTTCCCTTGGTGTGGACAGTGTTAGGATCATAAATTCAGAGATAGGAAACTGGAGGCAAAGAAGGTGAACTCTTTCCTCCAAACACATACATCAGTCACAAGTTACAAAGAATCTTACACATCTTTCTGGAAATTAAATACTACTACAAAAAGCCCTCAAGAACTGTCCAGTGGTTTTTGTATTTTTTAAATATCAACTATATAGCAAAGTGGCATGCTGGATAGAGTGCTAGTCTTGGATTCAGGGAAAACTGAGTTCAAATCCTCCTTTGGACACTTATTAACTGTTTGACACTGGGCAAATCCTTTTTGAGCCTGTTTGCTTATCTGTAAAATGGGGATAATAAGAACACCTACTTCATTAGGTCATCGTGAGGATTACATGGGATAACATGTGAAAAGCACTTTGGAAACCATAAAGAGCATTTAAATACTAGTCATTATCATCATGATTATCATTATGATTATTCTTTTTCAGGGATATACCAAGCTCTACCTTTACATGATCTCCTACAACAAATTAAAAAAACAAAACACCTAAACCTTCTTAGCCTCCTTACACACAGGAATCTAAACAAGGAGGATTTAAATTTAAATTTAACAAGAAAGGATCAGAAAAGCAACAATTGCTTATAACCACATGGAAGACTGATGGATTTTGTGGTCTCACCAGCAGAGGAAAGTGGCACCAACACCATTTTTCTTGTTTTTACCCCCAAGAAGTGTAATGTTTTGAGTTGGTAGATGGCTTGTATGGCTTAACTACCAGCCACTCTCACTCCCTGCTCTCTTTATCACATGGAACCAATCAAAAATCATAGAGAGCATCACAAAGAGGAGCACTGCCCTTTGCCCACCTATCCTATCACACACTAATTATTTCATCCTAAAGAGACAAAGTAGATGGAATGGAAGGCACGATTCTAATGGCAAATACTTCCTTGCTGGCTGCATTTCTTAGCAACCATAGCATAGAAACTGGTTGCTAAGCAACTGGGAGATTGCAGACTCCAAGACTGGCCATGCTGGTTTCAGAAATGAGCCATAAAAGGAATTCCCCAGTGAGATAGCATCCCATTCGGTTGCCTGGTTGCCATAGTCACCATACATAAGTGATGGGTCCTGGGTTAGAGGGCCTATTTAAAAAAGAATATGTGTCTTCTGTTCAGGGCTCTCATGATATGAAAAAGGGACTAGAACTTGCTTTTACCCTTGCTCTTCTGGTAAACATCATCCAGCTTCTTCCATGCATGTCTTCTCCCAAAAGGCGACTGGATCTGAGTTGCAAAGAAATTCCACCCAATTTCAGCCCAGCTTTTATTTAATATGTTCCAGCCTTTGCTAGAGTTGGAAGGGAGTCTGCAATCTGGAAAGCAACATTTAAGCAAGAAAAGATGCTGCTGGTTGGCAGACAGTCATTCTGTCTGTCAGCCAGGCCCTTTGGGGGCATTTGCACAGGCTCACAATGCTGGGATCAGTTACAAGGGCAACTTTCTATGTTCACGGGTTCTATTTGAATTTTGCAGAACAAGGAAGAATAGGAAAGAAAATGACAGTATCATCTATGACTCTAAAACGAAATTGGCACATCAAGCAGAATAAGGCAAACAATAAGCAACTGTAATCCTGTCGGAAAATTTGAAACAGGCTGTAGTTAATAGGAGTAAAAATGTAAGGCAAATAGATGAGGAGCTTAACAGACAACTGTAGGCAGGCTCGTTGGAAAAGGACTGCTTCACTATTCTTCAATATTTGGAATAGATTCATAGGGTCATAGGTTTAAGAGCTGTAATCATGATTTTGGGGCATAGGATGAGCTTCATAAAATGCATCTGGGACAAACAGGAGGAAAGGTGCCCTTGACTCATATTTTAAAGAGAAATCCTTTGGAGTTGGAGGAGAGACCCCAGCACACCCACCTGTAAGAAGAAGACAGGAAACCTAGGACATCATCAGGAGATCATTGTTGAGGAGGCTACCATGGAAGTTGGGGAAAGAAGTAGGGTATATCAGAAGAGAAGTCACCTAGGTCATGAGGGCCAAAGAGAGGAAGTTTCCATCTGGCAATTTCCTATTTTAACTAATTATTCTTGCTAACTAAATGAGCTCAATTATTTAGTTATTAAAGTAGAATAAATATTGTCAGTGCCTGCTAAATTTTTGTGACAGGAAGCAAAACCTCCGTCGTCCACCCTAGTTATTTTTATGTCTGCCTAGAAGGGACAAAGAAAAAATCTCATAGAAGTCCCTAGTTTTATAGATTGAGGTGGTAGTTAGCCACATAGTGGTTAATTCATTGAGGGTTACACAGGTAGCAGAGACCTGATTTTTTTACTTCAAATATAATATTGTTACCCTTATACCCTGTTGCTTATATTCCTAAACAGTTTGTAAAGCAAAATAAATTTTATTTCCTCTATTAATATATATTATGTTCATTAGATGTGTTCTTACAGGAAAGAAATCAACCACAAAACAAACTGACTGGATCTCAGGTCATATTCCTTTCTTCTGTATTTTAAGTCCATGCTTGGTTCACCTACCTACTTGCTCTAACACCTGTTCCCCTCCCACATAGTATTAATGGGCCAGAACCATTAAGCAAAGGATCAGATAGAGATAGACAATATTTTAGCTACGGGACTTCCTCCTTAATCTTGGCCCTTAAAATGCACAAGAGACAGAGAAACAGACCAACTGAGAGACAGACATGCTTTTCCTTTCCAGGGACTAGAGCCGGTATCTTACCTAGACTTTTCTAAAAAACATAAGAACGTAGGAAATATACGTTTAGGCAGGTTTCTAAGCCCAGAACCATGTGTTCCTTTTGAAAACTCTCAAGCCACCCTGTCCATCCAGAGCAAAATTCTACCAAAGTTGAGTTTAAGGTAGTCTAGAACAAATGTACTCCCTGCTTTATAAAATCCACAATAGTGAATTTCTATGCGTTTGGGGGATGATTATTTAATGAATGACCCATGGAAAGTCTTTGTTCTAAAGAGGGATGCATGTGTCCAGAGCAAATGACATTCTTGTGAACTTTCCCACCTAATGATTTTTATACATATAAAATATACATATACATATAAAAATCCAATTAAAATGAATATCAAGGGCTCCAAAAAAATGAGAGCACTAACACTAGAAATGTTGTGGAGGAAAATGTGAAAAGTTGAGAAGAAGATGCCAAAGAGGAGGGGTTGTCACCAAAGGGTAATGTACAGTCTGAGGAAGTTAAAATGGGGCTGCGACAGAAGGGAGGAAAGAGAATAGAGGGGTCAAAACTGGTGAAGGGGGAAAAAGAGAAGGAAAGTGACCCAGAATGCTAAGGATATATAAGGATCAAGTTGGGAACAACATAATAGCATCAAGGAAGTTGCAATGGGAATCACAAAGGGAGCAAGGATGGGGAAAACTGTTAAGAGGTGAAGAGCACCCAGAAGTCAGAGGAACATGTTAACAGTAGAAGTTGAAGAGCAAGGTAGGGTTATTAAGGAGTCCCTATAAGAAGGGAAGGAAGAATTCACTTCCCTTATTCCTGGGAGTAGGGAAGAGGCCAGGGATACTACAATAGGGACTAGACAAACAGTGAGCCATAGTCTAATGAGGATGATGGGGGAAGGGGTAGAGAGCAGCATGAAACTCTGGTTCTAGGTGTGTGGAAGTGAGGAGAAGGATGTTTTGTTGCCAAGCATCCAGCCTCAGTCTTGCCTGAGTTGCCATGGTGATGGTGCAAGGAGGAAGGGAGATGGTTTATATGCTACTGCTAATTGTACACGGATGCAAGATCAGGATCTTAGGTCTTCTTTAGAGACATTTACTGGCATTTCCTATTTTCTTCTCCAATTACCGCGACCACTTACTACTGTATAGTTCTGGTTATACAGTAACTGATCTACACAGAAGTACAGGGTTCCCCAGAGAGGGAAGTGTGTGTTTGTCTTGATGTCCCCAAAAAGATAGCTAGAGATATATTTATTAAACTGACACTTCCACAATCTAAGCCTTCCTAAAGGACGTGGAGGCAGGAATGTTCTGGGGGTAGTAGGGATGATAGTAGAATTGAGAAGAGAGCAAGCATGTGTATAGCGCCCATTTCTTTCAGGCACTGGTGCCAAGTTCTCTACAAATATTATTTCATTCGGTCTTTTACAACCCTGTGAGATAGGGAGTATTATTATCTCCATTTTACAGATGAAGAAACTAAGGCAAACAGCAGGGTTCCCCCACCCCCACCCCAGGGTCACACAGCTAGTAAATGTCTGAGGTCAGATATGAACTCAGGTCTTCCTGACTCTAGACCTGGAGCTCTATTCACTGTACCATCTAGCTGTCTCAATTACATGCAATTCCTGGAATTATGTACTAGGGTAACGTATACTGTCTCTTAAAGGCTCCTTTCCTAAGGAACAGATAATTATGAAAAGGGCAGAAAAATATTTTTGTGTAAAGGAGTAGATCTTGTTGCTATTGTGGATGAAAAATTTGACGTTTGATATGTGTAGAAAAAGAAACTTTTTGAAAAATATAAATTACTAAAATACGTACATGAAGAAATAACTTTCAGATAACATTTGGGCAGGTTAGAGAGACAATTATCTGTAGTGTAGACATGAGGACTTGGACCCTTTCATCACCAAGGTAGGGAGATGCCTTACTTGTGAGAGAACAGTATAATGTTGTAATGGGACAGACAAAAAGCTTTTATTTATTAAAAAAAAAAACTAAAGAAATTTGGGTGTAAAGAAGCACCATTTCAAGAACACCGGAGAGATGGGGGACCTTTTCAGAGGCTTCAAAACTACCAGCATGATCAGCATCTCACTTTATATACGTGGTTTATGATGAGAAAGAGCAAAATTTTAAAAATGTAAAATCATATGAACATTTGGAGACTGAAGTAGGATATAAAAAGAACTATCAATTTGAAATGAGAAATTTTAGGGAGTTGTGACTTTTGAAGAGAAAGGTGAGTCTCTGAGAGTCAGTAAAGTTATTGAACCTCGCAAGAATGGGCAGCATTGGAAGTAGCAAGACAGGAAGAGGGGTTTGAGAAAGAGAAAAGAGAAGGGAGGAGGCTAGATTACTGGGGAGGGTGCTAGGCTGAAAGTATGCTCATCTTGAGTCATGGTGGTTATAAGCCAGGTGCGGGGAACCTGCAGCCTCCAGGATATATGTATCCTTTTAGATCCTTGGGTAAGGCTTTTTGATTGAGTCCAAGTTTTACAGAACAAAAGAGGATTTGTTCTGCGAAGTTTGGATTCATTCAAAGGGCAGCACTTGAGAACCTAGAGGTTCATAGGTGCCCTTGAGGCTTCAGGTTCCCCACCTGTGTCACAAGCAGTCAGCTGAAAGAAAGTTTTGGCTGAATGATTTCTGATTGATTGCAGAGAATTAATTGATTGACCAAGAACTTCTTTGACCACTGTCATTCTTTATTATTACCTAGAGTTGGAGAAGGGGCGACTTTTCCTAAGAGATTGTTGCTCTCTGCTGCCATCTCTGGCTTGAGAAGGAAAAACAGAGGGGCTTGGCAGCTTTGGTATTTTGGTGAGATGATGGATAGATAGAACCATGGAAATGACGCACATTAACTCTGACAGACTTGGGAGATAGTGAAAGACAGAAGGGCCTGGTGTGCTACGGAGTCAGGAAGAGTTGGACGTGACTGAACAAAAAACGTGTTGGTGAAGGGAGTTTTGTTGCTATGGTCTCTGTTCTGATTGGACAGCTCAGCATCAAAGGAAGTAAATAATTAGCTGATCTGGTTTATACAACCAAGAGATAACCAGTTTGATGAGCTCTACAGTTTTCTAGCTTAAATAAAACGACTCTTCACATTAAAATCTAACCTTTATATTTTAATAGAGAAGAGAAGAGGATTTTTCCAGATGAGGAGTATTGAGGATCAATAGTCAAGCAATGTTCGTAGAAGTTATTTCATGTATGGCAAATAATCCTGAATGGACTGAACATTGAAACCTACACTCCAACGCACATGAGTTTTCTTCCCTCATTGGTTTTCCTGTCAGGTTCCTGTATTCACTGTAGCTATTGAATACCTTGATGGAAGAGTGTATGATCTGGGTTATATATGCACGTTATCTATCTATCTATCTATCTATCTATCTATCTATCTATCTATCTGTCTGTCTGTCTGTCTATCTGTCTGTCTGTCTGTCTGTCTATCATCTGTCTGTCTGTCTATCATCTGTCTGTCTGTCTATCTATCTATCATCTATCTGTCTGTCTATTCTTCTATCATCTATCTATCTGTCTGTTTGTCTGTCTATCTTTCCATCATCTATCTATTTATCTGTCTATTCATCTATTTATCTACCTATGTGTGTATACATTGTGACATGTATTATTTATGCATTTATTATATTATTACTTATGTATTTTAAAAATATATTATTATCTACAATATTTTTCTTTCATTTGCCTTATTGGTAAGTAGATAGTTGTATTTAAGATACAAATTATTGTGAGTGACTGGTTGCAAAAAATACCATGAGACTATATGAATTTGTTGCTTTTGAGTAGGTAGTTGTATAATATCAAATACGTTGGATGAGAGCTCAAGAGTAGCAAGTTATTTATTTCCTGAGAGCAGGTTGGGTAATGATATCAAACTCAGATAGAGTGGAGGTATCTTATACACCCAGGTAACAGGTGTGAGGTACCGGGTTTGATATTGTGAAATACTAGGTTTGACAATTTGGCATTGACATTCCACTCTGCTTGTCCTGGTTTCAACTCCGAGGAATAAGATTCCTTCCCCCTCCCCAGGATAATGTCATCCCTGTGACATTAACTCAAGCCTTGACTGACTTCTCTTAGCCTCCTCTCCCCTCTGATTGGAGGGTTGGAAAGTGGAGCACCTACTTCCTTCCAATGACTTTATAGAGGGCTGGACTTTCCCAGCTCACTTCTACTGCTCTGATGCTTTACCTGATTTCAAGATGCCCCCAGGGCATGTTACCCTTGGCCTTCCTCCTACCTTTCCTGTCTACTTTTGTGTGTTGTGTCCTACCCCCACCCCCATTAGATTATAAACTCCTTGAGGTCGGAGACTTTCTTCTTGTTAATTGTATTCTTGGTGCTTAGCATAATGTCTTGTATGTAGTAGTTGATTAATAAATGTTTATTGGATTGTAGGTGCTATTATAAGCATAAAATTATTGGATGAGATATTATAACAGGAATAAGGAATATAGGACTAAGAGAATCAGAAAACTGAGTCCATCCCTCCTATGTCTGCTACATAAAAATGGCCAAAGAATTGATTTCTGAAGCCAGCTTTGCCAATTGAAGAAGGGGGAAAAGAATAAGCATTTACATTGTACCTGGCACTGTATGAAGGGTGGGGTAGGTACCCATTTTACAGTTAAGGAAACTTAGGCTAAGTGACTTGACCAGGGTCACATAGCTAATAAGCGTCTGAGACCAGATTTGAATTCCTGACTCTAATTCCAGCAATTTATCCACTAGCTACTGGTTTAGTAACTTTATTTTTTATAATACTATGTGTTCTAGGTGAAAATTCTTAATCTTTACTTTACCTTAGAGTAGATTGTTATCTCCAGAACAATAGATAAGCAGTTAAGGTATTAGGACTTAATGAATATTTCTAAATACTCTATAGGTGGCCTACGGCCACAGAGATACCATTTAATATTTGGAGGATGTCAGAAGGAACTTTAAAATAGGACCTGCTTATACTAGTCACAAACAGATGTAAACATACATCCTAAATAGCAAGAGGGCTGATTTTCCAGATGGTAGGAAAGATTGAAGGATCATGGGAGAAAGAAACCATGTTTACCTAGAAACTTTGGAACCATGGAGGGATGGGCATATGATAGGTGAGTAAAAGTTCATCATAACTGAAGAATACTGTTCTCCTAAACTGAATATCATCATAGGAGCAATTGGAGGCTTGTCTGGCTTACTATCTAACTTGAAGAGTTAACTGCATGGAGAGATCTGCTTCTATACTGGGACTTGGTGAATTTATACCATCTCTACTTCCTCCCCCTTGTCTGCCTTACTGTCATTGTTTACTGTTGAGACTTTCCTACTTTCTTTAAGTCTTAATTATTTGCTATCTATATTTTTATAATGGGCTCTATATGCAGATAAAGATAAGCTAATTTTATTGCATTCTGACTGAACACTTGCTATAAATGAGCGAACCATACTATGGTGAAGGCCAAAGGGGAACCCGTGAACTAATAACCTTAGACTTGACCGTGAATTTATATTAAAATACTCTGTCTAGAGACAAAGAGAGACTTCATAGGGATTCCAGGGGAGGCCAATGGGAATCAGGATTCCTGGATTTAATCTTATGCCTGAAATGATTCTGGCCTAGCAATAGGGAATTAAGAATGTTGGAACCTAACCTTGGCTTTGCTACTGACACTTGGAGAAGTCAAACATGAATGTAGGCCAGGTCTACTACGGCCCATGGAAGACTGCAGAAATGCAGAGCTATTCCCAAGAGTATCTTAACTGCAAGCATATTATTCATAGAGAAATCCTTTGAACTGTTTTAAGAGCAAATGGAAATGTTTACTCCTAGTGTACTCCCCCCATTGAAAAGGGATAGGAATGTTTTGGAAATGAGAGGCTTTCAAAAAAACTGCAACAAAAACAACTCAGAAATGCCTGCTCCAGCAATTTGGATTCATTTCCAAAATGTTTCTAAGTAAAGGGAGCATTTTGAGAGGAAATCATACTCCTAACCTGTCCCTAAGGTCCTAAAAAAAAAGTTTTAGATTTAGAGAAAATATTGTATCTGGAAAACTCTAATATAAAGTAAATTGCAGTGACTTAATACATTTGGAATAATGTGCCTTTCTTACAGGTGTTCAGATAAGTCAAAGGACAGTGAAAAAAGGTTCTTATTTTTACAAAAGAATCCAAACAAAAATGGTGGGATAAGAGGAAGCAAAGCACCTAGCTCTCTCCTACAACTCTAATGAAGGCTGAGGGAGAGCACCAGACTAAAAGCCAAGGAGAAGCCTCACTGAGTCATTTTTCCAGCACAGGGAACATCCAGAGGCTTCTAGGTACTGGGGAGAGGGTACAACCAGGCAGGCCCTACAGAGAGTCTTGTAGCATGTAGCATAGCACTTGGGTAGGTCCTTCAGCTCTGTACAGGGACAGACAGCATGCAATAGTAATGACCTTCCAATTGTATCATTCTGACCCCTAGGGTATAGTATTGAAGTCTTCCAGCTTAGACCAGGTCTAGGGTAAGTGACTCTGTTGTCTTGACTATCCCTTGTGACGCTCATTACTCTTAACTTGAGATGGATACTATTGGCAACAATTGAATAATCAAATCAAAGAGCACAGGTCGTAGGTGAACCTGAATTTTTGTCTCTTTCATCCTATAGAACTTTCCACCCAGCTGAAAGAGGTTAGGAACTGTGGCTAGCAGCTGTCTAGTGAAATTCCAAGAGGAATAAGCCCCAGAGAAACTGAAACCAGGGTCAAGAACCTGCAAAGATCAGATTAGGAGGCCAATGATCAGACCACATCCTAGAGTAGTTGCTTTAATCTGTCTGAAAGTTTGCAGAATCCTGAATTGAGCCGCACCTGAGAACTTCGTTGGACCTTTGCATAGCACTCAGGACCCAGATAAAACATCAGAAAAAAAAACCAAAGACTACCTTTATAGAACACCTTTGCCAAAACTGGCCATTTTCTGACCTAAAACATAAAAGCTTCACATGAAAATGCAGAAAAACAAAATTACCAAACACATCCTTTACTGACCATAATGTAATGAAAATTGTATTCAATTAAGGACAATTGAAGACAAGAATTATTAGGAGACAAAAGAACTTAATTCTAAATAATTGGATGGGCAAAGAATCAATCATAGAAAGGATGCATAATTTCATCAAAAATGGTAAGAGCAATAAGAACACATACCAAAAAATTGAGGATGCAGCTAAAGCAGTCCTTAAAGGGTCAGTTGTTTTTTAAATTAAATATCAAAAAATTAAATATCAAAATAGAAATTCTTAAAATCAAAGAAGAGATTATTAAAATTATTTTAAAATTTTTAAATTAATACATGAAGCTCTTTTTAAACCAATGATATAGGGAAAACATTAGCTAGTTAAATAGGTGCATATTTATGAAAATATAAAATGCCCAGAAAAATAGAAGAAAGAAAGAATTTAACCCAATTTCAGAAAAGGGAATTGAATGAGCTATATATGAACTCTCAAAGAAAAAAGGTAGCCAGGACTAGATGGATTTGCAAGCAAATTCTATCAAGTCTCTACTACAAAGAAGGAAAAGGAGATAGCCTACCAAATTATTTCTATGGAACAAATATGATCTTGCTATGTAAACCAGGGAGAAATAAAACTGAAAAGGAAAACTATAGACTAATATTCCTGATGAATCAATATTTAAATAAAATTTATCAAAGGTGGGGGAAAGAGAAGGTAAGGGAATAATTATTTATATAGTGCCACTATGTGCCAAGCACTTTTTGCAAGTGCTTTTTGCAAGTATTTTCTCATAAGATCCTTACAACAACTCAACGAGGGAGATGCTATTATGACCTCCATTTTATGTTGAGGAAACTGAGACAGAAAGAGGTCATATGACTTGCTCAGGGTCATACAGTTAGTAAATGTTTGAGATTGGATTTGAACTCAGGTCTTCCTGACTCCAAGCCCACTGTGGTACCATTTGCCAGCAAAGGAACCACAGAAACATATCAACGTGATTATACACTATGACCAGATTGGATTCATACCATGAAATCAGAGTTGGTTCAATATTAGATGTACTGTAAAAATAATAGACCACGTTAATAAAATATTAATTTGGAAGAACACTAAAATTGTATAACTATATCAATAGATGTACAAGAAGCATTTTACGAAATATAACAACCATTTTTATCATGTATCCTAAAAAGTTTGGGACTAAGTGGATCTTTTTTTTACTGTGGCAAATACTAGCAATATAGAGCCAAGAGCTGCCATTATACATAATGGGAATAAGTTAGAAGACTGTTCATTAAGGTTAGAAGTAAGGCAAGAATTTTCATTATCATCTCTATTATTTGATATAATGCTAGAAATCCTACTCAAAACAATGAGACAAGAAAAAGGAATTCAGGAAATAACCCTAGAGAATCAATTAAAATTAATTAAACACTAACTTCAGCAAAGTTATTTTTGCTGTTTGTTTAAGTCGTTTCAGTCATGTCCAGTTCTTCACGACCCCATTTTCTTGGCAAAGATACAGGAACAGTTTGCCATTTCCTTCTCTGGCTCATTTTACAGATGACGAAACAGAAGCAAACAGGGTTAAGTGTCTTGCCTAGCGCCACACATCTAGTAAGTGTCTGAGACCACATTTGAATTCAGAAAGATCAGTCTTCCTAATTACAGGTCCAGCGCTCTATCTACTGCACCACCTACCTGCCAACAGCAAAATTATAGGTTAGAAAATAAATAGACATAAATGATCGATTCCTATATATTTTGAACAAAATTCGGTAGGAGGAGATAGAAAGGGAAATTTCATTCCAAATAACTGCTAAATCAATCAATCAATAAAGTATCTTCAGCACTTAGCACAATACCTGTGACAATTTTTATTGCATCAAATTTAAAAGCTTTTCTACAAAGAAAACCAATATAGATACAATTAGTAGAGAAATAATGAACTAGGGGAAAAAATCTTTACAGTAAGTTTCTCAGATAAAGGTCTCTTATCCAAGATAAATAAGCAATTAATTCAAAGAATATGAACAAGGTAATTTTCAAAGGAAGAAATCTAAGCTATTAACAACATAAAAAATTCTCCAAACTACTAATAGAGAAATATAAATTAAAACAACTTTGAAATTCCATCTCATACATATAATAAACTGTCAAAGATGACAGAAAAGGAAAATAACAATTATTGAAGGGACTATGGGAGAGAGGTACAGTAAAGCAATGTTGATGGAACTATCATTTGGTCCAGTCTTTGAGGAGATCAGTTTAGAAATATACCCCCAAAGCTACTAAAACGTGCATACTCTTTGACCCAGCAATACCTCTCTGAGACCTATGCCCTAAAAGAGATCAAAGAAGGAGGGGAAAGGACCCTATAGGTACAAAAATATTTATAGCAGCTCCTTTATTATACTAGAAAAAAATTTTACCCCCCACCCCACTTCCAATTATACTCAAGATCTCTCCACCCCTTCCACTGTGCTCTCTGGAATGCTGCTCCCTAGGTAACAAACTTGCTTTCATATTAAACCTTTTGTTCTTCTTGCTTTCACTGAGACCTGGCTCCTTCCTGAAGGCATGCACTTGTTGAATTTTTTTTTCATGAAGGATGGTTTACTTAGTTTCTTGACTCCTGATTCCAGGGTTTTTTCTTTTAAAAAAATTTTATTTTAATTAGCCAGATCCACCTTCTCATCCTCCCATTCCAAATTCTCTCTCCTCCCCCTCTTTGAGAATACAAGAAAAAGACCATTAAAATATGCATAGTTAATTTCCATATTGTCAATGTCCCTCGCTGCCACCAATTTTTTTTGGTCTCATTCTGGATCCTAAGTCCTTCATCTCTTTATCAGGAGGTGGGTATCATGTTTCAGCATTATTCCTCTGCAATCCTGGCTAGTTGTTGTGCTGATAAGAGATTAACAAAATAGTATTCTATTATTACATAGGTTAGAAAATAAATAGACATAAATGATCGATTCCTATAACTTACTCATTTGTTCTCCAATTTATGGGCTCCCCCCTCAAATTCCTATCTCCCACTTCAAAAAGAGCTATAAATATTTTTGTGTATCCTTAGAATTTGTTTTGCTTAGAAGTTACTCTTCCCTCAATCTACCTTCCCGTCTTCCCTTTCCTTCCCATTTCCCTGTTGAGTGAAATGTATTTCCATACCCAATTCTCTGTGTGAGTGTGAGTATTCTTCCTTATTTTGATCAGTTCAAATAAGTCAGGTTCAAGTGATGGCAGCTCTCCTACCCCCTCTTCCTTGTTTGTATATATGTCTACTTGGGCACTGATTATGTGAGAATTTTTCCTAACCTTTCTTTCTCTTTCTTTCCCTCAGTGCATTCCTTTCCTCCTCTCTTTCCATTTTTTCCTTATCAGCAAGACATAACAGAACCACTCCCAGACCTTGTCTAATTGAACTCCTTCTATGAACTCCAATGATGATAGTGCTCACAGGGGACACAAGTATCATCTCCCCATATTTGAATGCAAGCTGTTTGTCCTAGTTTGGTTCTTTATCATTGTTCATTCATGTTTACCTCTTTTATGTTTTTCTTAGGTCCTATTTTTGAACTTAAAATGCCTATGCAGTTCTGATCTTTTCATCAGAAATAATTAGAGGTCCATTATTTCATTAAAGATCCATTTTTTTCTCTTGTACTATTATACGCAGTTTTGCAGGGTAAATTATCTTGGGTGTAAGCCTAGATCCTTTGCCTTCTGGAATATTATATTCCAAGTTCACCACTCTTTTATAGAAGTGGCTGCTAAATCACATAATGATCCTGACTACGGCTCCTCAGCCCTGGAATTATTTCTTTCTGGCTTCTTGGAGTGTGCATGTGTATGTATGTATGTATGTATGTATGTGTATATATAGATATGTGTATGTATATATACATATATGTATTGTGTATGTATACATATAGATATAGACATATATATATATATGTAACCTGTAAACTCTGGGTTTTGGCTAGGATGTTCCTGAGAGTTTTCATTTATAGGTTTCTTTCAGGTGACCAGTGTTTTTTTCTCTTTACACTTCTTTGACCTCTTGTCCTAAGAGATCTGGGCAGGGATAGATAGACAGATAGATAGATAGATAGATAGACAGACAGACAGACAGACAGACAGACAGACAGACAGATAGATAGATAGATAGATAGATAGATAGATAGATAGATAGATGATAGATAGAGCAAACATATATGTGTATATATATATACATATATTTTTTAGTTTTGAACATTCACTTCCATAATATTTTGAGTTCCAAATTTTCTCCCCTTCCCCTCCCCCCACTCCAAGACAGCATACAATCTGATATAGGATCTACATATACATTCATATTAAACATATTTTCACATTAGTTATGTTATAAAGAAGAATTCCCAGTGCTTAGCACAGTACATGGCACATAGGAGGCCCTTAGTATCAGTGAACTAACTGGTTATAGGCCCTTAAAGAATTGAAACTTTACTGAGAAATTAAATAGCAACAGAAAAAGACTTAGAAGCTATTGTCAAATGAAAAACAGGAAAAGAAGGAAGACAAAAGCCAATGAGATCATTACACATATCCAAATGGAAACTGAGCTAATATATCCAAATCTGATTTACCTTCAGCTTTTCTGGATAGCTGGCGTTATGGAAAATGAAGTAGATTTGGGTGATGACGATGATGATGGTGTTGATGACCCCACAATATTATCATGCATAATTACTGTTTGACCAAAAATGAACTTTTTCTTTTTTGTTGTTCAGTTGTGTCTGACCCTTTGTGATCACTTTTTGGATTTTCTGGGCAAAGAGACTAGAGTGGTTTGTCATTTTCTTCTCCAGTGGATCCATTTTGTCAGACAATCAGAGGTTATGTGACTTGCCCAGGGTCCCACAGCTAAGAAGTGTCTGAGGTTGGATATGAATTCAAGTCTTCCAGGCCCAATGCTCTATCCACTGAGTCACCAGCTGCCTCTAAACCTTTAATCCTTTCCTAAGCTCTTACAAATCACTTAAGAATTATTCTTGTGTGGTTATGTATTATTGCCACACAGACTGCACCTGCTTGAGGATCCATTCATTTCCAGCTATAGACAATGGTTTTGTCTAGCAACGCTGAAGATGGTTTTACTCCCCCTCAAGATGTCTGGATCTTGAAGCCCTTAATATACAAAGGAGATGTGTGAAGGAAATACGTACCTTTGGCTACTGTAGCAGACATTACCACTTAAAGGGCACCCAAAGAGGGAACAGCTTGCAGAATGTGGGCTAAGTTTTCCTCCAAAAGCTCATATATAACTTGAAAAGGGCACTATGAACCCAAATTATAAGATAATCATATTGTCAGAAATTCAACATCGCAAAAATTATTTGCTCCCAAGCACTTAGCAACTAAATCCAAATGAGAGGAAGGAACACAAAACTGAATGCAGACTCTCGAAGTAGCAATAAAACTGCAACATAAGTATTTACTTTAAGTCTATTTTGAAAAAGTCTTCGATAATACTGGTAATTCCCTCTCACAGATCCATTCTCATTTTGCAGTTCCCTTTTGGAGATATAAAAAGGTTCGTGTCCTTCAGGGAGATGAGATCAACTTTTTTACTTAATTTAAAATGTTCACTTTAAAAAAAAATCTATGATCCCTCATTTCTGGCAAAGTAGAATGTAAAAGATAGGGTTAGCCAGAACAATAATTCCCTTCTGACATATGAATTTCTAATTCTACTTGAATTGTATTTGATAATCTCAAGCAGATAATAGAATATAGCCCTAAGATCTTGTTTATACAAAGTATGATAAGAAATTTGGAAAATTTGGATGTTTCCAAGGAGGTTGTGTAGGAGAAAGAAAAGAGGAAAAAATAAAAAATATGTATATGTATATGGAGTATGGAACTGGGGGGGGGGGGGAGTGTTGCCATTGGTAGGATACCAATGATAATTGCCTTCGATGGTATTCAGTTCATAACCAACTGTATCAATGTGATAAATTATTTATCTACCCTGATGTAGCTCAAACAATTGGATTTTGTCCTTTTCATCTGGATTTTTTTGGAAGTATCAATATACAGTCTAAGTAACTTCAAGTAGCAATGTAGACAAAAATCTAACAAATTTTTCTTATTGAGATGTAGAGTGGGCTCAAAGACAGAAGAATTATTATGTCATTTATTGATAAAAACCCAGGAATATAACTAGAGGGGAAAAATAATGACTTTGCCACCAGGGTTTAACTTTGTTCCTATACTTTTATTCTGCTACTCATTGCCATGGATGAGCAAAAAGAGTTTTAGGGGTGAAGAACTGGAAAGTCCGGAAACCCAGAGAGCCATTTGTGGGAAGACTAACCTCTAAACCAGTGGTTCTCAACCTTCCTAATGCCATGACCCTTTAATACAGTTCCTCATGTTGTGGTGACCCCCAACCATAAAATTATTTTTGTTGCTACTTCATAACTGTAATTTTGCTACTGTTATAAATTGTAATGTAACTATCTGATATGCAGGATGTATTTTCATTGTTACAGATTGAACATAACCCACAGGTTAAGAACCACTGCTGTAAACAGATACCAACTCAAAGTAGTTTAGTAATTGGAAATTAAGCAAGAGAGTTGCATGAACTTTCTGACCCTGAGTCATTGAGAAGCATCCAACAGAGACATGGCCCTGGTGACCAGCTTGTTGATATCTGAAATATAAAATGCCCACACTGAAAATTTATGGCTTCACACAGCATGTATATATACATAAAATAAAGCCTGAAGATACTAGTTAGCTGTAATGGCTTATAGGTATGTGTTCTAAGGGCTCAATACCTGGCAGGGCAAGGAATTTCCTTCTGGAGCTTTCCTTCAATGAATTTCTTTTATTTCAGTTAAGGTTCAGAAAAACATACAAACTTCTTATGGGAGAAAAGGTGAAAAGAGTTTTTTCCCTAGTCTGATGGTTGGATGTATTCAGACTTGTATCTTTTCTAAAAGAATGATAGCAGACAGAACTCAGATTTAAAAATATGATGGCAGAGTCCACTGAATTTTGAGTCAGAAGATCTAGGTTTAAGTCCTAGCTTTTATACTCATTATCTGTGTGATTTTGGATGTCATTTCTCCCCTCTGGGACTCAATTTCCCCATCTAGTCTGTACTAAATAGAAGTTCTCTTCCAACTCCAAGTGTCTGTTTCTCCTATGAAGAAGAGGTAGTATCTTAGTTGAGGACTCCAACTCAAGCCAGAAGTGGTAAGAAGAGAGCTATTACACAACCTTGGGTTCATAGAAGCCATACCTGGCAAAGACCGTTATTGATCATGAAATCACTGAAATAATCCTGACTGCGATAGAAACTATATAGCATGCAAAAGCAGTTACAAACAGGTCTAGCAGGAGCAGGGATGTGACCAGTTCATACAGATTTTCAAGAGCTGACTGTTAAATTTTTGGTGTGAACATGTATAGTTTGGAAATCAGCAAATTCTATAAATGAGGGTTTGTTGATGAAGAAAATGTTAATGCAGATTATATTTTAAAGTGTGTCATGCATACTGGGTTTTGGTTTTTGTTTTGGTGGTCTTTTCAGAGATCTTGATGTTAAACTTTTACCAACATACCCCTGAGCAGGACCAGCACAATTATATCACCAAAAGTATCAGCTGCCCTGCAGCATTGGAGACATGCATGAGTTGTCCCTTCATACATATGCTTTGGCTAAGCATGTTTCCTCCCTGACTGTTCCTCCACTAGTGTGTACTGTGTGTGTCTACTCTTCCCTCTAATAATATGTGTATTTGTGGGAGAATGTACCTCAGATTTCTGGACAGAGAAAAGAATGCTTTACTATTAGTTTTCTTATTATGTTTTTCATGACAAATTTTTGCTTTGAATTATCATATCCTCTGGCTTACTAGCAAAAACAAACATACAAATAAATAGACAGATAGGTAAATAAACAAACAAATAGATGGACAGATGGGGGAGAGAGGAGAGAGAGAAAGGGAGAGACAGAGACAGAGAGAGCCAGAAAGAGCCAGAGAGAGGGAGAAAGGGGGGGGAGAGAGACAGAGACCGAGAAAGAGAGACGGAGAGAGAGAGAGAGGGGGCGGGGAGAGAGGGAGGGAGAGAGAGAGAGAGAAAGAGAGAGAGAGAGAGAGAGAGAGAGAGAGAGAGAGAGAGAGAGAGAGAGAGAGAGAGAGAGAGACTTTAGCAGGGTTTCTGTGAAGTACAGTTTTGGGTGGATAGGGAACCTTGAACTTGTGGCCTTGTCCAGGTTACCTTGAACCTGGAGTAGACACCGTGTCAGTTGGAGAGTGCCTCTTAGGTACTACAAAAAGAACAGAGGAAATCTTCCAGCAAATTGGGTACATCCTCCTTGTAAGGTTTGCAGATGTGGACAAAAATTGAACAGAATAAGAAGGTGTTGTATGAGCTATTATCTGTTGCCATAGAGGGAAGAATCAGCGCTTTATATCCATTATCAGATTTGATCATCCAGCACTTAGGAGGTGGATGCTGTTATTCTCCATCCCATTTTTCACATGAAGAAACCAAGGCCTGAGCAGTTAGAAGATTTGTCCAGAGTCAAGTTGCTGGTAGGTGTCTAAGGCAGGATTTATATGCAAATATTCCTGACTCAAAAGTCCTTGCTCTATGCATTCACCTTGCCAGGCCATTTCACTAATTTTACTTTCAGGTACCATGTACAGATTCCTTAAACTTATAATGAAGTTATTGAAGTTTAAAGGCCATAAAGATTTTCTGGCTCTCCATGGTGGCACTGTAGCTAGGCAGCAGTTCTCAACATGCAGGTTGCAACCCCTTTGGGGGTCAAATGACCCTTTCACAGGAGTCGCCTAAGACCATGGGAAAACACATATTTCCCATGGTCTTAGGAACAGAGATACCGCTCCTTTATCGTCTCCAGGCAAGTCTGCCCACATGCAGATAAGCCCACATTAAAGTATTAAAGGGTAGAGGCATTAGGAAGGTTGAGAACCACTGAGCTAGGGAGACAGGTAAGATAACGCAATAGACTCAGAGAATCTCCTATAAGGATTTTTTAAAAATTAATGTTGTTTAGCTGTAAATGTTTGCTGTTAAAAGTGATATTTGAGAACAGCTTTGATATTTCCTACGTTTTTATTATTTAATTGCTTAGCAATTTTTTTCATGGGTTCTGCAAAAATAAACTTCAGACTGTGAATGATCACAAAGTCCAAGTTAGTGAAGTTCAAATGAAGAAGATTTTTACTGGAGATGAGATAAATAAGAGTGGAAATTAAAAAAAAAATCCTCTATGGGTAGCTAGATAGCACAATGAATAGAGCACTGGCCTTGAAGTTGGGAGGATCTGAGTTCAAATCTGGGCTCAGATACTTGACATTTAACTAGCTGTGTGACCTTGGGAAAGTCACTTAACCCCAATTGCCTTGCCTTCCCCCCCCCAAAAAAAGATTCAAAAAAATACCCTCGAGCTGTAACTGGGAATTCAAGGTTGTAAGAATCATTAACATTTTCCCAAATGTCTTCTTATCTTCTAGACCCTGATCAGTTCCTGCTTGGATTAATTCAATGGCTTCTTTGCTGGTTTCTGAGCTCTTCTGTCCATTCCCAACCAGATCCTGCATATTCAGCAAGCAGGAGATTCTGGGCCACTTCCATGCCAAGATGTGTCAATCTTAGGACATGTTTGAAGGCTATGTCAATACACAACTGTGTTTGTGAAGCAATTTTAAGTAAGAAAAAAAAGAATAAGAGATTCTTGTTTTAACTCTAAAATTGAATGTCAGTCAGAGTGCTTTAGGCATCAAGTTCTTTAGATCAAGGAGCAGCGAACTCCTATTAAATTAGAGTACCTCGTGGACTTTGGCTCAAATGAATCTTTCCTTCTGAATTAACTTCCTAATCCTTGGGTTTTGGGTTGGTCCTGTTAATCATCCCAACCTATGGTAAACCTTTCACATACCTCTTCATTTTCATCTCTGAAGGCTGGACTATGCTAAGTCACTATCCATAAAAGATATGAACTCCAAGACCTTTTACTCATTTATAAGTTGTAAGGGATGATTAACTGTATGTATTTATAGGTAGGGGGATATACCTATAACATAGGTATATCTCTATAACATAGAGACAAAAATATGCCCCTGGGGTCAAGGTAGGTGTCTCTCTTACCTAGCCACATTGGCTGAGGGAGACATTAACTCACTCCCATCTAAAGACTTCATTCAGTCTGTATATTTTCTGGAATATTCTAAACTATAGAACTACAGTTTCTGTTTGCTACCTGCTCAGATAAATAAACTTATTTGCTATTCACTATATTCGATTGTCTTTTGTGTAATTAGCATTTGATGGGAAGTAGTTAAGAGGAAAGGCAATTTTAAAAAGCAACTTGAACCTAGAAATTACATCTCTAATACAGTAATATTTAGGGGGCAATAGGTATAATTATAGTTATACACTTCTTTCTCACAGAAGATCAAAACAGTCAGTTTTGTGGTCCCTTCTGCACCCTTCCAAGCAAAAATCTCCAAATCTCCCTTGGCAAGGGATGGGCTAGATCCCCTTAGACCATGCATATCTATTCACGGCTCCCTATAAGCTGCATTTAGACAACTTGTGTGTCCATACTATATTTTAAATGGACAGCACAGACCTTTTACATTTAGCTACTTCTTAATTTTAAAAGGTTAAATAACATACATGTAAATTTTTTAAACAATACAACTTATTTTTTAAAAAATCTTTCTAACTATATGTTGGTTTCAAATAAACACAATTTTATATTAAAATCTCAAAATTTAACATACTAGTGAAGAAAAGCAGCTGTATTTTACTATTTTAAATATATTGCATTATGTAAGTGCTGCAATTTGTGAAGCTATGTTTTGTAAATATTACATTGTGAATTGCAGTAATGATACATCTTTGACTCAATTTTATTCCTTAGATTTTCTTTAAGAATAAAAGTTTTTTTAAAAAATAAATGTTTTTCCCTATTCCATATTTTATTTATATATCATACAGGGCATATTTGGGGATTTTTGCA
Source organism: Pseudocheirus occidentalis (assembly GCA_028646575.1). Lineage (NCBI taxonomy): Eukaryota > Metazoa > Chordata > Mammalia > Diprotodontia > Pseudocheiridae > Pseudocheirus > Pseudocheirus occidentalis. Next base: position 163,086,199 of record CM053593.1, on the reverse strand, counting down.
TACCCATACAAGTTTTTTTCATTTGTCTCAATAGTCATTTCCCTCTTCTTCCTTCTTCTCCTCTTCCTTCCTTCTCTCTAAGCTTCTTTCCTTCTACTTTTCTCCTTTCCTCTATTTTTGGCCTTTAAAGATGGGTCTGAAATTTTTTTTTTCCATTGCAGCCTAAAACCTGCCCTCCTACTGTCTTCATTTAGGTTTATGTCTTACTATCCATCAATATAATTCACTGATATGCTTTTTATTTACTTTATTTACTTATTTTATTTTTATTTATTATTTATATTTATTTTGCATTATTTATATTTATATTTTTTGTTTACTTATTTTGTCTCCCCAAAATTTCAAACCCATCAAGAAAAACAACCATTATACCAACTTTTATATTCCCCTATAGGATCTAGTCCAGTACTAGAAATATTAAGAAATGCTAGTGGAAGTAGTAGAAAGGTTGCCAATAGGTCAGTACCCCCTCCAAAAAAGTGAAAAAATACAATGGAATGGTAGGACACATAAACAGAGCTCCAGATTTCCTACCCACCCTTCCCCTGACCTAACAGAGGGAAAACATTTATTAGAGGGATTTTTTTTTTCAGTTTGAGCAATAACAATAGAAGCAGCTGGAAAAATGGAAAAAGCAAAATTATATGGGTACAATTCTTAGTCTATTTCTCTCCAGGTCAAGAGGAGCAGGGAGTGGAAAGATGAAGACAGATAAGACTCTTGGGGAAAGAGAATTCGTCAGAGCTCTTCTCTGTTATCTTCCTGGAGAAGGTCATCAGCTGTAATCACCCCATTCTTCAGCCTGCAATTGGGAAGGATCTGGGCTGCCTGTTGCCAGGGAGTAATTGGCCTATAGGAGAGGAATATTTAGCAAATGAAAACTCAGAATTAGACAATGAAGTTTTTTTGGTTTTTGTTTTGTTTTCTTTTCTTTTTTGGAGGGGGAAGGCAAGGCAATTGGGGTTAAATGACTTACCCAAGTTCACACAGCTAGAAAATGTGTCAAATGTCTGAGATTAGATTTGAACTCAGGGCCTCTTGATTCTAGGGCTGGTGCCCTATTCACTATGCCACCTAGCTGCCCCTAGAAAATGTTTTAATGTAATTTTATTACTTTTTAGTATGCATTGCAACAGATTAATGGCTATTAAAGTTTGCCAAGTAGAAAGTCTTGCCAAATCATTGAAAGTGTGGTGAGTCCTTTATCCAGGTACTGTCCTTAACTGACTATGCAACCTTAGGCAAGTCATTTCCCAGAGCCTCAATTTTTTCATCTGCAAAATTAGAAGATTGAATTAGATAATCTCTTCATTTCCTCCCAGTTTTGACACTGGATGCTGTCAAAGTACTCAAGGAAAGTCTATTTGCACAAGTAGGTTAAACATGTTCTCTTGCAATCTTATTACAAATACTACTAATTGCTTAGCAAAATCCTTTTTTCAAAGATAACTCAGAAGCAAATCTCATTCCTGTTCATGTCCCAATTAATACAAATCCTGAATTAGTGGGATCTAAATAATTGAGAATTGACTATGCATTTCAGAAGAAAGAGGGGGAGTGCTTTTTAAAGAAGGGAAGATACACTAGTAACTAACACCCCCACAGAAAAGAAAAGGGCAAAATGAAACACCCTAAAAATTTGGGAATGTGGGTAAGCAGTGAACAAGAAGTGTTAGTTTCAAATCTGATTTCTATTCCACGTTCAAACACCTCTGTGATCCCTTTGCGGGTTTCTCTGCCTATTCTCCAGCTCCACAAACTGCTATTTTTAAGACTATGTTTTCTTCGCTTAGAGTATGCTGTTCAGAGAAGCAATTTAATTACCATTATGCTTTTGCGCAGTCTTCAAGACCTTTTGTTATGGTGAAATGATTTTAGGCAGACCATGCATAAATCCATCACACATTTTCTTATTTCACTAATGAACTATTGTGGGTGAGAAAATTAATCTAATTCCACCCATGATCATCCTCACGTATCTGTTACATTTTTGTAGGTGAAAAATGTGGATTGCAAATTCTTTGCTCTACCTGATGTTACATTTTTGAAGGTGAAAAATGTGGATTGCAAATACTTTGCTCTGACTGAAGTAAAAATGAGAAACTTGCTCTTAAATCTATTGTTTGATTCATACCACACCCTTTGGAGAAAAATCCAAGAGAACACTTCACTTGATGAAAATTATTCCAAGGTGCCAATCTTGGGACTGATCTTGCAGAAGCTTCTATTTTATTTCTTCTGTATGTTAGAAAGACTTTATAGTAATATAATGGGTGGTTGGCAACCTTCTGAGTATGTTTATGTTTTGGGGCTAATGTATTGGAGAAGCAACATGACATTTCAGTTGGAGTCAGAACACCTAGGTTCTAGTTCCAACACTTGACTAGCTCTGTATGACTGTGGGCACTTGCTAAGCTTCATCTTCAACACCTATAAAATTGATCATATCTCTCATACCACTGACTTCACATGGAGAAAAGTACTTTGTAGGATCCATTATATAGACATGAGCTATTATTTGATATTAACAGATGCATTTAGTGCATGATACTAATGAGGCCCAGGTCAAAGACACAATCCCACTGAAGGCCAGATTGTTTTGTACTCTATGGGCCTAACCTGTTACAGTAACCTTTGCCAAGCACTTCACAAACCCCCTAAGGCTATCTTCTGTCTATACTGTATTTATCTTGAATGTTCTAATGAATGTGTTATCTTCTCCATTAGAACATGAGCTCTTTGAAGAAAAGACTTGTTTTTGCTCTTTATTACTATCCCCAGCACTTAGGAACAATGCCTAGCATATAGTATGTGCTTAATAAATGCTTGTTGATTGATTGATTGATTGATTACAAAATACATGCTACTAATCCCTAAAGGGGCTGGGCAAGAGAATGTGGATGGATTAGTGTGAGACCATATCTTCTATGGAAGAAAAACAATTCAGAGTGCATGCCCTAATAGTGGTGGGTCAGTCATGTCAACTTCATATACAAAGGAGGGCAAAATATCACCATAATAATGTCAGGTCCAAATCCATCTGACCCTCTTTGGAAAGGGTTTTGAAAAGGAATTTAACAATGACAATCATAATGATTATAATAATAATCAGGCTTGGTAACAGGTCACCTCCATCTCTCTTGATAGACCTGAGTCTGACATCTGTGTTTGAAGATATGAAAAGTCTCAGCCAAGTCCAGTTTCCAGAAAAATCACCTCAGGAACAATGAAAAACAGCAACAAATGAAACAGAGAATGAATAAATCTACAGAGAAACACCACTAAAGGAAATCCTACCAAAAAGTCACACCAACAGAGTACTATGCTATAATCTAAGAATCAGTATCTAGTGAACTCTAATCCTCCTTTCTGTAGCCACACACAGAACTATGGAAGGATCAGAGAATAGGATCCTTACTCTGGGGTCTTTTGTCCAAGAGAATCATTGGTCCTGGGGGATCCTTCAAGGTCCTGCCCAGGAATGTGAGAAAGCCTGGACTTAGAAATATTGTAGCTTTTCAGTCTTGGATTGTGGCAGAAGGTAAAGCTTGGGTACAGCTATGCCATCCATGACTGAGACAGGGCTCAGCTTCCAGATTATGATAAGGGACAGGGTCTAAGACTCAGGATGACATTCTGAACTCCTCTATGGAGCAGGCTCTAGCGTTATCTATTCCATCTGGGCAGAGCACCATGCAAGCAGAGATCCTCAGTCCAGGATTATAGCAGGGAGGCAAAATCTGGAGAAGACAAAGATCCCAGCTCAGGTATACTATCTCAGATTGTAGAAAGTATCAGGGCACTGGGAGTTGGGCCCCAGGCTTAGCCACAATCAAGAAGTCCAACCCACACTTGAAAGGAATTCTAACTATTACATATCCCACAAATAGTCATCCATGTTCTGTCTGAAGACTTCCAAAGAAGGAGAAACCACCTCTTGGGGCCATCCATTCCACTTTTGGAGAGCTCTAATTATTAGGAAGCTTTTTTTCCTAATTGTTGACTAAATTTAGCATATCTGGCATTATTTTTACAGAATCATGCTACCTAATTATAGTCATCTTTTTTTTAACCTGACCTTGCTTCCATCTTCTGCACATAAATCTGAATTGCTAGGTAAACTCTCTGTATATCCACCATATGGTTCTTTTCAGAGAAATCCTATTTTTCCTCCTCAATGGAATTTTTTACTTTGTATCTTCAGAATTTCATTGTTGAGCATCTCTTATCCTTCCTAGTTTGACTTCCCCTGTAGCATTTTATCTGTGAAATCCCATCTTTCTTCTAAACCCTTTGAAATCTGCTTATCCAAGATTTAGTATGAATACCAGGCTATGCCTGACTTTCTTCTCCTTCTTTATCAAAAATTCGAGTAGGAAAGGACCAGTTCCCCTCAGGCTTCCCATCATTTCTGCCTCAGCAACCAGTTTCTTTCAGTTAGTAAGAATAATACCCAGGATAAATCTTCTTTTTGAGGTCCCTTTAACTTTTGAAAAATAAAATATTTACTAAGGCAAGTCAAAACTCTTCTGCTTTTGACCAAGACAGAGTTCCAAGGGATGTCTGAATAATTGAAGTCCCTTATCACAGCTACATAATTCTTCTATGCCAGCTTTATGATGTGTTTTCTAAACTCCTCGTTTCTAAATACATAGTTTAGGACAGAGCATTGAAAACCTTTCAGTGCACATTCAAGAAAATAAAATGGTGGTGGGTCAGTATTGTAAACTTCATACAAAAAAGAGTGGCAAATAGTACTCAAAAATTCAATACAAGATAAAATTAGAATGAAGTCCAAAAAAATAGAACATGTAAAATATCTCCTATCAAAAACAACTGACTGAGAAAAGAAAATATTAAGAGCTAATTTGAGAATCACAGAATCCCTGAAAAGTATGACCAAAAATTCCTTAGTACAATATTTTTAAAAAATCATAAAAAGAAAATTGTCCCAAATTGCTAAAACTGACGGTAAAGTAAAATTAGAACAAATCCACAGGTGATTGCTTGGAAGAAATTTTAAATTAAAAAACCTAGGAATATATTTATCCTAAGACAGAACTTCCAGTATGAAGAAAAATAACTGCTAGCAACCAGAAAGGAGATAAAATTCCAAGGAATAACAAGGATCATACAAGATTATTCAGTAGTTACTATAAAGGAAATCTTGTTATAAAAATATACCAAGATGCGTAAGAAAAAAAGACCTACAACTAAGAAAAACTTATCCTGAAAAAACTGAGCATAATCGTACAGGGGAAAAATGAATCTTTGATAGCATAGCTGACTTCTAAGTGTTTATGTTGAGAGAACCAGAGTTAGGTATGTCATCTAATCCCACCTGGGTCCTCATGGAAATAAAGCAATCCTTTTACTTTCCCCTAATTCATTCTTTAAAACATGTTGTTGGTTTTTTTTTTTACTATGAATACAAATCATCAACATTCCCTCCTCCAAACCCTGACCATGTTTCTAGCCTCTATCTTGCAGCCATTATCAAGGTGACCAACCCTTTTTGGAGCAAGGGTCTGTTGTCTCCACCATCATCAATATAAACTGCTAACCAACCATTACTTATTGTAGAGAAAAGCCAGCCTAGCTGAAGTGGCAAGATACCCTAAGACATAATACTTATCAGGTAGGTCAAACCACTGCTACCACCATGATCACCACCTCACTTCAGACCACAGTGTAGACATCTTGGGACATAGAGCTAAAGAGCACCAGGAAGAACAATTCTACCAGCTCCTTCCCCCACCCCCATCGTTCCTGCTTCCAGCCCAAACCCCCACTACTATAGTCAAAGAGGTCAATCTTTGTCAAGAGCCTTGCCATCAATACCATCATTACTACCACCTTCCAACCAACTTTCACCAATGGGCAGAAAGGACCATAAGCCTCTAGAATAGCAGCACCCCCTAGCCTATCATCTTTATTTTTAGCCTTTGCTTCCCCTCTACGGTTATTATACAGAGAAACAATCCCTGTGGAAATCCCTGTGACCGGCATCTCTTGCTGTATGGGCTTAGGCTTCATCTCCTCAGCAACCATAGCTACTGAAGACCTTAAAAATAAAGTTCTCCCCACCAGAGTTCTTGGCACTTTCATATAATTCAACATCAGAAACAGGTAAGATTTTAGAGATGGAAATGACTTTAAGAAGATCCATCTTTCATCTGCGTTGCTGCTGTATGCTAAGCATGCTTGGTCTTCTTAATTGGCCTACACATGAAACTGCCTACATGTGTTATATCCTCCTATTAGAAGATGAGCTCCTTGAGAGCAAATGCTGTTTTGTTTCTAATAGTATTCCTATCGTTTACCACAGAGTTTTGTATATGTTGTTCAGTTGTTTTTCAGTTGTGTCTATTTCTTTGTGATCCCATTTGCAGTTTTCATGGCAAAGATACTAGAGTGGGTTTGACATTTCCTTGTCTGGCCCATTTTACAGATGAGAAAACTGAGGCAAACATGGTTAAGTGACTTGCCAAGGGTCACACACCTAGTAAGTGTTTGAGGACAGATTTGAACTCAGAAAGATGAGTCTTCCTGACTCCAGACCACTATTCCATTCCATTCATTGTGCGGCCTAGCTGCCCAGCTTTGCACATAGTAACAGATTAGAAAACAAATACAAACAGAATGCTGTTTCATTCATGAAGAAATCAATGGCCTTCTTCACCTTGGTCAACTCCTCTTTCTGTATCCCTGTTCCCTTCTCCTCCCTGGCTTTTCCAGCAGATTGTTCCATTATAATTTCTCTTCTCTTGAATCTTCATTCTCTTCATGTCTTTTGATTCCTTTACTACTGTTTCCTGCAAACATGTAAAAATCTTCTCTGTCTTTAAAAAACCCTCACTGGAACCTACCATACCCCTCAACCTGCCATCCTATATGTCCCCTTCTTTCTCAGCCAAAAGGTTGAAAGCACTGTTTAGATTTACTGCATTCACTTCATCTCTTCTAAGCCCTTTTTGGTCTGGCTTACAAAGCATTTACTCAACTGAAATTGTCCTTTCCAAAATCACTAACGATTGCGTAATTGAGAAATCTGATGGCCTTTTCTCAGTCTTCATCCTTGCTGATCTTTCAGCAACATTCTCACTGTTGACCACCCTCTCCTGCTGCATACTCTCTTCTTTTGGGGTCCTCATGAAGTAAAATACTATTCCTTTAAAGTTCTTTTTAGCAGTTTGAGGCCAGAAAGGGCAGAAAATATAATTTTGTGTAAAGTAAATGATGCTACTTATCTGTTAAAGGATAGATATTGTTGTTAGATATTGTTGCTGATATAGATGAACATTTTGATGTCTAAAGAAGCAGGAAAAGTACTTTGAATAAGAACTGTTAAATATGTATATGAAGAAATAGTTTTTGGCATTTGAGCTGTTTTTTGACAGAATATTAACTGTACCATAAATATAAAGACTCAACTCATCTTGAGAAAGAATGTAGGATAATGTCTTGTGCGTATGAACAATTTAATAGCTTAAAGGGTTAGAGAAGGACCTTTTATTTTTTTTTAAAACTAGAAACTATGAAAAAATACAAAGGAAATGTGAATGTAAAGAAACAGTTTCAAAGACACAAGAGGGGTTGGTGCACTATGACAGATACTTAGAACTTCAGAGCATTATGTTCCCTCAGCTCATTTACATATTACATTTTTGTAACTAAAAAGGGCAAAACTAAAGGGGGGAATCACATAATTAATTGGAGATGGAGGTATTATTTTAAAAGATCTGTCAATTTCACAGGGGAAACTTGGTGAGTTGTTACCTTTTAAGTAAAGGTAAGTCACTGAGAGCTAGTAGGCTTTGATTTAAGCCTTTGAAAGATTTAGGAAGATTAGAAAGTAGGAGGCTGGGGCTGAAGAGAGAAAAATATAGTGAGTGAAGATGGGAGAAACAGAAGAAGGTTAGAAAAGTAGTTTGTTGAAGCAGTTTGAAAGGACAAACAGAGAGGGATGACAAAAGGCTTCCGCTACATGGATTCCTGGTGGGAGAATGCACACGGAACTGGCAGAGCTGGTCCTTCAGCACCACCTAAGGCTTAAGAGAGAAGCTTTTCACGTATATGTTGCTCTTTTCTGCCCCCTCTGGTTTGAAGTGGAAAAGCAGAAGGGGAAAGAGTAACTGCTTTGCTGCAAAGGAAGAGGTCTTGGCTGGTTTGCCTTGACCAGATTGTCAATCTGAACCTTTAGTTGTAACCTCTTTTAAAATTGAACAATGCAGGATTCCACTGACTGAATGACTGGCTAGTTTGGTCTGTACAGTCTGGAAATAACCATACCAATGAGCTTTGCAGTTCTTTGGCTTAAAGAGAACTGTTGTTCACACTGAAGTAACACTACACACCCCTTTTGAGGATGTTTATAAGTCAAAAAAGCTTACAGATGCCTAAGTGCTATGGAGTTTAGAAGACAAGAGGATTTGTCCAGCTGGATAGTGATGAGAGCTAACAGACAAGCAGTAGAAAAGCCATTTTGTGTGGTGCAGATGTTCTGATTGAACCACTGACATCAAAACCTACAGTTCAGAGTTGTGAGTTACCTTGAGCATATGGGTTCTCCTCCTTCATGTGCTTCCCTATAAGGTTCTTGTGTGTTCCCTCTTCCCTACATATATTCCCATTGGTGGTAAAGATGAGATCCAGGTTTATATGTGGATAGTGATATTGTTGTTGTTGTTGTTGCTGGGTCATATGTGACTCTTCATGAGCCATTTGGGGTTTTCTTGGCAAAGATACTGGAATGATTTGCCATTTCCTTCTCCAGCTCATTTTACAGATGAGGAAACAGAGGCAAAAAGGGTGAAGTGACTTGCCCAGGGAACCTGGTTCTAGTCTATCTCTTGATCTATAATATCAGATCACCAACTGTTTACTGGACATTTCAAACTGAATATCCCATAGACATCTAAATCTCAACACATCCCAAACTAAACTTAGTATTTTCCTCCCCCAAATCTACCTCTTTTCCAAATTTCTCTATTTCTGTTGAGTGTACTACAATCCTAGTTATCCAGTTTCACAATCTGTGTCATCCTTGATGCCTTACTCTTACTTCCCCTACACATGAATTAATCAATAAATAAACATTTATTAAGCATTTACTATGTGCTAAGCCCTGTGCTAAATGCTGGGCATACAAAAAGAGACAAAAGACAGTGCCTGCCATCAAGGAACTTACAATCTGATGAGGAAGACAACATGCAAACAAATACATACAAAACAAACTATATACAAGATAAACAGGAAATAATTAGCAGAGGGAAGGCACTAGAATTGAAAAGGTATGGACCAGAATAGGAAGAGTATATCTTACTAATTTGTGGAACTATGGGGTTAAGGAAGGCTGCATGCAATTCTATACCTGACTGCATCTGTCCATACCCTCTTATGCTGTGCTTTGCTGTGAATATTAAATCAGGCCCCCATTGCCTTGCCAGAACTATTATAATAGCCTCCTAATTGCACTCCCAGCCTCAAGTCTCTCTCTTCTCCAATCCGTCATTCACTCAGATGCCAAATTGATTTTCCTAAAGCACAAATTTGATCATGTTACTCACCTACTCAACAAAATCCAGTGGCTCCCCATTACCTCTAAGATCCAATAAAAATTCCTCTGTTTGGCATTTAAACCTTTACAACCTGATCCCAAACCAATTTTTCCTCTTTATTGTGTATTATTCTCCTCCTCATACTTTACAATTCAATAAAACTGGTCTTCTTGTTTAAAATAATCCTTTAATGAAATATTAAATAATCTAAACTAAGTGCACTAAAAATTTTAATCAACACGTGGAATTTGAAGAGAGGATTTAGACTTAGAGACTAATATAATCCTAAATAATGAATGAGTCAAAAACCAACCAAACAAAAAATAAGTAGCTACTTTTATTTTTTTAAATGATTGAAACAGAAGAGGCAGGACTCTTAAACTCAAAAAAATGCAGAAAACACATGGAAGGCAGCTCGGCAGCAGGGGATCATCGGGGCAGGACACAAGCTGAGGCCAGCCAAGCTTGAAACTGAAACCACTGCCAGGCTCCAGGCGGAGCTGCAGCCAGTCTACAAGAGAGAATATCTACAGCCTCCAGCACCTCCACAGCTACCAAGGTGTGAACAAAAGGATTAAAGAAAGGTGTGAAAAATAGGGATTAAAGAAAGGCAGCTGGCTGGAGGGGTTCATCCCAGGCCGGAGCTGGGACCAACACAGCCTGAAACCGCCATGTGGCCAGGCTCCAGGGTGGCCAGGAAGAGCCGAGCCTCCCAAGCCATAGCCTGAGTCTACTTCAGAGAAGATCTAAAGCACCTGGAGCAATGTGCATAAGCCAGGATTAAAGGTCAGTGAAAGTGAGTGAAGCTTTCAAGCTAAATTTGGGAGAGGAAAAGCAGTTCGGCCAATCTACCCCTGGGGCAAGGAAGCAGTGGGGGAAGGGCAGAAACTGCTGTAACCTGCAGATGCCCCCACTGGGCTGCTTCAGAGCCCCTGGCCTGTGGATCCCGCAGAGGGGCTGAGTCAATTGATCAGGGCCAAGTACTCTAGCGTTGAGCGGCCTGGATCCAGATTGTGGTCTTGGGGTGCGCTTGGGTGGTGGTCCTGGGGTGCGCTTCCAGCAAGCCAAAGCTGGGGGGACTTGCAACACCCCCCTAATAGCTCTGGCTGCTGGGAAAACCCCAGCAATTTGGAACAGAGCTTTCCCCCCTGGACGCAGAGTTTCACAGAGCTAAAAAACCCAACCAATTAAGTGACTGGCCAACATGAAGAAAAGGAAGCAAAATAAGAACAGCAATA